>RJVU01048406.1:6636185-6803113 GCA_003731715.1 Anabarilius grahami | reverse complement strand
ATGGTCAAAATATAGGTCAATTTACACCACCTTTTAAAAGTTGATATGATTTAAAAAAATATATATATATATTATAATTATAATTTATATTGTCTTTGTTCACCAAGGCTGCATTTATTTGATCAAAAATACAGTAAAAATAGTAATAATGTGAAATTATTGTAATTTAAAAAGGACTTTTCTATTTTCATATATTTTAAAATATATTTATTCTTGTGATGCATAGCTGAATTTTCAGCAGCCATTACTATACTCTACAGTGTCAGATGATTCTTTATAAATTATTCACTGCATTTAAAGTTTTGTTACATTATCTTTACTGTTGATTAATTTAAGGTACCCTCCTTGGTTAAAGTATTAATTTCTCTCAAATAAAAATCTTACTGACCTCAAACATTTTAATGGTAGTGTTGGTTATAGGTTTTGCCAATGTAATTGATTGATTCATTGTGGTGGTAATTATTATAATACATATTTAGAATGTATCTCATAACCCTGCTCAGATATTAGTTTTAAGACTGATTACAATGCCACTGCTAAAAAAAAACAGATCTGAGGAATATTTTAATGCCAAAGGTCTTAAAAGCAACAACAGAGCATTTCATGTGTTTGAAATTCCGAACCATCTTGACTAAGTGATAATAGACATGTTAGGATAATGAAATAATCTTATAAATATAGCTACACATACCATACATTACTGAAATACATGTGGTTACATATCAATTCTGTTGTTTCCTGTAGATCGTAGACAAAGCCCTAGAAGAGCCAAAATACAGCTCACTCTATGCTCAGCTATGTCTGCGTTTGGCAGAGGATGCACCAAACTTTGATGGCCCAACACCTGAAATCCAGTCATCACAAAAGCAGAGCACAGTGAGTACCTAAATGCCATTATAAATTGAATGTCATATCTGTGTTTCTTAAGGGTTTGTTGAATCTGGAAGAGCTGTCCAAAAACATTGCTTACCAAGCTAATAAGTTTAATTTTCTTATTGTGCACCATATTTATTTTCATAACTTTGTATTTGCCTGCAGACTTTCAGAAGACTTCTAATTACCAAGCTTCAAGATGAATTTGAGAACCGCGCCAAAAATGTTGACAGTGAGTCACTTTTTTCCCCCTCACATCCTTGTTTTGTTTTATTGCAAGGCATTATGCTCTGTGGCAGGTTTCTAATATTCAAATGTATCTTTGCACTTAGTCTACGACAAACAAGACAACCCTCTCACCTCTGAGGAGGAGGAGCAGCGTGCCATTGCCAAGATCAAGATGCTTGGCAATATCAAATTCATCGGAGAACTCGGCAAACTTGACCTCATCCATGAATCTATCCTTCATAAGTGCATCAAAACAGTGTGTATCCCATTCAAAATTTCGCTTAACATATCCCACTCTATATTTAGTTCCACTCTGTTTTGTGCTTTGGTTAATGGTGAGTCGGTGATTTTGATTAGTCTCACACTACGCTTTCTGTAGCTTTTGGAGAAAAAGAAGAGGGTCCAGCTCAAGGACATGGGAGAGGATCTGGAGTGTCTCTGTCAGATAATGAGGACTGTGGGGCCCAGACTCGACCATGAAAAAGCCAAGGTACAACCTAGCCCAAGAACCTTATTAAGGGTTACTATTCTTATTCAGCAGTGGAAAAGGGGATTGACTGAATTGATTCCTTGTTCCTAAAATTGGTCAAAACAATTGGTTTTCATGGACAAAACAAATCTTAGACAGAGATGGAATTAGGTTTTTTTTCTCCCTCTAAAGCAAGTTTAAGAGGATGATAAAGCCATTGAGTAGCATGATTGTCATTTGCGGAAATGTGCCCTCATTTATTGTTGCCTTTCCCACAGTCTTTAATGGATCAGTACTTTGGCCGAATGCGATCCTTAATGAACAACAAGGATTTGCCTGCAAGGATTCGTTTCCTACTGCAGGACACCGTGGAGCTGAGAGAGAACAATTGGGTTCCTCGCAAAGCTTTTATCGACAACGGACCAAAGACGATTAACCAGATTCGTCAAGATGCAGTGAAGGTGAGTCAGTGAGGGGTTTTATTTTTCAGTTTTTACAAAAACTGTCAATATTATTTTTAGGCTAAGGAGTCACAGACTCTGCTATTATAAACAAATGTAAGTTTATACAGTGTTGGTTATTAGAAGTTTTTCTTTCCCTTGATGAAGGATTTGGGTGTTTTCATTCCACCCATGAACCAGGGAATGAGAATGGACTTCTTCCTAGAAGGTCCCTTCATGCCGAACAGGATGAAACTGGATAGAGAAACTCTTGGGGGATTGGCCGATATGTTTGGTCAGATTCCAGGTGAGTTTAGAACCTGTGAATTGTATTTATCAATTGTCTCTTAAAAAATGCCATGTCTTCATATTACATGCATTTGTATATGCAGGTATTGGCATAGGGACTGGTCCAGGTGTGATCCAGGACAGATTTTCCCCCACCCTAGGACGTCATCGTACAAATCCTCTTTTCAATGGTCACAGTGGACACATGACTTCCCAACCACAGTCACAGTTTGACTTGGGTATGAAGCCCTTCATCAAGTCTAACCAGGTAAGCATAAACATTTTTTCAGCACTAACAGCAATAATTTACCTTTTTCAAAGCAGTTTATGAGATTGCTAAATAATTGTATATCGTTAGGGACAGAATCAGCATTTTCACAATCAAAACCAGAACCATTCGAACCAGCAACAAGCTCAATCTAAAGACATGCCTCCGCGCTTCAAGAAAGGGCAGCTCAATGCAGATGAGGTAAACCAGAGACACTAAACACTGAGTAAACCCAAAACCTCTTGCACCCTGTGATTATAAAAAGACGCGTTATTCTGAGGGACTCAACTGGATGGTAGTTTTCTTTCTTTCTTTGTCTGATCTGTTTCTTCCTTTCCTTTATCTCCTCCTTATGCTTCTCTCCTATCCCTCATTCTTAAACTCCTATCCAGTCCGCTGACTGCGATTATGAGATATGAGGGTGTGAATTGGCACAATGGTCTTAAACATTTTAATCTTTATTACCCTAACAATGTTTGTTTTTTCCTTGATCCATTCTTGCAGATCAGCCTTAGACCTGCTCAGTCCTTCCTTTTGAATAAAAACCAAGTGCCAAAACTTCAGCCCCAGATTCCCACTATGATTCCTCCCAGTGCTCAGCCTCCACGGACACAGACTCCACCACTTGGACAGGTAGAAATCTCTCTAAGCTTTGCTGAACTCTTTCTCTTTTTGACAACTTGATTACATTTGGGAGCAATGAATTGCTGTTAGTTATTTTTTTATTTATTTTTTATATATCTTGCCAGTGTTTTGCTCATCTTTCCTCTGTTCTTTTTAGCCTCCTCAACTTGGTCTAAAAACCAACCCCCCTCTGATCCAGGAGAAACCTCAGAAGACTACTAAGAAACCAGCACCTGCTAAGGAAGAACTGCTGAAAATGACTGTGGGTGTCTGTTTTGTTGTACTACTTGTGTTCAAAGCATTTTCATCACTGGTTGCTAGAGACTTTCTAATGGTTTACTGACTTTGTTTACAACAGGAGAACATTGTGACTGAGTATCTGAACAGTAAGAACATGGAGGATGCTGTCAGTGGTGTGAGAGAAATGAAAGCTCCCAAACATTTTCTGCCAGAGATGTTGAGTAAGATCATCCTCTGTTCTCTGGAGAGGGCTGATGAAGACCGGGAACAAGCTAGCACTCTTATCAACACACTGCGTGCTGAGGGCGTCATCACTGGGGAAAACTTCATGCATGTAAGTAACCTTGCTTTTTTTTTCTTAAGCAATCAAAAGACTTTCATTTAGCACTTCACTGCTAATTCCAATAATTGTACTTTGTCATCAGGCTCTGCTGAATGTCTTGGATCAGTGCCCTAAGATTGAGGTGGACATTCCTCTGGTAAAGTCATACCTAGCCCAGTTTGCAGCACGAGCCATCCTTGCTGAGCTGGTCAGTGTGGCAGAACTGGCTCATCCACTCGAGAATGGCAACCACTTTCCTCTTTTCCTGCTTTGCCTGCAGCAAGCTTCCAAGCTCAAGGACCGTGAGTGGCTCACAGATCTTTTTCAGCAGAGCAAGGTCAACATGCAGAAGATGCTTCCTGGTAAGTCTTCCTCCTACACTTAATTTTTTATTATATAACTCTCCCAGAATACTTGATTCTGACTGGACAGTTGCTGCATTTGATAGCAACAACAAAAAAAAGGCGGTGACATTTTTTCTTTTTGGTTATATCAACAGAAAAGTCCTCTCATATATATCTCGTTAGCCTCATAGCATAATTGCCCAAGTCATTTTTTTTCCCCAATTGATCTGGGCAATTATGCTATGAGGCTAACGATGTGTATATATGTATACTTTTTTTTTTATATATATATATATTAGAGAGAGATATAGATATAGATATTTTATTAAATGGGATTGGTTTGGATTACATCCTGTCTTAACTAGATTTTTGTGTTTCTCAGAAATTGACCAGAATAAGGACCGTATGCTGGAGGTTCTTGAGGGGAAAGGTTTGAGTTTCCTCTTCCCCTTGCTGAAACTGGAGAAGGAACTGCTGAAGCAAATCAAAGTAGACCCCTCCCCTCAGACCATCTACAAGTGGATCAAAGACAATATTTCTCCCAAACTCCACACAGACAAGGGCTTTGTCAACATACTTATGACGAGGTACAACCCACTGTATCTGCATCACATCCATAAACACAGATATATGCAAGACTTTGTTATAATTTGATGTTGTAGTTAACATGCCTTGTTGTTTTTCTATTTAACAGCTTCCTGCAGTACATCTTTGCTGAGCTTGGTGTGACCGAGGGTGACGAGCAACTGTCCTCCCCTTCTAAAGAGCAGCTGGACCAGGAGAAGGCACTATTACTGGCCTTCAAGCCAGTCCTGCAGAAGTTCCTCCACGATCACACTGACCTACAGGTCAGTGCCCTGTATGCCCTGCAGGTGCACTGCAATGCCAACGCTTTCCCAAAAGGTACAGAAACTATTCAGATTGTAACATTCTGTCCCTGTTGAGATCAATAAAACCATGACTTTTTTAAATTGAGGTTTGAGGCTCTTATATTTTATTTTTTTATTGCAATTTAGGTATGTTGCTTCGCTACTTTGTCAACTTGTATGACATGGAGATCATTGAGGAGGAAGCTTTCCTTTCTTGGAAAGAAGACATTTCCCAAGAATTTCCTGGAAAAGGAAAAGCCTTATTCCAGGTGTTTATTTAACTCCTTCAAACTTTACAGTATTCTCAAACAACATTTTTTTCCAAGCATTGTACAAGCATGTATATTTACAGATCTTTTTCTTTTCAGGTGAACCAGTGGCTGACTTGGCTTGAGACTGCTGAGGAAGAGGAGTCAGAGGAGGAAGCCGACTGAGGAGGGACTAATCCTCATAGTACATATTAATTTCCTGCTACATGACTTGCTGTCTTCTCTTTGGTTCCCACACTCTTTGCAGTAGCTCACACTCAGCCAGCTATATTACACTGCTGCTAGGCTCATGAATTAAATGAAAGACATAGTAATACCAATATCATAATGTCTCTGTTTCCTTGTATCCTAACCAATGTCCGGCTTGTTATCGGTTTTATTTTTAGATGATAAATCAACCACTATGCTTTTTCAGTAGAAAGTGTTAGTCAAATCTTCCTTACATGTTCTGCCTGGTTTAATCTGTGTTTTTGTTTCACAAGGCACAGGACAGAAAACCTTTCGGTGTCTCAGCGAAAGTGAAGCTGTCACTATATAGAACCAATGATTTGTTTGCAGTCTTGGGGATTGATTAAAATTAATCATGAGATCCTAGTTGAATGGCCTTTATAGGTTACGCTGTAGACGCTTTTATTAGTGTTATTCTGGGTCGGTTGCAATATCCTTCAACCCTCGTGCACGATTTAAACATCTAAACCTGTAATCACTGTAACTTTAGCAGATTCCACTTCTACCTCCTACTGAATAAGCGTTATTTAGTGCAGGCTTCTGATATGTCTAAAGTTTAAGTCTTGAATTAAGATCCAGAACAACTGCCTAGTCATTTAGTTTTGCACAACACACTACCTAATATCTCAGCTTGCAGTAGAGTTTAAGTGCTTTCCATTGAAGATTCAGATATCAAGCTACTAGTGTCAACTTAATGCCTCTGCTGCCCCAGCCTTACTTCCTTAATGTTGTCTGCAGTGTGTTCTGACAAGGTAACAGAGACGTATTCTGTCTAATGGCAGTAGTAATGTTGCGCTTCAGGTCCCACTGATCTGCAGCAAATTATTTCAATCTTAAACCTCAAACTGGTGGATTATTTTAACCTGCCTTTTTAATTGATCATTAAACGTAAATAAAAATCCTTGATGCCCATTAAAGAGGAAAGGCTTTTGCCCTTGTCAATAAGGGGTTCTCAAACAACCTTTTATTGACAGGTGTTTAATTGTATTTGACAGTCGATCTTGTTAAACTTACATTTGCCAACATGTTAACTGCAGTCCAATTGTCAAATGAAATGGCTTATGATCATGTCATTGTAAGGCTGTTTAGTGCTGTATTCACCAATATTGCTGAATTTACAATAAAGGAAAAACTTGATCAGCTTAAGTTTGTTTTAAGTGCAATTATTCCTCATCAGTGGGGATCCAGAAATATTCCACTTTCCTGTTTCTCCTTGAAAATCCAGAATTGTGGGAGTCTGCCATTGGTGACAGCTCACTGAAGTGGGCTGAGCCAGTGTCTCTTCCAACTCGAGGTGCGGCTACCCTGAACATTGTTCTGCTGGATAAGACAAATTAACAGTCAAGACATTTATTCATCTTAGTTTAGCATTCGTATGAATTTTCTTTTAAAAAAGACTTGCCTCCCTGACCTCCTCTCTGAATCCTCACTGTTGAGGTCAGGTGTGGAGATGTACACAGGGTCTCCTTCCTGTTGAGTGCATATTGTTTAATGTTATTATTTAGTAACAAAACTTAATATTTTCTTAATATGCTGAAAAGAAACTTTACCGTAAAGTTCCTCGGTGTGCCATCTTGATTTTTTAGGATCTTAACCCTCTGGTCGCTTTCAGTCATACACAGGAAGTAGCTCTTAATATTAGCTTGACACTGAAGTGAGATGTGAGTACATGTTATTAGTGCGATCAAAGAAAATTCCTTAAGAGTCATTTCACAAGATGAGTGACGTTTCCATTTTGATTTTTTCGCTAAGGCTTTTATTGCATTAGTTTTTCATGTTTTGTCAACTATGATTTCATTTAAAAATAGTGGTATAAACCCTAATATTGTAAAAATATTATTACAATTCAATTACTTTCCATTTTAATATATTTTAAATTTCCTGTGATGGCGAAGCTGAATTTTCAGCATTCAGTGTCACATGATCCTTCAGAAATCATTCTAATATCCTGATTTGGTGCTCAAGAAATTTATTATCAGTGTTGAAAACAGTTGTGCTGGTTAATATTTTTGTGTGAAACCGTAGTACTCTTTTTTTTCAGGATTCTTTGATAAGTATAGTCTTTGAAAAACAGAACAGCATTTATTTGAAACAAATATTTTGTTAAATGATCTTTTTTGTCACTTTTGATCAAATTAAAGCATCCTTGCTGAATGAAAGTATTATATAAATATATACTTTTATTCATTTTAATACTTATAAGTATATGTAAAATTAAAAAAACAAGCATATATTCCAATATATTATTTATAATGGGGCAGTTGTGGCCTAATGGTTAGAGAGTCAGACTTGTAACCAGAAGGTCGATATAGTTTACAGGAAATGTAGGTGGTGGGAGGGAATGAACAGCGCTCTCTTCCACTCTCATTGCCCCTTGAACAAGACACCTAACCCCCAATCGCTCCCATGGCGCCGCAGCAAATAATGGCTGCCCATTGCTCCGGGTGTGTTCAATACTCACTGCTGTGTGTGTGCACTTGGATGAGTGAAATGCAGAGCACAAATTCCAAGTGTGGGACACCATATTTGGCCACATCACTTCATCATCATCATAATAAATATAATTAAATATATTATACTTAATATTTGTTGAATTGTGAACATAAAAATGTATATAATAAAACAAGTAAATTCTGTGTGTACTCATATTGATGATGGACGCAAAAGAAACTCTCTTCATGGACTGACCCTATAATCAAGAGGACTTACTGCTTTGGTCTGCCTCAGAGACTTGAGCTCTTCCTGCGCTCTGATGACTTCTGCCAGAGCCTGGTGTTTCTCTCTCCAGCTGAGACACTCCCTGGTGCGATCCTGCCTCTCCTGCTCAGCTAAATGTCTTTCCTGCTCAGCTTCCTGCTGGGCTTTATTGGCTCTCTCACTCTGCTCTTCAGCAAGCAAAGCTCTGCGTCTGGAGTTCACCTCCCTACAGAGGGGGAGGATGACAATGACAGACAGCATCATGAGCCATTCCTATTTAGCTTTTATTGCATTATAATGGCCTGAATTCTGTAATGCCAGGCAGGACCTTTTGCTTAAATTACCAAAGATAGATGGCATTGCTGAATGCTTGTGAGCTTACTTTTCCATTATCTTCACATTCTCCTCAGTCAGTTCTTTCAGTTTGTGTCGTAACGTGTTCCTCTCATCTTCCAGTATTCTGTTCTCCTCCAGGAGAGCATGCTTTTCTCCTGACGCCCTGTCTAGTTTAAGCTTAGTCTCAAAGTAATTCTTTTCAGCCTGTGCTAAAAGTAGCTGGACATCATTGTGCTAGGGATGACAGTATGGAAATTAATTCAGTGGAGGCATATATAGCTTTATTTTGCATCCTGTGTGTATACTTGTATGATATTGTATGTGTACCTCTTTCTTCAGCAGCTGTAGTTCATCGCTGAACCGTCTTTTGTCAGCTAATGCAAAATCTTTTTCTTGCCTGCTGTCTAGTGCTCGGGCCTCTGCCAGTGCCCTGCCCTTGTCCGCCTCTGCTCGTGCTCTGTCAGCATCCTCAGCTGCCCTGGAACACAGTGTCGCCCTCTGCTGGCTGAGATGGAGCTTCTGTTTCAGCTTATAACAAAGGAAAGAAGGGACAGAATCATGGTTTCATTTGTATTATTTTTTCTCTCTCTTGTTCTTCTATATCTTCTATGATTCAAGATGTGTAATGTGAACACCTCTTTAACTTGGGCCTGGAGTTCCTGGTTGAGATTCCGCAGGTTTCTCATGGTGAGCTCACTCTCAGTTCTCATCATTATCCTTTCCATGTGAATTTCGTTAGACAGATACTTGTTCTCCTTTTTCAAGTCCTCACATTCCTGAACACAGATACAGTGACAATGAGGGTCACTAGGCATCCAAGACACAAAGTATATTGATGAAGAATGTTTCAACTACTTGTTATTTTTTAAAGCAACAACATGAAACATTTGCTCACGGTTCCCCCATGTGGTTGATAAGTGCAATTGACCCTTCGCCCGGAGTTTGATTGACAAGCGATCTAACCAATCACAACGCTGAATCTGCCATTTTGTCCAAAAAAGCAGTCAGGAGTTAGAAGATTAACCTCGGTGGCCTTGAACTTAAAAAATGGTGTGTACTGACGTCTTTCCGCGTTTGAAACAACTTTCCTTCTCATGTTCATTCATGTTTATTTGATGCTAGTAGGAAGAGATGATCGGTTAACAAGCCGCTTGAACTGAGGCGTTACAGCAATCTGTCATGACCATGGTCACGACACATTATAGAGCCACAAAACGACTTTTATTGTTTGAATTTCTTAAAAAATTACACAATTTGAAAGCTGGGACTTTGTTTAATATCATAAGTAACCAACTCTGTCTTGTCTGTCGACGTGTTGTCAGTGTCCTCTTTGCTCCGCGATGTATTTTTCACTGCGTGTGGCGTGACAGCGCCATGGATTGTCGGACAAAGCAACAGTAACTAAGGGGGGCGGGTCTTTGCGAACGGTCAATTGATTGACAATAAAAACTGTTTTATGGCTCTTTAATGTGTTGTGACAGATTGCTGTAGTGCCTCAGCTCAAGCAGCTCGTGAACCGATCATCTCTTCTTACTAGTTCATTTATAGCATCAAATAAACATGAATGAACATTAGAAGGAATGTTATTTAAAACACAGAAAGACATCAATACACACAATTTTTCAAGTTCAAGTCCACCAAGGTTTATCTTCTAACTCCTGACTGCTTTGTCGGACAAAATGGCCGAACCAGAGATCGTATTATTATAGGGAGATAAGAGGGTCTGTATCTCTTACCATTGGAGAAAGCGTTTCGGCTAACTTAATCACGTGCGACACCTCTCAGCCTATCATGCCGCCATTCAAAACTCTTCCCTGCATACCGCCAATGCGTACCGCCCGTACCGCCAGTTAGCATTACGGTAGGTGTCCACTGGCGCAGGAAGGGCAAAGCGGAGCGAGCATTTTCAATTAATTCCAATGGAAGTCGAGCATCACGCTCACGAGGTGCATTGTGGGATTGTGAAGCTCGACTTCCATAGGAATTAATTGAAAACGCTCGCTCTGCTCCACCTGCCTCGCGCCAGTGAACACCTACCGCTAGCCGTTACGTTTTTTTGGCTAAAGGTTGCAGGCTTGCCTACCAGTGGCTTTGACCGAACCATGCAGAAACCTCGTTTGGAAACCATGTCCACCGACCAGGTAAAGTAGCCCGTGTTACACTATGTTCTACAAATATCATTACATAGTTTTATTTATTGTTACTCCAGAATTGAAAAGTACAATGACAAAAAGCACGGTAGTATGTTAGCCTATTTTTTTTGCTCGCATAGTTCGTATGTAGCATTGTTTGCAAAGGGTGTATTTTGTATAATAGAATAAAATGTTGTCCGCATGGTTTTGAGACTTGCATATTATATCGTTTTGTCTTATAGTTAGCTGTTGGCTAACTCCACCCAGGCTAGGAGTAAAATATGTGACGTATGCCGTAAAGGAGGTCGCACTCTTCTGCTGGCAGGGGATGGGCGGGGCTGTGTGTACCGACCCGAACACGAAACTTGCAGAGTGTGGTTGTAACCGCTAGGAGGCTGCTCAGGTAGCAGCGGCAGTAAATTCATTCAATTAAGAGTTGTTCTACCACTGAACTAATTTTAGAGACATTATTTTAAGGTCGAAAAACTACATAGTGTTGCTTTAACTCACATTATATATACATGTCAGAAAAAGTGAAAAACACCTCAAATACATAATTCTATTGATCCATACATCCTAATGTTGCCAGAATGTGCCCTATATTGTACTCCATCATGTCAGCACCTACCTTCCTCTTCCTCACTAGTTCTCCCTGTAGGTGGTTTATCTGCAGGAAGGAGCCACTGCCACTCAGAGCACTGACAGGTCGGACTGCACGTACAGGTCTTCGAGGAGGGTGTGTGGGTTTCGAAACTCCTTTAATCTCCTCAATGCTTTCGAATCGCCCCCCCATGTTGTTGCTGCTGTGAGAAAGGGACTTAAAAATACCGCTGTCTGAAGCAGAGGTCTTCATTGAAGTCAGAGCCTGGAGCTCTCCATGAGAGGTGGCCCTTAGGGTCATCGCTCCGACTGAAACCAGTTTCAAAGTTAGAAATTTTGAGCTGTTTTAAAATGTTTTTTTGCTCCTGCTGACCCAGAGTTCCTGTAGAAGAGAATGCAATGGGAACTAAGGAGACTCACCAACATGCAGCCTATTTCAAATATTTATGAGGAAATGTTATACCACCTCAGAGGGAACAGAAACTCTATGCTACCATAAGGATTGAAACACAGCTCACCTCATCCTTGACTAATTGAACCATAGTGCCTCTCAACATCCTGAAATGAGCTGGGTAGGGTTAATAGCATATTGATAACGATGCCAAGACTGAAGACTGACTAGATTTTTACATTTTCTGAAGAAAATGTGAGTGCTATTTATTAGGCAAATTCTACTACCAAGATGCTAGGATGTCTGGGTGGTTCCTCAACAGTGTCTATAATATTCTGATCATAAAATATAGATCACCCTACATAAGTCTCTTGGAAATATCCCATTTTATTGTCCAAATCTTGAGCCTGATCTCTTAGAAAAATAATAGCACACCTCTCGATAAAATAAACCACACAATTTGAGTTATCATTCATGTTTGAACCACAAGAAGTGCTGGACAAAATGAGATGGCAAATTTCAAGGTTATTTACAAGCACCACCATTTAATGCACTGCATTATTACACTGGTCTCTGAAATACTCGATTTTGACTGTTCAACTACACCGTCTGATATTTGTTTTGAACATGGTAAGGGGTTGTTTTACCATGTTTTGTATATGGTATAACATTTGTATATACATGGTAAGGGACCATTCACAAAGAATGCATTTTCCATATTGCACTGCTTTTCCATTGTTTTTCTATGGGAACCTTAAACCTATTTTATATTTAACTGCAAAAAATACATTTGTTGTGAACAGGCCCTAAGTGACCCTTCATACAGAACGCGTTTGTGCAGTCCACTGCACTGCTTTTCCGCATGTCCTGATTTTGCTGACATATTTTGTTGACAACATTTCTGTCTGAAAATTTGATCATAACCATATCCCTACCCCTAAGTTATTCCTAAAATCAGAGGGAAATGATGTAGAAGAACCTAACCCTGGTTATAAGCCTAAACTTGACATAAACTGTCCATAAAGTTGTTCCTCAAATCTGACTGGTTGATTGAAATGTTGTTCCACAATGTTGATTCAGGAACATGTTGCACTGGATGAAATCAGGTTCTGCCTGCTTTTCATTATTTTTCTATGTAAACACATGCTAGACGGATGTCTTTAACCATTGCGCTTGCGTCTTTTCCAACATCTCATGTAAAAATGAGATCTGTGTGAACGGCCCATTGTTGCATTCCACTGCACTGCTTTTCCATTGTAAGCATACGCTAGACACCAGACGGACTTCTTTGAGCATTGCACTTGTGTCTTTTGCAGCGTCTCATGTATGACAGCATTTTAAGGGCTCGTTCACACAGAACACATTTTTGCTTTGGGCAGTGGAATGGGGAAATGCAAGGTTTACATAGAAAAACAATGGAAAAGTAGAGCATTGGAATGGAAAAACCCCTAAAAACACAACATTCAGGTTAAAATATGTTTCTTTCAAAAAAATGTGTCCCTTGCATGTTTTCATTACACTGGTCTGCGTCTCACATCTTTAAACACAAAAACATGTTCTGTGTGAATGGCCCCTAATGGATATTTTTTTTAAATTAGAGGAATATTAAGGTAGGCTAATATTAAAAATAGTCTAAAATCAAATCAGTATATCATGTCCATGTATTTATTTATTTTGCGATTACTCATTATCACACCTTTAGGATGATCATTCTTACAAGCAACTTAGTAAATGTGTAAAACACTCTCCAAAAGTGATTAACACACTAAAATTGATAAATAGCATACACCAGATCCTTTACAAACCGTGTTGGGGAAGTTACTTTTAAAAGTAATGCATTACATTTATTGTGTTACTCCCTTTAGAAATAAGGTGAAGAAAGTTCAACACTCTAAAGCAATAAAAACTAAAATAAATAAATGAACACAAATGTAGTGTTTAAGTCATTTTTGCTTATTTGTATGAGTGAATTGGATCATCTAAGGTCAGCAACATAGACATCAGTTATTAAAGTGAGATTAAATACATAAAGTATATTTGTGTTATTTAACATATTTAATTATTGCTGGTTTACGAGTTTCCATTTCACAGTTTTTATTAATTTTGGATACTGAATCTGTTTTTGTGCAAGTGACAAATGCTTGCATTTAGTCTAGAACTACAATAACCATCATGTTCACACAGCACACACACAACTCTGCACTTACTCATGAAAACAAAGTAACTTGTGTTACTTTAAAAAAAAAAAGTAACTCAAATATTTTGTTGTAATTTTAAAAGTAACGTGATCAATTCTTCTTCTTCTCTGAAATGAATCACATTTTTGAGGGCCTAAACATGCTCGAAATCTCATGAAACTTTGAACACATGTCAAAAGTGGTAAAAATGTATGTCAGATATGGGTTTCAGAATTAGGTGTGGCAAAATGGCTCGATAGCGCCACCTACAAAATTTTAATTAAGCGCCCTTCGTGCTACGTTTCACGTACAAGTATGAATGTCGGTAGACACATGTAACAGCCCAATACCTACAAAAAGTCTGAAACCCAAGAGGAAGTGAGATATTTTGAATTTTCTCTGCAAAATTTGTGCAGTTTTTGCCATTTCCACACGTTGTACTTTAACAAACTCCTCCTATAATCAGATCAAAGCTTTAATCAGATCAACATCATATTTGGTCAGTCTAATCTAAAGGCCTTTGCAGCATTAAATTGCAAAGATCTTGAGTTTTCGCTGAAAGGCGTGTCCGTGGCGGCCTGACAAAATTCGATGTTTCGCCATGAAACAAGTTGTTGTAACTTGGGCATACAATGTCCAATCGGCCCCAAACTTCACATGTTTTATTACAGTGCTGTCCTGAAGACATCTACACTACCGTTTAAAAGTTTTGGATCGGTACGATTTTTAATGTTTTTAAAAGAATTTTCGTCTGCTAACCAAGACTGCATTTATTTAATTAAAAATACAGTAAAAACAGTAATATTGTGAAATATTATTACAATTTAAAATAACTTTTCTATTTGAAAATATTTTAAAATATAATTTATTCTTGTGTTGGTCAGTGTCACATGATCCTTCAGAAATCATTCTAATATGCTGATTTGCTGCTCAAGAAACATTTGTGGTACAATTGTACAAAATATTTGAGTACAATATTTTTTTTCAGGATTCTTTGATGAATAGAAAGTTCAAAAGAACAGCATTTGTTTGAAATATAATCTTTTTTAACATTATAAATGTCTTTACTGTCACTTTTGAATGATTTAATGCATCCCTGTTGAATTAAAGTATTAATTTCTTTAATTTCTTTTCAAAAAAATTAAAATAAAAATTCTTACTGTCCCCAAACTTTTGAACGGTAGTGTATAATGTTACAAAAGCTTTGTATTTCAGATAAATGCTGTTCTTTTGAACTTTTTATTAATCAAGGAATCCTGAAAAAAAAAGTACACAACTGTTTTCAACATTGATAATAATCAGAAATGTTTCTTGAGCAGCAAATCAGCATATTAGAATGATTTCTGAAGGATCATGTGACACTGAAGACTGGAGTAATGATGCTGAAAATTCAACTTTACCATCACAGGAATAAATTACTTTGTAAAATACATTCAAATAGAAAACAGTTATTTTAAATTGTAATAATATCTCACAATATTACTGTTTTTACTGTATTTTTAATTAAATAAATGCAGTCTTGGGTTAGCAGACGAAACTTCTTTTAAAAACATTAAAAATCGTACCGATCCCAAACTTTTGAACGGTAGTGTACATGCCAATATTCAGTTACAATCAAAGCGCCACCTGTGGGCAACAGGAATGGCATGTTTTACACTGTGATTAACTCCTCATAGAGATTTAACCAGATCAACATCATATTTGGTAAGTCTGATCTTAAGGCCTTAGAGATGTTAAATTACAAACATCTTTTGTTTTCACTGAAGGGCGTGTCCGCGGTGGCCTGACAAAGTCTGATGTTTCGCCATGAAAGAGGAAGCTGTTGTAACTCAGACAAACAGTGTCCGATCTGCCCCGAACTTCACATGTGTGATAAGAGTCCTGGCCTGAAGACATCTACATGGCAATATTCAGTTATAGTCAAAGCGCCACCTGTTAGCACCAGGAAGTGTGGCACGTCTAAATGACTTTACTCACTTACATGCATGTTGCCCACTGTTCACTGTTTTCCTAAGGCCAACGGGTGGCGGTGGCCCCAGGTGCAAGGGCCCTTTCATCTTTAATTTCTTCCTATATTTCGAGCATCGTGAGCTGCTCTGCCTGCTACAGATTTTTCTCCTCTTTGTGTCCGTCTTCAGCGTCTCTGGCCTCTTGTTAACGCCCATTTACAGACTCAGGCATGATGTGGGCTATTTACCTTTATCACTGTCCCAGTAGCTCCCGAAAATAACAGAAACATAAATACAAAAATACAGTACAAAGACTGGAGAAATGTAATGTCTTTTTGTACTCGTATTTCTGTTATTTTCCGGAGCTACTGGGACAGTGATAAAGATCTACCAGTGCTTTACAGACTAGGCATGGAAACTCAAACCCCTCTATTGTAAATGTATTATTCAAGCAGAGTGAAGCAGCACAAATAGAACAAGTTCCACTGCCCCAGTTAGCTTTGTTTGTGATTTTGCTGTAAACATTAAATGCCTAACAACAATTCAATTTGATTCTGCTATCTGAACAAAAACACTTTTTTTTTTAAATTTTGTGACTAGTTTAGTGATATAAAAGGAGCAGAGAACACAAACCTCTTTAAATGTCAAAAGAATAATATTGAAAGTCAAAGTCAAAACCTTTTGTCATGTTTTATTTCCTGTGCTTTCAGCACAGTCAGGGAAAGCTGTTTTTATGTTCTAACTCAGGAATTTAGAGATGGAATCATAAATGATGTGAATCTGCAAAATGGCACAGGATGCTTTGAATAACTTCCTCTCATTTTGTACATCTCCCCTGTGGGTTCATTCAGAGGAGAGGCTTTCTATGTTTTTCTGTTAGGTCTTCGCTATAGACTAACATAGCCTGTAATTCACTGTTCTTGCAATAGCATGTCAGGCTGGTTGTTTTGAAAGCGACGTGGTAATGAGCCTTTCTGTTTATTTAGCCTTCATAATCACAGACAACACTGGAAAGAATGACCTGAAGAAGGAAGCAGGCCTATCTCGGCTGTCACTGATGCTACACATTTGGCTTATAAAATTTTCTCTTGTCCAAGGACACATTGAGAGGAAATATTTTCATTTGGATAAAAACGGACATCAAGAAGGTTAAGTTAACATCCACAATGAATTAAAACTGAAATAAATTTCTAATAATTATAACACACATTTATATAATTTATAATACAGCTTTAAAACATCAAATTTATTTTATTTAGTTAGTTAAGGGATGCCCAATAGGTGCCCGATAGTAAACTTGCTCCAGACCCTGATATAGCTGCCTGGAAGTTGGATATTTGGATAACTGGTGCACATCCACAGGAAGCGAAAGTTTTTCAGTTGTCCTCAGCCCCAGCTTTAAATGCCCTCTTTGCGAAGGTCATCTTACAGATCATCCTCAACCTCCTGTTTCTTATTTTTATGGGTCCCTTTCTGCAGCATCAACAGACTGAGTGTGTTCAAGCTTCTGGGCAGTTATGGTGGCATGTTCTGCAGTCATGGCTAGAGTCTGGTTAGCATTTTGTCAACTGTTCTTCTTATTTACAAGCACACCCTGTCTAGATGTGAGTCAAATCCAAGGTAGGTTTCTCTCTTACTTTTTCTGTTGATTTAAATGCACTGTTTTGTTTTTAATTGTTTGTGAATCTATACTTTTGCATTTTAATTTTGGTTGTTTTTTAGTGCCTACAAATGATGGAATTTCTGGAGTGTTGTTAGTCCAAGCCAAGAATAATGTGTACAGTTTTAATGCCACCACAGCCAGAGAGGCATGTGAGGCTATTAAAATGAGAATTGCAAATCTAGCTGAAGTGAAGACAGCAAACCAAAATGGCTTACAGACATGCAGGTAAAGCACTATTTAATGGTTTGTTTAATAGTCAATCATAGACAATTAAATAGCCATTTAATAGTCAATTAAAATTGTAGATATATGATATTGATTTACTTAGGAAATAGCATTCCTATTTCTAAATAACAAAAAAATATGATGCCTTATATATGACATTTAAAGTACAATACCAGACAATACTAACTGAAATAAAATATGGGCCTCACATATTATGTGTGTTGTCACATGCTGTCTAATTAATTATACAGTAGAGGCCAAGTGATGTCCGGCCTAGGAAAATTGACGTCTTCACCCTTTATTCAAAAAAAGTGTGAAAAAAAGATTGTAAAAGATTTTTTTAAGCATATTGCATATAGTTGTGCTTGGAGTCGATTGTTTTATTTGTGATTACGCAAAAAAAAAAAAAAATTGCTAAATTGTGCTGACATCATTTTGGCCAGCTGTCATACAAATAAATGAATGCATGCAAAAAATAAATAAATAAAAAAAATAGTAATAACTGATTAGTGTATGCTTTTTCCTGTGAGCTTTTTGTTACTTTATCTTATTTTATTATTTTTGCATAAGAAAATAAAACCTGTAGCTGCAATTAGCTTTTTTTTTGCCAAATTATTTTGTCAGATAAATACCTTAACCAAGTTTAGTATTTTGTTCTTCCCCTATATTTAAAATATTTTAAAACACTAAAACTTTTAATGGTTTAATCAAACTTGTATAGGTTCATTAATATCATTTTCCCCTCCGGACATCACTTTTGGGTGTATATATGTATATAATTAATGTGTCTTGATTTCTTACATACTTCATAGAACCTTGAAGTTCAACTTTGAATCTTTTTGATGGCTGGAAGTCATATTTGAACTCTATAGATTATGTTTCTTCTAAAAGAGTCTAATATCATTCTTTCGCACAGGTTTGGTTGGATTGAAGAGCAAATTGCAGTTATTCCTCGAATTGAGAGAAATGAAAAATGTGGTCAGAACAGTTCAGGCGTTACTCCTTGGAGAGCTAACATCAGGGCAAAGTTTGATGTTTATTGTTTTAAACCAGCAGGTAATTATATGTTTAATATGTTTCTGAAAATGCTTTCATCATAATAATCAGTGTCCTGAAATAGGGAACAATAATGTTTAATGTGAATTGAAAGAAAATTATACAATATGTCTGAACTTTGGATTTTGGATAAGAACATATAATGGTAATAAAATCAGTACAAAAATCTACTAACATACTTTGTCAGTAAAATGTGCAACATAATCAGAATATGTCTCTCACAATGCACCTCAGGTCCTGATGGATCATTTAAAACAACATCAAGCAGGCCTCAACCTACAACAGGAGGAAGAACACCATCAAACAAGCATTATCCTACTAAAACAACCCATCCATCATCCATTAAGTCAACCTCTTCTCCTGCCTACACATCCACCCCATCCAGTTCCTTTGCTTTCAACACTTCCTCCACAACATTTATAACACTTAGTCTTTCTAACATCAGTGACAGTTCCCAGGCAACAACAAGACCTCTATCTCTTTCATCTTCCACAACCTCGCCCAAATTCTCAACCTCATCCCCCTCTTCTTCCTCTCATTCACACACATTTCTTTTTCAGCATACTTTAACTTCCACAGGTCAGCCTGCACTGTCCAAGACCACTACACCCAACAGAGCATCCCAGCATACTTTAACTTCCACAGGTCAGCCTGCACTGTCCCAGACCACTACACCCAACAGAGCATCCCAGCATACTTTAACTGCCACAGGTCGGCCTGCACTGTCCCAGACCACTACACCTACCAGAGCATCCAGAGGTTGGGTTTTAAAAGTTTGATAACCTCCATAACAATTTAAAGGGTTAGTTCACCCAAACATGAAAATTCTGCTATTTATTACTAACCCTCATGTTGTTCCACACCCCTAAGACATTCGTTTATCTTCAGAACACAAATTAAGATATTTTTGATAAAATCTGATGGCTCAGTGAGGCCTCCATTGACAGCTAGATAATTAACACTTTCAGATTGCCCAGAAAGGTATTAAAAACATTTAAAACAGTTCATGTGACTACAGTGGTTCAACCTTAATATTATAAAGCGATGAAAATACTTTGTGTGCCAAAAAAAAAAAAAAAAAAAACGACTTTTCAACAATATAGTAATAGCCGATTTCAAAATAATGTTTCGAAGTTTTACGAATCTTTTGTTTCGAATCAGTGGTTTGGCTTCCGTATCAAACTGCCAAAGTCACGTGAACTATTGAAATTTCCAAACACTCATGATGTAACGAAGCCTTGTTTACTGAAATCACGTGACTTTGGTGCTCCGAACCACTGATTCGAAACAAAAGATTCAGGAAGCTTTGAAGCAGTGTTTTGAAATCGCTCATAGATATTGTTGAAAAGTCGTTATTTTTTTTTTTTTTTTGGCACACAAAAAGTATTCTTGTCGCTTTATAATATTAATGTTGAACCACTGTAGTCACATGAACTGTTAATGTCTTTAGTAGCTTTCTGGGCATTTGAAAGTGTTCATTAGGCTATCTTGCTGGCTTTGACTTCTCTAAGCTTTCCTGTAGCTCAGTGGTTAGAGCGTGGCACTAGCAATGCCAAGGTCATGGGTTCGATCCCAGGGATTGCACATACTCCGATACAAATGTATAGTATAATGCAATGTAAGTCGCTTTGGATAAAAGCGTCTGCCAAATGCATAAATGTAAATGTATGGAGGCCTCACTGAGCCATCCGATTTCATAAAAAATATCTTAATTTGTGTTCTGAAGATGAACGAAGGTCTTACGGGTGTGGAACGACATGAGGGTGAGTAATAAATGACAGAATTTTCATTTTTGGGTGAACTAAGCCTTTAAACTGACAGAAACCTTTAATCACTTCATACATTCATTTGTTCACACTCTTTTGTTGTTTTTATATTTTAGCAACTCCCAAAACATTTGTCATCATTTCTTTCGTGCTACTGCTCTTGTTGGCAGCAGCAGGTGCAGCTTGGTATCTCAAAATGTAAGTTTTTAAATTCCTATTATCAGAAAACAAAATGCATATGCTTCACTGACTGGTCTATACTCCAACCTTTTTTTCAGCAAAAGAGGACAACGGCTTCCATCTTGGACCAGAATGAGGCCAAAACAGATTACTGAAACAGAGATGTGGAAGCAAATAAGTGAGAGGCATTGTGTGCCAGAACAGACCAGCAAAGACATTAACTATAGAAAATGCAACAACATCCTCCTTCAAATGGAACAAGACCCAGACATTCCCTAAGAAAACACAGTACTTTAAAAAAAAATGTTGGTTTTTTTTGTAAATGTCCTGTCATTGTAACTGCATGTAAAAAAAGAGCAACTTGCACATTATTCTTATGTTCTCCTTTTGTGTTCCACAGAAGAAAGTCCTGCAGATTTGGAAAAACCTTTTCATTTTTGAGGAGGAAAAACAATACTTCATTTATGTTTTTTTGTTGTTGTTGTTTGTTTTTTTGAATAATCTTTTACTTTCAAATATTAAAAACTGATGTAAATAGTTTGTAGTTCATTCTTTGATCACATTTGAGCGTTAATTAACTCTTTAAACTCTTTAGTTGTACTTGCTTGTCTGTATAAAAATTCGATGGATTTTTACCGTTTAGTCTGGTCGTGACGTCATCAATCCGCGTCAAGCTTTTCTTGCTATCATCCTACTTGTCATCTCGAATATATGCCTGAAACAAATGTCAGCAGGTTTGTACTCATTTATTTGCATCACGCTGAGTTCTTGTACATTTGTAGCTAATACTAACGTTTGTATTTGTGTTAAGAGGTTTATGTATTGTTTTGGCCAACCAAGCTAACACTAGTAGCCAGATGACTGTTTTTATAGTAATACTCGATATACAAACACCATCTATATTTAAGCCGCCTTTTCACATTCCGAAATAAACGTATATGGTTCACTTGTCTACTTGGTTATTACATCTTTTGAAAGAGAGTTCGTTTTTTTTTTCTTCTTCATATTGGGCAGATAATAAGATAAAAATAAACACCTGTTCAATTCGAAAGCATTGTTGCACATTTGTTATGAATGAATGTTTCAGGGATTATTTCAAAGACTGCGAAATATTCCACTGACAACTTGAGACCATTTGTGGCCTTATGTTTTTTGTAGCACACCAAGAAGTTCATACTGTTTCACGTTAAGTCGCTGACCAATAACATGAGCGTAAACTTCATTTTCATCAATATTTTAGGTTAAACTATATAGGGAGTGGGATCCAAATGCCTGGAAGCACTGATGAAAATGCTTCCTGTTGCATTCTTCTTCAAATTCAAATCATATTATCAGCAAAATTGAAGTGAAAAGTTGAAATAAAAGGTAGAATTAAAAACAGAAGTGTGAAACATGATGATAATGTTATCCTGCTTGATTTGAGAATTATTCACATCTTGTAATTCACATTTTAAGAAAGCAGAGACATCTGACCACGAGAGCGCACATGATCAGTGACACAAAAGCACTCACATTAAATATTTACATCACCCTTTTTTAATCAAAATCCTCAAACTTTATTTACAGGTTTGAGTCCAAAGTTTGCAGTGTTGTCTCAGACTTTAGGACCCCACTGTGCATGAATAAGGGAATGTCTATATTTTAGGTACCTTGACTGGGCACCATTTCTTTTAAAAATTTGAATCACATTTTAGTGAAGTTCACCCAAATTCCAGTCACAACGAATAACATTTTTTACAAGTTCATATATTCAGTGTATTCTATTAATTAAATTGAGGTAATAAAATTGCATTTGTAAGGGAATGCTGTTTAAAGTATAGCTAGCATGTCACACTACAGGGCAGGGCTCTCACTTCTTAACATGTCGTATCAAGTTCTGTCAACATCCTCTCTTGTCTAGGGCCTCCAGCAGTGAATGAGGTCTAGAGTTGTTACAGAGCAGCCCTCCATCTGGAGCCAAGATGGGCCAACAGCTTTCTGGCCAGGCAATGGCCAGACTGCCTGAGAAACTGATCAAACATGTGGGGCTGGTGCGGGACGGTGGCTACCTCACCTATGACGAGTTCTTGGGTCGTGTGGCGGAGCTTAATGATGTGTAAGTGAGGCTTTTAGGATAAATCAATGCAGTGACACAATAATCTGCTAGAGTTTGATAAGAATGTGGCGTGACTTTTTTTCTTCCACAGAACTGCTAAACTAGCCGCTGGTCAAAAGAAACATCTTTTGTTTGAAGTGCAGCCTGGATCTGATGCAACTGCTTTATGGAAAGTTGCTGTGAGAATAGTGTGCACCAAGGTGAGATCCAATGAATTTATAGGTGGAATATATTAATATAATTACAATGAAGTCAAACTCTAATGCTCTCTAATGCAAATTTGAAATGTGGTGTTAATGTTTATCTAGGGTGGAATGACAATTGTTGCTGCTTTCTCTGAGTGCTTGTAGATTAACAAGGAGAATGGAATGGTGGAGGCCTCCCGTATTATGAACCTGTACCAGTTTATCCAGCTCTACAAAGACATCACCAGTCAGGCAGCTGAAGTCTTTAATTCAGAGGTGGCAGCAGAGGGATCCTCTGGACCGCTGTCATCAGAAGACAACTGCCAGGCCAGCATGTGGATGGGCAGGTACATTTGTTCTGTTTGCCAAATCTACACCTGATGTAATGATGCATAACGGGTGACTCATTGTCTCACCAAGCAAAATATGCTATTTGTGCTCTGTAACAGGGTTAAACAGTTGACTGATGAGGAAGAATGCTGTATCTGTATGGATGGGAAAGCAGACCTTATTCTGCCCTGTGCACACAGCTTCTGTCAGAAGTGTATTGACAAATGGTAAGAAACTATGATTCATTATCATGAAACAGATAATAATTAATTAATCGATTGGTTCACCCAAATAAGGATTTACTTACCCTCATATTGTTCCAAACCTTTATGGCTTACTTTCTTCTGTGGAACAAAAAAGGAGAAAATCTGATTCTGAATAATGTTCTGGTCAGGACTAGGGCTTTCAAGCTCCAAATGAATCATTTAGACCAACTTTGTGAATTGGATCCAGGGTTTTTGAAATCAAATTTAAGACTTTTTAAGACCTGCACAAATAAATTTAAAGGGTTCGTTCACCCAAAAATGAAATTTCTGTCGAAGATGAACGAAGGTCTTACAGGTTTGGAACTACATGAGGGCGAGTAATTAACTCAATCTTTCTTCTGGCCAACATAATCACTCTCTATATTTTTTCCGTAATTTGAAAAGTCATGGAAACTCTATCACAGATTTTTTCTTTTGCTGTTGGAGCAAATGGAAATACAAAAATTATATTTGCTGTCCCCTCCCGTTCACTGCTATAGAAGTTTAACCAGCTATGACAACTTCCGCTTGAATGTATCATTGGACAGGTTGTCCCGCCCAGTGACCACGTCATCAAAGAAGAGAAGAGATTAACTGGTTAAGGTTAACCGATTCATTGAGGACTATATGCTACAAAAATAATCACTTATATGGTTTTTAAAAAAAAAGTTTTCAGTGCTCATTCATTTTCATTATATGGGGGGAAAAAAGTGAAAATTCCACAAAAGAAGAGGACATAAAGTCAAACGGGTTTGAAACAACATTATGACAATAAATTATGACAGAATTCATAAATAATTTTAATCAGCCATGACAAACTCTGTTTTTGTGTGTTTATGCCTCACTATAGGAGCGGTCAAAGCCGAAATTGCCCTGTCTGCCGAATTCAGGTGACTGCCGCTAATGAGTCATGGGTCATGTCAGATGCTCCCACGGAGGAAGATATAGCTGGGTACATTCTCAATCTTGCAGATGAAGCTGGGCACCCACACAGACCTTAAAATGAAGCACTGTGCCACTGTCAAACTTGCTGTCTCCCCATAACAGATGATCTTCTTTAAATAGTTATTTTATAGGGTGACTATGGGTATTTGTTGCACTATATAGTGTCATTCACTGGAGGCAATAACTGCTGATTATTTGATTTTTTTTTTTTTCTTTTTTTTTTTTAGGTTAATGCATTATATTGTAACACCTAATCAATGCATAGACTGTGAATGCATATTGGTAAATTCTAGACAACATGTAGCTGTAGAACATGATTCCCTCGTTGCACTTGCCGTTTTATCTTGTTTGTGAAGTAATTGCACTTAATCGCATTTGTTCCGTAAAGGCCTTGTAATACCTGGGGGGGGAAAAAAAACGTCATAGTATAGTATCAGCATGTGCAACAGTTTAATAGTATTGTTGAAACTATAATTCCGTCACACATGATTTAGTAACATTGATTGTACAGTTGATGTGCGTTTATGATCGAAGGTTTAACAATAATTAGTGATCCATTTGACATGAACTCTTTATCTCTCTGTAAGTTGGAACAAATGTTAATTATAGGGCATGACTCCATTATATAACATTCATTATGAAAAATAATTGGATCTTTCAAATGGATTAATATTTGCTTGTTTTCTTTTGTAGCTTAATGGGTTGCAAATGAAACCTATATTTTATAGGGCATCACTGACTCTTTCAGTGGAGGTTGGTTACCTTTTTAAATACAAATTAGTTTCTTTTTCAAATCCTAGATTATTCATCTTGCACTTTGTGTGTATATGAGAAAGACTGTGAATTTGTGGGCTTGGGGAATTCACTTGTATTATTAAAGATATGTATAGCTAAAACTTTATATAAATACATTTAAATTTATGTGGCAGTTTATAAAGAATTAATCCAGTTTATCAAGATCTTCTAATCTAGTTTTAAAAATGTTAATTTCTGCAATATTCTCATAGATTTATAATGATTGGACTGAATGTTAATAGTTTTATCAGAGAGAAAATGGCATTAGTTGCTGCTTCCTAGTGTTTTTTTTTGAAGGAGATTTCTTTTACTTATGGACTAAATTGGGATGTTCGGTGTTCTCATTCCTTCTTGTGTAAATCTTGAATAATAAAGTAAACTTAATATTTTGTTCTATCTAGTTTGTTTGAAGGCTGTAACATTTCCTACTACTTCCACAGGGCTGCAGTGTCGAGCAAATAAATAATTTTTTTCTATTCATCTGGAGTATGATCTATAGACAATCCCGTTATGAATTGAACTTTATTTTTTTTTATTTTGAGTGCAGTATTCAGATATTGCAGAACATATGTTGCATTCAGGCATGTTTCAAGTGGCTCTTCATAGGCCAAGCACCCATACATTATACAATATCCTTAAAACAGTTTAACCTTCTCTGTAGGTGTACAAAATGTACAAGAATCAAGTACACAAGTCTATTCTGTGCCAAAAATAAAAAGCCGCCCCAGAATATCGG
This sequence comes from Anabarilius grahami, assembly GCA_003731715.1. Taxonomy (NCBI): domain Eukaryota; kingdom Metazoa; phylum Chordata; class Actinopteri; order Cypriniformes; family Xenocyprididae; genus Anabarilius; species Anabarilius grahami. Next base: position 6,777,148 of record RJVU01048406.1, on the reverse strand, counting down.
GTTGCTAACAAACTAGTTTATCAAGGCAAATATTAGTTCCAGTTCCTGTGCCTTACAAAAACATTTATCTGAAAAACACAATACATTGTTTAAGTCACAAACTCAAAGAATCCCTCGATTAGAAAAGGTAACAAATGTATGCTCAATCAAAACATCATTTTCAGAAACCATGCAAAATACTGAAACAGTTTATCAGAACATCCTATTTTTAAAGGGATATTTGACATTTGAGATAGGACATTTTTCCATCACCTTCAAGGCACTATGGGAAGGTATATGCCCATATAAGGTATTAAGTCACATAGCTCCACATCTTGCTTCCTGAATAATGTATTTCCATAGCTCTTTTGTGCATCATCTGTAGCAAGATAAGGGTTTATGCTGATGTCTGGTCCACTCGTATGGACTCATGTTCTACCCTATCTATCACCCTGCCATGTTTACGGGGCTTGTGCAGACAGCGCTTCTGACTTGACGGCATCCACTAGGAAGCTGAGCTCATTACACAAGATTTCATGACGATAGGCCATACGGATCTGCGGCACATTTGTCCTGCGGATGTCATTACCCTCTGGTCCATCCTGTAGATAATTCTCACCCAGGAAGTGTTTCTTCTCCTGCAAGGGAAATCTAAATGTCAGCTTTTATATATATATATGCAAGGGCGTTAAATTTAGCATTGGAATGTGTTTAAAATTAGCACTGGAAGATTTTTCTTAAGGAAATATTCTGGGTTCTGTAGAAGTTAAGCCCAACCAACAGTATTTGTGGAGTGAGAAAGTACCTGATGAGACAGCCCGCTCTGAAGCACACTATTTCTGGCGATCTCACACACATCACATGTGCTCAGTTTCCACAGTTGTGCTGCTATGGCGTACTCCTCCATCAAGGCCTCCTAAAGGTACATAAACAACACAGAATCACATCACCTGACTGCTCTTGACCAGGGTTTTCTAACCAGGGTGCTGTGTAAAAAAAATACTTCAAACATTTTTAAACTGCTAAATTGTGTAATAAATAAATAAAAGTGAGGGCGTATAATATATACCATCAATCTCTGATGTCTTCAATAACAAATAACACGCACAAATTCACAACAATGCAAAATGCAAATCACAAGAAAGGTTGGTCTGAATTTTAGCCTGGGTTTGCAGGGGTTGTGCATAATTTGTCCAAAGTGCGCGCACATAAAGCCACCTCTCAAACAGCTTGTGAGTGCCAAATTGATTTCTTTTTCGTAGCTTGTTGTGCTTAAATGGTCAAATTCACACAAAAATATTGTCACAATATCTGTCTTGCCAAGTATTCACATACATACAGTCAGTTATGTCATAAGACTAAGTGAACGTAAACAGTTCAGAAACTCATGTGCAACAGTATACTGGGTGTTTCAGGTCTTAAAGTGACAGCAGCCTAATAAACATGCTGCTGTCCGTGTTTTTAATGTTAATCAAACAACAAAAGACAAAGAGAAAATCACTCACTGCTCTTGACTGAATAACTTTTGTAACTTCTGTTTTTATCTATATTTAATTTTTACAATGAAGACTATCCAAGGTTATTTTACATGTAATTACTTCAGTTTCTGTAGTATTTCTTACCTGAACAGCCCTACTACTGTTGAACCTTCCTGAAAAGCAATTTTTTTCATTTGTATCTTTATTCTATTTTTATTCTTTATTATTTTTATACTTTAATTCAATTCAAAGTTTGAAATCAAGCTATTTCTTGCAAAATTACCCTATTGTAAAACCAAACATTTAGGTGAGATAGTTATAATGGCAATATTTATATATAAATAAAAGCCTAAATTAAAATCTGTCATCAAATTAAGGGATCTCTTTAGAAGACATTACTGATTGCATAGCCTTTCATTGGATGGACAAAAAATTAGATAACATTAAAAATATCTATATTACAGTAGATGGGCTACGGTGGTTCTTCCCCATGGTATTGAATATCAATACTTTTCAAGATATCGTATCGAAATTAGAAATTCCAGTATCGTGACAACACCAGTGTAGGGTGCCACAATTTTTTTTTAAATTTCAAGGGGTGCCGTGACTGAAAAAAGTTTGGGAAACACTGCTCTATAGAACCAGTAACTGCTTTCCCTGACCTTTGTGTAGTGGAACTGTAATGGGTCATCTGTGGAGAGGGACACACAGAGGCCCTTTTGCAGGAACTCCCTGAGGGGATTCTTGGAATACTCCAGGAACAGGCTGTTGTTACTGAGTGGAGACATGGCAATGGGCACCTGGGCCAAGTAAAACAGGTACTGCAGCACAGGACTCTGTATTAAGAAATTAACAAGAACAAATGTTAAACCACAAGAAAAGACAACATCAGTACTGGTATCTGATGATTTTCAAGGTTTTTGTTGTTGTTGTTGAATTACTCAATTTTTAGAAACATACAGGGCTCAATAATAAAGATGGCCAGTTGACAGAACTGTCACTTGTCCTATTGAGTCAGTATTGTACAGTACCTTACATTTTTTTGTATAGGTGATTGTTTGTTTATTTGGTGGATTCTGAAACTACAGTCCCTGTGGGTGTAATATTGTGTGGTTGGATGTGTGCACAATTAGTTTTAGAGACTGACCTTCTTCAGATTGAGTCCGTGAGAGATGTTGTCAGCTGTGAGGAAGGCTGACACCAGATGGATAATGGATCCTGCCTCGCCACAGTGAGGACGGAACTGAAAGGTATTGAGACCACGTTCCCTGAAAAAAAAAATCACTATTTAACATGGCTGGTGACTTAAATTATAAAGGCTAAATTTGCTTAAATTGTCTAAATTTCAGGGGAATAGCTTGTCTTCATTAGTTTGTTTTGTGAAGACAATGGGTTGTAAATGCTGAAATCAGAGCTTGATCTCTATAGTGACTTACTTTCGTAGGTTGTTGAGGACCATGATGTTGGAATACATGTGGAAGAGGTAGTAAGTGTATGGTGGGTTTTCCTCCATGGTCCACTCTTCTGGTTTTGGACTCTTATAGGTGAATAAGTGATTACTGCTTTTGGACTCATCGTCCACACTGTCAAACCCTGTCACCTGCGGAAAAAACATCCAAAGGTTTTTTGACATCTTTTCACAGCAACGTTTTGCCCTCATTTTCCTTAAAGGTTGTGGCTTCATATTTACATAAAGACTGATCAGGCTGTTCTAACAAGGTGGTGTTCCTTTGACTTTGTTGACATTTGGTGGAAAAAAAAAATCGATCGCACAATGACTACATTACTGACTTGGGCGTAGTTCAACCGTAGTTCTGTTTTCTTTGATTTTCTGTGACAGTTTTACATGAACTCATATTCATCTGAGAACCATTTAATTGTTCATAAGGGATTTGCCATTGAAATCTTGATTCCCTGCAAAATGACTGTTTTGTGTTTAAGCTGTTAATTGCACTGTTGGTGTTAAAATGTTCTATTGTGGCATGAACCTGCTCTGACTGGTCTTGCCAGCTCAACAAAACTCTGATGAAGCACTTACATGTTTCAGAAAGACATGCGTTTCTTTGTGCTTCTGAGGGTTAACAGTGGCCTGAAACAGTGGGAGGAAGATGTTCTCTAGCATCTTGGCGAAGTTGGGAACAATCTTCTTTGACCTGAAAATGTCACTAAAAACAAAGTATACAAGTCAAGAATATTTGCTTTTAAAAATATTGGATATGAATTATGAGCAAGTATGAGCAAAATGTGAGAATTTAAGTTCAGAAATGAATTGAGAATGCCTTTGAAATTCGTTAAATTCATAAAACTGACAAAAGGATGCAGAATTATAATTTGAATTTTGAAAAACTTTCACATTGATTAGAACATTAGATGATAATAATAACCCTGGTCTACAGCTAAAATGCTTCAGAAACAAATGTTGTCAAAAATTGTCTTTGTTGTGTTCTCTGTTCAATTTCTTTAAATTCGTATGTGAAGTTACATTAGAAGAGGACTTACTAAATCCTGGGCACCTGTATGATCCATCTCATGTTAGGGGAGTATAACTTTTGATTGATAAACCATTTGGACAGACTGTCCCACTCTTCAGGGGCTCGGCCGTAAATTGAGAGACGGGGTTCTGCATGCTGATATTTACTCTCCTCCAGGTCATGAGCAACCTCCTGCACAACAGGAACAACAGGAATGATTGTTTCCCACTTAAGAAAATAATCTGTTTGCTCTGACAGTTACTTTTATCTTATGTATCAGCATGCGAGTTATTCAATTTTACCTTGATGAGACGTGCAAAATATTCTCCATTGATGTAGTTGTCACTTTTGATGTAGATCTCTCGGAGCTCACTAGCACCCACTGGGTTGTATTTGGAATTGAATTTATCAAAGCGATGAAAGGTTTGTCTGCCCTGTAACAAACAATAGAGCAACTTCTTTATTGCAGCAAGATCTATTCTGCAAGAAAATGTAGCATAAAAGCGTAATTTGGAAGTCCTGAGGTTATCTGAAATACGTACCGCGTGTACATCTAATGAGTCTACTGTGAGATCGTAAGGGTCCATTTTCAGATTGTCAAACACCTGTTTGAGGGTGAGCTTCTTTCCGCTCTTCTCCAGCACCACTCGCTCCGCTTCTGTCTTATAGGTGTCCTGGATGAACTTCAGAAGATGCTTCTGGTTCATGCAGGCAGCTGCGTGAATGTGCGTATCAACCTGAATATTCACATATATGTACATTTAGAAGTCTCTTTATGCATTAAATAATGTAAATATTAGTGTTTATGCCACTTTATTTAAAATACCTTTCTGACATTGTAGAAGTCTCTGTGAGGAACGCATTTCAGTTCCTTTAACTCTGCCATCTCGTTCAGCATTTCATGTAGTTGGAACTTGGACATCAGGAAGTTAAGCCTTCTGTGACAGTAGGTTTTCCTATAAAAGATAATATTGCCCCTAAATGTATTTATTTTTTTTCTTTTTTTTTTTGTTGCTGAATTTCACCTGTCATTATTATTTAACAACAGATGCAAGCAGTGTTATACATTTTGAATGTGAGATTGTATTGTGATTTCCAGAGGAGAAATATAACATAATGAAACTCACGTTGGTCCATCTGCAATCATGGCAAGGACGTGGCTCAAGTCAATAGCAAAAGTTTCCAAGTCAGGATATGGCAAGCTCCGCGGCTGATCCTGTTTTAAGGCATCCTCATTATCATAGACATATATGATTCCATCTTTCATCCTCAGGGAGTAGTTCAGATTCTGTGGGAGGTCTTCCATACTGTAGGGATCCTCACCCTCACTCGGTGGGGGGCAGATATCTGTTGGCATAGAAATAAACCATAATGGTAGTGCTGATGAATACTAATGTCCTGATATAAATAGAAACAGGATTAGTTGTTTTTAGTGTCAATTCCCCAAACCTAATAAACACCCTACAGTCTTTGAGACATAATACTAAAGATTTAAGACAATAATTTCTCACTTATGCCTCAAAGCTGTTGTCTTTGAACAGTTAATTTATTGGTGCATGAACTGCCATGACATACCTGGAAGTACTTCATCCTCCTCACTCCATTTCTCATTATTGGCACTCCTTAGAAACCTGGCTGTGATCCTGGGGAAGCGGTGATATGCCATCCGGGAATATTTTTCTCTGATGAAGAGTGCTGTCAGCAGAGTTTTTGTTGCCTGCTCATAGTCCTCGACTGTTGTCTGTCAGAAGATTTTTTTTAATGTTTTTGAAAGGAGTCTCTCATGTTCACCAAGGCTGCATTGATTTGATCATAAATACAGTATAACAGTAATATTGTGAGATATTATATTACATATTGCCTGTGTGTGTTTGTGGTCTTTTATTTTACTTCCTGTCTTGAGTGCCATGTTGTTGTTCGTTCTAGTTTTCCCCTTGATTAGTCTAGGTGTGTTTTGTTACATCGTTATCTTGTTAAGCTTGTTTGCCCCTGTGTTTATATAGCCCTTGTGTTTCTCTCATGCTTTTTCAGTCAATGTTCGGTGTTCCATGTGTTTTCCCTGTTTTGGGCTTGTTTCAGTTTGCTTATTAAACATACTTTTTTGCTCTCAGATCCTCGCATTTGCTTGCTCTGCTATGACCCTGGAGGCCGATTCTGAACTTCTGAACCTGGCGTGACCATGGAGGTTGTCCCTAAACTTCCTATTGGCCCTGACATGACCACGGAGGTCATCCTCGAACTGCCTGTCGGCCTGACACAACCACGAAGGTCGCCCATGAACTTTTTGGTCTGCCCTGATACGACCATGGAGGTCACACTAGAACTCTTTGCCTGCCCAGATACGACCTTGGAGGACGCTACTGAACTCCCTACCTGTTCTGTCTCAACCAGAGAGGCCAGTTCTCCAGTCCCATCTGCTCTGCTGTGGTGGACTTCAGCACCGCCACCTTGGCCACCTGCTCTGCCAGCTCCACCCTTGCCACCTGCTCTGCCTGGGCCACCTGCTCTGCCTGCTCCACCCAGGCCACCTGCTCTGCCTACTCCACCCTGGCCGCCCGCTATGCCTGCTCCACCCTGGTGCCCAGCTCTGCCTCTGTCTCCTGGCCTTCTTCCTCTCCACGGACCTGGCCCACTATCTCTCGTTACCTCGTTATCTTGTTAAGCTTGTTTGCCCCTGTGTATATATATAGCCCTTGTGTTTCTCTTGTGATTTGTCAGTTGATGTTTGGTTTTCCATGTATTTGGTTTTACTGGGTTTTCCATGTTTTGGACTTGTTTCAGTTTAATTATTATTATTTATTTATTTTTGCACTTAGATCCTCTCCTTTGCCTGCTTACACCCAAAGTTACATTATATAACTGTTTTCTATTTTAAAATGCAATTTATTCCTGTGATGGCAAAAATGATTTTTAGCTTTACTCCAGTCTACAGTGTCAATCATTATGCTGATTTGGAGCTTAAGAAAAATTTATTCTTATTATCAATGTTGAAGATTAGTTGTGCTGATTAATATTTTTGTGGAAACCATGATACATTTTCATCATTCTTTAATGAATAGAAAGTAAAAAAAAACAGCATTTATAAATCATTTGTAACATTATAAATACCTTCACTGTCAATTTTGATCAATTTAATGTGTCCTTCCTGAATAAAAGTATTAATTTTCCTGTAGCTCAGTGGTTAGAGCATGGCACTAGCAATGCCAAGGTCATGGGTTCGATCCCAGGGATTGCACATACTCCGATACAAATGTATAGTATAATGCAATGTAAGTCGCTTTGGATAAAAGCGTCTGCCAAATGCATAAATGTAAAGGTAAATGTAAATGTAATTTCTTTAAAAAAAAACTCATACTGACCCCAAACTTTTGAACAGTAATATATGCCTTAAATCTCTAAGTTTAAAGTTTTGTGACTTTATCTTGTTAGCTTTGGAAGCATACATGCTAGTGTTCTTCTAAAATTTGTGGACATACAAAATATATCATTACATGATATATACATATAAAATGTACAATATATCATTGTATAATGGATACTTTCTTTGTTGCTTTCTTTTATAATTTTGGTATACTAATCTACAACTGCATCCAAAGTATTTCATTCTGAAGCAACACCTCTACTGGTCATGCAAATAATAACTGAATTGGTGTCACACAGGTGTGACTTGCTTGTCCTTTTTTTAACATAATTAATTCATAGTCGTTTGGCTCAAATTAAATACTCAGCCCTGTTTATTAACTTTCTTGAACTGTGCCTTATATATTATTATATTATATAATATTTTGAATATTAAATACCTTATTATAATATACATAATTATGTACATTATTATATATATAATATAATATACTATTATATTTAATATATATAATATGTTAGATACTTGTATATATAAAATAATTTGCCTCTTACCCCTGCACAGTAGTCTCCACTGATGGTGACCCTCTGGAATTCTGGGATATTGATTGGCATAGGGCCTGTGGGTGTGGAAGGGGTCTGCAGTGGTGAAATCACAGACATAGCCCAATCTGGAGCGACAGGGATTTGCAAGGAAATTGATTGGGATCGCATCAGCTTCAAACTCTGTTTCCTAAAATGGGGCATAAAGAATACCAAATACATTTTGAATATCACATTAATGCAAACTGCTGATTAGTTCTTCAACCTGTGCCACATTTGAGTTCACTGACCTCTTGACAGATTTCTCTGACATCAGCTCCTCCATCTCTTTGCGTAGCTCCCACTCCTTGGCCTGATGCAAGCCAATGGGACAGTCCTCAAGGACGGTGAACATGGACAAAGTGTTCTTAGTCTCTTCTTCCTTCAGAGCTGAAGCGTACACTTTCTCAGCCATGAGTCGAACTTTCTCATCCACCTCTTGGATAGAGTTTTTTATGAACTGATGCGGCATTTCTGCAAGGAGTGGTGCCATCAGAAAGAATGTTTGTTGATTGTTCTTCATCAGGTGTAGGAACACCTTGTTATGTACATGGTGTACATTAATTTAAAGTATTCTAGGAACTTCCATTACTTTGGGCAGTGCCATTTTCCAACAGCTTCTCAATCTATGATCACAAGCCAGTATCTATTCCACAAAATGTCTTGGTGTGGTCGGATGAGACTAGAAAGTGTACATGAGTTTGTGTTATGACAGAGTTACCAACAAGTTGCCAAAACCTGACAACTGAGACTTGTGCTATGAAATGAATGACATGGCACTATTAGTTGGCCTATTATTTATAATATAATATAATTTATATAATATAATATTTTAGCTAAGAAATTATTTGCTTGATTNTGTCCATATTGTAAAACCATTATTGAAGTTGGTAAAATAAACTGGAGGCAATTATGTTTACTTGTTAGTCATGGCAGCTTTGCAACTTCACAAATCATGGTTATAAACATGTCCTCAAGTATCCATTCACACAGTTCAGGTTTCACTCTGCATCTTGTCCCTTGGTCAGGTATGTGAGGTTAACTAAGTTCCTGTCCTATTAGAGACCAATCGAGGTCAGTCACTGGATTCCCAAAGTGTCAAACCAGTTGTTGTTGTTATGTCCTCTGGCAGAAAACTACACATGGTGCACAGCAAGCATTCCTTTATTTACTTGGTAGGCAATCATAATTAGTTTAGGCACAATCATGAAGAAAATGGACCACAAGCAGAGGGGAACTGTGTATACAACCCTATTTTCAGAAAAGTTGGGACATTTTGTAAAATGCAACAAAATCAAGAATCTGTGATTCGTTAATTTTATTTAACCTTTATTTAACTGACAAAAGTGCAAAGAAAAGATTTCCAATGTTTTCACTGACCAACTTAATTGTATTCTGTAAATATAAACACATTTTGATTTTGATGGCTGCAACACACTCCAAAAAAGGGGACAGAATAAATAATAATAATAAAAGAGAAAAGATTACAGAAAATCCATGTTAAACTGTTTGGAAACAGTCCACAATAAACAGGGGTAACACTTTACAATAAGGTTCATTAGTTAAACAATAGTTAATATATTAACTAACATGAACTAACCATAAGCAATACATTTGTTACTGTATTTGCTAATCTTCGTTAATGTTAGTTAATGAAAATACAGTTGTTCATTGTTAGTTCACAGTGCATTAACTAATGTTAACATTAACAAAGATTAATTAATGCTGTATTAGTGTAGTTCATTATTAGTTCATGTTAACTAATGAACCTAATTGTGAAGTGTTACCTTAACAGGAATATTGGTAATAGGTGAGGGCATCTTGATTCGGTATAAAAAGAGCATCTCAGACTTTGCAGGCAAAGATGGGTCATGGCTCACTACTTTTTGCCAAGTTTCATGAGTGATTTTTTCAAACAATTCAAAAATCACATTTCTCAATGCAAGATTGAAAAGAATTTAAGTCTTTCACCATCCAACATACATGATATTGTGAAAAGATTCAGGGAATCCAGAGAAATCTCAGTCCGTGTAGCTAGATCAAGGCAGGAAACATGATATGACCTTCGAGCCCTCAGATGGCACTGCATGAGAAACAATCATACTACTGTGTTAAATATACTTTGGAAAACAGTTGTCACTTAACACTGACGCTGCATCAAGAAATGCTACTCGAATCTCTATTACGAAAGGAGAAAGCTTTACATCAATTCTATGCAGAGGTGACGACGAGTTCTCTGGGCCAGAGCACATCTCAGATGATCCAAAAGACAGTGGAAATGTGTTCTGTGGTCAGATGAGTCCACCTTTCAGCTTTTTGGGGAAAACAGACATCGAGTTCTCAGACCCAAAGACGAATGGGAGCATCCAGACTTTCATCCAGTGCATCAGTGCAAACGGCATGGGGCATTGACATGGAAGCATATATTGACTTGGAGGCATAGATTGGGATTGTACAGAGACATACTGCCATCAAGTTGACATCTTTCCTAGGAAGCAAGACATTGCCAGGCTTCATTCTGCACAACAGAGTGGTTTCTTAGACACTCTACTCTACACCATAGAAGGGATGTGCTTGACTGGCTTGCCTACAGTCCAGATCTGTCTCTTATTGACAATGTATGGACCATCATGGAAAGGAGAATCAGACTTGTTTCAGGCAATATTGGGTAAAAATTACACTTGCAAAACTACAACAAAAGATATCCTCAATTCCCAAACAACAGGAAAGGTGCCTCTGTCACAACTTTTTTGGAGTGTGTTACAGCCAGCAAAATCAACATTTGTTTATATTTACAAAATACAATTAAGTTGGTCAGTGAAAACGCTGGAAATCTTTTCTTTGTATTTTTGTCCAAAAAAATAACGGTTGAAAAGAATTTACAAATCACAGATTATTGATTTACAAAGTGCAACTTTGTGGTTTAGTTTTACATGCAACACAAAGAAAAGGCAAAGTGTCTTGTTTTAAAACTGGTGTCTGGGTCTATAGAAAATCTGAGACATTATTAAATGTATTTTTTAGGGTTTTCAAAGTTGATTATGTAAGACATAAATTAAATGTTTAATGCAATATTTTTTAACACATTTACAGAATTTAATATTATTATGGTTTCATTCTGATTTCAACAATTGACAGCCCTAGTTGTAAACAGTACGAAATAAACAAAATGTGGTTATTTTTAGGTTTATATATGATTTAATTCAGTTGCACATGATTCAGTAATGTTGATTGTACAGTTGATGTGCGTTTATAATCTAAGGTTTAACAGAATAACTACAGTGATCCATTTGACATGAACTCTTTATCTCTGTGTAAGTTGGAACAAATGTTAATTAAAGGGCATGACTCAGTTATATTACGATCATTATGAAAAATAATTGGATCTTTCAAATGGATTAACATTTTAGAATGAACTAATCTGCTTGTTTTCTTTTGTAGCTTAATGGGTTGCAAATGAAACCTTTTTTTTTTTTAGGGCATCACTGACTCTTTCAGTGGAGGTTGGTTAGCTTTTAATTGTTGTTGTTGTTTTTTGGTTTGAAATGCTAGACTATTCATCTTGTACATTTGTGTGTATGAGAGATACTGTGAATCTGTGAGCTTAAGGAATTATGAAGATTGTCAAGGAATTGTTTTAGTTAATTATATACCAAACTTTCCTTTTTAACATTTATATGCTTTTGAAAACTAAATGTCCCCAACACTTAGGCCAAAGTTTGTCTCAGCATAAAAAAAGGGGAAACAAAAGCTGTCTAATTTTGTATATATTTATATATATATATATATACACCACAAGATTTAATCCATATATTATATAAAACCTCATGACCCTAGCAACAATCTGATCAAGGAATCCAATTTTGCTTTTACCTAGTAACAGAGAAGTATACCTAAGAACCAATCATTGGAGAAAAACGATGTAATGAAACGTCACCTTTTCATGCTCCTATTCTATAAAAACAGTTGTATTCTTTTCGTCAGGGCGAATTCTCTGAATTTGATCCTCCCAGCTGTGATTTAAGCATATTCAAAGGCTCCATATTCGAAGGTTGAAGGTCAGTGGAACACTAGAGACCTTATTCCCAAGTGACAGTGTTCATTGGGGGCAAGACGTCATCATCATACTCAGAGTAAGGCTTTTAGGTGTCCGGGGCTACCAATGCGGTCAGGTAGCTCTAATTCATGGGCATCTTATGCGGTCAGAAAATAATTCTTAGGCATCTGGGTTTTCCAATGTGGTCAGAGTAGCTATACTTAGGCATCAGGGGTTACCGACACGGTCAGAGTGGGAGTCACCTGAGGATAACATTGCATGTGGTGGGGACACCTAGTTTAACTTAAGTCAGGTGCATAGGGGAATGTTCTGTGTTCTCATTCCTTCTTCTTGAATAATAAATGCTATATTTAGTTCTATCTAGTTTGTTTGAAGGCTGTAACAGTTCCTACTACTTCCACTGGGCTCCAGTGTTGAGCAAATAAAGAATCATTTTTCTATTCATCTGGAATTTGAACTATAGACATAGTGAATTGATTCAGCAAGGATTTTTGACTTTATTGACAAACATATGTCGCATTCAGGCATGTTTCAAGTGGCTCTTTAGAGGCCAAGCACCCATACATTATACAATATCCTTAAAAGAGTTTAACCTTCTCTGTAGGTGTACAAAATGTACAAGTTCAAGTACACAAGTCTATTCTGTGCCAAAAAATAAAAAGCCACCCAGCCCCAGAATCTCAGGTTGCTAACAAACTAGTTTATCAAGGCAAATTTTATCTCCAGTTCCTGTGCCTTACAAAAACATTTATCTGAACAATAGAATACGTTGTTCAAGTGAGAAACCAGAAGACTCCCTTGTTTAGAAAAGGTAACAAAACAAAACATCATTTTCAGAAACCATGCAAAATACTGAAACAGTTTATCAAACATCCCATTTTTTAAGGGATATTTGACATTTGAGATATGAAATATATCCATCACCTTCAAGGCACTATGGGAAGGTATATGCCCATATAAGGTATTAAGTCACATAGCTCCACATCTTGCTTCCTGAATAATGTATTTCCATAGCTCTTTTGTGCATCATCTGTAGCAAGATAAGGGTTTATGCTGATGTCTGGTCCACTCGTATGGACTCATGTTCTACCCTATCTATCACCCTGCCATGTTTACGGGGCTTGTGCAGACAGCGCTTCTGACTTGACAGCATCCACTAGGAAGCTGAGCTCATTGCATAAAGTCTCGTGACGATAGGCCATACGGATCTGCGCCACATTTGTCCTGCGGATTTCATTACCCTCTGGTCCATCCTGTAGATAATTCTCGCCCAGGAAGTGTTTCTTCTCCTGCAAGGGAAATCTAAATGTCAGCTTTTATATATATATATTAAATTTAGCATTGAAATGTGTTTAAAATTAGCACTGGAAGATTTTTCTTTAGGAAATATTCTGGGTTCAGTAGAAGTTAAGCCCAACCAACAGTATTTGTGGAGTGAGAAAGTACCTGATGAGACAGCCCGCTCTGAAGCACACTATTTCTGGCGATCTCACACACATCACATGTGCTCAGTTTCCACAGTTGTGCTGCTATGGCGTACTCCTCCATCAAGGCCTCCTAAAGGTACATAAACAACACAGAATCACATCACCTGACTGCTTTAGATGATTGCACTCAAAGTAGATTAATAATTAACTCATTCAGTGTCAGCAGTGTTTACTATGTGCATCATTCCCAGTAACTGCTTTCCCTGACCTTTGTGTAGTGGAACTGTAATGGGTCATCTGTGGAGAGGGACACACACAGGCCCTTTTGCAGGAACTCCCTGAGGGGATTCTTGGAATACTCCAGGAACAGGCTGTTGTTGCTGAGTGGAGACATGGCAATGGGCACCTGGGCCAAGTAAAACAGGTACTGCAGCACAGGACTCTGTATTGAGAAATTAACAAGAACAAATGTTAAACCACAAGAAAAGACAACATCAATACTGGTATCTTAAGGGTTTTTGTTTGTTTGTTGTTGAATTACTCCATTCTTAAAAAATTACAGGGCTCAACAATAATAAAGACAGCCAGACGCACTAGTGTAAACGGGGCCTGAATATGTATGTTGCTGCATCAGTCTTAGTAACCACCTTTAGCAACGTAAACATATGTTTGTTCTCTATTGATTTTGTTAATTGAAGCATAGAAGAGTATTGTGAGAGAGATATAGAGTGACCGAGTGTATTACCTGCATTCAAATTTAGCATTTTCCTTCAGGTCAATCCTATGTTCATAAAAAAAATCTGTTTGAATATCTGCTGCGATCTTGTCCTTTTAACAGTTAATGAGTTTCCCAGTGCCCTGCTTGCACTGACAGCGCTAGTCAAAGCATTTGTCATTTGCGTCTTGTTCCGTGTTCACAACAAGTTTCAATATAAAAGTCTTTGCAACTGAGTGACTCACTCATAAAGACAATCCTTGCCTCCATCTAATGGCGTAATAATCAGGGTTCCCACTCTTTCATGAACACCAGATTCAAGGACTTTCAAGGACTTTTTCAAGCACCGTTTATTTTATATCAAGCACCTATTAAATTCACATTACATATGGAGCGTCATGAAAGACCTCTTACAGTACTTAACATTTTAATCATCCTATTGCATTTGCATCCCGGAAGAGGAACAGAATCATTTGTACATTAATTTTGAAAATATATTAAAACTGTTTGCAGCTTTCTTATCCCTAATGTTAACAATCATTCCATACTAGTTTTGGTTTGCATTTTTTATTAATCATTACTTGAATATTATAAAAATACATTTTGCAATTGAGTGAAGAAAAAAAAAATAATTATATGGATCGTAATTGTGGCTTAAAGTCAGAATATATACAATATATATTATAGTTTACGAGTTCACATATCCATATAATTAAATACAGTAAAATTATGCGTATTTGGCGTGCTGTCCGGGGAGAGGGCTCCGAGCTCGAAATTTTGGCCCAAACCCAGAGTACTCCCCCCGGTGTGGTAAAAGTAGATAGAACTAGAAGTGAGGAGATGGGGTGGAGGAGGGATGCTGATAAACTCTCAGATGAACAGAGGTAAGTCTGCTGAATTTATACATCTTGACAATGGTTGAGTTGATTAACTGAATGCTCTCCACCTGTGCTAATTAGGTTAATTATCTGAACTTGCTCCTCCCGAACTTTGTTAATAAAACATCATATATAAACTTGCAATCGGAAAAAAAAATCAGAATTGTAATTTATATCTCACAATTCTTATGAGTTTCTTGTTAAAGCTACTGCAATTGAAATTGAAAAGAAATTGGAAAAAAAAGGAAATTCTGTCATTATTTACTCATCGTAAGAGTTGTTTAAAACCCGAATATATTTCTTCTGTTGAACATACAAGTTTTTTTTTTGAAGAATGTGGGTAACCAAACAGCTGATCCCCAGTGAGTTCCATAGTAGGAAAGAAAATACTATGGATGTCAATGGGTACTAGCAAATGTTTGGTTACCCACGTTCTTCAAAATATGTTCTTTTGTGTTCAGCACAAGACAAATTAATACAGGTTTGGATCAAGTTTAGAGTGACAGAATTTTCATTTTTGGTTGAACTATCCTTTTAAGGACAAATCGCAGCATTTGTTGTCTGTCCCTTTAAGGCTCTTGTGCGCATTTAATATATTGACATGGATTTGATTTTCTCTCAACTGTTTAACTTTACACTTAACCAATGGTGTAAACCTTGTGTGTAAGTAAGTAAGTAAGTAAAATGTATTTATATAGCACATTTATCACAGCAAAGCTGACCAAAGCGCTGAACAAAGTCGAAGATAAACATAAAATAGAACAAAACAGATGAAACAATAAAACAATGGAACATAGAGTAAAATCCAAATTAAAATGCCTGGGAATAAAGATATGTTTTCAACTTCATTTTAAAAGTTGTAACAGAAGGTGCAAGACGAATGTCCAGTGGAAGTTGGTTCCAGAGACGGGGGGCCGCAATAGAAAAAGCCCTATCACCCTTAGTTTTTAAGCGTGAACGAGGGACAACTAAGAGAGCTCTATCAGAAGATCTTAGCGATCTGAAGGATGAAAAAGGAATAAGATGATCTGAGAGATAAGATGGGGCTTGACCATTAAGAGCTTTAAAAACAAACAACAAAATTTTAAATTGAATTCTAAAATAGACAGGAAGCTAATGAAGAGAGGCTAAAATTGGTGTAACGTGATCTGTTTTCTTTGCCCCGGTCAACAGTCTTGCAGCAGCATTATGTACCATCTGTAAGCGTGCAATGGATGACTGGGGAAGACCCAGGTATAATGAATTACAGTAGTCAAGGCAGGAGGTAATAAAAGCATGAATGACTTTCTCCAGGTCATTAAAAGTAAAAAATCAGTCTCGAGATGATCCGTAACTGATAAAAACTGTTCTTGACAACTGTATCGTAACTGTATTAACTGTGTATTGACAGTATTAGCAGAATAAGATGCAAATGATAACTTTGTCCAGCAAATCCAGTGTTTGAAAGGGTTTTGGAGTCTGCGCGCTTTGGCTCAGAAAAGCCTGTGATAGACGAGCACGCAGATAAAATGTTTAACCGGCAAGGCTTTAAAACGCATGCAAATAATAAACTTTTGTGATTGTGAATAACTGCAGTGTTCCGTGAGTATAACTCTACCTTCTATAGGAATGTTCATTTTGGACAGCAAGTGTCACAGCTCAAATGTCCAAACCCCGCCTAATAACAAGCAAGGGAAAGTACCGCAATGGAAAAGACTCGGAAACTGATTTGTAAAATAATATTCCAAAACAAATATACTAGGACTAAGAGGGGCATCTTATAATAAATTTTCACAAAATGTATTTCAAATTTAATTCAAGCACTTTCAAGGACCAATATTGTTTTCAAGTACTTTCCAGGCCTTGAATTCATGTGTCTGAAATCCAAGTACTTTCAAGGAGCGTGGGAACCCTGAATAATGTAACTTCTGTTGCTGTTCACTGTCAAAGACTTTTTTTTTTCCAGCGGAAGGAAGCCTTTTAATGATTTTACTTCATGAAAGTTGCATTGATACATATTTTTTTGGCGTTAATATTTGTATTGTGTGGTAACCGTTTTATAAAAGCGATAAGCCCCTTGAAGCCGTGGTTTACAGTGAATTTATAACAGCTAAGGGGGTTTTCCGCTCCACGTCGTGCCTAACAACGCCCCTTAGCTGTTATAAATTCACCGTAAACCACGGCTTCACGAGGCTTATTGCTTTATTAAATAATGAAATGTAAAAATGATACATTTGATGTGTGCACAATTAGTTTTAGAGACTGACCTTCTTCAGATTGAGTCCGTGAGAGATGTTGTCAGCTGTGAGGAAGGCTGACACCAGATGGGTAATGGATCCTGCCTCGCCACAGTGAGGACGGAACTGGAAGGTATTGAGACCACGTTCCCTGAAAAAAAAACATTTTCACTATTTATGGCTTGTGACTTCAATTATAAAGCTTTTGGCTAAATTTCAGGGGAATAGCTTGTCTTCATTAGTTTGTTTTGTGAAGACAATAGGTTGTAATGCTGAAATCAGAGTGTGATCTCTATAGTGACTTACTTTCGTAGGTTGTTGAGGACCATGATGTTGGAATACATGTGGAAGAGGTAGTAAGTGTATGGTGGGTTTTCCTCCATGGTCCACTCTTCTGGTTTAGGACTCTTATAGGTGAATAAGTGATCACTGTGTTTGGACTCATCATCCACACTGTCAAACCCTGTCACCTGCGGAAAAACATCCAAAGATTTTTTTACATCTTTTCACAGCAATGTTTTGCCCTCATTTTCCTTAAAGGATGTTTCTTCTGTTTCTTACTGACTTGGACGTAGTTCAAACTTATTTGTTTTCTGTGATTTTATTGTGTGTGACAATTTTATGTGAACTCATATTCCTCTGAGAACCATGTAATAGTTCATGAGGGATTGAAATCTTGATTTCCTGGTAAAATGACTGTTATGTGTTTAAGCTGTTAATTGCACTTTTGGTGTTAAAATGTTCTATTGTGGCAGGAATGTGCTCTGACTGGTCTTGCCAGCTCAGGATAACAGGATAAGCTAAAACCCCGATGAAGCACTTACATGTTTCAGAAAGACATGCATTTCTTTGTGCTTCTGAGGGTTAACAGTGGCCTGAAACAGTGGGAGGAAGATGTTCTCTAGCATCTTGGCGAAGTTGGGAACAATCTTCTTTGATCTGAAAATGTCACTAAAAACAAAGTATACAAGTCAAGAATATTTGCTTTTAGAAATATTGGATATGAATTTTAAGCAAGTAGGAGCAGAAATTACAGTTTGAGTGGAAACATTTCATGGGTATATGTTGCTGGGTTGTGCCATTCAGAACTGAATTGAGAATGCCTTTGAAATTCATATATTTTAACTGACAAAGAAAAATAATTTTAATTTAGGAATCAGAATTAATTTTTTTTTTAAATACTCAATTCCTGGAGCACCACAGACCTGAAGGGTTTAGTTCCAACATGCAATCCTGCCTAGTTTTCAAATAAGCCAGAAGGATTTGATGAGCTGGATCAGGTATGTTTAATTAGGGTTGAAGTTAAAATCTGCAGTGCTGTAGCCTCCCAGGAACTGAGTTTTGCATCTCTGTCATACAGTGACGCGCTCTTTTATTTATCAGTGTTTGATTTTGCAAAGGGACACATTTCTGTTTAACCAAACTTACTAGAGACACCCTGTACTTCAGTAAACAGTACAGATAACTTCAAATGGAGCCCATCAATGTTTGCATATTATTGCTGGACGGTGACAAGAGATGCTCAAGCAATCACAAGAGTTACATTAGGAGAGGACTTACTAAATCCTGGGCACCTGTATGATCCATCTCATGTTAGGGGAGTATAACTTTTGATTGATAAACCATTTGGACAGACTGTCCCACTCTTCAGGGGCTCGGCCGTAAATTGAGAGACGGGGTTCTGCATGCTGATATTTACTCTCCTCCAGGTCATGAGCAACCTCCTGCACAACAGGAACAACAGGAATGATTGTTTCCCACTTAAGAAAATAATCTGTTTGCTCTGACAGTTACTTTTATCTTATGTATCAGCATGCGAGTTATTCAATTTTACCTTGATGAGACGTGCAAAATATTCTCCATTGATGTAGTTGTCACTTTTGATGTAGATCTCTCGGAGCTCACTAGCACCCACTGGGTTGTATTTGGAATTGAATTTATCAAAGCGATGAAAGGTTTGTCTGCCCTGTAACAAACAATAGAGCAACTTCTTTATTGCGGCAAGATCTATTCTGCAAGAAAATGTAGCATAAAAGCGTAATTTGGAAGTCCTGAGGTTATCTGAAATACGTACCGCGTGTACATCTAATGAGTCTACTGTGAGATCGTAAGGGTCCATTTTCAGATTGTCAAACACCTGTTTGAGGGTGAGCTTCTTTCCGCTCTTCTCCAGCACCACTCGCTCCGCTTCTGTCTTATAGGTGTCCTGGATGAACTTCAGAAGATGCTTCTGGTTCATGCAGGCAGCTGCGTGAATGTGCGTATCAACCTGAATATTCACATATATGTACATTTAGAAGTGACTTTATGCAGTAAATAATGTAAATATTAGTGTTTATGCAACTTTATTTAAAATACCTTTCTGACATTGTAGAAGTCTCTGTGAGGAACGCATTTCAGTTCCTTTAACTCTGCCATCTCGTTCAGCATTTCATGTAGTTGGAACTTGGACATCAGGAAGTTAAGCCTTCTGTGACAGTAGGTTTTCCTATAAAAGATAATATTGCCCCTAAATGTATTTCCTTTTTTCTCTGAATTTCACCTGTCATTATTATTATTTAGCAACAGAGTTATACATTTTGAATGTGAGATTGTATTGTGATTTCCAGAGGAGAAATATAACATAATGAAACTCACGTTGGTCCGTCTGCAATCATGGCAAGGACGTGGCTCAAGTCAATAGCAAAAGTTTCCAAGTCAGGATATGGCAAGCTCCGCGGCTGATCCTGTTTTAAGGCATCCTCATTATCATAGACATATATGATTCCATCTTTCATCTTCAGGGAGTAGTTCAGATTCTGTGGGAGGTCTTCCATACTGTAGGGATCCTCACCCTCACTCGGTGGGGGGCAGATATCTGTTGCCATAGAAATAAACCATAATGGTAGTGCTGATGAATACTGTCATATTATATTTATGTCCTGATATAAATAGAAACAGGACTAGTTGTTTTTAGTATCACTTTCCCAAACCTAATAAACACCCTACAGTCTTTGAGACATAATACTAAAGATTTAGGACAATAATTTCTCACTTACGTCTCCAAGCTGATGTCTTTGAGCAGTTAATTTATTAGTGCATGAACTGTTGCCAACCATGACATACCTGGCATTACTTCTTCCTCCTCACTCCAATCCTCATTATTGGCACTCCTTAGAAACCTGGCTGTGATCCTGGGGAAGCGGTGATATGCCAGCCGGGAATATTTTTCTCTGATGAAGAGTGCTGTCAGCAGAGTTTTTGCTGCCTGCTCATAGTCCTCGACTGTTATCTGTCAGAAGTAATCATTTGTCAGTGATTCATTTTGTCAGCTTTTAGGAGTACAGCATATATACTAGTGTTCAAAAGTCAAAGGTTGGTAAGAGTCTCTTATGTTCACCAAGGCTGCATTTACTTGATCATAAATACAGTAAAAACAGTAATATTGTGAAATATTATATAACTTTTCTAATTTATTCTTGTGATGGCAAAAACATTTTTTTAGCAGGCATTACTCCAGTTTTCAATGTCACATGATCCTTCAGAAATCATTCTAATATGCAAATTTGGTGCTCAAGAAACTTATTATCAATGTTAAAAACAGCTGATTAATATTTTTGTGGAAACAACATTTTCAGCATTCTTTGATTAATAGAAAGTTAAAAAGAACAACATTTAAGCATTTTTATTGTAACATTATAAATGCCTTTACTGTTGGTTTTGATCAATTTAATGTGTCCTTGCTGAATCAATGTTAATTTTTAACTTTAAAAAAAAAAAAAAAAATCTTATTGACCTCAAACTTTTGAATGGTATTATACATGCCTTAAATCTCTAAGTTTAAAGTTTTGAGACTTGTATTCCATATGTATCTTGTTAGCTTTGGAGGCATATATGTGTACTTCTAAAAGTAACAGATGTCGACACATCAAAATAGTCTGTTCATCAAACATTAATCACTGCCACACCTCTACTGGTCATGCAAATAATAACTGAATTGGTGTCACACAGGTTTGGCTTGATTGTCCTTTTTTTAAACATAATTAATAGCTGTTTGGCTCAAATTAAATGCCCAGCCTGTTTATTAACTTTCTTAAACTCTTGAACTGGCCGTTATATTTTATATTATATTATTTTATACATAATTATATATCTTATTATATATAATATGCTACTGTGTTTAAAAAATAATATATAAGATATGTGTGTGTGTTTGTGTGTGTGTGTGTGTGTGTGTGTGTTTGTGACATATCAGGACACATATAATGACATGGGTATGACATAGGTATTACAAGGAGAGGGTGACTTATGAGGACATAAATGTGCACAGTTTCCTGTGATGGTTAGGTTTAGGTGTAGGGTTGGTGTAGGGCGATATAAAATATGGTTTGTACAGTATAAAAACCATTACGCCAATGGAATGTCTCCACAATTNGTGTGTGTGTGCGCGTTTTTGTGACATATCAGGACACAAATGTGTATAATGACATGGGTATGACATAGGTATTACAAGAAGAGATGACTTATGAGGACATTACCCCATGTCCCCACTTTTCAAAAGGCTTATAAATCATACAGAATGAGTTTTTGTGAGAAAGTATAAATGTGCACAGTTTCCTGTGATGGGTAGGTTTAGGGGTAGGGGTAGTGTAGGGGGATAGAAAATACGGTTTGTGCAGTATAAAAACCATTACGCCTATGGAATGTCCCCACAATTCACAAAAACGTACCTCTGTGTGTGTGTGTGTGTGTGTATAACCATTTATCTCCTACCCCTGCACAGTAGTCTCCACTGATGGTGACCCTCTGGAATTCTGGGATATTGATTGGCATAGGGCCTGTGGGTGTGGAAGGGGTCAGCAGTGGTGAAATCACAGACATAGCCCAATCTGGAGCGACAGGGATTTGCAAGGAAATTGATTGGGATCGCATCAGCTTGAAACTCTGTTTCCTAAAATGGGACATAAAGAATAAGAAATACATTTTGAATATCACATTAATGCAAACTGCTGATTAGTTCTTTAACCTGTGCCACATTTGAGTTCACTGACCTCTTGACAGATTTCTCTGACATCAGCTCCTCCATCTCTTTGCGTAGCTCCCACTCCTTGGCCTGATGCAAGCCAATGGGACAGTCCTCAGGAACAGTGAACATGGACAAAGTGTTCTTACTTTCTTCTTCCTTCAGAGCTGAAGCGTACACTTTCTCAGCCATGAGTCGAACTTTCTCATCCACCTCTTGGAGAGAGATCTTGGTGAACTGACGCGGCATTTCTGCAAGGAGTGGTGTAATCAGAATAAATGTTAGTTCTTTCTGTTATTAGTCAATGTTCTTCATCAGGTGTAGGAACACCTTGTTATGTACATGGTGCACATTTGTTTAAAGTATTCTAGGAACTTCCATTACTTTGGGCTGTACTCAATCTATGATCACAAGCATATATCTATTCCACAATATCCCTTACTAGGTCAAAAGAGACTGGAAAGCGTACTGTGTGCTTGTGTTATGACTGAATTACCAACATGATGCCAAAACCTGATAACTGAGACTCATGCTTTGAAATGAATGACATGGCACTATTAGTTTGCCTATTGTTTGTAATATTTTGGCTAAGAAATTATTTGCTGCATTTTGCCAAAATGTAAAACCATTATTGAAGGTGGTAAAATAAACCAGAGGTAATTAGGTGTACTTGTAAGTCATGGCAGTTTTGCAACTTCACAAATCATGTCCTCAAGTATCCGTCCACACAGTTCAGGTTTCACTCTGCATCTTGTGCCTTGGTCTTAGTCAGGTATCATTGAGGTTAACTAAGTTCCTGTCCTATTAGAGACCACGCAAGGTCAGTCACTGGATTCCCAAAGTGTCAGACCAGTTGTTGTTGTTATGTCCTCTGGCAGAAAACTACACATGGTGCACAGCAAGCATTCCTTCACTTACTTGGTCGGCAATCATAATTAGGCACAATCACAAAGTTAGGCACAATCACGAAGAATGAACCACAAGGACAGGGGAAGTAATGTACATATATATATATATATATTTTATTATTCACAATAATGCATTCATGTTTGTAATAAAGCATGTTAAATATGTTCTTTCAATATAGCAAAATGCTTGCACAACCAGCACCGTGAAACAGAAGTATATGCAGCACATTTACAAAGTGTAAACTTGTGGTTTAGTTTTACATGCAACACTAAGAAAGGGCAAAGTGTCTTGTTTTCAAACTGATGTCTAGGTCTACAGAAAATCTAAGACTTTACTAAATGTATTTTTTAAGGTTTTCAAAGTTGATAATGCAAGACATAAATTAAATGCTTAATGCAGTATTTTTAACACATTTACAGAATTTAATATTATTATGGTTTCATTCTGCTTTAGAAAATCTGGTCAAAAATCATGAAAATAATCAACATTTTATTCAATTGTCAGCCCTATTTGTAAACGGTAAGAAATACATTTTTTAAAATCTGGTTATTTTTAGGTTTATATAATATTATCCTACTGTCAACTTACTACAAAGTAAATATTTAGTGACAATGATTTAATACTGGAAACAAAATGTTGTCTTAGTAATATGATGCTTATCATTTTCCTCACACAGTATAAATGTTTATTTTATTGAATAAATGATATAGCTGCCATTATATTTTTGGAAGGGGATCATCATATTTTAGAGTCCTTGACATCAAAAAGTTTGAAGACCCCTGTCATGCAGCGTGCTTTTTGGCATTTGAAAATTTAAAAAAAAAATAATACCGGATTAGTGTAATAATGAATTGAATTTCTCATTTGAATTTTTCTCAAAGCATCTCACAAATGATTTTTCAGGGCTTGTCCAGTGGTTTTTGTCTCTAGTCACAGTTAACCTCACCACCACCCTTCCTCCATTCACGGACAAACTCCCTGTGCTATCCAAACTACATTTGCATCCTGTCCAGTAGGTTATAGTTTCATATCAGTTGCCATGCCTTGGCCACCTTTCTATTTCCTATATCACACCAGATATGACATTTATTTAAACTAGGCTCAGTGCTTATACAGCATGGCAATGTAGGTTGGCCCATCCCTATAAACAGCAAGATTGTTGACTTCCACCTGTGTTGATATGTAACTGGATATTCCACTGCACTGTCAACAGTCCACAGCTCTTCGATATAGACGCTTGACAAGCCTGTCAGATGGATGATTCCAGGCTACTACCAGCCCTGCCCATTTGGAAACCTAGATAGACAAACTTCTAGAACAGCTGTGTCTTACACATGGAAGTAAACCTCTAAGGTTTATATCTTAGTAAAATCAATCATATAGATTTTTACTGTAATCATATAGATTTTTATATGATACATACAGTTAAAAACAAATACAGTATGTATATACAGTAATATTTATTATAATATTTCAAGACATGGTGTAAATTTATTATGTATAAAATTCATATATAGAATAATGCACATATATCTAAATGATTTTTAGTTTATTATACATTTTTTATAAATTAATAATTGTCAAAGGAATTGTTTACTTTGATTATACACACACACACTATTACAAATATTATTTTATAAATATATTTATAAATAAATATAAATATATTTTAAGTTAAAATCAATTATATTATTTATAATTGATTTTACACAAAACATCAGAGTAAACAATTATTTTAACCCATTGAAAATGCCATTTGTGTCAGATAAATTGTGAACTGACCTATTGTTTAATACATGCAACCAACATGTCACCTTTCTATATATCTAATCTTTTGACTGTCACTGACCCCTATTATTCTGCTTGACCAATCCTAATGTACACAATGTTGGGATATACACTTTCTCTTACCTTCTTTAGCTATTTTTGCCATGGTTTTACTGGATCTCTGTGTTTGGACTCTCTATTTTCCTGTTGCTTTATAACTGTGGTCTTCAGTTCTAGGTCTTATCTTGTCTATGAAGCAGCTTCAGTGTTTTCCAGTCTTGAGTATCCCGCTCCCTCCTATTTAAAGTGTCTGACAACATCATATCAGCAGAGAGCCCTGGCTGGATGTCACAACAAGCTGCGAGCTAAACTTGAGACCCTTCTAAATGCTGGCAGGTTCTGGAGCTTACGAGCTGTCAGGATAAGGTCCCACCCCGCTGTTTTTTTTTATTGTTTTTTTTATAAGGGAATAACACTGTCTTGGTTCTAGAGCCATAGTATGATGCATTAGCTCACTCATGTTCCAGTAACATTACTGAACCTTTAAAGACAGGCTGCATACGCTAGGGCTTATCATATACATTGTATACAGCATTGAAAACAGGTTGTTTGGGTCATTCGCAGTCACAACCTTAGCAACTTCATGTATAACAGCTCAACCTGATTTAAACCAGCCCACACAATGCCCTACCCCTGCACAGGTTACTCCTTAAGTCAACATAACTCATGTGCCTCCAGTATACTGTACATTCAGTATTATTAGCAAGCGTCTGGAAAGCACACGCGGAAACGCACACGACCCAGAGGAATACTCTGTTCCAAACAGCATCCCATAATGTCCTAATCAGCCTTCACACATCCCCATGGCTGAAGTTACACTCACCTAATTTTGCTGAACCTTGAAATGAGCATGGAATAACCTTAAGCTTAAAGTAAATGAGGAAAGCATTCTCAAAACACCAGCTCAGCACACTGTGTAAAGAAACTCCAGTGCGAGAAATGCATTTATTTACCTGTGCTTTGAGGAGGTCAGACTACCACAAGTGTCTCGGAGAAAGTAGAAGGGGTGACAGACAGGATAGCTCTGTTTATTTGCGTCTATTAAAACCGTGTCTCCTCCGACCTTTCCTAATTTGTAGGGAAACAACTGAGAGAAGCTGAACTCCACCCTGCAGCGTAGCACTGGCTCCATACCTGCCTTTTCATACCATGCCTCTGCCCCCTCCCCTTACCTCACATCTCAGATACGGAAGAGCCTTACTTTCATTTTGACATAGAAGTTAAGTCCACATTGTGCCATACATTTGCAGTATGCTTCTTGTTTTGTAGTATTTGTAAACCATTAAATTACAGTGCCATCATTCACATAGAGTTATACTAAATAGCACATAATGGAGTCAAATGTAATGCATGCCAAATCATTGCATTTATAATAAGGCTTTCTTTGCTTTTAAATGAAAACAGAAATATTTTGCACAGACTTTGTGTGTTTAATGAGTCATCGAGCTTGGCATGAGAAAATTGCTTCATTGCAAAGAGGTTATTTATAGAACTGTTCAGTGCCCTTTTGATAGAGCACTTTATAACATGCTTGCAAAGAATGTTGAGGACACCTTGTCATGCTATACTTTTAACCTACTTTGATTGTGTGACAATACCAGACAATATGTCTGCATAACAGCTTTTAGGAGTTTGTGCAGTGAACTGGCACATTAAACATACTAGCTTTTTACAAAGACAAAAGTGACAAAAATGCATATTGTGCAAGACAACATAAAGCACCGAGATATAGTATTATCATATACCGTGCCAAACTTACCCCTCGGAAAGTTGGACGTTGATTGTTGCTTACACAGGGGGGTTCCTTTTTTACTCATTTTGTACAGCGTAGCAGATGCAACACAATCTCTAGTAAAAGTTCCACCTGAGAGACAGAAGTAAACTCCTCATGTTCTTAAAATGCATTGCAGGAATTAAAAATTCCACAATAAAACACCATGACACATTTTATAAGAATACTACAGCAACATGGGCCGTTTACCTCGTAGCGAGCTGGTGAAAGCTAACTGTTAGTCTTGTGGTTTTCAAAAACAGGAAAAGGAAATTCCTATGTAGGCCAACTAACAATAATCTAATGGACACTACTTCTGCAACATCAAATCCAAAAGCAAAACACAGAAGTTTATGTTATTTTCTAGTGTGTTTATTAATTATCATGAGCACTTCTTGTAAGCATATACAACATTTTCTGGTGTTTTAGGGTGAAACAACTCCTGATGAATGCTAGAATGTTGTTAGCTGTCATCTTAGCTTATCTACACAAACACAAACAGCATGCAGTTCTGAATAAGGAAATACCTCAATGTTTAAAAAATGCCACACCCCTGGTAAAACTCTACCATGTTTAATTCTTCTATTTTATAAAGAAAGATATGTAAATAATGCAAGAGACAGAGTAAGAAAATAATGTAGATGAACTACAGAGAAGCAGTAATGGAACAACAGGTTCAGACCTGCAGGAGATGCTTGAAAGAGACCACAGTTTAATCTACAGTGGTAACCCAACAGCCAAAGGGTTAGTAAACTTTGTTTTAAAGAGATATGAACAAACTCACCTTCTGTCTGCAGACCTCTTTTTGTTCTCCTTTAAGTTTTTCTGTCTCTGTCTCTATGTGTGTGTGTGACAGTCCTCTGAGAGATTCTGCTGTGCTCTTTAGTGCAATACTCACTGGGTGTGAAGATAGGCTAAATGCCTCAAGGCTCTTGCAAGCTGCATCTAAAGAGAAAAAAATGTCACAGCACTTAACCCTTTCAGTGCTGATGATATCTTAGACTTGAATCTTGTATGGTGTGTTTAATTACAGTTCTCTGGCACTGGCATTTTATTGTGTTTTGCATTTGTTCTCAGTGTGTTTAAAGAGACTTTAGACGTTTTGTGACTATATAGATGAAAACAAAACATAGACAAATTACATTTTTGCTTAAAGGTGGACAAGCTTTTTTGGGGGGGGGGGGATATGTTTCGCGAGGCTTGACTTTATACACATACACCTGACATTCCCATTCATCTGAACAGATAACTGCAACTGAGATGAAGTCTAATGCTAACTTTCACAAAGAACGCTTTTTTCTATTTAATCTAGTCTAGGCTATGTAAAAATACAAGGACGCCTTTGACCTTTGCGTCACATCTCGCTACTTTTTCGGAGTCTCGTGCGCCGCGCTTTTAGCTGTGTCAAGTAACAAGTCAAGTAACAACTTCAACTTTTACAAAACACATCTTGAGACCAATTCCCCTTGTGTACGCGTGCCCTATTTTAAANTTCAGTGCTGATGATATCTTAGACTTGAATCTTGTATGGTGTGTTTAATTACAGTTCTCTGGCACTGGCATTTTATTGTGTTTTGCATTTGTTCTCAGTGTGTTTAAAGAGACTTTAGACGTTTTGTGACTATATAGATGAAAACAAAACATAGACAAATTACATTTTTGCTTAAAGGTGGACAAGCTTTTTTGGGGGGGGGGGGATATGTTTCGCGAGGCTTGACTTTATACACATACACCTGACATTCCCATTCATCTGAGCAGATAACTGCCACTGAGATGAAGTCTAATGCTAACTTTCACAAAGAACGCTTTTTTCTATTTAATCTAGTCTAGGCTATGTAAAAATACAAGGACGCCTTTGACCTTTGCGTCACATCTCGCTACTTTTTCGGAGTCTCGTGCGCCGCGTTTTTAGCTGTGTCAAGTAACAAGTCAAGTAACAACTTCAACTTTTACAAAACACATCTTGACACCAATTCCCCTTGTGTACGCGTGCCCTATTTTAAACAATTGTGATACAATTCTTTTAAATGTAGCTCTTTAAAAACGTGGGGAAAAGTCTGTTTTGCATAGGCTAGCTTTGCATAGCTATCTCTCCAACTGATCTCATGAAGGATGTTTCGCAAGACTGTTTTTTATCTGTAAGTGACTGTTAAATTATTACCTTATCTTTACTTTGCTTTTGAGTTGGTAAGTGTTTTTATTTGCTACTATTTATTTCCTCTTTGTATTTCTAAAACGTGAAATGTTGCTTTTAGCGTGTATAATATTTAATGGGGAAAGCGCGCCCTCTGCTGGGTTTGTAATGTAGTTCAAAATTCTTACTTTTCCCACAGACCACTTACCAAAACGACTTATTAAATTATATTTTTTTTTTACTGTGGCTACTTTACTTAAGTCACACTAATTAAAATGTAAACGTTTTGTGTAAAGTAATGAAGCGTTGAAAATGATGTAATTTCAGTTTCCCGTGATGGCGACAACACAATGTTTACATTTTTCATTAGGCCCACGTTTTACTATTACTAGCTACTATTAATATAATTTCAGTTTATTTATTTATTTCGTTCAAGGTAGGCTACCGACCTGGAAATAAGACAGACAATTTGTCCTCACTCACACTTGCTGGAGTTTAATAGGTTATTAATTAACAGGTGTCACATTATTGAATGATTCATGTGGAAAAAAATGCTTAGCATTATAGCGATATGAACTCACAGGATAAACATCTTATTTCAAAATAAACGCAACATAACAATAGTTTCTTAAGAATACATGTGCAGTATGTAGATATAAATATATGAACTTTTAACATACAGTATTTTCATAATATACATCTTTATACACATTAATAATAGACTACATTATAATATTAAAGTGAATTATTGCACGGCCCCCACAGTATAGATAAATCAGTCTTCAAGTATGTGGATGTCCTTGAGGACAACAAAAATTATTTCTTCCATAAAGAGTTCTTTCTCTCTGTTCTTCATCATTGGTCCTCCAAGGTAAATAGCTTTAAGTCACAAGTGTTCTTTTTCCTCTTCTTGATATTCTCTCTCCGTCCTCTTCACTGAAAAGTTTGGGCTGGCAGAGTCCTGGGTTGTTTCTTCATTCCTCCAGCAGAGGGCGCATCAGTGCTGCAGAAGAGACAGAGAGTCAAGTCCCAAAGCTCCATTAGAATGACAAGAATGCTAAACACATTCACAGAGCATTGACCACCTATTTCCTTTCGTATTGCCTTAGACCCTCACAAAGCTTTTTTTTTTTTTTAAATAGTTTTTTCTCAATTGTTAGCACTCCTTTTTTCCACAACCACTTTAAGCGACCTGACTCCTTCTCTGTCCAACCCATCAGGCAGAGGATGGAGAGAAGGATGCTCCACTTGCTCCTTTGTGCCTGAAGAGAGTACACTAACATTCAGCAAAGGAAGTATCAGAAGTATCTCAGTAAACAGAGCCAATAGGCTCAGGACAAACCGCAGAGGTGTTCCTTAAATCCCTTTGTCGATGGTTTGAACCCATGCCAGCTTTAGACGGCCTTCGTGGAAAGTTAGTGCAGGGTGCTTTGATGGGAACGAACGCCTCCGTCGCCGTCCGTAGCCCCCTGAGCCGATCTTTTCACTGGGGGCGTTGCTCGTCTTCGTGTGCATTATATTCAGTAGGTGGGCCAGTTCGTGCACTGAGCAGGTGGCCAGATTACAGCCCGCTCTTTCGATTCTTTTGACCGTGTAGGCTGGTTCTGTCCGCTTTACCCTCACACTCCTGGAGAGAAACACAAACCATTTAGTTTTCCTTTATCTGCTGGTAGTGATTAGTCAGTTTGGCCTTGATATGTGTGTATATCCAGTCAAAGAATGTGACATACCTGTGCTGTGGTACAAATGACTCGGTACCGCTGTTCCTCTGAGTCAGCAAAGCTGTCGAGTCACTCTCGCTTCTCTCAGACACACTGCTGACATCTTTCCTCACCTTACCCTGAAGCCAAACACTGAGCCTAGGAGATGACAAGAGAAACCCGTTAGATTTGATTCAAAATCAGAGTCTTGAATGACAAGAGTGCTTCGATCATGAGAGCTTACCTTCTCAAACCATCCGTATTCAGAGGTTTTGCACTAGTGATGCTCGGCAGAAATGCAGTCAGCACACACCACAGGAAAGCCTTCTGAAGCATTGAGTTCATTGTGAATGGAACCTGTGGAAGAAGATGTAGCATTGTTATTAATCTCATAAAATGCATGCTCATTTGTATCATCATCTCATGAAAAAAATCAGATTTTTGAACAAAAGTTCAAATGACGTGATCTTCCTCCTCCTTGTTGGTCATTCATTTATTTTGAAAGTTACACAGAGGTTAATTCTTGCTCAACCGTGTCATTTCCCAGTAGCAAGTCTTATATTTGCCTGAGACAAGTGCACACTTGGTGCAATGAAAATGACTTGCCAGAAAGTTTTTGCCTTGACCTTTGAAACCAAAAAGTCAGAGAACTATCCAAGAAAACATACCTGAAAACTTTGGCCGCTCTCTAGAATTGACTGCACACTCGAAAAGTGGTGATGTTGAAGTCAGCTTATTTCCAAGTTGTGTCCCAATCTTGGTTGGCTAAGGATGAGTATTCAGCTGTGACACTGCTAATGGTCTGAGTTACACAGAAAAACCTGAGTGCTTTATATACTTTACAGGGGGTGGGAAGGGGTGGGAAGAGTTGTCTTGAGTGATAGCAGCCACATCCCTGTTCTAAACTAGCCAACAACTTTACGTGCCCTGTCTTAAAAGGATGGAATATAACCCCTGAGAGAAATCATTACTTCAGCATTCCTGTAATATCGTTTTTAATTAGATGACACCATTTGTTTTGTTTCCGAATCATTTTCATATCTCCTGCATTGGTGTATTCACAGGGTCAGAGAGATTTTGAATTGTAGATGGACGAGAGTCGAGATTCATTTACCAGACAAATATGCTTCAGCATCAGCCTTGTAAACATCTGATGATTAACTTCCTGCGAAGCATCTGGAATGCACATCTAATTGGTGATCGAGTTTATTTCAAATGATGTGACTGGGAGATGTTGTCCTTGGGATAATGACTCCGTACGAGCCCTCACACATTCCAGCCACCTACACATTTTGTTAACAAGTTAGGAATGTGGAATTAATGATTTCTATATCGAGTACAGCTAATATGACACCAGATCCCTTGCCAAAATCATTTGTGAATGGAACATGCCCAAATTTGTAACTGAAGAGAGAGAAAAACAGTAGGTGGTAATTATTTTTGCTCAAACATTTTTTCTCACCCCAAGCATTTGATTTAGTTCTGGATTTTTGTGTGTTCATGTGGCATATTTTTCAGTCCATTGGTATATATAAATAAATAACAAATTCAATATTTACGTTGTATATACGCTACTGATTAAAAGTTTGGGATTGGTAAGATTTTTGGAAAGTTTTGGAAAAAAGACTCTTATGCTCAGCAAGGCTGATCATTTATTTAATCAAAAATACAGTAATATTGTGAAATATTATTCTGTTTTATAACTTTTTTTTATTTTTTTTTACATATTTTAAAATGTAATTTATTCCTATGATGGCAATGGTGAATTTTCAGCATTACTCCAGTCTTCATTGTCACATTATCCTTTAGAAAATTTCCTAAAATGCTGATTTTGTGCATATATATATATATATATTCAATGTTTCAGCAGTGTTACTAGTGTTGAACTTTGTTTTTAAATGCACTGTTTTAGCACATTAGACACGATAGAATTGCAAATAGGCTGCGTGACTATGGTAACATTACGTTAAGTGCCTCATAAGGCTGCTGGAAATGTTCCTGCCAAGTGAAGACATGCTCAGGAAAGACAATTTTGCTCCTACCAGTTTCCTTTGAGTTGAACAACACCCAATTCTATATTTAAGCCTGCGACGCCTCTCCCTCTCGTCTTTTTTATCTGTAGAAAGTGGAAACACAGTGTCGAAATTTTTAAAAATATGTTCTGTAAAGATAAAACGCAATCCGCTGCGCTCCAGCTCAGATGTTTCTGGTCACTGGCAGTCTAATGGCAGTGCAGTTGCTCGATTGCTGTTTGTGTAAGTGACAAACTGACTATCTGAATCCATCTGTGGTCTTCTAGTGCCATACAATCTAAAAGAAAACAGTTCGGGATTGA
Organism: Anabarilius grahami; assembly: GCA_003731715.1. Taxonomy (NCBI): domain Eukaryota; kingdom Metazoa; phylum Chordata; class Actinopteri; order Cypriniformes; family Xenocyprididae; genus Anabarilius; species Anabarilius grahami. The sequence goes on along the minus strand of RJVU01048406.1, from coordinate 6,744,307 downwards.
TATACTGCGGTGACTAGAGGTCACATAATCCAGTCTCTTTAAGCATGAATAAAGTGTGCACCAGAATTAGATTTTAACAGCATTGAAATATTATAATTCTCATAGTGAACTAGTTTTCAGATCTTATGTTTTGATGTAACTATGACAGCACAGCTGTGATGTGTTTCCTTTTTTTGATAATAGAGCTATTACCTGTTTGTTCCCCCTATATCTGTGCATTACCAGCTGTTAAATGTGGTTGAAGCAGGTTGAAACCAGACTTTGGTTATATCAGTACTTGAGCGACGACTCAAAAAAAATCAAAAACAAAATCGAGGGTGTATTCCAAGCAGATGGGGCAAATCCCCTAGAGGCATTGTTATTGCAACATCATCAAGTCAATGAATACAGACAGCCACAAATTATTTTAAGCCTCAGGAAGAGAATCTCCTCCATGAAAATGACATATCTCATCACATCCCCATGTCATGACATACATGCTCTCTTGTTTACACTTGCCAAGTAATGCATCGTGAAACCACCGTGACATTTTATGCAAAATCCCTTCTGTCCTCCGTAAGTTATCTGCTTGACACTTTTTTATTGCTTTTGGGTATATTGGAGTAAGTGGTTCAATGTAATGACTGTGCTGGCATCTGCTCATCCGAGTGGTCGGACAGCACATGTTATTTATTTGTTAATAATCTGCGCATCAAAATGAATATAACTCTTCACAGGCTAGTTGTATAACCAGCCCCTGGTGGATATCCAGTGGACTTGATTCAAAACAAGTGTGTCATATCTTTTTTACTATCAGTCTTTGTATGGTGTGAACGCTGTTTTCGTGCTCAGAAAGAAATCACAAGCAGATTTAGAAGAGTGGTTATTTCTACTCTCTTTCGTGGAAGCGTTTATGTGGCCTGCCAGTTACTGCAGTAGTTGTTTTTTCTGCTCTGAGAAAAATTGCAATTTTTTTGTATTGTTTTACAGACGTTTAGATATTTCAATTGAAAAACAAGACAAAAATAATACTGTTTAAGTAAATGTTGTTGTTGTTGTTGTATTGCAATAGAGCACTACCCGACCAACCCGGAAGTTAGCATTACCCTGGTTCCCTTAACAAAAACACAATAGGATCGTTCCATTGGCTTTTGGATTATTGCAGAAAATAAACCCTTTGACCAACAAAAGTTTATGATTCTTACACATTTTTTCATCATGATAATCTTAAGTCCCTTTAAGACAAGTCATTTGACTCGGCGGCCATTTTTGAAATGCCTCTCGGGCATACAAGTGCAGCTCCAATCTCTTTGAATGGGGAAACATCAAATTCTCCAAAGTTTCATATTTGAAATCACCAATGAAATCTGACAACAACTGTCTCGAAAGTTTTGTTTCTAAACGCTCGAATCATAAAAGACGCCGTTTTTCAGGCTGAATCAAGCTCGTCTGACTGTTTCTATAGGAACCGGAGCTGGCAGCTGCAGTGACTTTACCAATCGACGATTGGCTCTTATTTAGGAGGCGGGACTTATTCCGCCATATTGCGCGTTGCACTTTCTCCCATTTATAATAATACAAGTGCACCATCTTTCTATATATAAAGTCTTTGACACAATGTCACCAACTCTTTCAGTCTTTATTTAAAAAAAAACAAACATTTTTTTTGAAAGTTTGAGATAAAACTGTTCGCAAAAGCATGATTATAAGCACAGCAAGGCTGTGAAAGCAGACTAGCAAATAGACGAGTTTCTCTGTATGGCGTGATGATGTTTAATGTCCCTGACAACCTCTGTAGTCCCATTTAGCCACCGCTTGTTAGCATCCGCCTTTGTCAAGACAAGTAAAGCTTTAAAAATTATAAGGGCTATTACTGATATGTGTTTTATGTTGTAGAATAAAATGTGAAAATATCTTCAGCTTGTGTTCACTACAGATCTTATTTAAGTCATTTAACTAAAAACCTATTGTCTTTGGGACAACAGAACCAGAAGTGCTAAAATGCTAACTCACATCCAGGTTTTGGCTCTTTTTTTTTTTTAATCCTTTTTCGGGTTTACACTTTAATGGCGGAATGCCACATATAGACTGTACCCGTAGTCCACTTTTTTATCTCACAGATATAACCGTGGAGGCCGCAAGTACACATCAAATGTGATATTTGGAACTGAATCTGACTTGCATCATAGACGAAACAGTGAAGTGCTCAGTTCTTAACTGATGTTTGAAGGTCATAGACCTCACAGTCAAACTTAACCAAAACCTGAATGTTTTCACATGTTTAAGATCCAAGCATGCCCTAATTAAACACATAAAATAACTTCCTGGCACCTACAGGTCCGAAGCTTTCTTGGGAAAACAAGCTTTCTGAAGTGTATACTCAGAGCTCAAGCTAAGAAATGTCTTGAAGATGACAAGCTAACATTTCAGTTAACAACAGCAAAAATGCATTTCAGATAATTAACCAGCATTAGCCTTCTGGGAAGCATCACTTGAAATAGGTGAATGATTTTTGGAGGAATTCATTTCTTGACACAAGTTGTTTAGTAAACTATAAAGTCTAGAAATAAGACTGTCATTATCTAAGTTTGGCTGTTTGTGCAGTTAATAATGCTTGTATATTCTCTGTTTTGTGTTTGAGTCACATCATCACTTCAATTCGAAGGCATTTTTGTTCTCTGGAACCACTTACATCTAATCTTCCGTGGCATATCTTTAGCTATTATTGTCTGGATTTTTATTACTCACAGTTGCTGGTATTGCACAGTTTTGATTGGTCAGCCATTGTGCCTAATCTGATTTTAAAGACGCTGTGGATCACTTATGTGTCTAGCAGAATGTGAAATGAAGTATTAAGCTTTGGAATAAATACCTGAAGTAATGATTCTTGGAAATGTAAACATGATCCCCTGGTGGTCATCCATCCGTCCTCGTCACAGTCATTTTCTGCTGTGCTGTCTTGCTCATGTTCTTTCATGCATAGCTGTTTTAGTGCTCATTTGTGACATTATATCTTAGTCATGCAGTTTTTATTCATACATTCTTACTTGCCAAATGAGTTACCTGCATGTTAAATTATGATGTTATGGCTATCGGTATGATTATCAAATCAAAACACTCAATAAACAATGCTTTGTACACATTTAGGGCTAAGATGTCTGAAATCATAAAAGAGCCATAGGTATGCACTTAATCGTACAATGAACATTTTTGTTTGTTGGTTTGCTTGAATTGTTCATATCAATTCAGTTGTTTTGAAATGACAATTAAATGTTTTCATTTCAACAAATGTTTTTGTTCTTTTTATTTACCAGCATTCTTCTGGTCCAGAGGTCTACCTTTTAGTGCTCAGTGGGTTAATAAGTGGCAAAGAAATGCCTGTATAATGTATGCAGAGTTGTGGAGCACAGATACCGGCATGGAAAACTGCACCGAAAACCAATGTGCTGTGTCGTTAAATAATGTAGTTAGTAGAGGTGTTTGCAAAGATCAGACATTGAAAAGGGGGCCCACACTTTTCATATCCATCATAAGGATTCTGGGCTCTTTTGACTTGGGGCACTAAGAAACCATTGAGTAACACCGTAGCAGTGCCCTATAAGCGCCCAATAAAAAACACCATATCAAATCAACCACTTATCAATGCCCAAGCGACCGCTCAACATTGGCACTGGCAAGCACCACTCACATTTTCTACAGAAGTAATATTTACTTTTGTGGTTTTGAAAATACAATTTTGTGGTACTGTACACTAGCTTTCAAAAGTTTAAGGTCAGATACACACACATTAAAAAATCTTACCATCAACAAACTTTTAAACAGTATAGTGTACTTATTTTTGTGAGTTCTTATTGGTTATCTGGCTCACTGTACAGGTCTTTTTAGTGATGTTGATATTGTTTTGTTGTAAATAATTATTGACTTAGAAGTCACCATAATGGTTGACTGTATCTGTTAGTGAACTTAGTTCAAATCAATTATCTCTAAAATAACATCATAAACCTGTGTCCAGCCTCATTAAGGCTATGTTACAATGTTTTTCATTGCTATTAGCCAATTCAATACAAATTATTACATAAAAACTAAATAATTTACAAGACTGAGTTAAGTCTACTTGCAAGTATTTAGACATTTAGAAGTTAATTCATTGAGGTAAACTTGCAAGTTTTAAGATGTGAAATTTTTGTGAGGCAATGAATTTACTCATTTGCACATAAGTATAAGCATCTTGTTAGAGTTTACAGTGTACTGCAAAGTCTTACATTCATTAGAACGCTTGCCGTTAACCAGCATGTCATGTGACCTGCTCTCAAAGTACCATAATATATTTTCCATTGCCTAAATGAATGATTCCTGCAGTGAATGAGTGTGAGTGTGAATGAATACGAGTGATGACACATGCTCGTCTTTATGTAATCTTAACATTGTAGCCAGACTTTGTGTCGGTAATCAGGACACAGTAATCCAGAGATTTTTACTTGGCTAACCGGAGCACACAGTCTGTTTTGTTTTTGGGGCAACTTCTTGTTAGTTATGTGGAGTTTAGTTCTTGTTAACTGCTTTGTGGTATTAGTAGATGTCTAAGTTTGCCCAGTGTGGATCGCACTATATAACCTTTTATTTTTCTTATGTAATCTTTATACTAAAGAATCTTCAGACAAAATGAAAAAGCTCAGGATTCACTTCATTTTCAGGCTGCTTTCTTGGATTATAAGGTTTACCACACATGCTGTTTTTTTTATCTTATTACCATCAGTACACATTCAAGGGGAAGTTACAACAGGATTCTATCAATATCAGATATGTAGTTTTTCCTTTCAATTAATTGACTTAAAATATTTTTAAGATGAATTGTTAAATCCTGTAACAGTGAGTGTTCAGGAAGTAATCTGAGACAGCATTCTGAACATTTAGGGTTATTTTGGGGTTACTTGTTATGTGTTCCATTCTACACAACTATAATGACAAAATGGTAACAATTTACAAAAAGGTTGCATTAGTTAACTACGCATTTACCAAAGTTAGTTCATTTTAATTTTTACATTTACTAATACATTATAAAAATCAAGTTGTTAATGTTAATGCAACTGAGCTAGCATGAACTAACAATGAACAATGGAATTTTTTATTAACTAACATTAACAAAGGTTAATAAAAATATATTGTATATGTGAATAAAAGCCTAAATGTCCATCATATAAAGAGATCCAGTCTTTTTAGAAAATTTGGACTTAACCACTTAATTCATAGTTTTATGATCTCTTTATTAACTTTTTGAAGCGGCAAAGTAGTAGTTGCGTGGACTGTCAATGGAGGGACAAAAATCTCTCAGACATGAGGGTGAGTATTTGATGATAATTTTTCATTTTTGGCTGAACTAACCCTTTTAATGTTTTACAAACTGTTAGAAATGACCATCATCCCTTCTAATGTTTTAATATTATAAATCATCAAGTGTTTTTATTCAATATCCAATTATACCAGCCGGACTTAAGCCATAAAATATTTCCAGAAAAACCACTGTTGTTATGGGACAGGACAGTTCGGTATAGATTGTATTGCACCTTGTGAATGACACCTCATCTGTGAAAAGGACAGCATATATGTTGTGAGCAGGATTTGCTGATGTTATACTAGATAGGATTCCAGTAATCTGTGTTTTTTCCTGGTAGTTTAAAATAAACTTCCTGAGAACATATAAGCACTGTACACACACATGTATAATGTTTAAACAAGTGTTACACGTTTCCTGGAGCTACACCAACTTTGTCAGGCATTCAATCAAATACAGTGACACTGCATACGTGTGTGTTGGATCTTTAAGGATTTCAGCAACACATTTAGAATGTAAAGCTATATGTGCTTGATTAGTTAGCACAGGTAGTTATAATTTCAAAAAAAGAAGAAAACTCTTTTCGGAATGTGAAAAATTTCACCATTATATGATCAGCCATAGAAATCTGTGTTCATACATGCCTAACTTCTGACTATGAAATATGAATTAGACCCCACAGAGAACACCTGACCGTCCATCTGCAAAGGGGCCACGCTGGACGTGCCGCACGGTCCAGGGACAGCTTCATCTGAGCTTCTCAGCAAAACAGATGGAGATCTGCTGAATTAAGTTTCAAAATTGTATTCTTTCTGACACTTTTCATTGTATGGTAAAAAAAAAACACCCTCTGCTCTGATCTATTGCCCCTGTCAATCTAACACATTTCTAAACACACTAAGTGATCAGATAATACCTGGTGTGTTTACCTCTCATCTTGAATTTACAAGTACCCCCGCTACGGTTCATTCATCCATAAAATGTTGGATTAAAATGGTAATGGGCTGTTGCCAATATAGATTCTTGTTTGTTCAAAACATAAATGATTGATGCTTGGCTTGGCCTGCGTTAGGCACCAGGGGGTGGTTTAAAACACACTTGCTCTGTGAAGATGAGACAAGAATTATTTTTAGCATTTCATAATCTGCTTCGTGTTAACTGTCCCTTTACTATTCCTCATTCTTAATCTGTGACCGCATTCCCTGTTCACATCTTGATTTAATCCAATTCTGCCCTTTATTTATGATCCGTGACTGAATTCGCTCCTCCAGATGAATTTTGACTCAGCACTTCAGAATTTCTGCCTGTTTATTTAGCACACGTAAACCACGGTCACTCTGGGATTAAGTTTGTTTTTTAGTGTCAAAAGGTCATGCTGTTTACGTGTCTGCAAAATAAGAATTATTCAAAACAGGTTTTTTAAAATCAGATCCTGATTTTAAAACCTGATGCTGATTTTTTGATGTAACAATGAAAGAATAGCTAAATGAAGCTTGATGTTGTGCAAACATTCGTTCACGTTTTAGTGTTGGAAAGCCTCACCGTATAATGAAAGTATTTAATATGAATATAAACAACACTGGACCTTTTATACAACCAACTGACTTTTATTGTATGTACAAAAGAAAAAATCTTTTTCAAAAAATGTTCAAGTCAAACAAGTTTGGAATGACATAAGGGTGAATGGTAAGAGTAAATGACTGTAAAATGTGTTTTGAGACTATGAATTTGCACTCATTGTTAATTTTAATAAAATATGGACATTTAATTGGAAAACATTTGTGGTTCTCCCTTCATCCATCGTCAAATCCGACAGGCTTTAAAACCCTGAAACTCTTGAGTTTATAGAGTCAGGTGGGGTCATCTTGTAATTAAAAAGCTGCATTGCACATGTACGTTTGAAATGCAAAACATGTGCTTAGTGGCTATTTTTCAGTCATTACACTAATATGCTATGATTGCTTTGAAATGCAACGTAGCAGTAGATGCATCTTGTTTATCCCCCAGATATGATTTGGCTGAAATGAGACAGCAGATACTGTTAGAACATGTGTGTCCAATCAGAATTACCTCGTGCACATGGAATGTGTGGCATTTATAGTGACTCTGGTGTTAGAAGTCAAATGAATGGCAAGCTGCAGCGCAGAATGTATTTAACTCTTAAAGGACTCTTTTTACAGATGCATGAAATACAGTTGTTTTTGTCATTTTCTGATTCATCCTTAGATGAATATTCTGTGTTCAATGCAAGTCAATGGACAGCACTTGTGGCATGTTGATTACCACTGAAAATTGATTTGGACTCCTTTTCTTTAAAAAACCCAAAAACATCTGGGTTACAGTGAGGCACTTACAATGGAAGTGAGTGTGACCAATCCATAAACTTTAAAATACTGTTTCAATAGTATTCACAAGATGTAAATAAATAATATGCAATAAGAAGTCACTTACTAACTTCTTCTGTGTAAGGTTATTCCCAAATTATAACTTAGGCTACTTGCCATGGCAACATAACACCATAAACCCTAAAATGACTGTACAATCGATGAGCTTTACTGCTCGAATAATACACAGGTTTTAACAGAAGAATTAAAATCCCTCTGTAGTTGTTTAAACGTTTTTCTTAATGCCTTAAAGTAGCTTGAATGTAACTACATTTTTGCCTCATTTAATATACAGTGATCTATCTATGAATATGATAATTAGCCCCGCCTCAAAGGCTGGAATACACTACATGATTTTTAAAATCTGAACAGATTTTTAAAACACTAGGCATCATACACTTGCCGACTTTGTAAATGGTTACAGAGAAAAGCTGGGCATCACACACTACCAGACTTTAAAATCAGTCCGAACACAAACAGAAACAGGAGCCTGGTTGCTAGGAGACACATGACAGACAGGTGAAACAAATGCAGGAGATGATGACCCGCAGTAGTGGAAGATGCGAGCCAAATGCGTTTGGAGATGGACAGGGGTGGATAGACACAGTCGGTATAGACAGATTACAACAGGAGTTAGAGGTAAATTGTGTAGTTTTATTAAGTTGTTACCTTTAATATAATCAATTATCAGTCGCTGTGTACATTTAATGTAATATAATCAATAATTTGCAGCTTCTGACATTTTAATCCAGCAACATATCCAGGATAAAGTAAATTCATATAGTGATGATGAATATTAACATATAATGAATCCGGATTTACCACAGAATGTGGTTTGCTATCATTCTCAAGGCAAAGCTAACAGTACAGTACTTACTCAAGCAATTTTTCTATCATGGTGGAGCTCCACTTATTCTTCAGTGGTTTTTTCTGTATATGAGAAATAATTTCCGTGTTTTTCAACCCGGGAGCGATGTGGGCTGTATTGACCCGACTGTGTGACGAAACTGCCGCAAACAATTACTAAACAAACGGCAGATTCTGCATTTTCTCATTTAGTTCATGTATGTTATGCGCGAACTCGCGGGCGCGGCTCCATCTAGCGGCTGTAAGCGGTATATTATAGTGTCTCAACCATCTCAACATGATTACTCGTCAAACTCCAAGATTGTGATTTGTGAGGTGAAAGACGGTAAGTTTAAGTTATTACCCGATCTTATACAGACAGTAGTCCAATTATTTTTTTCTCGATCTTTGTGACTTCGCACCCTTGATTTGCATTGCTTGGGTACTGTGTACTGTATTTATTAGCAACAACACACATAGTACACTGATATGTGTTCTAAAATCGGCTCAAAATATCAAACATGTTTGATATCCTCCGACTGGATGGAATCAAAATCTGAAGCAAAAAATCGGAGTCTGTGACCATCATATACTACGCGATTTTCCATGGAATCTGTCGGCTCAAATCTGCAGACTGGCTCTGACTTTTGTCAACTTGCGTCAACTTGATCAGACTGTAAATCGGGGGGAAAATCGGGGCAAAAATCGTGTAGTGTATTCCAGCCTGGTAAACGCTGCGCAGTGATATCGCTTTTTACAACGTTGGACATATAACGGTAATTAATATGATTAGCCTTTTGCTTGACAACGTTATCAAACAGCTAATAATGTGTTGCTAATGTTACACAAACCATGTTCCCCTTCGCGAGTCAGACTTCTAACAATCAGTATCCTTACAAATGCTTTGAACAACTCAGAACGTCGGTAGAGAAAATAGTTCATAACATCGTAATATGCATCATACACCCGCTATATTGCTAAATCTATACATGCTTTTCATATCAACAGAAAAATATACGGGGATAACCTTCTTTTGAGACTCCCTTGCGCGGTCAGTTAATAATATGCTAAAGCGAGCCAGCACGTTGATGTGATTGGTTACAAGGTAGTTTGTGACGTAAGAAAACCTGCAATTTCAAACTGCGGGTTTGAGACTGTCTTTGGTTTACTGCAGTTTTAAAGAGAAAATACTCAACAATGGTGTTGACTTATGAATTTGCACATGGTTTGTCTTAAAGCATGTTAGAAACACCAGATAGATATATACACAACATTAAAAACTTGATTTTCACCACAGGGGGACTTTAATGAAAGTGCTTTTATCAAATTATAAGCTTCAAATACCTTTTAAATATTCCAAAATTTGGTTACATTCACTTATATGCTTTTTGCTCCTTTGTTTTTAGAAAGAAATCATGTTTATTTTTTATGACAAACAAAATTATGCCACAAGAACTATCGATTGAGCTAAACTTGTATTGAACCTATGAACATACTTTTAACATGGAAATATAAGTGAATAGTTTGTTTGCTTGCTTTTTTTATACTTTACTTTTTATTTTAAATAAAAAAGTCCTGACCGTGATCTCTTTCAGTGTGGAAAAAAAACTTTGTGTTGACTCAACATTTTGTACTGTTTTGTTGCTGTAAATACAAGACATCCATCAGTGTGGTTGGCGGTAGATCTGCAGAGCATAAGTGGGAGCAGCCTATAGCCTGCAGCACTGAGACTGTTTCCTTATGAGCTCCTCGTGGATGAAGGGGGGGTCTGTAGGCTCGTGCCATTTTCTGACACTATGCCAGAGATAAGCACTGCTTTATTGGAGTCAGTGCGAGGAGACTGGGGTCCTCTTAACTGCTTCAGCCCTGATGTCTCCAGCCACGCAAAATGTGACTGCGATGTCGCTACATCATCTCTGAAGCATCTGTGCACTTTTGGGGGTATATGGAGCTTTAAAAATAGAGAACAGAATATTTAGATTTGCCAAACTTTCCAAGCTTGCGAGTATATGTTTGCGAGGGATAATACTTATTTCCTGGCATATAATACTATTTGTGAATGGCTATTCTGTCATTATTTACAGAATTTTTGTGGAGCACAAAAGAAGATATTTTGATGCAATGTAAAAAAATCATTTTCATGATTTATCACAACATTTTTTCTTTTGTCAAATCAACTTCAGTAATTAATGTGGTTCACATAACATAATATTTTGAGTTTCTGTTTATTAAACCAATCACATTCATTGTATTAACTCAAATTTTTAATTTTAATGAAATCTAAATTTTAAGGCAATCAGATAACTTACTTTTTTAAAGTTAAACCAACATTTATTTTTACAGTGTAGGGTCTAAACAATGTTGGACCACATTGACTTTTAATGTATGAACAAAAAACACTGAAACATTTTTCAGAATTTCCTTTTTTGTGTGCTCCACAGAAGAAAGAAAGTTTTGAATTTTCAGTTTTGGGTAAAACATACTGGTAACACTTTACAATAAGGTCTCATTTGTTAACATTAGTTAATGCGTTAGTTAACTAGAACTAAATATGAGCAATATATTTGTACAGAATTTATTAACCTTTGTTAATGTTAGTTAATAAAAATACAATATAGAGTGCAACGGTGCCTGCCCAATTTTTCAGCGGCATTGGTTCTGGAAATATTTTTTCCATTCATTTCTCCCATATGGATTTTAAAAAAAGTCTTTGTTACAGCATTATAAGCCATGAACACGAGCCAACCAGCAATGAGGTGAATCGCAAACTTTGATCTGAAGCTAAGAAGTACTTGAAAGTTGGACAAAAATTCTAAGGTACAAGACTGTGTACTTAACGGCTTTAGTGAGGGAAAGAACTACCATCCAATGAAGCATTGCAAAGAGCAGAATGGAGAAATATAAAACTAATCATTAAAAATTTTTATTATATAAAAAAATATATATATTACGTTTATTGCAAAGAATGCACATATATGCAAATATTTAAGTATTTTGAGAGCATCGGGAGATCAACTTGATTATGTCATTCGCAGTGCTTCATGGGAGTGGGCGGAGCTAAAGAGTCTGATTGGTGGAACATTCTGTACAGCATCATGGGTAATGTAGTTTTTCACCACAAATTTGACCATTAAACAAATATTTTAAGAATAAGTTGAAATAATGTTGGCTGACAGCTTCAGCAGAAGCAAATACCATCTATTAACAACCTCCTACCTCACAGTAGGTCTGTCTTTAAAGATTTATAAGTTGTCGTTAAAAATCAATTTCCTTATAGAGAAAATGATTTTTTTACTTCTGGAACCCGATTGTTGTACTCTACAAAAAAATACAAAAGCTGTTACTGGGGCTGTACCCTTTCAAAAGTACCTATTGAGTTCATATAAGTACCTTAAATGTACATATTGGTACCAAAAGTGTACATATTAGTACCTTTTTAAAGGGTATCGTCCCACTGACAGCTTTTGTACCATTTTTTTCTGAGTATATTGTTCATTGTTTGTTCATGTTAGTTCACAGTGTATTAAATAATGTTAACAGATACAACTTTTGCAGAATGCAGAAATTTACATTAAGATTAATAAATGCTGAAGAAGTGTTGTTTATTGTTAGTTCATACTAAATATTGTAGTTAACTAATGTGAACAAATGAAGCTTTATTGTAAAGTGTTACCAATATACCACTAAGTTGGGTAAAATAAAATAAGACTGTATTGTAAGTAACCGCTGTATTATTTCTAATGCCAAACAAATGAAGAATTTATCTGATTCATTGTGGGTTCATGTAAATATATAAAAAAATAAAAAAACTGCATATAATTTGCATGGACTTTGTTTCCATAGTTACACCCTAACACATGCACAGGCAAACAGTGACGGGAACGCAAGCTGTAACCGTAACACCTGCACATCCTAATCCCAAAACTGGAGTCATCTGTATTTGTGTGTATCATATTACCCGAGATTTCTAGATCTGGGCTGCATCATAATACAAATATCTGTGTGTTCTCAATGTAGCAACAGCAACAATAAAAACATCCTGACAAACACAGTCAGCACTGACAACTGGCTCATCTGCTGATGAATCACAATAATTCAATGAAATGTGATAAATATAGCCTACTAACAGCTGTAATCATTCCATATTTTATAGAATTCGACTAGTAAATGGGGGTACAGCTGTGAACGACAACAGACTGATGTGGGACAGTTGGAACATCTGACACCCCAATAGGATACCCTCTGGTTTGAATTAGACCTTCATTCCACCGGGTCCAAAGGGTATCGTAAAGACAATTTATATTTTGCCAGCAATAGTCCAGAGAAGGTTATCTGTCTGTTGAGCTGTCTCTGGAAGCGTCATATTGTAGTAATGATTAAACACACTGTCATCTTCAATTGTGCTCTTTTATAGTTATGTGGCTGGATTTTGAGTAAATATGTAGGAAGAGCTTAGCAGGATTTCTTGAACAGGTAGATGATGTTTCCTGAGACCTCTGGGGTGTTTTGAAATGTTTTCAATGATGAGTTAAGAGTCATTTGAGTTAAAGCGATAAATCCGGCACGCTATGCGGTATATGTGTTGTGACTTTTCCCATTTGGCATTTGAAAGCCATTCAAATATTGCAAAAGAGTTGCAGTCACATGACTTTCGAGCTGTGCTTTAGAGCACATGACGGACTAGTTTAGATCTGTCCGTATAAAAGAAACAGGTTCATGATGATACATTAAACACTAAGAGGAAACCACAATGTTCACGTTTGAGAACGGGAGAGTTATCAATGGAAAAAGATAAATGTTATGTTAGTATGGGTGTCAATCATGTGCCATGTTTAGTAAGATGGAGCGGTTGTCATTCTTCTATGTTTGTTAAACATTCTCAGTGCCAGCTAATATAATTCACAACAGTCCTCTGTAATCTCAAAAATAATTACTTCACCCCCCACGGCCCACGAGATAATTGCATTTGATTTACGTTCATTTTAAATGGAATATGAAAAACAAAACTGGAATCTAAGAACAACCGCTGTGCCTGTATGTTTTGTGTGTGTGTATTTCAGTTGGAATGTAAATGTTTGATAGAACAGAGGCCAATATGGGGACAACAGATGAGAATTGTTCTTCTTCTTGCATATTATCTCTACTCTATCTCAGTGGGGTCAAAAAATAATTGGAGAGGGAAATAAACAAAAAGTTAACAAATTTTAAACAAAAAAGATGTTTAGACATAAAGTTAAGAAAAAATAGTCATGATTTTGCACTATTTTAGGTCAGATTTGAGACACTGATGATGTGAACTCCTGTGATGTAAAAAATCAGATGTTCTTGCTTCCAACTGAAGTACAAGATGCTCTTTGGACCAGCATCAAATCATGCTGGAGAACATGATCATCAGGTTTTACATGAACTTATGGAGTTATGAGCATTGTATATATAGTTTTTGAAAGAATTTATTTGATCAAAAATACAGAAAAAAAAAATGTGGTTCTCAAGAAACATTTCTTATTATCAGTGTTGTTCTGCTTATTTTAGTGGAAACTGTGATAGATTTTTTTCAGGATTATTTGATGAAGAACGTTTGAACAATATAATGAATCAAACACTTTACTTAAAAAAGCATTTTTAATGCATTAATTATGCCTTGTAATAAATCTTATAATGCATTGTATGGTCTCACAAATAATTATAACCACTGTTATAATATATTATAATACTTATCTAATACATTATAATACTTATCTGGACTAGGCTTGGTTGTTTGTTTGTTTTTAATAGCAAAAAAAATGCTGCAGTATGTGGGGAAGGAGACAAGAGGCCGTTTTTTTTTTTTTTTCAATGGATGTCAATGGAGGAGAGCCTTCATGTTAAATAAACCGCTTTTGTGAGAAAATAGCTTACCATTTAATGAATCGACAGCCTGTCGGCTATAATCTTCAACATGTTTGCTCTTAAACATTCATTTTGGATTGATCTATTTTTACACCGAAAAAAATGCTGTTTTATAAAAGAACAACTTGCACGACAGTTATGATTCAGTTTATGGCACTTCTAATTAATTTCTGTGGTATCCACAAACAGTGATTGACTGTCGCACACGAAATCCAGTGATATCAAGTCTGTAATGTGATTGGTTATCAAGGCACACGTGATCCAAGTTAGTCGTTACGCTTTCTTCAAATTTTAGAGCCACGGACCCTCATATCACCCAATAATAGTATCTCTGAGAAAGCTCAACATTCTTACTTCAGCAATAAAAACAAAAAAATGAAACACAAATGTGATGTTTAACTAAGGTCATTTTTGCTTATTGGTATGGTTGAATTGGATCATTGAGGGTCAGCAGCAAAGACATGATTTAACATATTTGATTATTGCAGGTTTGCATAATATTCTGAGTTTGCATTTCACTTTTTTTATTCATTTTAAGGAATACTGAATCTATTTTTGTGCAAGTGAGATAAGTAAATGCATGCTAGAACTACAATAACCATCATGTTCACACAGCGCACACAACACCTCTTCACCTTACTCCTGATTTCTCTCAACATGGGGACAAGAGAGTTGTCAGTCAATAAATGGGAAAATAAAATAACTAGCATTACATATTTGAAAAAGTAACTCAAATATTTTGATGTAAATTTAAAAGTTATGGGTTACTCTACTAGTTATTTGAAAAAGATTATCTGATTACATAACTCATGTTACTTGTAATTCGTTACCCCCAACACTGAATACCTTTATAATGCATTATACATAAAGGTTTTAAGTGTTGTTACCTAAGCTCCGTTGCTTTACAATATTTCTGCTAGTTGCCATGAGATTACCATAATTACAAAAAAGTGTTGCCTTGAAACCTGTCAGATTCAAACAGGTTTCAGCACGAACAGCAATGATGTCACCGCTGATGATTCAAAGATGCTGTGTGTGGCTGAGTGGGGTGTGAATGAATGATGTGTGCCAAATATTTTAGCATGATGCATCATTATGACTAAAATCTTAATTAAAAGTAAACAGGAAATAAGGATGCATTTTAGGGGCTTTTTCAGCTGTCTCCATCCAATAGTTCATAGGACATCCACTTGCTTTGCTTCTGACCCCTGCAGATATTTCCCCAAATCAGTCCAAGCTTCATTGCAACATGGAAAATAAAAGAATAAATCACATTGCCAAACTCTTTGAACCTGTGAGGCCGCAGACACATTTTTCCTATTTAGAGCCTCTCTCGAAGTCTCTCTGCATCCACGGCACAGCATCCATTCCAAGAGTGTGCACACGCCAGTGTTGCGTGTTGACTGCAACTATGTGTTCCTTGCTATTTCCTCCCATCAGACCACAGGCTTTTTTTTCTCCTCATTTGATTAATGCTGAGTTAATGACCCCCCATAGACCAGAGAACCAGGCAAAAAATGTTAAGCATCTTAAACCGTTGCAGCTTGTTTGCTCAAACTGTTTATGGGGCACAAGGACATGCTATAAACATAGAGTAAAGAGCAAGCGATGGAAAAGATTATGTGCGCTGTGGAATGCACCATAGAAAGTCCTTCGTTTTGTATCAGGGGAGATGTTTCATATGTTGTTGGATTATTTTTTGCCACCCCAGGATGATACGGGTGCAATGGATGCATTTTTTCATTTTTGCTGATTCTCTATTGTTTTCATGAGAATAGAATAGAATAGAATAGAATAGAAATTGAACACATGCTGGAACGTACTGTACTTTAGCAACAAGGTGCTAAATTGTATTGTAAGTTATCTTATTATCGTTTGAATGTATGATACTTTCTGTATCTTATCATACTGAGAATATGTGGTGATCTAGAATTCCATCAGAATGATAAAGGTGTTTATGTTAAAGATTGTGTTAGTTCTCAGCAACAAGAAAATCAAACCAGATCCGTGTCGCCTCCTTCATATGCATTTCTGAGGAAAATATGGTTAAGACTCAGAAAATGTCCANACAAACCAGTGTGTTTATGATTGTGACAATAAATTAAATGAGCAATCTCACACTCGTAGCCGTGCGATATAGCTGTTTATCAGCACGGCTGTGATTCGGCCATAGGTAATCACAGCATGCTGATATACAGCCATATCGCACGGCTATGAGTGTGATATTGCATTTATAGAACAGTTCAACGGCACAAGTGTGTAAATAAATACAACAATGTAGTGTCTTTAAAAAACCTCTTTTGTGAGGAACTACTTCTTTCCGCCATGGATTCAAATCTCAAGTTGACAGTTTAACAGTTGAATCCAAGCCACCGTTACTAATTCTAAAACATCACTTTAGAGCTAGTAACGAAGGAATGTTGAATCGCTTTATTGAAGCTTATTGTATTAAATAGTATGAGTATTGTGGTATTATACTACGAGGATGTTGAATGCTCGAATGTGATTGGTTGACCAATGTTCTAAGGGGTGCAATTATTTTCAGGGAAACGCACGGTCTTGACCGCATTGCAGTTCCTATCACTTCACCAAATTATTTCAGTTATTTCAATAGGTCCTTACAGCCTAAAACCGCAAAAGAAACAAAACCCACAACGACACTGACCAAGCAAATAAATTTAGTAAACGATAGGATGAAAACGACAAATTATTGTCATGGTTTTTGCCACAAAATACTTTTTATTTTTATTTTACTCTCTCTTTCAAACGTACACACGTACTGTATAGTGTGGACACACACTTGCACAGAAACGTTTTGTCAGCGCTGCTCTGATGAATTAATCAGTAAAATAGTAAAAAACTTAAAAGATACATGACTCACCAGTGAGGTAATAACTGTGTATCAGGTAAAAACTTTTTTGTGTCATAGATTACGTCATTTATGTCAAAGTCTAAAAATATATATCATGAATCGGCAGTATATAAAAACATTTATTTATTCACCATTTAATTATTTGGCTAAAGATTAGCCAAGAATTATTATATGGAGCATATTTTCCAAAATGGCAGCAATGGGGTAAAGTTAATGCAATGCTTTTTTTAATTAGTGCAGTTCAACATGCTTTTTTGTTTCAAAGACATTTGTCATTATTTTACTTCCATAAAAGTGTCATATGCTTTATTGTAAGCTGTGCCAGTAGTTCAACTAATAGTGATCATGAGATTTGTCTCTAAATGCATGAAATATATTTGAAAATACTGTTATACCAGTAATATTATAAAAAATTTGGAAAATTGCTTGATTACATTTCTTTTGTGTCACTTGATGTCACATTTCTTTGACCTTATATATAATTTAGTTTTATATCACATCCTGATTAACATCCATTAACATCCTGAAATATAATTAGATTAATTTAACCTCCATCTCATTTTTCTAGAGCTTACTTTTACCCTAAAGTATATGGATAAAAACTCTATTTGTGTTGCCTTATAGATCAAGGCAAGGCACTCACTAAAGTGAAGTAATGCTTTGATCAACCCAAACCACTTAAAGAAAGGACAACTTTACAACTGACAATATCTGTTAACTGTTTAATCGAGTGTCTAAGATACTGTACAAACATGCCCTCATAGTTGAACTCTGGTTCTTAAGGACTCGCTGAGGATGGCACGTACACTGGGCTGTGCTGAAAGACAACATTAAGGTTGAGGTTGTAAGGATATGTTTGATCATGTCCAGCTGAATGCTATCTTGAAAGTGTGTGTGTAAGGGGGGGGAGACAAAAAGTCAAACTGAAAGTTCATACTCAAGAGCATTTAAAAAGAACCATCTGCGTTTGAACCTACCCAAGGCATTGTTCTGTATTTCAGGTTTCTAAATGCCCCCAAAATTTGTCTCTGCCTGTTGACCACCTGTCTGCACCAAGATTCGCTCCTGTTTTTCTTCCCCTCTAAGATCACTGCTGGATTGGTTCCTGTCATCTTGTAAATTAGCACATGTCATGTGTTTAACCGATGCTGTTTGTTGCCACAGGGCTGGATCTTTTCACTGTTTATTAGGAGCGACTGAGAGCGTGTTCATAAGACAAGTTTCATGGAAAATGCCATCGCTCAGGGCCAAAACATGAACAAAGAGTGGGAGAGGACAGGTTAATTTGGAGATCAGTAATACGAGATGAGCAGAGTGTGAGTCGGCTCAGGGAGGAGGAGAGGAAGCACCTGCATGTGGGTGGCGATCTCTGCGGCTTCTGTGAAGAGGGGAGGGGGAAGCGGTGAACAGCTGACAGGGTCAAGGTGAAGTTCAGGAGAAAGAGGTGTCCCTTCACCTGATTATGAGAATAGCATTCAGTTTCCCTCGGCCTATTTTTATTGAGACAAACCAAAAATAATTTCTCACACACATTTTTTCAGTCAATTGGAAACATTCATTATATCAGGCTAATAATAATTTAGTGTACTACTGTTAAAAAGTTTGGGTTCGGTAAGATTTATTAAAAATGTTATGTTCCCTAAGGCTGCAAAATACAGTAAAAACAGTTCTATTAACAGTAATTAAGAAATATGGTTACATTTTATTTTAAGGTGATGTATTTACATATACTTACTATAGAGATACGGTTGGGTTAGTTACTTGTAATTATGCATAATTTACTGTTATTACTATAGTTAGTACATGTAGTAGGCTAATGTGTAACTACGTCACCTTAAAATAAAGTGTTACCAGAAATATTATTATTACAATTTAAAAGACCTGTTTACTATTTCAATATATTTTAATATGTAATTTGTTCCTTTTATGGCAAAGCTGAATTTTGAGCAGTCATTATTCAGTGTCACATGATCATTCAGAAATCATTCTAATATGCTGATTTCTTATTATTATAAATGTTGAAAACAGTTGTGCTGCTTAATATTTTTGTGAAAACAGTTATACCTTTTTTTTCAGGAAGTATGATGAATAGAAAATTCAAAAGCATTTATTTTAAATGGAAAAGTGGCGACTATCGGCTAGTCTTTATAACTTATTGAATCATTTACTCAAATGATGCATTCACAAACACTAGCCTACTGATTCATTCAGAAATTGAGGAAGTAACAGCTAAAGATACGACGGCTGATTCTGCTGTGGCATCATTTTGAACTGTCCTCGATGGCAGAGCAAAAATGACAAAGTAGGCTACTGCCAATATTGTGTCTAAAACGTAAGTAACTCACTTTTAACGACTTGTTTACTGGACTGTTGTATGAAGTAATTTCATATTTGCAAACTGTGTTATTGCTCTGTAGTCCAGCAAACAAATTATGTTCTAAGAACATTTGCTAACGTTCCCATTAGGTTATGAAAACGTTAGCCTATTTCTGATTTAAAACATTTGCTTATGCGAACGTTAAGGTAACATTCCATTTCCTGTTTACCAAGTATTACATTTTAATTATTTAATCCAATTTTGTTCATCAGTGAAGTTTAATGCTGATATTTGTGCAACATTTCTCCTGCATGTTCTCTGTCCTTTTTTCTCTTGAGAATTTGTTGTTCTCTTTGATGATGGTTAACTGTGGTCTGATTTGACCTCCTATTTGAAACCAGAACAGGTGTTTTAACATGCAAGCTATGTTTCTGAGAGACAATATGCCCCAGTGAAATATATATATGTAATGACCCCTTAAAGACTAAATGCTGACCACCCTCTCCACTCCTTTTTTTCCATGTCATAATTCATAAAATTCATCCTCCTAGACTCTGTTTTATGCCCCCAGCAAACCAAACCACAACAGAGAATCTCATCTCTCTTTTACAAGCATCAAAATTACCAGAAATAAAAGTAAATAAGTAAATGTTAGTCAGGAATGCAGAGCTTTCGTTTGGTTTACATTGTTGTTTTCGGCATTGCACGTTGAAATGTTTATCCGCTTCACACAGAAACAGGGACTTGGCCATGTGTTTCCAATATATTTTTGTGTATGTGTGAGTAACAAAGGCTCTTACTCCACTTTCTGGATATAGATGGAAGACTAACACAGCATTTTGAAAGACTAAACCAATTATCAGCTCATCCCTCTTCATATTCCATTGTAAGAATGCTTCGCATTCTCTTTATATAAATCAAGCTGAACTTCAACCCACTCTCATATAATTACAATTCTAGTAATTGCCCCCAGCCATCACCCTCTGCCCCCATGTGTACCATTCAGAGTCCGCCACCTCTTTCTAAAAATCGCTTTCTAAAAATACCATTGCTTAAGGCGAAACACATGTGTACCGTAGCAGAAGAGCGCAAACAGGGCAATTGAAAGCCTGATGGATTTCGGGCAGGGGTTTGAGAATGCGCCCGTCATCAGTCATCATGCGTAGCATTCTGGTGCGTTCTGGGTCTGGAACATCAGGTTTGGGTCATTAATAGTCAGGCCGATGTGATAAACATCCTTAAAACAAAACCCTTCTGTGTCTCAGAAGCATGCAGGTTCTGACTGATGTAGATTCAGTGTCTAGTGTTGAAAAGATCTTTAATTGTTCACAGATAAATCAGAGCAGACTGTCTGGTCTCTGTTATAGTCTGTTCAGTTTTTTATTGATTTATGTAACCGGAATGCACATACGTTTGCCTCACTCAGAAAATACGAGAACACAGTAAAAATAATATACACGTACACTACATATACACGTGCACTAGTGGACTGTACATTGTCTATAATAGCATATAGAAGAATCATAAAATATATATTTTTTAAAATTCTGTATGTGTTGATGTAACACGTGGATTTTAATTTACTTTTCCACCCCTTTAACACTTTTTTGTCATTTGCTCTGTTGCTTTTGTTGACACATCCATCATCACATTGCTAAAAACAAGAAAAAATTATGTATAAACAAAATTTATGTAAAACATTTAAAACAGAAATCTGATCGGGTCCCACGGTTCCCGCGGGAAAGCTGCTGGAATGCAGACTTCTACTTTAGAGCGCTCTCCAAAGCCATGCCTCCTCCAAAACACATGAACGCGCACAGCCAGAGCGGAGTCTGCGAAGCGCCACGAGAGATGCCGTTAAATTACCTCATGTCTCAAAGCACATAACATTGAAATAATAATGAACTGTCTGTCCACAACTCTCCATAGCCTTATGTAAAGTGCTGATGACGTGTGATGTCTGTGCAAGCAGGGTGCGTGGAGGTATGGAAATTCATACGTTGACATGCAGGCTGGTAGGACATCCTATCATTGCATTTGGACCGAATTTTAATTAAACTCTTGCACATTCATTATAAGGTCTATAATGGTGTCTCAAAATAGCACAGTTGAGTATACTTAGATGTTCTTAAGATTATCTTAAGAAGTACTGAAGAAGAATTTTTAGTATATTGAATACAAAATTAGTGCGTGAAAATAGAGTACATTATGGAAGTGTACTTTTTTTTCACATGGGATTTAATGGGTTTAAGAAATATTCATCAAATGATTAAAATTGCTTACATTTTTTGAGGTTTTGTGAAAGGAAAAATAACTTAATCTTGACCTAAATCTTTTAGATTGCAACTGTCACAATTAGAAATAGTTGTATAACCCACGGCATTGTTTCCCTTGAGTCATCAACATGTCCACAATCTCATAAACTGCATAAATTAGCCACATAAGAGTTTAATTGGAGTTTGGTGTCTGCAGCCATAGAGAATAGGATTAGTAGTTTTTTCAAACACATTTGTGACATTCTTCAAAGAATGCAGGGATACTTGTTGATGGTGATACAGCACGTAGGTTTTCTCAGTTGGAACTAGTGCCAAACCTCGGCAGATTCATGCAAGCCCAGAGATGGCTTACAAAGGGAAGCGATTACTGTTACATAATGATGCAGATGAAACCAAACGTAGGCTTGGATGAACATTTTCCTAGAAATTCTAAACATGGAATGTTCTCTATGCTGACTTGTTGAAGTAATATATCTTTAACATGACACCTTTGAGATGTTCATAGCCACAAATGTCACTCACAACCTACAAATTGCTGGTATTTGATCTTTTAGCTCAAAAACAACAGACAGAGAAGTGTTAACCCATCAAAAGTGAACAATTTCCCAACCATTTCAAATGAAACTATGTTGGAAACGATATATCACATTATTTAGTTATGACCATTAGCATTATATTAAATCATGTTTAATGGATTCTTAAAAATCAAATTCATGTTCATATTTTTAATGTTTGAATGTACATGAATCACGTTGATATTAATTAATATTTGTTTATGGAAGTGGTGTTTGGGTGTGATATAGGGAGATATTAATACCTGCATTTCTGTTATATAGTATGAAATAACAGATTTTTAAGGATTTTACATGATTTGTTTAAAAATACACCATTCAAAGGTTTCTGGTCAGTAAGACTTTTTCTTTTCTTTTTTTTTCTTTTTTTAAATATGTTGAGGTCTATAAATAAAGTGAATGATAGGTGATTAGATTATTTAGTCTGTGCGATTCACCAATATAAATTCTTCTGTCTCATTAAAATGATTTGCTTTCACCACAAAGCACATTTCCTGGCATCTGAATTTTCTGATATAACCATCACAGAATATTCTGTACAAGCTCAGATAAAACATTTCAGATAAAAGTCTCATTCAGTGAGACATAAAGCCCACGTGTCACGTTTTCCAAGGAGGTTAAAACAATCTTAGATATGCATTTGACCTCTTTTCAGAAGCATTTGTTTTGAAACAAAACAGTTAAATGTGAAAATCCTCACTGGAAACAACGAGTGAAAAATATCCATCGTCTGCTTTACACATGACTTCCTATACTGACACAGTTCGTTAATGCTGTTTAGAGTTACACTTGTTTTTCTTGAAAGATTATACAGATCTGAAATAAAATATGGTGCTTGGAGTGTGCTGATCGATGGGAAGGATCAAAATGTTTTCTTTCCAAACAAAGACGGCTGTTATGGCGTACCGCAGATGACCCTAGGGCAGTACAGACTGAGAGGTGATAAGACAGAGAAACCTTTCAATGGACTATCTTGATTCATTAATTGTTCGTTGGTTTGTCTGTTTACTCTCTGTAAAATCCTCAATGACTTCCTATGCCATTTGAACGTAATATCAAATTGCTCACTGAATTCATTTAGGCTATCCTAATCCACGTTTTGGGATTATATGTCTCAGAACTGTCTGTTTTTGTCATAGGCCAGATATTTCTAACTGCAGACATTCCAAAAATACAGCAGTGCAAAGGGAGACTGTCTTTTCAACACCTTCTGTGTCCCCGCTGAACACTTTAGATTGAGTTTCAGTCCAGAGGTCAACTGGGGTTAATTTGGCTCATGGGACTTTTCTTTTGCTTTTCCACTAAAGACCAAAATAATGAAAACTACTTGATGGTACTTAATTTTTTATGCTTAAAAAATTATTTGCAGTCCAGAAAATCTGTAGTGTATCTTTATAGTAAACTAAAAAAAATGTGTATATATATTTTTATTTATATAACATTTTAGATGGTTATTGTTGTACACATATGTGTACATATCAGGGCCACAAATATGTAAAAAATATTGAAACAGTGCTTTAAAAATCTTTTTGTTTTCTGCGTATCCCCCGGTAGATTTGTAGGCTAGAAAAATGAAGTCATCATGTTCACAGTCTGTTTTTTTGACCCGGTTGTGCTTTAATGCATTTTGAGTGACATGGAAATCCCAAAGCAAACATAAAAAGCTATTTGATTGCTGGCAAAACTTGAATATTAATGTGAAATGCAAATGCAAATACAGACAGAAAAACAGGGTCTGAGGTCATATTTCACCCCAAAACAACCTTCACTGTGGTCTTGAATGTGCTATGAACTTTTAAGATCTACGCGTTCTTCTGTGTTCTCTTTGTGACCCTGTGGTAATTGAGGATGATTCTGCATGACTCATTTGCTGTAGGCTATTCCTCTTTAGTTATGTTTTCATAGACATCAGAGAATAACACAGGCACTGGTTCAAGACCTTCAACATAAATTTAGGTGAGAAGCTGAATCACCTGTTATCTGATATGTAATGCTCAACTGCTATCCTATTGTTTTACATGTCATTTGAAAAGCAGAATGTTAAAACATCATGAAGATCAAAACACTTTAACATGCTATATAGTATATTATCTTATTAGTTCAAAATTAGATCCTTTATTATCTACTGGTCTATTTTTAAAAACATTTATTACACAACAATCTGGAATACTCATTCGCTCCATCTAGTGGTCTGATAGTTTCTAATATTCGCCATTGTTCTTGTCAACGCTGTCTATAAGAAAGCTCAGCGCTACTTTCATGTCTCTTATATTGCATCGTGGACGTTGTAGTGAAAATGACCTTAGAGATCGTCATTATTTATTACTGTAATATTGTTGCGGGGTTCGTCTTGTTGTTTGGCCGATTGTTTTGTATGTTGATAATGAACTTTTTTTTCTTAGCAGAAGCTTTAGAATAATATACAGGTAAGATTATAAAATAAATATTATATATCATAAATTTTATAAATATTACACAACATAAAATAATTATTTTATATCCATATATATATTTTTTTTAATTATTATTATTTTTGGTGAGTAGTAGTTTAATAAGCATGGTAATTTACAGGCAACTGTTCATTATCACAAAATAATAAAAACTAATCCTGATCCAGTATTGTCATTGTTAACTAAAACTAAAACAATTTATTTCAATTAAGTCATTTCCGTTAAATAAAATAAAGCTAAAAAAAAAAAATANTAAAGCTAAAAAAAAAAATAGATAGATAAAAATCTACTAAAAAAACGGATGAAAATTTAAAATGTTGCTGGAAAAAATGTTTAAGCTAAAGTACTGAAATGAATAAAACTAAAATTGAAATAAAAATAAGTTAAAGTTAAAGAGAAATAATAAATTAAAAAAAAATACATAGTACATAATGAAGTACATAATGTGATGTGTATGCTCTGTTTTGGTTTAGTTTAATTGTATTTTGGTTCCGTTTTCCCTGTTCCTGTTTGCCTGTATGTGTGCCCTGTCATTTCCTAGTATGTGCTAGTTTGTGTATTTAAGTTCTGTGTTTTTCAGAAAGCAGGTTATGTAACATGGTAAGTTTAAGGGTAAGTACATGGATAACTTCAACTTTCGGAGGTAACTTTCAGGGTATGTAAGTAGCCACATCAGCTTACTCTCTGAACATAACCTGCTGTTGATAATTCTCTTCCAGAGTTAGTTTACTTCAGATGTAGTGCATACATGCCCTATTGATGAGGCATATACAGCTATATTATCTTTGCAAGCACAGACTAAGTTCAATCAATCTTTATTTTTTTAATTTATAATTCTTGTTCAGAGTATAATAAATATTGATTGAAGATTAAAACATAAGATTAAAAACTGATTGCACAACTGCCCCGTAGGTGGAGATATGCACTAAGTATGTAAATCACCATTAAATAAAAAAAGAAAAGTCTGTTTCCGTGGTGACTCCTGGATTCTGTGCTTGTTTGAGAATGTCTTTGTGTGGTCACCATTGACTGAACTTACTCCAGACTGCGGTTTTGGAACCTGCATTTCTCGAGTAGGTTTGGGTTACTCAAACGAGAGTTCAGGGTATATGTGACGGTAAGAAACTTTGCTTTCTTGAATACCCCCTCATCACCCCGATTTGTGTATGTGTGTGTGTGTGCACGTTTTTGTGACATATCAGGACACAAATGTGTATACTGACATGGGTATGACATATGAGGACTTATGAGGTGACTTATGAGGACATTACCCTATGTCCCCACTTTTCAAAAGGCTTATAAATCATACAGAATAAGTTTTTGTGAGAAAGTAAAAATGTGCACAGTTTCCTGTGATGTGTAGGGGGATAGAAAATATGGTTTGTACAGTATAAAAACCATTACGCCTATGGAATGTCCCCACAATTCACAAAAACGAACGTACGTGTGTGTGTGCGTGTTTTTGTGATTTATGAGGACACACATTTGTATAATGACATGGGTATTACACTGGTATTACAACGTAAACATAAAATATGAGGACATTTCATGAGTCCTCATATTTAAAATAGCTTTAAAAACATACTAAACAATGTTTTATTAAAATGTAAAAATGCAGAATGTTTTCTGTGATGGTTAGGTTTAGGGGTAGGGGTAGTGTAGGAGGATAGAATGTACAGTTTGTACAGTATAAAAACCATTACGCCTATGGAATGTCATTGTATATAATGCCTGACTGTACATTATCCTTTACATAGTCTGCTTAATGTCATTTCTAGCACCCATTTTGAATAACGCATCCCTTTCATCTTGTGTGACCTAAGCACATGTGACATGCTGTGCTGTAGTAGGTTTCACAGTTAACACAGTCATCAGTGTTACAAAAGTGATGACAGAGGACTTCTAGTGGTGGGCCAAGGGGATCAGGATGCAGAAGATGAATGATCTGCTGAAGGTGAGAGTGCAGGTCTGACACATGCTGAGATCACATGACCACAGCCACAGTCTTGTCCCGCCTCAGTCAAATTAACACACGGGGTTACGAAACACTTTGATGCCTAAAAACATTTTGTGGCCTTTCAATTTCTTTAATAAGTCTTGTGATTGGGACCCCACTGCTCAGTGTTGGCAGCATTTGCACTGTTTAACTTATTGGATGATGACATGCTTGGAAAGGACTTTGCAAACCTACCTTTATTGTTGATATTCATCATGACATTATCATAACTTGCATATGAACTGGACTCCAGGGCATTTTGGTTTTCCCCCACTGAAAGAATGTAAACTATTTTTTAAAGCCACTGCAATGATTCCAACAAGAAAACTGATCAAATACACACAAATCTTTAAGACCAAAGTGACTTTTTACACATACGTGAGGGTCAGTGTACAGTGCGCGTGATGCGAATTTCGTCATCAGAAGAGTAGTGGTGGACTGCCAGATTTTTGTAACCGTGCATACTTTGTACGCACTGGTCGCACATGCACATTTAATTCTTTTTTATAGTAATTCGTTTATCCATGAGGTGGCAACCGTGTCCTGGGGGTGTCGATTCACAAGTTAGTCGAAGAAAAACTGCTTAAACAGAACAGATCGGAACGCATGCAAGCTACAACGACAATGGAGGCTTAAGTTACATAGACGAGAGATTTTGCAAAGAGATTAGAAAGTAGCCTCATTTGTACAACTCGAGCATGAAAGAATTCAAAGATACTTACATGGGTTGTAATTCTTGGCAAGAGATTGCTCAAAAATGTGCATGCGTCGAACGCCTGTGTATGCTTACAAGTCAAATCAAGTATACTTTGCAAGGCTGTGTGTTCGATTGTGCGCGTATATGCGAGAGTGTACTTTGGGCTTAAGACATCACTTTTGGTTCACTGCTTTTGATCAGCTGATGTTTTGGTAATTATTGGTAGTATAATTGTATATGCAAGTTTATGTTTACAAGTGATTGCTTCAGATTTAACAATAACCGGCAGATTCTGCCTACAGTACACAAACAAAAAAACTTCTCTCTGTTGTGAAACACTGGTTGAACTGTTTAAATGCAGCTTCTCTATACAAACACCCTACTTAATCATTTGCAAAAGTGTTTCTAGCACTTCCCGTTGGTGTTGTTTATAGATTTATTCCAGAGTAAATACTTGGATTTATTTATTTTTTGACCTTTTTTGCACTGGCCCTCATTTGCTCTGTCCCTCAGAGCTGTCTTCCCTGTAATATTTTAAGCACCAGTTCTTAAATGCAGCAGACTGTCTGGGCCAGCTGGCTACAGACGCACAGAGAGGTCAGAGGTGCCCCTATTGAGTTTCTCTATTAGTCTCTCTTCCTTCGTCCAACAACCGCAGGCAACTAGAGACCATGACATCAGACAATATATGCTATAATTCTAGTATTGTGTGGGTTCAGAGTGTGAGATTTGGTTTATACTTCTATTAATAGAATCATTGTGATATGGACAAGATATTCAGACCAGGTATTTCACTAATTCATTAATTATAATCACTAATTTAAAGCAATTTTGCTATACTTATGACAGAAATAAAAAAATTAAAATAAAAACAATTTAAATTCTGTCATTATTTACTCACCCTTGTGTCATTTTAAACTTGCATACTGTTATTTTGTCTTTATAATACAAAAGGAGAAAAGGAGAGAATTTGAAGAATGATAGTTCATATTGACCATTGCTGTCAACATTCATAATTTTACTACTAATTATTTTACATAGAAATTTTATGAGGGGGTTTTTTGTTTGTTTTTTTGGAGCTTTGGGCGGTTTTCAGAAGGCCATTTCAACCATCTTGAAAGTTAAAAAGTTCTCCGACACAGACTCAATGGGATCGAAAGGTGCCAGGGATAACCCTTCCAGATCCACAGCCAGGTCCCAGGCTGAAACCCTGACATGAGCCGCAGACCTCATCCTCAAGCGTACAACCAGGTGGTGCCTCCCCAAAGGTCCATCACTTAATGGTGGGTGGAAGGCAGCTACGGCCACCACGTAGACCTTAAGTGTGGATGGGGAAAGACCCCCAGAGGAACAGTCCTGAAGGAACCCTGGCACTGAAGCCACTTGGCAGTTAACTGGGTCCAACTGACGCTCTCTGCACCATAAAGTGTACACATTGCACTTTAAGGCATACAGCTCTTGAGTTTAGGATGGTCTCAACATTCTCAGCTGAGAGACCAACACCGAAGGGCTGGTCCCCCTCAGGCGCCAGACCCATAGCTTTCACAGCTCTGGCCAGGGGTGATAGATCGTGCCCCAGGCCTTCAAGAGAAGGTCCCTCTTGAACATCATTTCCCATGGCTGACCTTCGAGGAGTGCTATGAGAAAACAAGACTCAGGCTGGCCAAAATGGGTAGACTGATCCCTTCTCGCATGACCCTCTCTAAAACTCCCAGGAGCAGAGCGATCAGCTGTGGTTCTAGCCATTTACTGTAATTTTACGGTTTCAACACCGTTTACGGTTTCAACACCGTTTACGGTTTCAACAATCAATTGCTTGTTATGATGAAAAGATTTAATTTAGGCTTTTACTCGCAGTGAAAACATTGATCAGCAAACATAAGCAGAAGCTCAACATAACTTGAATAACGCACAAGATCAAACCTCTTCCGGAAGCTCAAACGTGCTGTGTAACCAATGAGGTTAATTCTCGTGTTACACAGCACGTTTGAGCTTCCGGAAAAGGTTTGTTCTTGCATGTGAAGCAGGCTAGGTTGAGCTTCTGCTTATATGTCCTCTGATCAATGTTTACGTGCAAGTAAAAGCCTAAATTAAATCTTATCATCATAACAAGCGATCAAGTCTCTTCAGACAATTTGGACTAAAGCGCTCGATTCATTTGGATTCGTTTTTTCGATCTCTTTATGAAGTTTTTGAAGCATCAAAGTGGTAGTTACAAAGGCAGTTAATTGAATGAAATCTGACAGAATTCTGTAATCAAAAATATCTTAATTTGTGTTCTGAAGATGAACGAAGGTCTTACGGGTGTGGAACGACATGAGGGTGTGTAATTAATGACAGAATTTTTATTTTGGGGTGAACTAACCCTTTAAGAAAAGGGAAAATAGCACTTGCTTTAACCAACACAAATCCTTTAAAGAATTAGTTCAAAAATTGAATTATCATTTTTCATTTACCCTGATGCTATTCCCAGATGTGCACAACTGCCTTTCTTCAGCAGAACACAAACATTTTTAGAACTGTAGATGTTTTAGATCTGTAGATGCATACCATGAAAATAAAGGACTGCAATCATTTGGAAAGTCCAAATGTAATGAATGGACAACCTGATCAATTAATGTCCTACAGGGTTCATGCAGGTTTCAGTAAGTCAAATTTAAGACCTTTTTAAGACATTTTAAGACCATAAAGATTGACATTTAAGACCTACATGACGCATTACCAAAAAATATTGAAATCAAAGAAATTCTGAAAAAAATCATTTTATTTCAATGAATTCAGTCATTGAAAAATCATGAATTTAATTTACAGATAAAGCAATCACATTAGTAACCTTCCACACCCAACAACGTGCCAAATACCCAAAACCTTAGGCCCAAAATGAAAATAGGCTAAAACAAACTTGCCCTCAATTAGAATAGATTTCATCTCATATTTTTTTTTCATTACAAAACCGCATATTAATAGCCTTATAGAGATTGAACAGGCTACTCCAACCCATGTAACAACCAATGTAGCACACACACACAAACACACACACACACTCACTCACTCACCAGATAATCCATGTAAGTTAGATATTTACCTCGGGATAATTAGAGTATCTATCTATCTAACATGGATTATCTGATGTGTGTGTGTGGGTCCCGCACTGTCCCATGAACTATGAGCCCAGGTACCTTGACTTAACAATTCCATTGTTCCAGAAATGAATGTGGACGTCAAGCTGCTTGGTCCTGGTGGTCTGATTTAGGCTTTCGTCGAACATTACAACATACGGCCCGGTAAGAGTACAAATCTATTCCCTCTTTATAAACTCCCCCAATCCAAATCTCGCCACATAAGCGATCTTTTTGGG
The DNA here is from genome assembly GCA_003731715.1 of Anabarilius grahami. Classification (NCBI taxonomy): domain Eukaryota; kingdom Metazoa; phylum Chordata; class Actinopteri; order Cypriniformes; family Xenocyprididae; genus Anabarilius; species Anabarilius grahami. The sequence continues at coordinate 6,713,339 of RJVU01048406.1, read as the reverse complement.
CCCGCAGGAGAACGTCTTCGCGATTACTGAATCAGGGAACATCACTTGGAAGAGATCGCTAATCTCACTGTTGCTATTAAATGAGTGGTGTTTAGTCACCGTGTGTAGTATCCAAAGCACCTCGGCTTTCGATGTGTCAGTCGATCCAAAAGTACCCCGAAGGTTGTTCGACGGAGCTGCGATGATTTTGCGCTGGAGACCGGAGGGACCAGGCATTGAGGAGGACGATGGCAGTGGTGAGGCTAATTGGCCGAGTCCGTTGAAGGCATTTTGCGGCTAGCTTGAGTTTCTCCGCTCTGGCGTGTGACTCCAGTGCCTTCACACCCAGAGTCCCTTATTGATTTTTTTTCTTTTTTTTGCAAAGTTTGCATTTATCACGTGATTTGTAGTTTTATCACCGCATAGTACCAACACCAATATCCCCGAGAAAGAACTACGACTCGCTACTTTTTACTTTGTAATAATTTTCAGCAGGTAGCATTTCTGATATTGGGTTAAAACTTTTTTAGACCTGACTAAATTAAATTTAAGACCTCTGATGAAAATATGGCCGTTTTAAGACATTTTAAGGCCTTTAATTTAAATTTCAGAATTTTAGACTTTTTAAGACCCCGCGGGAACCCTGTCTTATATAGCAAAACAATAGGTGTATAAAGGAACAAATTAAGCTAAACAAAAAAAGCTCTTCCTCTCTGCAATCAATTCATTGCGTAGCTGTGTAACAAGTATGTTGGCATGTTGAACGTCACTCTGACGTATCAGAGCCCTGGTGAGAAGCACTAGTTTAAAGTTGAGAATGTTTTATTTATTGATTTGTTTCTTTAATCACAATGGTGGAAGCCATTTTGATTAAAAGCCATTTTGAGCCATTTAGATTTTCTTGCATATGCATCCTACAAAGCTTGAATTTCCTCCAGATTAAAAATATGCATTTGTGTTCTGATAAAGAAAGTCATCTACACCTTGGATGGCACCAGGGCAAGTAAATAATGAGAATATTTAGTTTTGAAACCAAACTGCAAAAAAAACACTGAAAAAACAATGTCAAAGAGAAAAGTGTAAATTGTACAGTCCAATGAGAGAAACTGAATTAACCTTAAGAAAAGATTACATTGAACCAACTTTGGATAGATCTGGCAAGAGGTCTGATGAAACTGGTCAACACGCGAGAAGAAAACATATTAAGAAAATGTTAGTGATTATATATTGCACATGGAATAAGATAGTTATCATTAACACTGCACATACTTTTAAATTGAACAGGAAATGAACTGTTTAGTTGTATGTTTTTTTTAACATAATTAGAAACTTGTAAACTACATAAAAGAGGGTGTATGTTTGTCACAGTAGAAAAAAAACAAGACAAAATATCATCTTAACAAAAGCAGGGGTGTGTAAAAGGAATTGATTGTGTGTTTTCCATTAGCCACAGAAGAGTGAATAATTAAGTGATTGAGTGTGTGTGTCTGTAAGCTATGGGTGTATTCTGTATGCTACTGGAAAAATGCATGTGATTTTGCATGTGCCTCATGTGTGCACAAAGTTCTCTGATGTGTCTCTGATATTACTAAATCAGAAATACATGTAAATCAATTTAAGGGTTCCTATAAAAGAAAATCAAACCACTTTTGCAATATTACCTTGTGGCGACCAGGGCGGGCGAGAGCCGTGAGGGAACGGCGCGAGGCCGGTGACGCGAGAGATAACGAGCTCCACCTGCGAGGCCTTGAGTCTCTCACGGAGGAGCTCCGGGAGCATAAAAGGAGGAGCGACGACAGTGAAGGACGAGAGAGGACCAGGCCTGGATATTATTTTATGTTTTATTATGTTTGTGTGGCCGGCAGACGTCCGCGAGGGTCTGCCGGCATTACTTTCGTTTTGTATTTGTTTATTTTGGAATTAAAGTTTTGTTAAACGTTCGCCGGTTCCCGCCTCCTTCTTCCCGTACATACGAACTGCGTTACATACCTCTTTATACTACAGCTGTTCAAGGCAGGTCCAAGTAGTTCCAGGCATCTTGAGGATTTATTTGACCGCATTACAATTCCATATCACTTCGCCAAACGATTTCAGTTATCTCAAAGGTCCTTAGAGCCTAAAACCGCAAAAGAACCAAACCCCATGAAGAAATTGATCAAGCAAATAAATATAACAAACAAGAGGATAAAAATGACAAGCTTTTGGAACGCATACTCTCATTCTCCTGGTCTTTATCCCATACAAACGCACACACATAACAGTTATAGTGCAGACGCACATAGACGTAAACATACACTGAAACTTTATCAATAAAATAATTTTGCAATTAAAAAGCTCTGTGAAATTTCTCAGTTGTGGTTTAATAACGTAAGTTCTAAAATGACGATTTGAATTAACAACGGAGGACTGGGGTGAGATGTGTAATAAATAATTACACACAGATCGTTTTGAGGACAAAAACCTGAAAAATTTCTTGAAATACAACATCTGAACAATGTCTTGAGGTGTGTTGACCAAGGAGGAATAACTGACAACGTGCCACTTCGAGTCGTTGCATTACAATCTCGGATAGGCCTATGCATTATTTTTCTAATAATTCAGCGACCTGTCGTCAGTTATTCCTAAACCTAGCGTTAAAATCTGAGTTTGGAGAACACTGACTAGTGAAATGCCTCACCCGTTGATAACTGTCTGTCTGTCTGTCTTTCAGTAACACGATGTGTTTTTTACAGTGTGCCTATATTATGGACATTTATGTCCCATGAGAGATGATGCTCTTTAAAATGGCCCTTGTGAAGCGACCCTCCATGACTGCTCCCCAGCCCGTGAGGGACGCTTCTGTTGTCATTATCTTCTGGTGACAGGGCGCCCCCAACACTGGACCTTGGCACAGGAACCATGGTTTCTATCATCCCAACAATCTCTGGAACTGTTTTACAGTGATGCCCTGGCCTAGCTTGATCCTGGTGACTGCAGCCAGGATGTACTCGATACGAGCGGGAGACAGGTTGTGCCCACATCGTTGTCGATTCCCATACAAACCCCAGGAACGTAGTTCTCTGCAGAGGAGATAGTATGCTTTTCTTGGCATTGAGCCTCAACCCCAAGCACCTTATATGGCGAAGGACGACATCTTGATGCTGAATTGCCATTTCCTGCGACTGGGCTAGAATTAACCAGTCGTCTATATAGATGAGAACACAAATGCTCTAGAATCTCTTGGGAGCCAGTGCTGCATCCATGCCTTTCATGAAGGTGTGAGGGGATAGTACTACCCTGTTGAAAAAAACAGCATATGCTGGTTCAGTATGTTTTGAAGCATGGCAGCAGGTTTGAGCTGGTTTAAGCTGGTCCTTAGTTGGTCCTTAGCTGGTCATGAGCTGGTTTAAGATGGTCAAGTGCTAATCCAGCTTAAACCAGCACATGACCAACCAGCTCATGATTCAAATTTGTGTCGCTTCCCCTAAGGGGGGACCTCAGAAGCCTGTGCATAGTTTCAGGACCTCTTTCCCAAAGCTTTCCTCGAGAAAATAACAGTCCTCAGATCTGTTTTCTCCTTAGAAGGCTTCAGGTGGGAGTGCTGTTTCGACCTCTCAGGCTCTCGGAGGGGGTGCTCGAGAGGCAAACAAACCTTTTGACTGGCGCTTCGCCTCTTGAAACCTCTCGATGACCGAACTGAATCGCCGAAGAGGCCAGAAGGCAGGAGGAAGTTCCTCATCAAGGAGGAATGTTCTGTCTCTCTCCTTGTTGCCCGAGAGGTTCAACTAGATGCCTCTCCACCACCACTAATGCTGCAATGGAGCAGCCAATGGCATGGGCCATCTCCTTAGTGGCGCAGAGAGACGGCCCAACGCAACTCGTTAATGTCGTTGGGACCAACCTCCTCACCCTTGACTGGGTCTTTAAGCAGGTTGGCTTGGTATGCCTCAGTGTGCAGGCACGCAACAGCCTGACCCACTGCCATGTAAGCCTTGCCTACCAAATTCGAGGGATGAGGGATGACGCAATGTCAGGTGAGAGATAAGATGCGAGTGTCTCTTAAACCTGTGGAATCATCTCATAGCCCAAAATGGAAGAATAATAATGAACAGTTGGGCTCTTAAGCCGTGAGGAGAATGGCCTTTTCCATGATCTTGAGATTTCAAAGTGGAGATCAGGAAAGAAGGCCCCGACGTGGAGGCTGCGCTCGACTGAGCAGGAAGCGCTCATCGAGTTTACTTTTCTTAAGTGCTTAAGAAAATATGAGATAGCTTAATTTTAAGTGTAATTTCTAAAGAAAAAAAATATGGAAAAGTCATGCAAATTAATACATTCTCATAACTCCATGATTATACATTTTTCAAGTTATGCTGAGTTAATCCTTGTCAAAGTAAATCACAAAAAATCTGAAAAGTCATGGGACCTTTGAATATTGTTGTGGACAATAGGGGGGCCATTGAGTCAAAAAGGTTAAAAACTACTGATCTAGACAAACTAGATTATATTGTCAGGTTCAACTTGTCTTCATGTTAGAAAGAAAAAGACTTCTTCAAGACCTTTGTTCAGCCCATAATCAATTGTATATTTTGTGCACAATGTGGAATTGGCTAAACAATCACAAGCAAAGCACTCTGAAGTATTACCATATTCTAGTCACCACCTACGTCCTCAGTTCATTGTTTGTGCTTCTGTCACTTATTAATTTAACGGGCCAGTGAGTGAATCCTTATTTGTTTGGGATTTGTTTGTTTTTCTCTCATTTCTCTGTGTCCCTCTACAAGGGCGACATGCTGTCCAAACTTGTCCTATCGGACTTTTTCCAGATATTGGGTCATGATACTGAGCTCCAGTCTCCAGCCAAGACGGATGGATCTGTCTGCTACCGGTCATTAAGACTGATCCAAAAATAACACACTGTGCTTAGTACTTCTATACTGATCAAAATCTGACCTAGTCTATTTTTAGTGCCAAAAGCAATCAGTGCAACCAATAATAACCTGATTAAGAGTCACTATCAGTGTTTGTTGAATATGTAATATTATTTACACACATATATACAGTATATATGAGGGCTGCCAAGTCGACTAGAAGATTTTATTAGTCCATTAGTTGCAGAAAAAAACTCCACAGGAAGTGGCGGTCACAGTCCATGAGGGAGAGATCGGCGAGTCTGTGTGGTAATTACAGTATGTCGGGCAGGAAATCCAAATGTTCGCCCATCACCCATCAACCTCAAATATGGATTATCATTTCAAACATGTAAGTAACTTGGCTGCTTGCTCTAACGTTAACCTAGATAAATGTGCACTATTATTAGGTGCATATCCAAGTGTTTATGCGGATTGTGGAAGCTAAAGTATAGCATGCTTACTGCATGACATGGAGGCGTCGGTGGGATCACTTGCATATTTCCCTGATAACAGCAGAAACAACTTGGTTGTTTTGGTCATACAGAGAAGAGTAATAGATCATTCAAAATGTTTGAACTTATATTACGCCTATATATTAAAGGCACATTATGGTTTAATATTCCCCCCAGTATATATTTAGGTAATTAAATGAATTTAAACGTTCGATTTGTCGACTAATGGCTTAAATGAATGACTACTAGTCGACATGAAAACTCTTGTCGGGGCAGCCCTAATATATATATATATATATATATATATAATTACACACACACGGCCACTTTTTTAAGTACACCTGTTCAACTGCTTGTTAACGCAAATATCTAACCATTATCTAATCAAGCAACTTAATGCAAGTAGACATGGTCAAAAACGATCTGCTGAAGTGGGGGAAGAAAGGTGATTTAAGTGACTTTGAACGTGGCATGGTTGTTGGTGCCAGACTGGTTCAAGCTGATAGAAAGGCAACAGTAACTCAACCACTCGTTACAACCGAGGTCTGCAGAAAAGCATCTCTAAATGCACAAAACTTCGAACCTTGAAGCAGATGGGCTACAGCAGCAGAAGACTACACCGGGTATCATTCCTGTCAGCCAAGAACAGGAAACAGGCTAATTTGCACAGGCTCACCAAAATTGGAAGATTGGAAAAACATTGCCTGGTCTTACGAGGCTCGATTTCTGCTGCGACATTCAGTTGCTAGGGTCAGAAAGGCATAAACTACATGAAAGCATGGATCCACCCTGCCTTCTATCAATGGTTCAGGCTGGTGGTGGTCGTATAATGGCGTGGGGATATTTTCTTGGCACATTTTGTGTTTCTTAGTACAAATTGAGCATTGTTTAAACACTACAGCCTTCCTGAGTGTTGTTTCTGACCATGTCTATCCCTTTATGACCACAGCGTACCCATCTTCCGTTGGCTACTTCCAAAAAGATAACGTGCCATGTCACAAAGCTTCTATTGGATTGAGATCTGGTGACTGTGGAAGCCATTTGAGTATAGTGAATTCACTGTCATCTTGAAGAAACCAGTTTAAGATGACTTTGAGAATTGGTCAACAGTCACCAGATCTCAATCCAATAGAGACCCTTTGGGATGTGGTGGAATGTTGACTCATGTTGGCTCACTCATAATTGTCTCATAATGCTATAAAACAGTACCAATAATTCAAATGACAACAAATTTTTTGTTATTTTGGTCTTCTGACTTCCTTCATTTATGCTATTTTCAGAAGTTCACTGTAAATTTCTGCAGAAGGATGCTGGTAAACAAAATGTTGGTTGAACTCCAGACTCATGAACCAGGCCAGACGTCTCTAAGCCAGAGGAATTATAAGGAGACACAGATTGTGAGGAGTTGGTGGGAAAGGGGTTAGATCCATGGGGGGGTGCTTCACATTTTTTTGTGGAGGCACTGATGTTTTATATTTGCTCATTTCCGCACATTCCTCTGTGCTAGAAGAAGAAGAGGAACAGGGATGAGGAAGGACTGTGCCTATAAAAAAAATCCTATTGGCACGTCCACCATTTCAAACAGATGCTCAAGTCCACTCTGCCCTACTCACGCCATGCTCCCATAGGACACGAGTGGAGAAAAAAGAGAAAAAAAAAGAAATGAATTAGAGTTGCGGTGTAGACTTATTGTCTGTCATTATGAAACTTGTCTTATGTGTTGTGTGAGTCTTCGTTCTATATAAACTGCTTGACAAAGGTCGAAGTGGCCACTGAGTGTATTTATAACCAGAGAGAACAATTGGAAGGGAAGGGTTCAATATCCCACTGAGTTTCCTGTGAAAATGATCCAGGTTTGTATTAAAATTATTTGGGGCTCGTCCTTTACCACTGCTTCAGGAAGAGGTCAAGAAACTGGGGAAAATAATGACCACATGATTTTGAATACAGTATCAAATCATTGCTCAGCACATTAAATATATTTTGCAGCAAATTATATATATATATATATATATATATAAGTTTGTTTTTAAGATTTTTAAGACATTTCNACATTTCCGTAGCACTTTAAGGTCTCATTTGTTAACATTAGTTAATGTATCAACTAACATGAACTAACAATGAGCAATACATTTCTTACGGTATTTATTAATCTTTGTTAATAAAAAATAAGTCCTTCATTGTTCATGTTAGTTCACAGTGCATTAACTAATGTTAAAAAATAAAACTTATGATTGTAATATGTATGAGTAAATGTTGAAGTTAACATTAATTAAGATTAATAAATGCTGTAGAAGTATTGTTCATTCTTAAAGGGTTAGTTCACCCAAAAATGAAAATTCTGTCATTCCACACCCGTAAGACCTTCGTTCATCTTCAGAACACAAATTAAGATATTTTTGATAAAATCCGATGGCTCAGTGAGGCCTGCATTGCCAGCAAGATAATTAATACTTTCAAACGCCCAAAAAGGTACTAAAGACATATTTTAAACAGTTCATGTGACTACAGTGGTTCCACCTTAATGTTATGAAGTGACGAGAATACTTTTTGTGCACCAAAAAAATCAAAATAATAACTTTATACAACAATATCTAGTGATGGGCGATTTCAAAACACTGCTTCATGAAGCTTTACGAATCTTTTGTTTCGAATCAGTGGTTCAGAGCACGTATCAAACGATCTCAAACTGCCAAAGTCACGTGATTTCAGTAAACGAGGCTTCGTTACATCATAAGTGTTTCGAAACGTTTTGAAATTTCAATGGTTCACATGACTTTGGCAGTTTGATACACGCTCCGAACCATTGAATCGAAACAAAAGATTCATAAAGCTTTGGATCTGACTGAGACAATTGATTTTATCAAAAAACATCTTAATTTGTGTTCCGAAGATGAATGAAGGTCTTATGGGTTTGGAACGGCATGAGGGTGAGTAATTAATGATATTAATTTTCATTTTTGGGTGAACTAACCTTTTATTTCTAGCTAGGTTACTAAAGTTTACTAATGAAAACTGATTGTAAAGTGTTAAAGTTTCTTATATTTATTTAATCAAAAAACAGGAATATTGCAAAATATCCTTAATATTAAACCTTAATATTCATATCCTTGTCCCAACCTTATTATCACAGCATTTAAGACCATTATAGGCGAGAGCGAGAGCCAGTGTTGGTAGAGGGGTGGTTTGGGCCAGTCACATCTTGTTTAGACTGGATCTATGTCGGAAATGTCAGCAGCTCTATATGTGCAGTGCTGGACATCATCATTTACTTGTACAGCTTTGATTATGAAAAATGCTCAGATCCTTGTTTTGTTTTCATATAGTTATTATCCTATAAACCAGAGTTAAATGAAATATTATTGGAACTGTAACATTTATGAATCCTTTTAGTGTAATTTATTTAGAATGACAAACCCCTGCAGACTATCAATGCAGAACAAGCCACTAATCAGTTCCATAGATAGTTGTGACTTTTACAACACTCAAACATTCCAAAGACTCAAAGAATTAAACTGAACACATGGCTCCCCAGAGGTGCTAGCAGCTCCTCACAGCACAGATGTAAAAATGCCTTTCCGCGGACACCCCAGAGCCCCTTTTTACAGTATCTACTGAGGGGCCACGGACAGGCATAACCCAGCGATGTATTCCAGATCAGGAATTTGATGCATTTCTGTTTCACATCATTTCTCTGGAATGTTGCGCTAGTGCAGAAGGCCCCAAACCGGAGCTGATGGATTCAAGGAAGTTTGAAAGAGGAATGATGGGATACAGGCGCTGCTGGGGAGCGGGGCGCATCCGGAGCACCGCCTCATGTGCACCACTGTTAATGACCCTCCATCTCATTGCGTAAAGAGACGCCAGTTAGTTCAGCCAGAACGCCGTGCATCTGGAGTGCACATTTACCCATAGCCTGTTTCTTGATCTCCGTCACTCACGTAGTATGCAGATATTTGCACAATCATTCGATTTTTCTTTTAATATATAAATAATTTTGAAGGTCATTGAAAAGATATTTCATCAACTCAGGCTTTTCCAAGTGTCAAGTGGTGAGACGTGAAGTCCGTGCCGGAACGACAAATGATGATGGATGCATAAATATGGGCTGCGATATTGCAAATTATTCTGTTGTTGTTGTGCTCATTTTTTAATAAGTGCAGCACTTTTTTTCTGGATGTACATCAGATAGATTTGGAGGAATGCAGAGAATCGCCCATTTACATCACTAATGACGTCTTTCGCCAGAGCCGATCAATCAGCCAGGGGGGATGGAGTTGAAATAAATATTGCTTTTATCATCAAATATCTGATTGCATGTGAGAACACACGCGAGGACCGGGTTATACTTTAATGAGCCAAAATATTTCAGCATAAATTGACTGCAAAATTTTGAGATTGTTGGACGGGCCTGGGGTCACGGGGTCGGTCTCGGCAGTAAATACAGCTTTAAGTTGTATTGTCAGTTACACCATTTATTACAACCACAGCTGTACGTGTTACATAAGATATTAATGTGGTCCACCTTTTACCCTCTGTGTTTGCGTGGTATAGCTATTGCAGTACATACACAAACATCAGTGACATAATAATTTGTCTAATTGCCAGTCCAGAACAGGGAAAATATAATTCTTGTGCACCACATTTCCCACTTCTAAACACAAACAAGCACAATTAAAATGGGGTGCCTACTGGTAGACATTTAAGTATAGGTATTAGTATAAGTAAAATATTATAATATATAAAAGGTATATTAAAAAGATATATTAATCTAAACTTTTAAATCAAAAAGTTAAAGGGTTAGTTCACCCAAAAATGGGTGAATTAATTACTCACCCTCATGTCTTTCGAAACCCGTAAGACCTTCGTTCATTTTCAGAACACAAATTAAGATATTTTTGATAAAATCCGATGGCTCAGTGAGGACTGCATTGACAGTAAGTTAATTTACACCAGAAAGCAACTAAAGACATTTAAAACAGTTCATGTGACTACAGTGGCTCAACCTGAATGTTACGAAGTGACGAAAATACTTTTTGTGCTCCAAAAAACACCCCAAAATAACGACTTCATTCAACTATATTTAGTGATTGGCGATTTCAAAACACTGCTTCATGAAGCTTCAAAGCTTTACGAATCATTTGTTTCAAATCAGTGGTTCGGAGCACGTATCAAATTGCCAAAGTCATGTGATTTCAGTAAACGAGGCTTCGTTACATCATAAGTGTTTCGAAAATTTCAATGGTTCAAGTGACTGGCAGTTTGATACGCGCTCCGAACCACTGATTCGAAACAAAAAATTCATAAAGCTTAGAAGCTTCATGAAGCAGTGTTTTGAAATCGCCCATCACTAAATATTGTTGAATAAAGTCGTTATTTCGTTTTTTTTGGCACACAAAAAGTATTCTCCTCGCTTCATAACATTAAAGTCCCAGTGAACCGGAAGTTGCAAACGACTTTTCTCCAGTGTTGTGACGTATTTCCAAGTGAAACGGAATATTGAATAGAGGGCAGAGTTTTATTTTAGCGCTCCTCCTCTCCATCAGCAGCTCATAGCAGACTAACGGTTGCAGAGGAGTGGTTTAAGCGTTTTCAACCCAAGCCGTCAAACTGATGTCATTAGAGAAGGGGCACTGTTGCAGAGGGGAGGAGCATTTTCAGATTTTGATTAAATATTACGAAGCCAAACAATTTTTTTGTGTGGATTGATTTGCACGGATTAATTGTTCACCACAAAACTAGCAATTTGAGATAATAAAATAAATAAGGTCAATTTTGATTTCATGTGTACTTTAAGGTTGAACCATTGTAGTCACATGAACTGTTTTAAATATGTCTTTAGTGCCTTTCTGGGCATTTGAAAGTGTTCATTGTCTTGCTGGCAATGGAGGTCTCACTGAGCCATCGGATTTTATCAAAATTATCTTAATTTATGTTCCAAAGAAGAACAAGGGTCTTACAGGTGTGTAACAACATGAAGGTAATTAATGACAGAATTTTCATTTTTGGGTAAACTAACCCTTTAATGCACTGTGAACTAACATGAACAAATAATTAACTATATTTCTTCACTAACATTAACCCAGTTTTAAAAAAATGCAATAAAACATATATTGCTCATTGTAAGTTCATATTAGCTAATGCATTAACTATTGTTAACAAATGTGTTAACATTAGGCCTACATTAAATAATAATAATAATTACTGTATATACTGTATATATACTGTACGGCATATATTAATGTATAGTTTTGTTAATTTTCATATGTAAATATAATGATCACATACATTTTATTTAAAAATGTTTAAGCACCGATTGATTTTTTTTTATTGACAATGTAATCATGCTTTCCTTTTGTTTTCCTATTTTTAATACATGGAACGCAGCACTCGAAAGAAGCACATCGTGTACACTACCTAGAAATTAATATCTGGCAAGATAACTCATGAATTTTTGTGATAATTTCACAGGATGAGTTCATGGAAAACAAATGGACCCTTGTGCCTAATAACATAAATCGGACACTTCCGAACAAGAATGGCAGTGATACAAATTTAGTGTGTACAAGTGTTGATATGTCAGCCTCTTAGGTAAGAGAAGCATTAACCTCTGGTCAAAGTCAATTATACAGCTTAAAATAATCACAATTCCTATCTCATTTTAATCATTTCCATGCTGTACACGAGCAAGTATGCTAAATAAGAAATTCAATTTCCTCCCTGTTATCTGAATACATGGCTCCCCATTGAGAAATTAAGCCGACGAAACATCTTTGCTCCAAGTCAACGCTAAATTTGTGCATTGGTTGTTTAGACTATGAGCGATTTTCAATCACTTATAGACAGGAACAGTTTATGGAAACTGTGAGTGTATCAGGAATCCAATTATCATGTCCTTGGAGAATGACGGTGGCCTGAAAGGTGGCCAACCTTTTTAATAGCCTTGTGTCACGCTTGATCAGTAACACATTTATGCGCACGCCAGTTCAAAGACCACATTGTACAGTCTCCTGCCCTCCCATTCACAATTTTCCTTCATATTTCCATTGTTTGACCCATGTAATACATCTTGATAGAATTTAGTAATATTTAAAACAGATGATAGGCCTATATATTTGTCAAATTATAAATTAGGAATTCATAACATATTTAGAGATACATTTTAACAAATAGCCATGTCTCTTTTCAACCCAATATAAGTCTCCTTCACATCCAATATCCAACTATTTCTACAAGCAGCAGTTGCAAATACAGTAATCTATCGACCCCTTGTGGACGGTTACTATTAAAACCACCATCACCTTCCATGCACTGAACAAAATTACTCCGCAACGTTTGGAAATAATTTGTAAACAATACTATAAATAATACATCTATTAAATAATGATTTTTTTTATTGAATGATAAACAATACAGTCTCGGGACTTAAATCTGGGCGTTAGTTTGAGGCAAATACAGCAGTTTGGTATGGCATTGTAACTGACTAAATAATCCCAAAAACACAGATAAATTGAGTTAAAATGTTTTGTTAATAATTAGTTAATACTGCAATCATGTCTCCTTGAATGAGTATGGGAACAACTGCTAAGTGAACTGTTTTAGCAAAAGTATTATGAATAAATTATCAAAATGTTAGTCCATTTTGCATGATGTATTACAATTTAAAATCTAAAACAGACATTTTTGATACTAAATTAGAGATGACTGCAATGTATGCATAAGTGCACTTTGTAAAAAGTTACTTGGTCAGTGAGGTTTTTTTTACTTCATTATTTTTTTTTTACTTTTATAAAAATTAAAAAAAAGGTTTAAAACTCACCAACTACGGGGAAGAAACATCTGTCAATACTTTGGTGGAAATGCACCAAAATTAACACATTCACAAGATGTAGAACATCATACAAAAATGTATAAAATCACTTCAAAGCAGAGGGCAAAATGACACTGGAATGTTACAGTATAGATTGGAATGGTGAGACAAGATTCTTCAGATGAGGCCAGGCTAAACTTTACCTTATGTAAAGTCAAGTGGCCTACAGTTTTAGTGTGGTCAGAGACTAACCCCACAGAGGCAGTATACATACTTCACTAGTGACTTTATCTACAGTAACGGTGTATTAACAGCACAGTATAACTAGGAACACTTTAAGGGCACTACTGTGGTGTAGCAGGCCTGTTTTTCTTATCCTGCCAGTCCTTCTCTCTCAGACTCAGCTCTGTCTCTGTGAATGCTGCAGGTCCCCAGTTTGTGATTTTCTGAGGGTGCTTAGGACCTGAAAAGACAAAACATACAATAAGTTTAATAAGATATGAAAATGTATTTATTCAGCAGACATTTTTATCTAATTTAACTCACAAATTAGAATAATATGAGCATAAGAAATTAATTCAGTCAGCTGTATTTTGAATGGCACTAAATTATCAATAAATATTAATAAATAGTTAATATTATTAATGATAATAATAATAACAATGAAAATACTACTACTACTAATAATAATAATAGTGAATTTATTGTTATTAATAATAATAATGACATTACAGAATGATATTACAGAACTGATGTGAATGGGTTTATAGAGATTTTATTATTTTATTATCTTTTGTTGTCAAAAATGTGTCTTAAAGGATTAGTTCACTTTCAAATGAAAATTACCCCAAGCTTTACTCACCCTCAAGCCATCCTATATGACTTTTTTTCTTTCTGATGAACACAATCGGAGAAATGTTAGTAAATATCCTGATACATCCAAGCTTTATAATGGCAGTAAGCGTCACCAAACGAGTATGAGCTGATCCACATCATAAACATACTCCACACGGCTCAGGGGGGGTTAATAAAGGCCTTCTGCAGCGAAGCGATGCATTTGTGTAAAAAAATATCCCTATTTGACAAATTATGAAGTAAAATATCTAGCTTCCACCAGACGGCCTTCCGTATTCAAGTTACGAAGAAAGTGTAAACTCACGTCATGTCAGTTACACTTTTTCCGTAAGTTGAATAGGGAAGGCGTAGGACGTAGTTTTGAACTGCGAGAGTTTTACACTTTCTTCGTAATTTGAATACAGAAGGCGGTCTGGTGGAAGCTAGATATTTTACTTCATAACTTAAATATGGATTTATTAATTTTTTTTACACAAACGCATCGCTTCGCTTCAGACGCCCTTTTATTAACCCCCCGGAGCCATGTGGAATATGTTTATGATGGATGAATGTGGATGGAGACACTTTCTTCAGCTCTTACTCATTTGGTAACGCATACTGCCATTATAAAGCTCGGATGCATCAGGACATTTATTAATATTTCTCTGATTGTGTTCATCAGAAAGAAGAAAGTCATATAGGATGGCTTGAGGGTGAGTAAAGCTTGGGGTAATTTTCATTTGAAAGTGAACTAATCCTTTAAGTCTTAATGTGAATAAGGCTTAACCTAAAAATGATAGTAATATGTGAAAAGATCAGGTGCTGGTAAATAAATGTTAAATAAAAGTACTTAAATAAAAAACAACATTTAATTTCTAAAATAATTAAAGAGTACAGAAAAAGGTCACCTGGCTGAATGAGCCGTATGAGTCCCTCGTGCTGTGTCACCTTGTCTTTCCAGCTCTTTGTATTATTAGCAGCATCTGCTAGTTTCTTCATCACCTCCTGTTCAGACAAAAACATACAAACACCATGAGAAGTAGCAATATAAAAGAGTGGTTACATTGCCCCATTCAGCCACTAGATGGCAATCTACACAGGAACATTTTTGAGAGCAAGAATGATCACAGCTTCAGTATAATTAGCCTGCAGCTATATTATTCTAGTCTCTTACCTCATATTGCTCCAGTGCCCCTTGTCTGTCTGCCTCGAGCTGCTGCAGCTGCTGTATGGCAGAATCCAGAGCGCTCTCCTTTACCAGCCGTTCTCGTTCCAGCTCCTGCTTCTCTGCTTGTGTCTGAGAAATGGTCTGCTGTTGATACAGGTGTATCTGCTCCAGCTCTGCACGCTTGGATACCTCCTCCTCCAACAGCCTGCAGCAGACAGAGATGCACATGCTCACATTTTAAAAACTTCTTCAAATGTTACTATTTTTTACTTTTTACAAGCTTTTTAGATCTTTATTTAACAACCAGTAGAGAGACAAACAGAAAAGGGGTGCGGGGAAATGGGAAATCCTTGTCGTAAACCCTTGCGTAACTGCTGTGCCACAAAAAAAGTATATATATTTCTAAATAATTTGTCATAGTGTATTGAGATAACACTGCCAGTACCAGTACAAGAGTGAATGTGAACAATGCTGGGTAGCACAAGTTATGTAATCAGATTACATTTCAGACTTTTTCAAGTAACTAGTAAAATAACGCATTACTTTTAAATTTACAACAAAATATCTGAGTTACTTTTTCAAACAAGTAACTCATGTTAGTTTGTCTTCCCATTTATTGACCTCCCCTGTCCCCATGTTGAGAGAAATGAGGCACAGAGGTGCAGAGGTGTTGTGTGTGCTGTGTAAACATTATAGTTATTGTTGTTCTTGACTAAATATGAGCATGCATTTACTCATCTCACTTGCACAAAAACAGTTTCAGTATTTCTTAAAATGAAAAAAAAACTAAAATGCAAACTCAGTATATCATGCAAACCTACAATAATTAAATATGTTAAATGACACAAATCTACTCATCTGCCTTTCCTGCTGACCTTCGATGATCCAATTCAACCATACTAATAAGCAAAAATTACTTTAGATAAACATTACATTTGTGTTTCATTTTTTGTTTTTTATTGCTGAAGTGTCTTATTCTTCTCCTGCGTCCTATTCTTCTGCAGTGCAGAATGGACTACTGTACAAGAGCCTTTACATTTGCCAAAAGTTGCAAGCCCAGCCCAGATGAGAAGTATTGCAATCAGTTGCTTTTTTAGGGAGTAGCGCAATAACTTTTAAACAAGGTTTTGTCATTCTGACTTTCAAATTTGGTCTTAAAGTTAAAAAGTGTAGTTTAAATTAATTTTAGTTTTGATTTAATTTAATTTTAATCTTAGTTTGCTCCCTCAATTCAAATTAAATTCAAATACAGGAATTGTTTTGGAATTTAAAAAACATTCACAGTTCAATTCTGAATGGCTCACAACCATGCCAAACACTGACATAATGTTACAAATGTAAGGTAAAGTAAATTAAGAAAATGTTTAAAAAAAAAAACATTTTTTTACGGTATATAAACTCATATGTGACCTAAAATAGACTGTATAAAGCAAGCATGTACACAAAATTGTATATGTTTATTTTATTTATTTTTTTAGTATTACATATAAAATTGTATATGTTTTAAACATGGGCTAAATGGCCTTTGTGAGCGAAGTACAAGATCATATATAGAGTATGGGACCATATAAATGAGGGGAATTCACACACGGGTCTAGTGCAGATTGTGTCACTTTGGGTAAAGTGATGAGCTTGCAATGGGTCAGCACAAACACAGGAAGAGAGTTGGGTTTCAAGGGGTGAGACAGGGAACAGGAACTGCAGACTTGTACAGACATCATGTGTTTGTGACGCTACTGCAACTTCCCACCTTACAAGGAAATTGATGGCCCTTTGTAGGTTGCCCCGTTCCAGGTGCCACATGACCTTCATGCCTTAACCGTGTGTCTATGGTTTAGTAATATGTTACTTTGGAACTACTGGGTCCACACTACAGTGAGGAACAAATAAGCTTGGAAGAAACAGACTGAGGCTTGTCCATTGTATTAGAAGTTGCATGAACTTCTGTGATGCAGCATTTTGCAGTCCATGGCTTGTTGTCAGAAAAATTGCATGTTGTCTTTGTGCAAAGAACCTTGATCCACTAAATACAGGGCCAATTCTGGCGAAGCATTGCCCCTGTTAACATGTTAACATAATAACAATGCATTTTAATAATTAATATGTGAAGTACATTTAAGCGACTAAATATTTTATAATTTCTGTCAGTACCATCATCGTCAAAGATGATTTGCAATTAGCATAGAGTTTGGATTGGCGGTATTAGGTTCTGTTCTGGGTAAGAAATGATGTTTTATTAACAAAGTTTGGGAGGAACACGTTCAGATGATCTAAACTAATCATCACATCACTCCAACCAGCAGTCAGCAATCTGCAATCAACTTGTCTACCCAATCAGCATGAATGAAGACCCATATATACACAGTTGACTCACCTATGTTTCTTGACAGTTTCACAGTATGCTGTGATAGGCATTGTATTCCTATAGGTAGACGTGGATCAGCTTAGAGTCAGCTGATGTGAATTTAACTAATGTGACCTGCCAGAACTAACACTATGCTTGATTTGCCTTTTTTACGGAGCCCTAGATATTACATGCAGGAAAAAAATAGTAGGCTAAATCATGTGCACGATTTACTAATTCGTTCCCTCGATTTACTAAATCTTGCGCATGATTTACTATTTTGTTCCCTCGATTTGCTAAAACATGTGCACGATTTACTATTTCATTCCCTCGATTTATAAATCATGAGCATGATTTATAAAGCGAGGGAACTAAATAGTAAATCGTGCTCACGTTTTAGTAAATCGAGTGAACAAATTATTAAAATGTGCGCACTATTAAATTTTTTTTTCTAGCATGTCATGTGCGGGGCTCCATTCTTTTTAGAGTTGCTTTACAGCTGAAATTGTATTTGTTTCATAACTGAAGAACTTTGCAACAAAGTAACAAAATAACTTTTCAACAATATTTATTGATGGGCGATTTCAAAACACTGCTTCGAAGCTTTACGAATCTTTTGTTTCGAATCAGTAGTTCGGATCGCGTATCAAACTGCCAAAGTCACATGAACTATTGAAATTCAGAAACACTTATGACGTAACGAAGCTTTATAATATTAAGGTTGAAATACTGTACTCACATGAACTGTTTTAATATGTCTTTAGTAGCTTTCTGGGCATTGAAAGTGTTAATTATCAAGCTGTTTTAATATGTCTTTAGTAGCTTTCTGGGCATTGAAAGTGTTAATTATCAAGCTGTCAATGGAGGCCTCACTGAGCCATCGGATTTCATCCAAAATATCTTAATTTGTGTTCCAAAAACGAACGAAGGTCTTACGGCTGTGAAACGACATGAGGGTGAGTAATTAATGACAGAATTTTTGGGTGAACTAACCCTTTAAAACCCATAAAAAAATGACAGTGTCCCCAAAGTAACACAATTGTTGGGTGATCATTACCATTACCTACACTGCCCTCCAAAAGTTTGGAAACACTCCTGGAAAAAGTGTGGTTTTGGACAATATCAGCATAAATCCTTATAATTTTTTGGTGCAAATACATTACAGTAACTTGACATTATCATTGAAGACCAACAATAATAATTTTCATTTTGATTACATAATAATGGCAATATATACATGTCAAAGTCAGACATGCCCCTTTGCCAGCTGTGATGCCTGGTTAGTGGTTTAAACTTGGCCCAGGTTTGTAAAAGATTTTTGGGTCAGCACACCTTAATAGCTTCAACAATTGATTGCCAATTAAGTTTAGAATACAATGAACCAATTAGAACCCAGTTTAGGTCAGATAGCTGCTAATGGTGGATATTTTGATGAATCGAAAATTTAAGTTTTTTTCTATGTATAAACTGTTTATGTAATAAAATATGTTTTCATAGTTTGTGTTGTCCCTTATCAGTGCAAAATTATCACAAATTAAAAAGGATTCATGCCAATATTGTCCAAAACCCCACTTTTCTAGGGCGTTTCCAAACTTTTGGAGGGCAGTGTAAGTTTTGCTGCGGCATTTTAAAAATTGCTCCGAAAACAAAGCATTCTGTTCATATGTGAAGTTCTCAGTCCTAGATCTCAATCACCTATTAAATATTTTGAATATGCTAATCAATCTTATGTTCTTTTATATGTATGTCTTAAACTATATTGCTGAAATGGGGCACCAAAATAGTCAGAAACGGCCCTGACGATATACACATTTACCTGGCCTGTAGTTTTCTGACCGTTTCCTCATCCTGTCTGGCCTGTCTTTCTTCCTCTAGTGCTTCTTCTAAGCGGTGGTACATGCTCTCCAGCTCACGTACGCGCTGCAGATACTGCTCTAACTCACTGGACTTTTGAGCCACCTGTTCCTCCATTTGCTGCCGCACCTAAAACACACAAAACTTCTAAATTAATAAAAAAAAATCTTTATTCTGTGGAACACAAAAGAAGATATTTCAAAGAATGTTTTAATTATTGAAACAACATTGGACCCCACTGACTTTCATTGGACAAAAACATTTTTCAAAATATCTTCTTTTGTGTTCCACAGAAGAAAGTAAATCTTTCAGGTTTGACAAACTTAATTTTTAAGTGAACTATCCCTTTAAAAAAATGCCATAAAATCAAAATTATCAGTGCAGAGAGAAAGACTGATGTTTTTATGTGTGACTGTGTGCAAATTCTGTGCTTCCACATTTCTAGTTATAATAGTAGAAAGCAGAACATATGCTGCAGCGTACTTCCTGTAATAATTAAATATGGACCTGTGGAGCTAAAGTAATGAATGACTACTATTGGACAGATTAACCTCTCTAGGTATATGATATAAAAACCATAGAAGAGTCAGTGCTATGTCAATAGTATGCAAGCCAAGCAGTCACCAATTAGGTTTAAAGAGCAAACAAGTACCATTTTCTCTTTCTCCATTTCCACCCTGTAGAGATCCTGCAGTTCGTTCTGGGTCTGCAGACGTCTGTGTTCCTCTTCTGCTGCATTGGCTGCGGCCTCCTCCAGTTTCTGTGCACAAAGACTTTCTTAATTTGTAAATAAAACAGATACACATCATGTTGAACTGGATTTTAAGAATTGGTTATTAAAGGAGGAAACAGAAACTTCTCCTCATTGGCTCGTAATACCACTACCCAGAATGCAAGTGGTCAGAGATGGGCAGTACCATCTGGATTAGGGCCAGTGAATGTGTATTATATGCAAACTTCAGCACAGCACTGTTTTTCAGCAAACCAAACATAAATAAACCACAGAACCACTAAAACTGACACATCCATCACACCCGCCATAACCCTTTACACATTGTGCAAAAAAAAAAAAAAAACTTTGTCCATTCGTGATACTTTTTTTTGCTTTTAACACAACAGATTTTAATGAGAAAAATCACAATGTTGTAAAAGCCAGAGTACAAGTTTTGATTTCTAGTTAAATACAATGAACAGCAACAATTTCCTCCATTTACACAGCTGACCACATTCTCATCTCTCAATCACTGTCTATATGGTTGTGGTCAGATGGCAGGTCAGTGTGAGCTCCCAGGTGGTCGTGCTGAGTGACAGGGCAGGTATTGTTCCAGTATGAACTCCTCAGGGTTTGGAACGGCCCTCTCTAGCTCTCTCCCCAGGCCCCTATTGTCCTGCTATGTATTAGAGGACAGGGGGAGAGGCACTGACACATCAATGCTGGACTGTTCTCCATTCAGACAACCGTTCAGACACAATTGGATCAGACAATGAGAACTTGTCATCACCGTAAATTAAATGATTGTTCCCAGTTAACACTGTATTTACTGTGTCAGACTGGTTTTCTATCAGAAAATATTGTGTTCTTTGTAATTCACTGTAATCAGCTGTCAGCTGTTAAGATGTTGCCTTAAGTTTATTTTTAAATGCTTCTGAATTATTATTATTATTTATTATTAGTCAAAGATTCAAATCTTTTAATTGTTTTTATTTTTTGTATGGCAATAATTCAGTTTTTATGCATTTAAACAATATCAAAGAATACTTCTTTTGCTTCTTTTTGTATCCTTTTTTCAATTTCCTACTTTTCAGTCCATTTTATCCATTAAAAAATGTACATTTAATTTTGTAAAGAAATTCAAGTAGTTTCACGCTCATGTTTTTAATGGGTTTTATATATTTAAAATATTTTTTAATTATAAAATAATTAAAAAAATTAGTCAAGTTTTTCTTTTGTTTTTAACTTGTTTATTGTGGTCATTGTTGCATATTGCTTTAAACAGATAGATAGATAGATAGATAGATAGATAGATAGATAGATAGATAGATAGATAGATAGATAGATAGATAGATAGATAGATAGATAGATAGATAGTCAAAGATTCAACTCTTAATTATTGGTTTATATTTGTAATCGTACGCCAAAAAATGAATTTAGTATTGCTTAAAGTCTATGAATGCAGAATAACGAACGACAAATCCCTTTACTGCACATTACTCAACATTTGAGAGCTCACCATTAAAATCTCAGTCTTGGTTGGTTAGCCAATGTGCTAAATCTGTTCATGGTCATGCTTATCTTACAGATTTAAATCCACTTTGCTGGTGACAAAACTCATTGGGGATAAGTCTGGCTAAACTCTGATTTAACAATATTAAATCACTCAACTGGAAAAGATAATTAGGATAATGAGAAATGAGATGAAAGAAGGTTAAGAGGGGTTAAATGAGAAACCACCATTCCTCCAAACTACCAACCCCCAACTCTCACACACACATTCTACACTCACTTGTTTGCTCAATCCACATATCTCTATAGGGTGTGAAACTACACACTCAAGCTAATCTGATTTCAGCTTTCAGTACAGGCTGTTTAGGATGAAACAACTTCTGCTGAAAGTTTCTGTAGAGGGCATAAATAGGGAAGGTACTACTTGAAATACTTGAAAACAAAGAAGAGGGTTTCAGTGAAATCAAAATTCATGAATAGCAGAGAGAGAGAGAGAGATAACAAAGAGCCACCTTGAGTTCCTAGGGAAACATTGTTTCATGAATGGTCAGTGTGGCAACAGACAAAGTTTCTGTTTCACACATTAAACTGCAGTGCAGGGGTAAGTTTGTAGTTTTGTTTACGACACCTACAGCACTTTATCTTTTCATTTTAAATGCAAAATGCTGTGTTGCCATTCCATATGTATGACTAAATACAGGTCTTTCTACAAGTCCCATAGTTGTAGTCAAATTTTCCAGACATGGTGAAGTCTTGCGAGGATTGTTGTTTTGTTGTTGTTTTTTTTGTTTTTTTCACAGAGTAACAAAATCAAATATAAATTACATTTAAAAAGTAGAATGAACAAAACATGCGATTTCCAGTAAAAGGGCTGAGACATTTGTTTGTGCGAGTTGCTAGGAAGCTCAGCAGCTGTTGTTATAGAACATTACAGACCTTCCTCATGGCCTCCAGCTCTCTCTGTTTGTTCTCATTGGCCGTTTGCAGCTCTCTCATCCTCAGCTCCAGTTCTTCCTGCTCAGCCTGTTGTTTCTGCCGTAACTCTCGCCGTTTCTGCCGTGCCTCATGGTGTGGAGCCGGACGTCCAACCTTCAGGAGTGTGATACAAGTCTGAATAGCTGAGTGGGCATAAAGCACAGAAATTATATACTTCTAAATATATTCTACTATACTATATTATATACAAGATAACTCTCAGTAAAATGTAATAAGAATATACTAACCTGACAATGGTGAATAGCAATAAAGAAGAATATAAACAGTGTGCACTCTAGTAAACTTTCACAGACCTACTCATTCTTTATTAGAATAATAGTAAAGTACCACTACACTACTGCAAGGATGCATCCATTTGATTAGATCACAGTTCTGCACACTCTAGACATTCTCTGATCCAACTACATGTGGTGCATCCTGGGGTTGAATCACTGAATGTGTGCTGGACTCTTGTTTCCTGTTTTCCTTCCAGCCCAATCTTCTTAGTATCAAAATTATTTTTAAACAAAATTTTATTTTGTATAGAAAATTCATAGGCTGGCATAACTTATATTTCTAAAACCATTATTCTACAAATTAAGTATTAAGCATACGCATTTAAATCAAAACAAATTCAATCAAAGTGAATAAATGTAAATTTATTGTGTATAAACTTCTGATTGGATATCTCATATCTCACCTTGAATCCACTCTTGTTTTTTCTTCTTATCGGAGGCACTGATTTCAAAGCTTTTGTCAGAGCACTTAACGTAGAAAAGGCACTTTTTGCCCTCCTTATCGGGTAAGGACTGCAGAGGAATGCATGAGGTCATCACAAGAAGAGGAAAAGGAAATGTGTTCATGAGAATGATGTCACCGTAAGAATTGCAAACACATTAAGCGTTACTTAAAGTAAAGCCAAGCTGAAATCATGTCAACAATAAATCAGTGTGGAAAATCATCCTTGCCTCAACACAACAGTTTCCATCTAGTAGTATGTCTCCTTTCTTCTCTGTAAGATCTTCACTGGCATAATATGAAATTACGCTGGGCTTCAACAGGAACCACCGCTCGGTCCAGTTCTTCCTTTTGTGGCCCTTTTTCATCATGTAACCCTGTAAGAAGTCAAAGGAACAGGTCACATTGACAGTCCCCTTCTGGTGGAGCCAACACGTGGAAACAACAGTGAGTCCTGCTCCTCAAATTATCTATGAGTCATTCTGTATCACTGCTACAAGTGCTAAATGGACCAAAAAGTCTGGATCCTCCATGCTGACTCACATGCTCTTTTTTTTCGAAGGCGTCTTTAACACTAAATGCGCATTTCACGCCATGCATCCTGTTTAAGCATCAGTTTCCTATGACTTAGTTAATCTGTATCTGTTCCTGGCTGTGGCTGCACAGCTGGCCTTGGCACCAATCTCTCTCTCTAATTCACAGTCAAAGCAGAAAACAACACTGATGCAAGTGTGCTTTGTTCGCATTTCCCTCAGATCTACTAAATATACAGATATCAAAACACAGGCAGCTGATATCAAGGCTAATCGAAGTCAGTCTACTATAGGTCATAATTAACACTCATATTGCATAGGTACTGTCAAGAAATTAACATACAGGTATGACCTACTTTCTTAAGCATGAGGAAACTGAATTGTAACAGGTTTGGCAACAACTGACACAGTGAAACACTGATTTAATCAAACCGGATTTTCCATATTCATTCAAAATGACTTTATGAGCAGAACTGTACATTTTTGCACAGCAAATTCAAAAAATATAGTCAAAATTATACATTAAATTGAACAAAAGTGACAGTAAAGATTTTTTTTTTTAGAAATTCTTTTGAACTTTATATTCCTGAAAAAAAATAGATCACGGTTTCGACAAAAATATAAAGCAGCACAACTGTTTTCAACAGTGATAATACTAAGGAATGCTTCTTTAGCACCAAATCAGCAGATCATGTGATGCTAATGACTGGAGTAATGGCTGCTGAAATTTCAGCTTTGCCATCACAGGTAATAATATTTCACAACATTGCTGTTTTTAATCTGTAAATCAAACAGATCTTGCAAAGGGTATGAGCACAACTGTCTATAAATATAATAACTAAATGAATTTATGGTCCATAATTAACACTTGCCAAATGCCAAAAAAGAAGAAAAATTGACTGGTAACTTTATTAGGAAAGGTGACATGGTATATATCAAATCAAAATATATAATACAAAACAAACCATTCACTAAAGAAACTTGTCTCCTAACAATTTTTACCTCAGTGAAAATTTTATTTAAAATGTTTTTCTTCATAACTCCATGTGGCAAAACTTGTGTGGAATATTCTATGAGAAAAAAAATGTTTGTGACAGGTGACAGTTCCCTGGCTCATCTCATATGATGCGGGTGACATAACATTTTTGTCAAAAATCTGAAAGGAAAAAAACAACTAAGTAATACCATTTTCATAGGTACAAACATAGTTTGATAGCCGATTAGAAATATTTATGGCCAGTAGATTATCTCATTTCTAATGCCACTGGAAGGCAAGGCAAAAGATACATTTTGGACCCTGTATGTGTGTGTATACTGTATTCAATAGGGTACCTCAGAGATGGCGTGTTTTTGTATGCAAAACCCGGAAGCAAGTTAGCATTTTAGGAGTTCCGGTTCCATCGCCCTAAAGTCTATGGGTTCTTTGAATGGGTTTTTGCTAAATCGCCTGAAATAAGGTCTGTGGTTAATAAAGCCTCTAAAAATGTTCACGTTTTGATCTATGACATAAAACACACCAGTTATAACCCGCTTGTGATTTTTTTATTGTGTCTTAAAAACAGCGTTTGCTAACAAGTTGCTAAAAGGGACTACTTCCTTTGGCAGGGACTTTAGACGTCATCATGACAAACAGGACATTTGGACAGCATTTCTCATGAAAAAGTGGATAAGTATTCATACACAGCGCAGATCATAATCAGTTTGAGGAAGCTTGGTGGTGGTGACGTTGATCCGCGACCATGGTGTGCTGTAGTCCGTTTATAGCCTACTGTTAGCTTTTTATATCTGACGACTTTATTTAGGCTTCAAAATGTATAAATGTTGTGTTACCTTGTAAAGATTATCTTGATATCTTTGTTAAACACAGAGCTTATTTTTTGCGATTTTCCAAAAGTCTA
The DNA here is from genome assembly GCA_003731715.1 of Anabarilius grahami. Classification (NCBI taxonomy): domain Eukaryota; kingdom Metazoa; phylum Chordata; class Actinopteri; order Cypriniformes; family Xenocyprididae; genus Anabarilius; species Anabarilius grahami. The sequence continues at coordinate 6,687,641 of RJVU01048406.1, read as the reverse complement.
TGGGAAAAATGCATAGGCTTTCGATCGAGGGAACCCGTGCGCCGCTAACTTCCGGGTTGGCCTACAAAAACACGTCATCTTTGAGGTACTCTATTTAAATTATACTGAAGCCATACTCCTCTTACCTGTTTGAGCACATCCAGAATAAGTTCCAGGAACACTTCATTAATGCCCATGGAGAGGGTCTGGCGGTCCATGCCCTTACTGAAGTGACCCATACCCACCAACTCGATCAGCTCCCACACATTCAGACACTGGTGCTTGCTGCTCAGTTGGATCTTGTACTCTTCAAATTTTTCTTCGATCCAGCTGCCACCCATGGCTTCTGTTAGCTTACGAAGGAAGTACTCTATCTGAGGGAGAGAACAAACACATAATTATATCAATCATTTATGATACTTTGGAAATGGGTAGGTATTATCATGGGCCTAAAAAAAAAAAAGCTGATTTTTTATTTTTTTGCGTGTGCAGCAACAGAGATATTCTGCTGCACTAATTATGGATGTGATTTTTTTTAGTTTTCTTTGGCGCATTCAGTAATTGTATCGATATCACTAAGATTGATACTACTAAGAAAAGTATAATGATACTAATACGGTTCCCTCTCTATATCATAGTGACATAAAATAATAGATATCACAATGACATAAAACAGCAAGCTGGCAACTTCCTTGTTATAGTGTGATCACAACCGGAATGAGAGAACCTAACAGAAGTTTTGTAAAAACAGAACAGAAGTACCAGAGAATTTTTTTAACAATAATATATCATGGGTGATTAGAAATAGGAACTACACTATTAATCATGAAAGAAGGTTTGAAAAAGGCTGTTCTCTTTCTTACATGGTTTCCAAAAACATATGGAAATATTGAGGAATTTTTATTTGCAGGCCTGGATAGGTGTTAATAAAACATTTTTTAAACGGAAATTTGTTGAATACAAATTATTGTTGTTAAGCTCCAAAATATTTTGTGTGAAATTAAATAATTATTTATAAAAATCTTTCTTAATCACAAATGACTCGAAAAGTCATAAAAATAATTGCTTAAAAGGTGCAGAAACCCTGTTTTTAGACAAAAAAAAAATTTCTGGTACATGTATGTCTATTTTCAGTATGCAGATCTCTGCATCTACATTTACTGAATAGAAATCACATGGAGATGTAGCAGCACATTTTTCATCTTGCATGTAAGTTTGCATGACTTTGCAAATGATTCTACCAGGCTGTCAGGTTCCTTCTTGTATCCTTTTCTTTCAGAATTTAGCAAAAAATTTGTTATCCTTCTCACCTCCTCTGAGACCATGACCAATGGATATTTATCCTCAGACAGGAAGTTGAAAATGCACCATATCTTAAATGCATCATCATCTGAGATAAGAAGGTGGTTTCTGTTTAGGTTTTTTCTGGCACACAGAGTCCAGCACATCCTGTTAAAATCTATTCGGTCAAAGTTGTCCTGGACCTGCAGGAAAAAAAGAAATGTCCTCATGAGATCTTATGGAAATAAAGTGTTAGATAGGTTCAACTCTTAAGTAGATTTGATGTACAGATCAGAATGAACAAAATGTCCTGAATCTGGTTTACAAGTGCAAAGAAGTCCTGAAACCTATTCAAGGCACACACAACACTGCAAATAAGACATGTTTTTCCCTCAGTACTTAACTAGAGTTCCCATGGATACTTTTGGAGCATTCTGGGCACAGTTTTGCAACCAGTGCCCATCTGACTAGTGCTGAATATTCTGTTGGGAAAACTGCAAAACATTTTAGCAAAGCAAGCTTTTGGGCCGTTTACACGACAAAAACTAAAAATTGTATGCGTTTTGGCCATTCATTTACACAACAACAGCGTTTTGGGGGCCTGAAAATGCAAACTTTTAAAAAACGAGTTTCAAACTGTTTGAAAATGATACTGTTATAAAGTAGTGCAGGTATGATGTCAGAACCCAGAAGTCTAATTTGCCACTGGTTCCCTCAAAATTTTCCTATAAAAGTTTTATAATGGGTTTTTTCAATTTCTGAGTAAAATAAAGCCTGTGGTAAACATAACTTGACTATACTTTGATGTTTTGTTCTACAACGTACACTGCACACACTTTTCAAAAATGAACATAACTGCTTCAAAAATTGTGTTTTCGCTATGGGTGTGTGTTGTTATTTATGTTGTACAACAAAATGTCAAAGTATAGTCAAGTTATGTTTACTACAGGCTTTACTTCACACATAAATTGAAAAACCCCATTATAAAACCCCATAGGAAAATCCAGAAGGAACCAGCTGCCAATTAGGCTTCCGTGTTCTGATGTCATACCTGCACCACTCTATTGTCTCTGTGACGTGCAAACTATAAAAACGTGAATTTGTGAAAACGGTGACGTCATGTGCTTGTGTATTACTTGTTCAGTCTACACTATATTGACAAAAGTTTTGGGACGTCTGCCTTTATGTGCACATGAACTTTAATGACATCCCATTCTTAATCCGTAGGGTTTAATATGGAGTTGGCCCACCCTTTGCAGCTATTACAGCTTCAACTCTTCTGGGAAGGCTTTCCACAAGGTTTAGGAGTGTGTTTATGGGAATTTTTGACCATTCTTCTAGAAGCCCATTTGTGAGGTCAGGCAATGATGTTGGCGAGAAGGCCTGGCTCGCAGTCTCTGCTCTAATTCATTCCAAAGGTGTTCTATCGGGTTGAGATCAGGACTCTGTGCAGGCCAGTGAAGTTCCTCCACACCAAGCTCACTCACTCATGTTGGAACAGGAAGGGGCCATCCCCAAACGGTTCCCACAAAGTTGGGAGCATGAAATTGTCCAAAATGTCTTGGTATGCTGAAGCATTAAGAGTTCCTTTCACTGGAACTAAGGGGCCAAGCCCAACCCCTGAAAAACAACCCCACACCATAATCCCCCCTCAGCCAAACTTTACACTTGGCACAATGCAGTCAGGCAAGTACCGCCAAACCCAGACTCATCCATCGGATTGCCAGACAGAGAAGCGTCCAGTGCTTTACACCACTGCATCCGACGCTTGGTGATGTAAGGCTTGGATGCAGCTCCTCTGCCATGGAAACCCATTCCATGAAGCTCTCTACACACTGTTCTTGAGCTAATCTGAAGGCCACACGAAGTTTGGAGGTCTGTAGCTATTGACTCTGCAGAAAGTAGGCGACTTCTGCGCACTGTGCGCCTCAGCATGCGCTGACCCCGCTCTGTGATTTTACGTGGCCTACCACTCCGTGGCTGAGTTGCTGTTGTTCCCAATTGCTTCCACTTTGTTAAAATACCACTAACAGTTGACCGTGAAATCAATTTTAGTAGTGAGGAAATTTCACGAATGGACTTATTGCACAGGTGGCAACCTGTCACGGTACCACACTTAAATTCACTGAGCTCCTGAGAGCAACCCATTCTTTCACATATATTTGAAGAAACAGTCTGCATGCCTAGGTGCTTGATTTTATACACCTGTGGCCATGGAAGTGATTGGAACACCTGAATTCAGTGATTTGGAGGAGTGTCCCAATACTTTTGGCAATATAGTGTATAGGCACGTAGTTTTTCTTTACAAAGTGACATCGCCAACTACTGGCCTGGCATGCATAATACAGCATTTTTAGTCATTTTCGCAGATCCATGTGAACGGTCTCTATGCGGAAAACGCAAAGGACATTTTTTTTAGTTTTTAGTTCATCGTTGTCAATCATTGACAATCCTACAAATTTAGTTATGCCTTTAAATGGTAGGGCAAAATTGTAATTATAAAGTACTAAATTTGTGTTGAACACAATAAGTCTGATGAAAACTAATGAAAGCTAGTCTACTCTGGAACATAGTCATTATTCAATATGAACCTACAACACATTTATAAGGCCTCTCTCTATACATTATTGACAAAGAATAAGAAAAGATAAAATACTAATAATTAAAAAGAAATAACCAGGGGAGCGTTTCCCAAAAACATCATTAGCCAACTTTAGTTGCAAATTCCATTGAACTCTATTGGTAACGATGGAACTTGCAACCATAGCTGGCTTTGGGAAACGCACCCCAGCTCAGCAGCACAATAACAGCTCAACAAACATCTGCGAAATTTTAACAGCTGTTATTAGCAAATGTTGCATGTTCGTTTTTGAAATGTTTTGTGTAAATTGATTATCCTTTTAGCTCCAAAAGGGAAAAAACAAAATCACATTTCAATCCTAATGGATTATAGAAAAAATAAAACCCAAAAAATAAACACAGAAAATATGCAAATTACACAAATTTAGACAACAATTGACAAAGAAATGCTGAACTTCCTATCATTTTTAAATTAAGATCTAATTATGAACTCGCACATTAAAACCAAACCACAGGAAGAAGCTAAACTGCAGACCTATTATAGCCCTACACTATTTATAGTCCTGGTGGAGTAATGTTTGCAACAAAAGAGACCAGACAACTCCCATTAAACAGTGTGTCACTGTAATCCACCAACTCAAACGCCGTCTCAGTTGCAGTGGTGTAAGTCTGTTTGTTTTGAAATGGCAGCTCCTCTTTACTTGTATATGTGCCAGATTTTATCCCTCGCTTACAGACGCACCTCCCATCGCCATCGCGCCCCTGCTTTCTCCGGGAGCCTCACAATAGGGGCCTTGTGGAGACCTGAGTGGCCAGTGGAGCCTCTGTTCTTCTCCAGATGAAGCTGTTCATTTGTATTCAGTGGAGCTTGGGCTCCATCACATTCATAAATAGACTTTATCACGCCTGTGAATAACTGCTTTATGGTTTCTCTGACTGTGTGGGGTTGTGAGGGCGAGAAAGTCTTAAGTTTTATGGTATGAAGTGTTTGGGATGAGCAAGACTGCATGGATTCTGACAGCTAGTCAAAGCAATCAGTACCTGTAATAATGATACAACCTGAATATTGTGAGCCAGACGTTCACATAACAGTGTCAACTAACTTCAACAGCTAGTGTCAACTACTTTAAAAACTGGAATGGACATAAAGTAATCATTTTACTTCAAAGTATTTTATTATGTGAGGTGAAGTAATATAAAATACATTAAACTAGAACATGTAGAAAATCAACTGCCTGGGACAATGATCAATTATACACTTTAGTGGTCATTTTTTAAACATACTTAACTGAAGAATGCTGCGATTAACCATTAAGAATTAAACACTCTAGAATACGTCACTATGACACACATATTAAATTATGTACAATACTGTTCAAACGTTTAGGGTTGATAAGTCTTTTTAATGTTTTTGACTGAATGTTTTTAAGTTTATAATTATATATAAATGACTGTGGTCTATTTAATATTGGTCTAATAATATTTAAAATTTGATTTATTCCTATGATGGCAAAAGCTGACCTTTCAGCAGCCATTACTTTTTTCAATGTTTTTTTCTGAATGTTTTACGTCTCTAAGGCGGCATTTATTTCATTATAAATACACTAAAAAAGTAAAAAGGTTATATCGTAAAATATGATTAGGATTTATAATTTATAATATTTATGTGTAAACTGTCATACATTTTTTTCAGGATTCTTTGATCAATAAGAAAGTTCAAAATTAAATTTTGTAACAATGTTGCCTGTCACTTTTTTAAATCAATTAAAATTATTATTGCTGAATAAAATGATAAATTTTTAATAATTAATATTACTAAAAACTATCATCTCAAGTAAAACATAGCTGAGAAACAAATGCATTTTGAACTCTGATCATATTGTGGCCACAGCATGTTATACCAGAGCATAACCACACTACATTTCAGAAGAAGTGGGTCACACAGTACTAATCCATTTTGATATAGCGTCACTCTATTTTGGTCTTGCGTTTGTGAAGTATGCGCTCTTTTGTTCCTCATTTGATATCAGAGCATTTTACAGACAATGCATTTCTGGAATCAAAAGAGCTGAAAGGGTAAGAAAGATGTGGGGCATAATTTCCCCCAAAATGACACCATTATACATAGTATTGCAATGAGAATTAAGATGTGTGACTGTGACTAGCTGTTTGTGTACTGTCTCAGACAGAATGCGATGACTGTGTGTGTTCTATGTGAATGTATGAGTGTAAAACTAAGCACTGTAACTTGTTTCTCCCACTGACCGCAAGTTAAATTACTTGGCTGAAAATCAAAATTGAATGCAGAGAAAGGGGAAAGGCGGGTCTCTTTGCAGCAGGGTGGAGTGAGTATTTGGTCAGTCATACAGCTATACAATCAGAGGCAAAATTGTGACCAGAGAAAGCTGACAATATGTGGCTCATGATGAAAATGCCCCAAAGTGTGTTAAACATGAGACCGCAGACAAACATAAAATAGCCAAAGCATATAATTTGCCTTTCCACTATAGGACTTTTAGCCATTAAAATTCAATGTTGCTTATGATACCTTTTAACAACACAAGAATTTAACTGGTTTGTGGTACATTGTGAAATCTCTTCCCTCCTTCTGTTTCCTTTTTGCACAAGAAAATGAGAAATTACAAAGAAAGCAATCCTTACATGTTACTTTCAACATCATTTCTCTTTCAAAACGAAACACATTCTCATGCATGGAAGCCTTTCATTACTTTATCTAACATTTACTTTTAAAGAGATCTAAATGCACTAGTTGTTTTAGTCAAATTGAGGCAAGTGTACCATGAAACCATGAAAGAGTACCACGTACCAAGATAAACTTTCACATAAGAAAATGAACATCCATAAAAGAATTTAGCATGTAAAACTGCATGTTTGTAATAAGAATGGCTCTCAAAAACATTTATCAGTACAGTCTACATGCATTTTATCTAGAGAAAAACTAAGATTAAAAAAATCTAAAAAGGTCCACATGTGGGAAATCCAGACATGTTTGTCTCAAGGTAATCGCAAGACAATCCTCAGAACTTTGGACAATGCAAAAAGCGCTCACCTTGTCCAGAATGAACCTATTCAGGTAGGGCATGTATCCCTGATTGGAAACAGGACCTTCATCATCATCTCTAAAGTGTTCCTCCAGAGCTACAGGATCATGAGGGATCTTCATCACTGTGCAGAGGTTATGGGAGAGCACCTGCAAGGAACCACTGAGATTAACACCAAAACATATCCAATTCTAACTCAATAATGGATATTCATATTCAATAATTGTTATCTAAATCAGACCTTAAACACTTAGGAAGTAGTGATTTTTTTCATTGTAGAACTCGTGTATTTTTTTGGGGAAACCTGTATATATTTTTTGTCATTCATATGTTAGACAAAATATTGATATGATTAGCTTAAATAATTTCCATAACTCTTCCATTTCATCTGAATGTATTTAAATATGGATACATTTTTAGAGGTCTGTAACAAATTCAATGGTTTGGGAACGATTAGAAAATAAATAGTCAGGCTCCAGTTATATATTATCAAATACCTCATCCGTAACACACAACAATAAGTTCAGATACTAGAAGCAGCACTCTCTGTCCAAGAGTACTTCATAAAGTTGTGAAACAAATTATAGAGTTTGAAATTCTAAAGGAAAATCGTCACATGAAACATTGTTACATTTACAGTCAGTGCGGCTACTATGATTCACGCGCCCTTAAACTCAGAGAATTTCCTGCACTGAGCCATTGAAACAACGTTTACACTCCAGTGCCCAATCTTAAAAGAACAAGACAGTTAATTCAACGGCAAAAACAAACCTTCAACTGTGACTTAGACACTTTCCCACTTTTATCCACATCCAGGGCTGTGAATGCATGCCATATTGCCTTGAGGAGTTCGTCCCTTAGTCCCATTTTCAGAGGTAGTGTCTCCCGACTACTGTGTGGCGTCGGTCTTGATGTGAACTGTTTTCTCATGAGGTTTTACAATAGAGCGGTCACATGACCTTAGAACTAGAACTACAGAACTCGCAGTTCGAGCACCACTCAGCGATGAGCGCGTGCTGTTGAAGGACTTGGAAGGAATGTGTGACATCAATAGGCATTTGCCAGGGTGAGAATTATGAACCTCACTTTTTTTTTTTTTTTTTAAATATGTTTCGACNGACTACGTTTCTAAACATTTTAGTACCCGCAAAATGCGATAGACTCAAAGGAACTTGCGTTCACCGGAGCGTAACCATAGAAACATAAATGTAATGGTACACTCAGAAAATTAATGCATTTTTCACTTTAATGTAGATTTAATTACAAATATAATTCAAACGCAAGCTAACTGTTTAAGTTTATATAAAACAAACTAGGTGCATTTAGGTGAAAACAGTTTATTAAAATGAACATATTTACAGACAAAATGAAGTTGAGGATTAACAAGACCAAAGAATCTAAACAGTACCCTATCAATGTAGTTTGTGGAGCACAAAANTTCACCGGAGCGTAACCATAGAAACATAAATGTAATGGTACACTCAGAAAATTAATGCATTTTTCACCTTAATGTAGATTTAATTACAAATATAATTCAAACGCAAGCTAACTGTTAAAGTTTATATAAAACAAACTAGGTGCATTTAGGTGAAAACAGTTTATTAAAATGAACATATTTACAGACAAAATGAAGTTGAGGATTAACAAGACCAAAGAATCTAAACAGTACCCTATCAATGTAGTTTGTGGAGCACAAAAGTCAAAACTATACATTATTAACTAAGGACATAAGATGAACTGGACAAAGATTGTTTTAATGCTACAAAAATAGGGTTGGAGATTTGAATGGCATATGTACATTTAAATAATTTGCTTCCAGTTTTAAGCATGCATTTGTCACATGGTTATTTCAAGATTTGACAAGATTGAACAAAGCAAAAAATAAAAATAAAAAAAAATCAGTGGATGTAATCTGCAAGAAAAAGTTACTGGAGCTTGACAAACACTTTTATGATGATGATATTAAGAAATATTGCTCGTTAGAATGGATAAAATGATTTAAAAGGTATTTAAAGAAAAAAAAAAAAAAAATCTTCCAACCCTAACTGGATACAGACGAACATGAATAGCAGCAGGCTTTCTGTGGCAAGCTCACCATTGCCTCCAAAGTGCTCATTTTAATGGCAATCTAACTCAATCCCCAAGTTCTGTGGCCCAACAGGCATTTTTCACAGGCAGTAAGGTGCACAAATCTTCGATCTGGTACATTCACATATCAGGGCTCAATAGGGGCACACACCTCCAATTTGGTAAAGAGCAACACTGCACCTTTGAGAAAGCAAGTGCAGGGAGACCATTTTGACTCTTACCTATGGAACTTAAAGCAAGGATTAGGAAGACAGATCTATACTAAAAATGTGTCCATCATAAGGCAATTCTGTCAGAGATTTTTAAAAGGCAAACCTAATTGGTAAGGCAGATCTGCATTACGTACTCAGAGGCTATTGCCAAAACAAGGCAGAAGGACCCAAGCTTCAGTAAAGGCCATGGTACTTGTGTCAAACAGTATAAGCACTATAAGTCACATGACAGTCTGTGTCATCCTTCTGGCTACAGACAAAACTGTCTGTGTGCACAATCTTTCATAAGCACCACTGTAGTTCCTATACAGGACTGGTCATCTCCTTAGTCTGGAGTTCAGTTCAGTAAATGGTGAGGCTAACAGAGCGGTTCATCTTCTTCCCGATGAGTCGAGAAGCTCTAGAGCTGGACTGGACTGTGGAACGTGTGAGAACGCGGTCTGTGGACAGAACCCTCTCTTCTGCTGCAGCCTTTGCCATCTGAGCTTTCTTTAGCTCCCTGAGAAACAAAAAACAGAATTAATTAAATCCAAAGAAGTACAGTTTCCACCAGTAGCATTTAGTATGTTTATAACAACTAAAAGACCTAGAATTTGCCTTTGTAAATGAAAGAATATCACATACTTCTGCAGAAGTGCGTTCTTGAATTTCTCAGCGTTGAGCTCTACACGCAGCTGGTCAGCACTCATTCTGGAAGCAGTCAGAAGAACGGGATGCCTGACGAGGTCAGAGGTTGAGGGTCGCCGTGTTGGGTCGGGATGGATCATAAGCTGTCAGGAGGATATATGCATTTTAATAAAACATTCAAGACCCCATTCAACATAGTTCTGGCAGAAATGGAAAGCACTAGAGTGAATTACTTATATTTAGGACTACTTTACAGAAGAAACCTCACCTTCAACAAGCTTAAAAATTCCTGAGAAAGCACTTGTGGGATATGGGGCAGAATGCCCTGTCGGATTTTGTGCCACTTTTCTCCATTGGTGGGAAGGGGCTCTGCTCCAGAGGCACTAACTACAGTCAGAGCAAGGGCAAATATGTCTGCCTTTTTCAGGTTACTGTAGTCCTGTGGGCAAGAACAGCTAAATTAGTACATGATATATTTCATGGAAGATTGTGACCTGCCGGCAATTTCTTAAGATCCAGAATGAAAACAAGTGTTTACCTCCTGAAGAACTTCATTTGCCAGGTATCTGCTGTCACCTTCTTCAACTTGTGGATTGGTAACCGTTGTAACATGACCTAGATCACCTGATACAGAAGAGATTGTCAAAATCTTGTCCACTTCATTAAGCCATGTCTGTATTAAACCATCATATGGGCATGTAATTTCAGTATCTTACCTATTTTGTACACCACACTTGTGGTGGGCCCATCTTCTTCATCTTCAAATTCCTCTACACTTGGAGCAGGTTTGCGTGAAATGAATATATTGCCTGAAAAAAACAAAAATCCCAAAATTAAAGCATAAAAATAAAATTGCAATTTAACATAACACATCAACAAGATATTTTAAAGGCTGTAACAAGCAAATACATACTTGGCTTGATATCCATGTGAACAAGTGCCGTAGAGTGAATGTACTTGAGTCCACGAGAGACTTGCAGCAGCAGATCCTTCAGCTCCATCTCAGACAGGAAGTGCATGCATCTGTTATTCTCAGCAATGACATCAGACAGAGTTCCACCATTGCAGTACTCATTCTGGATCAGCATGTGGTCATCTTCTGCCCAAGCAGAATAATACCTCACAACATGGGGGTGCTGTCCAAGAACTGCATGTGCATATACCTCACGAAGTGCATTTTGCCTATCAGGAGAGAATTCACAGGAATAATTAGAAAATAATAAGAACCTCCATTCAATATAGTTACAGTAATAGAAACCACATTCATAAAAGGTGCTGTGTTCACTTACTCATCCACAGAGCCTGCCAGGGGTTTTTTCGAACGTTTGATGGCGTAGATACACCCGTCCAACCTCTTGACGCATTTGAAAACAGAACCAAACTCTCCAGAGCCAATCTTCTCCAGCTCATGGAATTCAGATGCATATCTGGACATCATGTTATTCTCCATCATTGTGATCCTCTGTGGGAAAATCAGTTTTTATTAGACAGAGAAAAAAAAATAGAGTGGTACTTAACTAGATAGTCATGGATATACAGTCAAAATTATTTTCCTAGGTTTGACTTAAAAATCAGTTTCAGTTTCTGTCTGAATTTATTTCAGTGCTTCAATGGTTAAAAAGTAGTATTTAAGTGCATAACTTAATAACAGCTGTAATTAATTCAAATTTACCTTTGAGGGCGGAATCAGCTCCTCCTCTATCTCAGCGTCACTTGCATCCATGTCCTCCCCACATGAGCTACAGAATGAAAAGACATCATTAGAACGGATTCACACATCAAACGCTAGGGGGCAGCAGAGAGGCCTGACTAAGCACATGGCGTGTAGATGGAGCGAACACGAGGAGCTGGTTCCTCGCCAACTTTTTGTCTTGTAATAGAATTAGTAAACGGATTTAACGAACGGTTGTGCAACCTGTGCCACACCTGTCCAGAATCGGCATAGCTGTCTGTCATTCTATTAAAACTACTTCACAGCACTTAGTAACCTCCTGGAAGTTAACTAATATAAAAAAAAAAACACGAGGAAAAGTTAGAAGACATTTTAAACTGTGGTCAACATACTCATTCCAGTGTGATCGTTTCCTGTTGTTTCTTTGTAGTGTCGATGACTGCACCAGAATGGAGTCGGGGGTGAAGGGGTTGATGTTTACTAGAGGTGTCTGGTTTCGTCTTCCGTCCAGACAGGCTTTGCTCGTGGAATCCACATTCTTAAACAGGGCGACTCTCCGGTTCGTCGATCCCATCGTCCTGGCCCTCGACAACAAGCTCTGTAGATGCATAATTAAGTCATTTTAAAAATCATTTAAAACACATTCCTAAAGCAAAAGAACAGCACAGGGAAAAATTTTTTTTAAACCGACAGTGTCAAAACAAAAACAGGGAAAAACGGAACATTGCGCATTTTAAATGATGTAATGATGTGCTAGTATCAATAGACTGATTCACTAAAGCTGTTACGCAACCTTCTACAGCAAGTCCAATATCTGGGTCACTAGGGTGAGCTCATCCACCTGGTAAAGGCTGGACTGTTTTTTTCAAATCATAACTACTTGATTTGATTTTTTTGAATATTAACAATGACAGAGGAAAAACGTAAGGAGAATTAATTATACAAATGTAAACAAAATATGCTCTCACGTTCAGCATTTGAGAGGAACCGATGTTAAAATGCAAAAACATTATTTTTTTTAGTTCGTTATTAAGTTAACTGTGTGAGTACAAACCTTTGGAGTATGAGGGGTATCGAAGAGACGGAGTTTTCTGAAGGTTTTATGGGGTGGTGTATCAGGACAGTCCGGGATAGGGGAGCTGGATCCTTCCATGTCATCATGAATGTAACTCCTTTCGGGTGAACTGTCGTAAGCCTGGGGACTTTTCCTTGGCGATGGAGAGCTTTTCATGTAAAAAGTTTGTTTCGCGCGAGACGGTGAGCCAAATCCCTCCTCATCCCAGGACTCGTCGTCGTCTCTGGTTCGGCTAAGCGGGCTGCTGCTGCCCAGGTCCTCCGGCCTCTTATCGTTGTTGCGCCGCACGGACAACGGGGAGTCCAGCTCCGTGAAGCCCGATTCGGCCCCGGTGCTGTTGTTCGCATCTTCGATGCTGTCCTCTTCACCATCACTTGCCGAAAACTGCAACTTCTGGCGAACGGGTTTCAGATTTGGAGACTTGCCGTGCCTCCGTGGGCCGAAACTCATCTTTCCAGACAAAAGTTCAGTTTATGTAAAAGGATAAAACTTAAAAAAACACAAACCAAGTTGTGTAAAAGTATAAAAACCAGCCCAAACTGCTGGGAAATCAGGCAGAGATTATGTAATTTAGATAAACATATCTAATACTGCTCGTGCAATACAACAACCAGAGCGCTGATGAACAGTCCCGAAAACAGCGATGAGATTCCAAACTTGTTCCAGGAGGAAAACCGCTACAGATTGTCCGAAAAATATCTTCTCCTCCCGCTGACTGATATCTCCGTGACAAGTCCAAACAAGTTCAGTTTGGACGCATATAGAAGCGGATAACGACGTCGAAATCGTATAAAACAAGCGTCCACGGAGACGTTTCGGGTGAAAAAATGGCTGCTCCACAAACTTCCAACTGATTTTGAAAGAACTAGAAAAAAATAAATTCCTAATAGTAATAACGCGACATATATAACGCCGAACTAAAAGGTAAACTTCTCAAAACATCCAAAATAGTATCGTTTAAGACAATAATGTTTACAAAACTAGTTTGAATGGCGAGCTACTCCTCCCACTAACAAGCGTGGTCAAAGTCTTCCCGCGACCGTTGGTCATGTGACGTGATATACACCAATGAGCGCCGACTTCCAAAGTTTAAAAGATAGGGAGGGACGTAAGTACTACGTCAGTAAGCTCCTCCCCTGAAATGTCCACAGACTGTGACCTCAATTTGGCGCGAATGCTCCTCTTTCATCTATGAAATGGTCTCGTTTGATCATTTGAGTTGATCGGATGAATGTTTTTGTGAAAATAGCTTTCATTATGGCACACTGGAGCATGTTACATTAATTACGTGGCATTATATTTGATAAGATTAATAATTTTGGTAGTGTTTTTATGGTGGTGTAAATTAGCCACATGGTTTTGTTTTGATAGCCAGTCAATTCCACTGGAGAAGCTCTGCTATCAGTTAACAATAGCAATCACTAAAAGCCTGTTAAAAAGCTTTTCACTAATGATGTTTTGCACACCATATTAATGGGACTTTCCAGTATTGTATTGGGCAACTCATAAAACCCACAATCACAGTACTGAAATTAGAAGCCATGTTTGGAAAGTCCCTTGGATCTATATGGTAAATATTAAATGATTTTTTTCAACTAAAAAGACTCAAGTTTGTAAATTGCACATTTTGCTGTTAAGTCAAAAAATACAATACAATGAAATCATTCTTTTTAAATATATTTGTAGGCCTTTTCTTAACAGTTTGCAAAAAATAGCATAATCAAATATATACAGAAAAACTCTACTTTTAAAACAGTTATGTACATATCCACACAAAAATATCTTCTTGATATATTGCATTCATGATGTCAGCATTAGAAAAAACTATGATGCTTTTCAATACCCAGACTTACATACACGCAGACACACACACACCCTTGAGACGTTTAGTTCACTGTTACACAATGTGAGTTAATCATCCATGCCGGGAGTTTCTCCTTGCTGTATTCTTGATGCTATTCTGATGGCTTCTTCTAGGGAGGGCTGATCACTGAGCTGAGAGGGGAAAAAGTAGAAATTAAATTTAATAAAACTAAAATGTTTGCAGTTGCAGTATTACAAATAATTTCAAAATTGTCCATCTTGCAATGCTCAATGGCACCACCCACCAAGCAGAGAGTCACTCTTCTAGAGAATGACACATTGCCCCTTTGTTGGCATAAGGGCTCATTAATCAGGACTGAATAGCAAACCAGTCAACAAGGTAGATTGGACTAGGTTGCTCAGTTAGTTCTCCATTAGTGCAAAAAAGCAAGTGATACAATCACTAATCATAATTATTAGATCATTATCTGCTACTGATTTGAACTATTATTACACACAAGAGCTGAAATCAATGCTTAATTAAATAATATTATTTGGAAGCCAGGTTTTTAAAAAAGATTAAGGCCCGGTTTCATAGACAGGGCTTAGGCTAAATCAGGATTAGACATTAGTTCAATCAGGACTTAAGTAGATTTTATAAACATACTCTAGAAAAAAACATTACTGGGGTGCATCTTGAGACAAAACAAGACTAGGACTAGCTTAAGCCTTGTCTTTGAAACCGGGGGCATGAGTATAAAACTGGTGACTGTTTTTGCACACTTTAATTTTAAGTTTATGTTGCACCCATTTTGCATTAATTTTCTCTCAGGTATCCACAAAATCTGTATTTTTAATCACATTTATGCACTTAAGTCATCAAAAAAAATGATCCTAGCTTTGGTGTAAAGATTTAAAAAAAAAAAAAGAAACATAGGCCTGGTTTCACAGACAGGGCTTCGACTAAGCCAGGATTAGGCCTTTGTTCAATTAGGGCATCTAAGTAGCTTTTATAATTGTGCCCTAGAAAAAAAACAACATTACTGGGGTGCATCTTGAGACAAAACAATGGCACTGACATATTTTAAGATATGTCAGGGCAAGTTACTTTCAGTTAAAACAGCTCAAACTTGCATTTTAGTTTAGGACAAGCTTAAGCCTTGTCTGTGAAACCAGGGGATATTGTATCAAATATATTTATATGGCTTAGCTTAAAATGATTTATATCATACTGAGAGAGAAGTGCATTTCATTTCAAATGCTTCCAATCGTTAGACCTACAGAACAGTCTACAATACTAATTCAGTTGAGACCTACATCTTTAACACACATCCTAAAAAAATACTACCAACTACCAACAAACAGTCTTTTGGAAATAATTGCATGTTTCCACCCTAAAAGGGGCTTAAAGGTTTACAGCATTAACTGCAATTTTTATTATTTACTCTCAGGCAAAGTAAACACATGATTTAAGCTTTGTGACCGCTCCTAGCTCTGTGTGTTAATGTAACTGTTTTTGAGAGTAAAATTCCATAACGCATGTCGGCGTGTGTGTATATTCTATACCTGCACAGCTATGTGTGTGCCGTTAGAGGTAGCCAGCAGTGTGACTGGGTGTGGTCTTGTGGAAATCACATGCTGTTCCTGATCCTGCACGAGCTCCCCTTCTTCTGTCTGGTATGCAGACAGATCTGGCGTCACAATAGCCACCTAAAACGCAAATAAAGTTCACAAAATTAGCTCAAATTATTTGTGTATTTAGCAAAGTAATGGAGTCCCTAGGTAGGAAACCAGCTAGTAACACCACCTACCTGTCCCTCTGTACCGTCTGCAGACACCATAGTAACAGAATGTGCTCCCCCTGAGGAAAGCATTGCTTCATGTGCTGGGATGGTTATGGTGGTTCCTTCTTGCGTTACCATGGTAATCGTGCCTCCCATAGCCTGCATATCTGCTTGAGACAGAACCTGAGAGGGAAAAGACAATAAGTATTTACCTGGAAGATAACTGCATATCCACCACCCTGACAAAGATTTTACTACACCAACATGTGTTTTACTTTTCCACTGTGATTTTTTTTTATGTTTAATATTGCAAACTCTCAAGTATGAGGCGAAAGTTAAATAAAATAGATCCGGATGATATTGTGTGAGATCAACAGAGCATTGGTGGACATTAATATAACACCATGTCTACACCGGATGCAAGCGGCGTGACATGACAAAATTATAATCAGTGACGCTACTGTCTACACTGGATGTGGTGAGGTGAGAGACAACACGATATATTACTCCAGTTAACTGATGTCCCGTTCTTTTTCTTACATACTCCAAGTGCCTGCGCTATTTCTGACATGAAGGACAAATGGATTTGCAATGGTCGTTTAGTCGCGTCCATTGTGGACAGCTTCTAGCTGTTGCGGTGCGACGTGACGCAACACTGGTCGCGTTCTGAGCAGACAGAGTAAATCATCACTGACCTGTTGTGTGCCATCCTGAGATATGAGAGCCACGTGCTGTTGTCCCATGATCTCTGATCCTGACATCTGCTCAGACCCAGAGTCATCTTCCACCACTGTTGGAGTGTACATTAACCCAGGTTCATCAATGGCCTCTGAAAAAGGTGCAATTTTGAAATTCAGATTTTTAGTTAAACAATATTATATTTTGACTATATTTACATGCAGTCTAATAATGTGATTACAGTAAGTTTAGGCATTATTGCGATTTAACTTGTAAACACTCATGTAAACAATACTTATAATCAAATTGATGTGAAGCACATTATCGCAGTAACCATAATTGTAGTAAAATATGTGATGTATGCAGATTTTAATAGCAATAAACAAACATGTAAACATTTTAATCGCATCTATTCCACTCTAACCTAAGTGTGCATGTGCTTGTGACGTACATGGATGATGTTGTCATGCACAGATTGTTCACGTTGACAATGTTGCCCAACATTAATATAATGCAGTATATTGATGGTTGAAAACATTAAAATGAAGAAATTTTAAGCGTGTCACTGAAAAAAATCCAATAAAAATAGATACAATAGACATCCATAGAGATGTTTTACATTCGACGCAAGTAGATTAAAACAGTGGCCAGTAACACCCACTGTATGCGAGTTCAGCATTTGTGCTGTGCATTGGGGTGTGTGAATAACAGTGGTAAAAATGACCACAATTCTTAGCGAATAATCAGAATAATGAAAATTGCATGTAAACAGGAGTGAAGAGGTTTGCTCGTGTCATTTACACATCTTACTGCGATTAAGTAAGTAATAATCCTGATTATTGGAAAAATCATATTATTGGCTCACATGTAAATGTAGTCATTGTTTGTGACTGAAGATTTAAGTAAACAGACCTGCAGGGGGCTCAAAATAAGCTTCTTGTTCCTCTTCTATGGGCTCGGTGTCATTGTGCGCTGTGCGTTTATGCATGGCTAATGTAGAAATCTGCTTATACGTCTTTCCGCAGTGGTTACAGTTGTAGGGTTTGCAGGGCGTATGAACCACATGGTGCTTGTACAAGCTGGAGTACTCAGTGAAGCGCTTGTCACAGCCAGGAACAGTGCAGACATAAGGCTTCTCACCTGAAGTTGAGACACACTTTTAAACTTATTGTCTGAAATTATACCTTATTTCTGTAAAAATAAATCCTTGCAAACTAGAAGCTTCTGGTTTCATTATAATGACACTTTATAAGATGTTGGAAGCAGTTAGAGAGGACAACACAAGTACCTGTGTGGATCCTCATGTGATTTTTGTAATTGGTGGCACTTGCAAAGGCTCTTCCACAGCTAGGTTCGGAGCAGTAGTATGGCCTCTCGCCTGTGTGAGTACGGATGTGGACTTTACGAATGTTGGAAGTGGTGAAAGATCTCCCACAGCCTTCAAATGGACATTTAAATGGTTTTTCGCCTAGAAAATGAACAGGTACGCGATTTAAACAAAACAGACCAAAAACTTAAATTCATCTTTTTAAGGCAAAATTATTTTATAAGCCAGATGAAACCCAGGTAAATATGAAATCCACCTGTATGTGTTCTTGTGTGTTTTTGTAAGTCTCCAGAGGTTTTGAAAGACTTGAGGCAGTTAAGTTCCTGACAGTGATACGGTTTCTCTCCAGTGTGTGTTCGGACGTGACTCTTGAGACCATACCCTGAAGACAGCGGAAAGAAAAATAAAATGCTGCATGTACAAAAAAAATTGGAAGACAACAGAAATGTGCTTTTGGAAAAATAAAAAAAATAAACTTTACCTGTTGCAAACTTTTTCCCACAACCCATATGTTCACAAATGTATGGTTTATCCCCAGTGTGTGATCTTTCATGCACCTAAAAATATTTAGAAAACCACATGGTCAAGTAATTAATAAAGATGTACAGAGATTAAGGGCACATCTGAACAGAAATCTTCTCTCTTGCATGATTTCACCTTCAGATGGTGAGCAGTAGTGTAGAGCTTTCCACATCCCTCATGATCACATCGGAAGGCCTTTTCCCCAACATGCTGGACTCTAGGTGACCGACTGTCTTGACCCTGCAGTACAATCTGAGTACACAAAATGGGTCACAGCTTCATTAACATGCAAAACATTCATTTTATGCAGAAAATAGTATCAGTAGAGACAGTACCTGCATATGCACACTACCATCAGAGTCTCCTCGACCAAGTAACCCAGTACTACATTCTGTGGCCTCCATCTACAAAAAGGCACACATTTTAAAACAGATATTTGGTTACATTACATAAACATAAAACACTTTATTTAAATTAACAATTAAAGAGAAACAAGGCATATCACATACAGTACACAAAAAGTATATATACAAGTTTAAATTGGTTTAGCATTCAAATACACATTTGTTTCTGTTAGAGTGGGGGAATTAAACCATATAAACAGAATAAATAATAAGAATGCAGAATCTTAACCTTAGTAGAGTACTGCTCCAGCACACTGATGGTCTCAGCGTCAATTGTGCCCTCCGTCTGTAAGTCTGCTACAGTACCATCTGCCTGGATGGCCAAGATGGTGTTGGTTGGAGGCATATGCTGAATATATGCAGTGGTGCCATCCTCCAGCTGAACAGCCTGTAAACTGCCCTGATCATACGTTTCTAAAAAGAGTGAACACATGGAGATTTGCTCAGTTGATTTCATCAGAATGAATCTAACATTTAAGCTGAAAATGTTTTTTTTTTTTTAAGGAACTTGTGTCTGTAAAGGCCACACCGCACCAACAGATGGCAACAGATACTTCATTGGGTTTTGTTGAATCTGTGTGTTACCCCTGTTGGAGCTTGTCTTCGCAGATTGAACATGTTGAATTGGAATACGAATGTCTGAGGAGTGACATGCTGTAATCGTAATCACAATACATAGTAGTAGATAGTTTTTCAGAGACAGACCTCTTGGTGCATGAATGTAAGCGGTCGTTCCATCCTCCAGTTGCACAGCTTGCCCATCTTCTAGTCTCAATCCTTCTCCACCTAAGAAATACATTTTAATTTTAATACAGAAAAAGTCTGTCTTATCAAAAATTTAAATTTTTTTTTAAAAATAATCCATATAAATATACCTGTTTTAGACATTGGTAGGTGCTGGACATAAGCAGCAGATCCATCCTCCAGCTGAATCACTTGTCCTTCCATTATTTTGTTTTCTGTGAGAGAAACTATTATATGCTGTAAGATTTGAATGTGGACTGCGCAAGAACATTTGTGCAGTACACAATATTTGTTGTAAGCTGAATGAAATACTGGACATCTTCAAATCAATAAACAAACTGAACCAGATCATTAGCTAATGCATTGCAAAAAGTAGTCCTTATATGTACCTTTAGGGCTATGTTGGATGTATGCTGTGGAGCCATCCACTAAAGTCACCGCCTGCAAGCTCACTGTGTCCATTCCCTCCATGTTGTCATCTGTGTGGTAACAGTTGGCCGTTATGCATCTACATTGCACTATGCACAAAATATAATACTACTGCAGAAATATTATCCATATCCATCTCACCTCCAACCGTTACTGCCTCTGTCAGACAAAGGGTGACCTGCTGCGGGTCCCCGTCCACAGTTTGAAACTCCATGCCCTGGGTGTCTCGATTCACCTGGGCTAAGAGCATGATCTGCCAGTACAAACCAACAACCATCAATGATTTTGTGTTAAAACTCTGAGGCAATCAAAGGCCTGTGATGGTTTATTGTCATGGTGGGTTTTGAAGTACTCTTATTGCCATTTTACAATATTTAGACAGTGCATGAACTACTTTTTTTGTCCCTAAATTTATTTTACATGATCATTGTTTTGTGCTTGTGTACTCTTTCTGTATGACCTAATTTTTTAAAGATTTCCACATATTTAAATAAAATTAAGTCATAGTGAGCATTACCCCTACAGTGCTATATTATTCAGAACTGTACTTGTGTAGTTGCTGAAGTCGCATTCTATAGAAAGCATTTTAATATGCATTTCCTAAAACTAGTATCTATTTTTTTTGTCCTAGTACATTTTACATTTTAAATGTACTTTATTTAATCATTATATAAATGTATTATAAGTACTAGTAACTAGTGACTGTGGGCCATGTGTTATAGCTCAATTAAAACTCTTTCTAGCAATATTAAACATGTAACTTGTAGCAGTGGTTACTTGAATAAAAGACTAATTACATATTCAATTAGTGCTGGGAAAATTGGAATAGATACCAGCAACCAGTTGTGGGCAGTCGTGGCCTAATGGATAGAGAGTCGGACTTGTAACCCAAAGGTCATGGGTTCGAGTCTCAGGTCCGGCAGGGATTGTCGGTGAGGGGAGTGAATGTCCAGCGCTCTCCCCACCCTCAATACCACGACTGAGGTGAGACCCTTGAGCAAGGCACCGTACCCCCAACTGCTCCCCGGGCGCCGCAGCAATGGCTGCCCACTGCTCCGGGTGTGTGTTCATGGTGTGTGTGTGCACTTGGATGGGTTAAATGCAGAGCACAAATTCCGAGTATGGGTCACCATACTTGGCCACATGTCACTTCACTTCACTTCACTTCACTTCACTTCACTTCAACACCTAGTGTACATACTAGTCAGAAGTGAATGGGTGAAAGATAGATCCCCAAAGGATTCAATAGCAAAAAATGTGTAATTTGCCACCAGTAACAATTGAATATTACTTGACACTATTAGAATTATATTTTTTTATTTATTTTATAAAAGTACTAGTAACATAACAAAATAGACAATAGTTGTGCTATGGAGTAAATGTTATGTTAAAACGGCTTGCCGTAGAATATTGCTTAGCATTTTGCGAAAATAGTATTTCAAATGGTGCAATAATAAATGTTGAGATTCGGCACGTGTATCGAATTCAAGTATGTGCTAACGCGGGCAATGTCCATTTTTAGCCAAATAGCTACGAAACATCTTTGTATATAATAACACTAGGAGTACAAAAATTAGTAAATTGCGAAAAAACGGCAGGAACGCAAAGACAACCCGGCTAGAGTTGCTCACAAGTTTAGTTATATTAGTTGACAGGACATCTGTCATGCTAACTCATCCTCACATGTTAGCAAATATGCTACCAAAATGCTCGCGTTTCACTTTGGCCGTTTCCTAATGTTTACATAATATAATAGCCGTGGAGATTTATATAACTATGCCATGTCCCAAACTAACGCAAAGTTATTTAGTCCCGAATAAAGGCGTTTAAACAAAACAACAGCCGTTAGCCCATATTGAGTTCGTTGCTGCGGTAACAATCACAATCGGAACGTTACAATGTTGCAACCGATTACAACCCTGCGTCCAACTGCCTTTAATAAATAAAACACCGCTTCCGATGCATTTTCACTATTTTATTTCGTTTTGAATCCCACTTCAACTTCCACCACACTTCCACCGCCACACTCTCCAGCTAAGCGGCGTCTGAGGAAATAAGGCACACTGGGTAAAAACACATTTATATACTAACCTCCGAAAATTTTCCAACAATCCCTTCGTTCGACCACCATGCACCAGGGCAGGAAACGCTATGCAGAAAATACAACCCCAGAACATGAATAACGGAAGAATTCCTCCAACTGATCGGTAATACGTATATGCGATTGGCTGAAGGAGGCTGCAGACGCGCTCCCATTGGCTGAACGCCAGTCCATGCGAATTCGTGTTGTCAGAAATTCATGTTCAGGGGCACCTTAGGGACGCCATTCGGGTCTGTTGGGTGTATTGTTCAAGCGTGAATAAGCAAATCTAGCACAGCAGCGTCTGGGCATGAGATATTCATTGGGCGGATAGATGCCATGGGTTTTGTGTATATTTATTTGAACGCCATAACTTGACCGGTGGTTTTATTGGTTTTATAACAGCACATTTATACAGTGTGTCACAGAAGGCTTGGCAGCCATTTTGAATAGCATTATGTCATGGCCGAAGTGAGGATGCATGGGCAATGCAGTGCAGTAGAACGGCGTCACTTTTTCTGTTTGTCTGATGAATAACTTGGACTGCCCTGTTTGAAATTATGAAGTTTTGTATCAGAATGACATACATTCTTACACCATGCTTATTTTTTATGTTGTGTTAGTTTGTTTTTTATGCAAAAAACAAATTTTTTATGCATTTTTGATGCCTTAATATATTATAGTGTATACCAATCAGAAGTCACTTATGCTCACCCATGCTGCATTTATTTTATGACAAATGCAATAAACAGTAATATTATTTATTTAATATTACAGTGTTACAATTTAAAATAACTTTTTTAAACTATTTCTTTTAAAATGTAATTTATTAGTGTAATGCCAAAGCTGAATTTTCAGCATCATTACTCCTCCAGTCTTCAGTGTCACATGATCCCTTCAGAAATCATTCTGATATGCTTTGGAGCTTAATTATTATCTGACATTTTATAAATGTTGTTATCAGTTTAATATTTTCACAGCATTACTGTTTTACTGTGTTTTTAATACTTATTTCAAAATCTTAAAAAAAACAACTTTTGATCAATAGTGTAAGTTTAGTACCATAGAAAAATATGTATGTATTCCATAACAATGTGTATCAAGTCTATTTTTGATTGACACATGCAAATGAAGGAATGAGTTTTCTCTTGGATGTTCGAAGGGCTACTTTTCTACGTTTGCAACTTTTTAATGTCTGTCAAAGTTGGGTCCTTTTTCCAAAACATAATGTATTTTTCATCAGCTTTTCTCACCTCTGTGTCCTCTTCACATTTCAGCTTCTGTGGAAGAGAGGATGACAGCACATAATCTATTTTTGGACTGAGAGTCTTTCTTTGGGATGGACGTCGTAGCTCTGAAATCAGGTTCAGGTGACCCTTTCTGGTGCAGGATCTCAAATGGCTTTTCTCTCAAAGCCATCATACACATTTTTAACAGTTTCGGCCCTTTACAACTGGTGCAGTTTCGTAAAATGTGCTATTTATTATGCATTTTGATGTGCTGAATTCAAATATGGCAAAACAAATTATTGGCTACTGTTTCCAAGATATACATCCATGTAAATTGTATAGATAGTACCTGTCACCTGTCCATTTATGTAACACTTTCAAATTCAGCAAAAAATGTATGTACTTATCCTATTCAGTGCTACTCGGCACTTCTTGGCCTGTGTCTTGTATGTGTCTCACCACTAGATGGATGTAATGACATTCTAAGGCTGGCTCGCTATGGCAACCTCAGTACACAGTAGACACAGAGATCCTTTTTCAAATGGATTATTACTAGGAATAGAACAAAACTTGCTACAGTTTGCAAGTCTGTTCTTGGAGTCAGGAAAGGTATGAATACCTTTTAATTGTTTTTATATGCATTTTCATTCTAAATCATTCTATTGCTTACTAGCAAAAAGTTGAAAAAGAGTTGTTTGTGTTAACAGAAGTCGACTAACAGCAAATTCAATTGTGTTGCAGATCATTCGATGCGAGTGACAATGTCATCTCAGGTATCTCACAGCCAAAGTGTCCTTCCCTTGTTCATGGGTAAAAGCAGAAATATCACTTTTATTCTTGACTCATCTTTGGAAATGAATGGCTTTTTGGGACCAGTGAAGAATCTTATCATCCAAACCTTAATTACTAAAGCTTCACTCAGAGACTCACTCTTCAACATTATCAGCTTTTCATACAAGGTAAATTTACAATGAATCCCTCTGAACATATTTTCACAAAAGGTTACTTAAATATATTCTAAAAAAAACTGATGATGCTGTAAGTTTGGTTTGTAACAGTTTTAAGGGGATAGTTCACCCAAAAATGAAAATGTTGTCATCATTTACTCACCAACAAGGCATTCCGAACCTTATTAATTTCTTTCTTCTGCTAAACACAAAAGGAGATATTTTGAAGAATATGGGTAACCAAACAGTTGATGGACCACACTGACTTTCATAGTAGGAAATAAAAAAAGTCTATGGAAGTCAATGGGGTCCATCAACATACAGGTTTGGAACAACATGAGGGTGAGTAAATGACAGAATATTCATTTTTGGGGGAACTATCCCTTTAAATACAATTTAATCATTATTTTTATCTTAAACGGTTGAGTTTATTAAAGTCGGCATGAAACAGAGGCAGCGACTGTCATTTTTTCCCTTTTGTGGCGTTTATCCAAGAGAAATGGCTTCTCGAACAAAAAATAAAAATGTAGGGCAGGACTTAATTTTGTCCGTCAGGAATTGATTGGATGGTTGGATTGTTGTGGTTTGCTATTGGTCAGTCTCATGTGAGTGACAGGTTTTCCCTTAAACACGTCATCAGAGAAGAGATTTCGCTGCAAGAGGGAGGGGAAGTTATTTTGATTAAAGATTACAAGTGCAAATGAATTAAAATATTGCAATATTTCACAAAAATAAGAATAGTCCATTTTAATTTCATGATGACTTTAAATTCAAAGGTATATTAAACTAAATAGGAATACTCAAGCTGTTATTCATCCATCCATTTTTCAAACTGCTTGTCTTGGATGGACACCCTGGATGGATGGCCAGTCCACCGCAGAGCTAGGCTAGGCTAATGTTATATGTAAAAAAAAAATATATATATANCTAGGCAACACCATGGTCTTCTCACATGATGCCCTGCACTCCTGATGTAGTCTATGAAGCCTTGAGTTGGATCCACACATTACAGACGAGTCCTGGCAGAGACCTCCATACAGCACTGGCTTTAGCATTCTCTGACCCTGCCTGTCAGTCTGTCCATTTGGTGACCAGCGGTCTCCCAGACAACCCCACACAATGCTTGGGTTCATTATCAACCCTGGTGACACGCCCTGTGCATACATTTTACATATCTGTCAAGACTCCCATGAACACTGACATATCAGACTTCTTGCAGTGCATCACCTCCACCACTAGAGGAAGCTGTTATGTCATGTCTCTCAACTCAGCTGGCGCTGTGGATCAGGTAAGAAGTTTTACACTGCAGAATGTTTGTATGGTGACTGACCACCACTATAATAGCCAGCCTTTATTAGTTAATTGGATATTTTTCACCATTTAATGTTTTATAATATAACAGCTCAGTTTGTTGCATTCAACGGATGACCTGATTCAAAATCCATCATACTCGGAAGATCCAAGGCATTCAGTGGACTTCTATCAGGCCCCATACTACAACTGCACAACAAGTTGTGTCCTTTCTACACCATACTGGTATGCTTTCTATTTTAACTGCAAAGACTGAAAGAAAGAAAAACAGTAAATAATTATATTGTGGTAAATGTATATCTTTACAGGTGTTCCCCTGTGAATCCTTTTAGTGCAGTCTCATGTGTATCTGGAAGGGTAATGCGAGGTGCTGAGCTGTTTTGCGGCTGTCGTGTGTTAGCCAGGAAAGAAATAGACGGGTTTTACTACCTGGGGACAATCATACATCAGGTACTGAGGGGAAAAACAGAATATAATCATGAACATTCTCTACTAGTCAATAGTTTTTGAGTCTGTACGATTTTCTAATGTTTCTGAAAGAAGTCTTTTATGTTTAGCAAGGCTGCATTTTTTTATTATTTAAATGTTTTTTAAATTTAAAATAACTTATCTATTTCAAAATATTTTAAAATGTAATTTATTCATGTGATGGCAAAGCTGAATTTTCAGCATCATTACTCCAGTCTTCAGTGTCACATGATCCTTCTGAAATCCTTCTGATATGCTGATTTGCTCAAGAAACATTTTATCGTGGTTATTTATAGTAAATATATCAATGAAAAACATGATTTTTTTTTCAGAATTTTGATGAATAGAAAGTTAAAAAAACAGCATTTAATTGAAATAGAAATCTTTTGTAACATTATGAAAATCTTTACTGTCACTTTTGATCAATTTAATGCATGCTTGCTTAAAGTATTAATTTCTTTAAAAAAAAATCCAACTGACCCCAATTTTTTTGAAAGGTAGTGTATCTTTAAAGGATTAGTTCACTTTAAAATGAAAATTACCCCAAGCTTTACTCACCCTCAAGCCATCCTATGTGTATATTACTTTTTTCTTTCTGATGAACACAATCTGAGATATATTAATAAATATCCTGACGCATCCGAGCTTTATAATGGCAGTGAGTGGGATCAACGAGTATGAGCTGAAGAAAGTGCTCCCATCCACATCCATCCATCATAAAGGTGTACTCCACACGGCTCCGGGGCTTAATAAAGACCTTCTGAAGCAAAGCGATGCGCTTGTGAAAAAAACAAATCCATATTTAACAAGTTATGAAGTAAAATATCTAGCTTCCGCCAGACCACCTTCCGTATTCAACTTACGAAGAAAGTGTAAAACTCTTGCAGTTCAAAAAGCTTACGCTAAGTCCTACGCCTTCCCTATTCAACTTACAGAAAAGGCTTAACTGACGCGACGCCAGTTCCGTTTTTTTCGTAATTTGAATGGATGTGGATGGAAGCACTTTCTTCAGCTCATACTTGTTGATCCCGTTCACTGCCATTATAAAGTTCGGATGTGTCAGGATATTTATTAATATTTCTCCGATTGTGTTCATCAGAAAGAAGAAAGTCATATACACCTAGAATGGCTTGAGGGCGAGTAAAGCTTGGGTTAATTTTCATTTGAAAGTGAACTAATCCTTTAAATATAGTCAGCTCTTCAATTCAAATTCAATTAAATTTAGTTCAAATCTATATTTATAATCAGTTTGTTAAATATTTAAAGATTTCTTTTGGTCTTTAGGGTAGAGGAAATCTTTATATGGTGGAGTTCGATAAGTTTGGACCTAAAGGAAATGCATTTAAGGAAACATTAAATACAGTTCAGCCGACCTGCCAGCCTGATATAGTTAATCTAGCCATTGCACATGGGCACAGTATAGTACCAGGGGACACCATTCTAGCACCATGGGAGCCAGATCTGAGAAGATATGGGCCTGGAAGAGTCGTCTCTGGTATGGAGCTTATATATCCACTAAAAAGTAAGTTTTAGTTACAATTTTTTACAATACTAAATCATAAGAGTGATCTGTATAACCCAGGTTAATTTTCTCAGATCTATTGTCTCATTAAAGGTGATGAAGGTCTTTTGGGACTCCAGGTTCTCTTCTGGAACGGGATGACAATTCATGTCCCCAAGGAGCTTGCAGTACGGATTCCAGCCTCTCATCATGAGCAAATTATCAAAGACCTCCAGCATTATTCATCCAGGCCATGTAGCTACAGGGTTTCCCACTGCTGCGGCAGCATGAACTGTTTTGAGCTGCCATGTCACCAGTGTAGCAACCACAGTCTGTCCTCCATTCCCCTGCTCCACTGTTCAGTCAAGAGATGCTGGCCAATGTTCATGTCGCCTCCACTACTGAACAACCAGAGGAGAGATGAGCTGGAAAGGAAAGTTGATCTCCAACTGAAAGAATTACAGAGCTCTCAACAGACACAAGTGCCTTCATCTTCCTCATCATCAACCTCTGACTCGGATGAGAACGAGGAGGATACTGCAGCTGAAAAACACAGGTCAGAACTGGTGAGTCGCTCAGTAAACACAGAGATTTCCTGCCTGAGAAAGCCATACTCTCAACCTGAGTCCAAACCAGCCTGGAGATACTGGAAAAGCGGTTCTGCAGAACCACAGCACAAGCAACCAGGTAATGATTAAATATTTACGATATACAGTCAAACCAAAAATTATTCCGACATTTTTGATATATTTTTACTAGTGGGTGCAGGACACTATAGTTCATTTATGTAAGTGAGGATAGCAAAATAAACTGTGACATATTATACCCAAAAATTCTTCATACAGTGGACTACCTGTAAAATTGATAGAAATTCGGAACCAAAAGTTATTCAGACAACTTTGACCTGATCATGTTTTGCTTTAGAATTATATGACATAATTAAGATTATTTTTTTCTAACAGTTTAACTCATATTTTATTACCAACTGTAGTGAATAAACTGTATTAATGAATGAAATGTTCAAGGTGTCTGAATAAATTTTGGGTTGACTAACTGTCAAATGGACAAATACAATACATTAAAAATACTTATCATGATCTGACATAGTATTTTTGAGCATATACACTACTATTCAAAAGTTTGGGGTCAATAATGTTTTGTTTTTGTTTTTTTATTAAATTTATCAATAGTTACAGTAAAGACATTTATAATCTTACAAAAAATTTATATTTCAAATAATTTTTAAAAATAATATCATGGTTTGCACTTAAGCAACACAACTGTTTTCAACATTTAGAATAATAAGAAATGTTTCTTGAGCACTAAATCAGCATATTAGAATGATTTCTGAAGGATCATGTGACACTGAAGACTGGAGTAATGATGCTGAAAATTCAGCTTTGCCAACACAGGAATAAATGTTATTTTAAATTGTAATAATAGTTCACAATGTTACAGTTTTTAACTGTATTTTTGAGCAAATAAATCCAGACTTGGTGAGCATAAGAGACCTTTTTTTAAAAGCATTTTAATAATCTTACCGACCCCAAACATTTTAATGGTAGTAGTATATATATGGCAGAAACGTGTAGACAAACTAATGCCATTTCGAACCATGTGGTCTTTCAAAAAAGATTGAATTTGTACTAAATGAGTGTTCTTGGTATTTCAGGAAGAGCAGTCAGGTCTCCAAATGTAACCCATTCTTGGCCAAGAGACACTGGGAATTCTGGGAGCTCGACAGATAACTCTATGATGACCAATCACACCTCTTTATTTAAACTGGTTCGTGAATCACCAAAACGAGGAGTTAATATGAGGGACATATTTGGATCAACTGAATCAAAGTCATCACCATCACCACTATCTGTAGCAATCAGCACAAGGCCAAATAAAGTGATACTAGTTCCACAGCCAAAGTTCAAAGTGTTATGAGAATTGCTAGCCAGCTTAAGCTGATATTTTTCAGGGATGATGTTTGTTTGTAATTCAAATATCTTATTGCTGGTGTACAAAGTGAATACAAAATACTATTATGTAAAATCATGCAAAACTTTATTAAAATGAAACATCTGTAAGAGGTATAAATAAAGTGAATTTACATGTACATTTTTGTCTTGCTGTAAAATCTCATTATGGCTTTTATGCCTCATTATAAATTCATGATTACTATAAAAATGAATAGCCAAAATAAATATTCCTGAGTATTAAACAATAACACTTATGAACACACAAAAATAAATCAAGAAGAGTCAGTGCATTTAATATTTCAGTGCAAGTCCGCAATTAAGGCATTGAATTTCACTCCTATAATATACAGGTTCAAGTTCACAGGTTGAATGTAAGGCTTATGCTTTCTCCCGCGTCGATGTGGACAGTTTTCGTCTCTGGTCTTGTGTCTTGCATTGCTGCTGTGATGGAATAAGTCCCTGGAGACACTTCAATAAGAAAATCCTCTGTTTCTGATGAACCCTTCAATAAAATATGTAGATGAACCACTCTGATGTATTAACTATGGCCTGGTTAAAATATAGAAACTTGTACTATGCCTTCACGGTTCAAGTTCATACACATTTTTTTTTTTTTTGGGCTAAGGTCAATACTTACAATGTCTGGTTTGATGGCTGCAGTAGCATTGTGTTTCTGGTCTGCAGTCCTCAACATCTGCTGTGAATGGTAGCGACAGATGTGTCCTTGCTCACTGGGCTGAGCCAGGTGCACAGTCTTATAAAACTTCTGTTAAATAAACACAAGCTGTTTCTTCTAATTCACTTCTCAATACAGTTAAAGTAAATGAACGAATAAAGCATTTTTCCACCTGGCACTGTCTTGTAGTCTCAGACATGTACTCCACTATTGTAGCAAAAGCATGGTCCAAGTTTGAATGGGAAACGTCTCTCTGAAACACAGGACAAAAAGAATTAGTGTGATGGACGTTATTTATTTAGTGACCTAACTAATGAGAATTGAGTCTACTCACTTCTGACTCCCTCTCATGGTGATTGAACATGGGTGAAGGTCTTGGTCTTGCACTTGAGCAGCTAACAGACCGTCTTTTTGCCTTTTCCAACACCTCCTGCCCGAGTTTAGATGAACGGCGCAGGGAAGACTCCAGCCAGGATTCACTGGCCATGTACACAAGCGTCCTCGAGTGCACTGGAATCGCATATGAACATTATCGCATCTCATATAAACCAAATGATTCTCGCAACAATTACGTCATAATACGAAAAACTATTTGCAGCAGAGCAATAATTCTGATTATTGACGTATTTGCATTCATGAAAACTGTGCTACTATTTAGAAGCGGAAGTCAGAATTGTTTAACTTGTATTTCATTTTTCTCCAAATTTTTAAGCGCGTGGAAAACATGAACATACAAATTTATCTGCATTTAAATGCAAAACTTACGTGCAAATGGCGCCCAAAATGTTAGCTGTTTGTTCGTTGAACTCTATAAACTCATCACCGCCTTTAGACCCAATAATTCTCTAACTGTTGCCCCTGTATGTTAGTGATGGGTGTGTGTTGTTAAAGTGAAAGTTCAAATGCATTTCCTCTTCTCCCACGCGTTGCTGGGAAATGGAGTATTTTGCCCGTGGTTTAAACGCGACACAAGAATACCAATATTACATTAATTTCCTTTTTTAACCTATAATCTACATTTTTTTTTAAATTAAGAAGATACATTATGTACGTTTTGTCTTCATTTAAGCCATTTTAATAGGCTAATCATGTCAACTTGCAATAGTAGGCCTATTCAAAACTTTGAATAATCTCTGGCTTGATCCCCCAATGGATATCAAAACTAGTGTCTTGTGTCAAAAATGCATGTGCAGTTCACTTAAGTGATAAAGTTTACCCTCTTTAACTTAATTGTTGAACTGAATGTACGAAGCAAACTATTTGCAAAAATATCCACAACATTAACAGCAAGCAACACAAGAGCACGGTATCTATCTATGGGTCAATCAGATGTGTGTGAAAGTTGTATTTGTTATTATAACCAAAGTCCCTTTAAGACAAGTCATTTCACTCGGCGGCCATCTTTGAAACGCCTCTCGGGCATACATGCAAATCCTGTATCTCTGAATGGGGAAACATCAAATTCTCCAAAGCTGTTTGCCAAGCTTTCGATTAAATTTCATATTTGAAATCACCAAAGATCTGACAACAACTGTCTCATAATTTTTTTTTTTCCAAACGCTCGAATCATGACAAAAAAAACTATTTTTTCAGGCTGGATCAACCTAATGCGCATGCGCAGACCTAAATGCGCGTCTCTTGTGCCTCATTTCGGACTGACCAGTGCTTCTATTGGCCGCTGCAGTGACGCGATGACTTTACCAGTCGGCGATTGGATCTTATTTTGAAGGCGGGACTTATTCCGCCATATTGCGCGTTACACTCCCATTCAAAACAATAGGAGTGACACGTCTTGTGTAATTCTATAGTCTTTGTTATAACATACCCTGCTTTTTTCTTTCTTTTTTCCAGAATCATCATACAAATATATTATGAATAATGCAATGAAATGTCAATAGGTTGTTTGCACATGACATCATTGCTGTGGCGCGAAATGCAGCTGGAGGGCAGGAAGTAATTTTTCTATATAGGAATCGCTATCCTAAATTAAAAATTCCTGTTTTGCATCATTTATGGTTGCTTTTTTTGTTTTTAATTTGGTAAAATATTTACATTCTTCATGGTATTGTTTGCAGGGAAGAGAAGCTAACCCTAACCATTGCATAGAATTCCGTTCACAATGTTGATCTGGTGTCACATGCTGCTGCTTTAACCATCATATGGTAATAAATGTCCAAATAAAAAAATGTGTTCAACAAGCTGACAGAAGTAGATCCATTTCTTTGTTGGAAGGGTGTAAATGTAACTAGTATTAATGTTGTCTTTGTAAATATTAACTTCTCCACGGAGGAGAATCGGAGGGTCACATTTAGCGGACAGGACTTTCAGAGACGCTCACGATGTGGAGTTCTTTTAGGGTTTGGGAAACGTTATTTGGTGGACCTTCAGGGAACATTCTGAACGTTCTGGGAATGTTTAGGGGACTATTACTATAGGACGTTCTGTTAACTTCCCAAATGTCCTCTTTGGAATGTTCTTGCGCGACC
The DNA here is from genome assembly GCA_003731715.1 of Anabarilius grahami. NCBI lineage: Eukaryota > Metazoa > Chordata > Actinopteri > Cypriniformes > Xenocyprididae > Anabarilius > Anabarilius grahami. Next base: position 6,654,706 of record RJVU01048406.1, on the reverse strand, counting down.
ATAAAATAACCAAAATAGAACGTCCCCCTAAACTCATATCTGGAACATTATTAAATGGCCAACAGAGGACTGTGTGGGAACGTTATGTTAATGTCCCAACTATCCTCTTTGTAAGGTTCTTATGTGACCATAAAATAACCAAATTGGAATGTCCCCCTAAAGTCAAGGAACTGCAGCACATTCATTACCAAAAGAGGATGTTTTAGGAATGTTCAAATGTTCTGTAAAGGTTCAGAATTTTTTAGGCAAAGTTGCGCAAGGTCACGAGAACGTTGCCTTCTACGTGGGTGTTTTATTGAAAATAATAATGTTTGAAGTCACCGTTATGGAGGTGAGCGTTTGCTTTAGATGGGCTCTTGATTCTTGACATTTAACATTAGATTTTCTCTGGCTGCCTTAACTGTGTGTCCGAAACATTGTTGTTACAGCAATAAATAATGCAAGAAAAAGTCTGATCAGATAAATTTTTTTTTTTTGTGATGGTGATTCATTGATCCTCTCCAAAGTCAAACTCTGAGTCTGTTAACAGATAGTTTTGTATTAATTATTGGTTAGTTTTTTTTATTTTTATTCGTTTCTTTCTTTAATTCATTATACTGACATTATACGAGTTTTGATCTTTTAGACTCACACAGACATCATGAATCAGTGTATGAACCTCAACAATGGTGACAATAAAACATTAGCTTGTTTTGTGCTGTTCAGAGTTAATCTGTTTATCTGAAAATTTTGTCACCATTGTTGAGGTTCATACGCAGATTCTTGATGTGTGAGTCTACATGAAGCTGTCTTAATAATTTCTGCACAATGAAAAAAACGTTTAAAATATCAAAGCAGCACAGGCGTTATCATAGGACTACAACGGCAATAAATACAATATTCAGAGGTCAGTGAATAAGACCAGTGCATGATGATATCAACAATGAACAACCAAATCCATATGATCAGATATTTCTTTTCACATTTTTCTTTTGTAATAAATGCGCTTTAGAAACACATTTACATCAATCGGAGAAAAAGTGAAGTCAAAGCATCAAGAGTCAGGAGCCCAACTAAAGCAAGCGCTTACCTCCGTAACGGTGACATTTATAAATTTTAATAAAACATCAAAACCTCATTAAGCAGATTTGTATGAAAGAAACAAAGTCAGAGTGGTTTGTAATAAGTGAAGATGCTGAGATCTGAGATCTGTTAGTGTTTAATGTTCTGTTTCTGTTATCTGAGTTTTGTGAGGTTACCATTGTGCTGGAGAGTAGAGCCTGTGCTTCAGTCAGTGATGATCCAGAAACACGGATGTTCTGCTGCATGTTGCTTTATTTAAAGGCAGTAACTGTGTAGTTGCTGATGCAGTAGTAATTACGTTAGCTCACGCATGTGCATGCATGCACCAGTGGGGACGTTCTGGGAGCTTAACATTTCTAGTGGGGATATAGAGTTAGATTTGCTATACGGCGTCTTCCTGTCACCTTATTAACCTGCTTCCCTTAGTATTTTTACACATAGAAAAGGCGAAAACTGTATTACACCTTCCAGTTTTTTCCCCTGAACGATGACGTGAGTTCCTGTTACAATTCTTGATTCAGCATTAATGACTTACAATGGCGACATTTTTAAAAATCATGACAGAAAATCTAAATACTGCCTTAAACTCACTAACAGAAAGGCAGCGCAATAAACAAACCAGACTACACCTCAACACAGCATGAGGGCAGCTTCACATTCTCTATATCTACCGCCTCGATGACAGGCAAGTCTTTCAATTCAGTAGAAAAGTTGCTCCTCTGCATAACATAAGGATCATGTCCAACATATGTTGTGATTTTCCGCTTATACCCTTCTAAACCAGCAGGGTATGGACTTTTCTTAATCTCTTCCATTCTAATTTTCACTTCCTGCCCTCCACCTGAAATTCGCACATCATCAGAACCACGTTATAGCAAACAAGCTATTAGTTAATAGTGCTATTTAGTTCAAAGTTATTTAGTTAGCCAGATAGCAACTTTGTGCCGTCCATCTACATGAGGTATGATGATCTGGGCCACATGAGGGGTGGATTGATGGCACTTGGGTTTGCCAGATCTGAGCCACAAGCAAACCATAGCAATGCCACATGCCAGCCAAGTGCAAAGAAATAAACCAGAACTGGACCTTATCTGAGCCACAAAATCTTTATATATTATTTATAGAATCATCTTAGCATTAACAAGCCTGTTAACAAGCAGAATCACTGAAGATAAAGAGAACAGAAAAAAAGAGACAAACAGAAACACAAGAGGTACAACTGACTTCAGCCACAGCCTTAGTCAACTGAAGATAAAAAAAGACATGAAATCTCTCCAGATTAAACATATCCACAAACACTTTTACAGCTTCACATATTTCTAACCAGATTGACTTTATTTCTGCCATTCATCTACAGAGGTTCTTATTGAGAATTAACAGAAGTTTAACATTAATGTTTGTTTCATTTGAAGTCACCATAATGGTGATTGGTGTTTCCATTAGTTGGACCCTTAACTCTGTCTTTGCTGGCTGCTGTGACAGTGTTATTTATCAAACACATTTGCAGTAGCAAAAAAACTGAACTGGTTTCACTTAATTGTGCTTTGCCTTTAATACATTTAAAACGCAATCCTGGATTTACTGCAAAATGAGATAATGCTGTATTTCAGAAATCAATTTGAAAATTGAAAATAAAGCCATGAGCAACAAAAAAAACAGTTACAATAACAAACACAGATATGAGCAATCAGAGTATGAATCTCAACAATGGTGATAAAATATTCAGACAATCAGATCAACTCTGGACATCACAAAAAGCTATTAAAAGGCAGAACAAAAACCACAGAAAAAATAAAAGAGTTAGAGTTAAAGAAAATAATAGGACAATTCAGCTGCATAATTTATTCATGCTTTGATGCATGCTGGGAGTTTTGAACTAGTGTTCCCAGCATGCATTGCGGCATGACAGTTTTGATTGTTATTGTTGAGATTAAAATCAAAAAGAAAAAAAAATCAAAAAGAAGTGCTCAGGGAGTTCCCTTAGAGGAAGAGGTTAAGGAAGGGTGTCTAAAAGTGGGGTGGAACGTAGCCAAAGTGACATTGTCAACTACTTGTTTGGCACGTGTAATACAGCAGTTCTAGTCGTTTGCGCAGACCAGTGTGAATGGGATTTTTGATAACAATGTCATCTGTACAAAGAAAAAACTTTTCCGTTTCCGTTCATCGTTGTCATGTAAACATAGTGTTAGTTTTTCTCTTGGTGCTGAAATTGTGTTAGCTGTGGCAAAAATAGCAAGGGAAAATGTGGTAGAATGCATTGTGGCATGAAGCATGTCACCATTGTTGAGATTTATATTTCTACATAAGATGGTCTGTGGTTGGAAAATGCTTGAGCAGTCCTGCAGCAGTCAACCTAAAGCTTTGACCTGCACACCCACTGAAGCTAACCAGGGTTGAGCCCAGTCTATATCTTGATGGTAGACTGAGCAGCTGTGGGAAGAGATGTTAGAGAAGCCAGTGGGTTTGATCAACCTGTGGCCAGAGTGGGACCTAACGCCCCAGTACAGTCGCAACAAGCTGTACTGTATAAAGGGTTAAAATAAACCCATTTCATATTTATACTCTGATATAAAATAGTCCATACATCACATATTGCCCAACGCCCCAGTACATTAGCCATAAACTGTACTGAATAAAGGGTTCAAATAAACCCCAGAAAATGAGGGGTGTAACCCTGAGGCAAAAATAATCCCTACATACCATGCAGTTAGTTAGTTAGTTTTACATCACAAATTATATATTATTTAGTTCTTATAACTTACATGGAAGCACTCTATTTTTTTTTCATAATTATTTTGAATGTTTTTGAAAGTAGTCTCATATGCTCATCAAGCCTGCATTTATTTGATCAAAATACAGAAAAACAGTAATATTGTGAAACAGTTATATTGCTTTCAAAAATGACTGACCCCAAACTTTTGAAGAGTAGTGTAAAATTACAGGCCAGTATCCCTTCTTCCCTTCATTGCTAAGACACTTGAGAGAGTTGTACTCAACCAACTGTCTACTTATCTCACGCAGAACAACCTCCTTGACGACCACCAGTCTGGTTTCACGAGTGGCCACTCAACTGAGACTGCCCTGCTCTCAGTCACTGAAGCCCTGAGACTGGCACGAGCAACTTCAAAATCATCAGTACTCATCTTGCTGGATCTGTCTGCTGCTTTTGACACAGTTAACCACCAGATTCTCCTGTCAACACTCATTTCGAAGGGCATCTCGGGAACCACACTCCAGTGGTTTGAGTCTTACCTCTCAGGTAGGTCCTTCAGGGTATCATGGAGTGGTGAGGTGTCCAAGTCACATCATCTTGCTACTGGGGTACCTCAGGGCTCTGTGCTTGGACCACTTCTCTTCTCCATCTACATGTCATCACTAGGATCTGTCATTCAAGATCATGGTTTCTCCTATCACTGTTACGCCGATGACACACAACTCTACCTCTCATTCCAACCAGATGATCCGACGGTTGCTGGTCGCATCGCAGCCTGCCTGACAGCCATTTCTGCCTGGATGAAGGACCACCACCTTCAACTCAACCTTGCAAAAACGGAAGTGCTTGTGGTCGGTGCCAACCCAACACTTCATCATAACCTTTCAATTCAACTTGGGTCGTCAACCATTACTCCGTCCAGGACAGCCAGGAACCTTGGAGTGGTGATGGATGATTGTTTAAGCTTCACAGATCACGTTGCAACAACAGCCCGGTCCTGCAGATTTGCCTTGTACAACATCAGGAAGATTAGACCCTTCCTATCGGAGCATTCCACACAAATTCTTGTCCAAGCTCTTGTTCTATCCAGACTGGACTACTGTAATGCTCTCTTGGCTGGCCTTCCAGCATGCACTATCAAGCCTCTACAACTGATCCAGAATGCTGCAGCAAGACTGGTCTTCAACGAACCGAAGAGAGCGCACGTCACTCCTCTCTTCATCAGTCTGCATTGGCTGCCAGTAGCTGCTCGCATCCAATTCAAGGCTCTGATGTTTGCCAGAACGACCGCTGGCTCTGCACCGCTATACCTTAACTCACTACTTCAGACTTACATGCCCTCCAGAAACTTGCGTTCTGCAAGTGAACGGCGCCTTGTGGTGCCATCACAAAGGGGAAAAAAATCTCTCTCACGGACCTTCTCCGGGTCTGTTCCTGGCTGGTGGAATGACCTGCCACGCTCTATCCGAGCAGCTGAGTCTCTAGCCATTTTCAAAAAAATGCTAAAGACATATCTTTTTCGTCAGCACTTGACCCAGTAATAGTAGCACTTACTTTGATTTCTATTCTTCTTCCATCTATTTGTGTATTTTATATATAAAAAAAAAAAATTAAAAAAAAAAAGCACTTTACTGACATAACTGTGACTTCACACAGCACTTACATACTGTTGTTCTCATGTTGAGTTTGATTTGATTCTACTGTTCTCATTTGTAAGTCGCTTTGGATAAAAGCGTCTGCTAAATGACTAAATGTAAATGTGTAAATGTAAATGCAACAAAAACTCCCACCAAACATGCATGAAAACACTTTTTACAAAAAACAAATAAATAAAATAAAAATAGATAAATAATAACAATAATAAAACACTAATCCATGCATCACCAGAAGTGTATGAGTATTTGATTGTCAAAATATTTGGTATCTGAACAAAATTTAACGGAGATATATATTCACATTTCATTTTCACAACATAGGGCTGTAAAATATTGGAATTGAAATTGCAATATTTTGTTTACTGCGTTATATATTCAGATATTAAATAAATACACCAGATTACTTGAATAGCTCTATTTGGAAAGAATTAATAATTCTAGAATGATTGGGATGATTTATAATAAACAGTGCTTTATATTTTTTCAGGTAAGTATTTGGGTACACAAAAAAATAAATAATCAAATGTAAAATAACACTGCATAGGCTTTACTGTATAAATTGAATATAATTAATCTGTGTTAAAACTGCAAAAGTGCTTTTTGTATTTTGTTGTTTGTTCAAATTCATGACACAGAAAACAGCAAGCCTGCTGTCATTTGCTGTCACAAGACCGAATGCGCGGATAGATAGACCGAATAGATACGGAAGTGACATTAAAATCTCGTAAGGGAAAAATTACTGGTCATTACTGAAATCTCATAGAGGAACAAAACCAACCATCATTGAAATCTCATAACCCAACAAAACCATCCGTTATTGAAATCTCATAACCAAATTCTCTGTTGTAGTTTTCTGCAAAATCATGAAAAAACAGCAATGTACTGAAAAACATAACAGTCAAATTTAATAAATGAAACAAGTTAATTTCACTGAAGTATTAGTGAAAGTTAATACAACTCAATAATTGATCAGAGTAAATGTTGAATTGAAATGTGTTTTTGCAGTAGATGTTGGTGTTTAATGTTTTGTTGGGATTTAAAGGGTTTCTGTTGTCTGAGTTTTGTGCGTCACCATTGTGCAGAAGAGTAGAGCCTGTGCTTCATTCAGTGATGATCCAGGAGCACTGATGTTCTGCTGCATGTTGCTTTATTTAAAGACAGTAACTGTGTGGTTGCTGATGCAGTGACAATTTCTTAGCTAAATGCAATTGCACATTGTTGTTATTAGCTAGCAGTTATCTGCAAGAGATTTAAACTGACTTGATGTTTCTACACTCTAAAAAATGCTGGGTTAAAAACAACCCAAGTTGGGTTGAAAATGGACAAACCCAGCGATTGGGTTGTTTTGACCCAGCAGTTGGGTTAAATGTTTACCCAACCTGCTGGGTAGTTTTATTTAACCCAACAATTGTTTACAAATTACTATATGTCTGGCTTAAAATGAACCCAAAATAGGTTGGAAATTAAAAATCAGACTCATAATTACTAGAGGGAACAATAATAATCAAAAAGATGAGCATTTATTAATAAGCAATTTAATAAATGTTTATTGTTTAAATATTATTCAAAAAAAGTATTAATAAATGTTTGTTTATTAAACATATTAATACATGTTAATTTCCAACATATTTTGGGTTTATTTTGAGCAAGAAATACAGTAATTTTTAAACAATATTTGGGTTAAATAAAACTACCCAGCAGGTTGGGCAAACATTTAACCCAGCCGCTGGGTTAAAACAACCCCATCGCTGGGTTTGTCCATTTTCAACCCAACTTGGGTTGTTTTTAACCCAGCATTTTTTAGAGTGTAGTTTTAATGAACTTGGTTATTTCTTTTTTTAGTGAACTCAAATGAAATAAGTTCAAGTGAATAACATACTCATAGTTATAAACATAAGTTTTTGAATTTAAATGGCAGTCAGACAATTTAAGAAAGTCGATTTTTGCTAATGAAATTAGTTGATGAGTTTTAATTGAGTGCATGGTATTTTTACAGCAACATGTAGATTATGGTAAAGAATTGTAAAATTAACAGTAAAGTATTGGCAACTTTTTTGCCAGTAATTACTTGAAAATTCACAGGACTGATCATCTTTGAAATCTCGTAAAGAAACAAAAGAACAAAACCAACAGTCATTGAGATCTCATAAAGCGAATTTTGACGCTCTCGTCAGCTGTGGTGTAAACGCACAGTAACAGAAGAAATCATTGAAAACTGACTGCTATTGATATCTCCTATAAAGGAACAAAACCAGAGGTGTAAAAGTCCTCCTCTGTATTTTGTTTCAGTCACCTGGATTTGCTAATTAGCACAGTTTTTTAGCCAGGAAGTAGAACTAATTAGTGAAATCAGCTGGCTGAGTTCATGCACTGCAAAAACTCCACCAAACTCTTTTAGAGCCCAATTGCTGAGTCAGGTGTCAGACTTAACCTATTAATTACAGCAGAAGATTCAGCTTTTTCAATATAATNCTTTTGTAGTACTGATTAATAACCCAAAATGCAAATCACAAAAACAAATTAAAAGTCATGAAAATTCATTTAGATTTAGGTTGAAGACGCATCCACCTTAATTATTAAAAAGTATCGGTATTGGTATCGGCGATACTGGCCCTGTATTTACTTGGTGTCGGATCGATACCAAATCTAGCGGTATCGCACACCTCTATCATTAAGAGACACAGACATCAAGAATCAGCCTGTAAATCTCAACAGTGGTGACCATCAAAAAGCATGTTGGGTTGGGCATTCTGGGTGCCACCAATCAAAGTTCATCCATAGCTTCCCATCATGCATTGCTGCATGAATAAATTATGAGCTTAGTTGTCTTATAATTTCCTTTATTCTCACTATTTTATTTTTGCTTTTTTTAAATTGTGACTTTTTAGTAGCATGTTTTCTAATGTTCAGAGTTTATCTGTTTATCATAATATGTTGCTCATCACCGTTGTTGAGAATCCTACGCTGATTCTTGATGTCTGTGTGTGCCTAAATGAATTTTTTTTTAATTATTATTATTATTATCATCATTATCATCATCAGAACAAAGAATTTCTTTGAATTATATTGAAAAAGCTGAACCTGCTGCTGTAATCAAGGTATAAATCTAACTCAGATGATTAAATGATATATAAAGATTTTGTGGCTCAGATAAGGTCCAGTTCTGGTTTATTTCTTTGCTCTTGACTGACATGTGGCATCGCTATGGTTTGCTTGTGGTTCAGATCTGGCAAACAGGAGCAGATATTTGGAAGAATGTTTGTAACCAAGCAGATCTCGCCCCCCATTGTCTATCATAGTATTTTTTCCCTACTATGGTAGTCAATAGGCCCGAGATCTGCTTGGTTACAAACATTCCTCCTTTGTGTACAGCAGAACAAAGAAATTTATACAGGTTTGGAACAACTTAAGGGTGAGTAAATTATGACACAATTTTCATTTTTGGGTGAACTTTCCCTTTAAAGGATTAGTTCACTTTCAAATTAAAATTTCTTGAAAATTTACTCACCCCCATGTCATCCAAGATGTTCATGTCTTTCTTTCTTTCTTCATTCAAAGGTTTTTGATGAAAACATTCCAGGATTTTTCTCCATATAGTGGACTTCAATGGCCTCCAAACGGTTGAAGGTCAAAATTACAGTTTCATTGCAGCTTCAAAGCGTTCTACACGATTACCAGACGAGAAATAAGGGTCTTATCTAGAGAAACCATTGCTCATTTTCTTAAAAAAAAAGTAATAAATAAATAAATTATATAAGTTTTAACAATAAATGCTCATCTTGAACTAGCTCTCTTCTTCTTCTTCTCTACTTGAATTCCAGCAGTGTAGACACTGCTAAGTGTATTACTGCCCTCCACAGGTCAAAGTTTGAACTAATTGTTATATACTTGCACTAGAATATTGTATATGACAATTTAGTTCAAACTTTGACCTGCGGAGGGCAGTAACGCACTTAGCAGTGTCTCCACTGCTGGAATTCAAATAGAGAAGAAGAAGAGAGCTAGTTCAAGATGAGCATTTATGGTTAAAACGTATAAAATAAAAATAAAAATTTAGAAAATGAGCGATGGTTTCTCTAGATAAGACCCTTATTTCTCGTCTGGGATCGCTGTAAACTGTAATTTCGACCTTCAACCGTTTGGGCTCCATTGAAGTCCACTATATGGAGAAAAGTTCTGGAATGTTTTCATCAAAAACCTTAATTTCTTTTCGACTGAAGAAAGAAAGACATGAACATCTTGGATGACATGGGGGTGAGTAAATTATCAGGTCATTTTAATTAGAAAGTGAACTAATCCTTTAAGTATTGAGCAATAGAGTCCAGCGATTGTTAAAAAAAAGAATCCTTGATAAATGATTCTTTAAGTTCATTTTTCTCATAGTGCCTGGATATCAGATAAATATAAAAGTACCTTTTAAAAGCCAGAGAAGCATCTTTACAAGATTTTAATCATATTTCACCAAACATTCTAATTCATGGAAGCATCTTAAAGCTTAAAGGATTACTATGGCAGATGCTTAGTAATTATTTGACATCCATGGCCAGTCGTAGATTAACTAGTGTTCTATCAGGACATGTGAGCAACACAGCATACTGCATCAACAAGTAAAGAATTAGTGTTCCAATACTTCAAAAATTTAAAATATGCAACAAACTCATGGAATGCAGTTGAACACATGGGAAGCTGTTATTTGATTGTGTCTCTGGGAACACATCCATCCTCTGGCTGCTCTGTGATTTATCAAACATTCATAAGGCATTCTACAGGAAGACAGACCATAGATGGAAAAAAAGAAAAGAAAAAGGTACTGCTAGCATTGAATGCTTCTTATCATATCCATAAATACTGATATATAAATAAATCGTGACACTGTTACCACGGTTTCAGTGTTATGCAGTGAGGAAACCTCCCAATAGCATCCTTCTAACACTTCCCACGCAGTCTAACAGGCTCTCTGCACTGAGATTGAATCCCACTGTGCTCATCTAAGTGAACAGAATTCATTCAAGCGTACTGGTGTTGGGTCCACGTGCCATCTATAAACACCATCTGCCGTAACACGCTCTGTTTATACGCACACGTTTATTGTGCTTTCGGGTGCATTATGACGCACTATAAGTCAACATGTTGATTTGGGTATATAAATATATAATGTGCCGTGTGCCTGCAGATTGTGGCTCTCTTTTCTCTCTTTCTGCAGATATGGGACAGAGGCTCACATGCACATAGCCACATGCCCTGATTCACCCTCGACTGTCCCGAGAGAGAGAGATGGAGTGAGAGAGCGTGCACGAGTTACTGGAGAGATGAGATCGGGGATTTAAGAGTGCACAAAATTACATCCACACGTGCACTTCATGTTATGTAAGAGCCTTGACTGCCTCACTGTATGCTGTAGGATAACAGCGGCAGTGAGCGGACAGGCAGAGCAGATGCTGTGTACACACACAAGGAAGCCTACGCTTAATACAGCAGGAGAAACAGAGAAGGAGCTGCCATTTTTAGGAGCTATGGGCATAAGCTTGGAAGAACTAAGCTTGGATGAGCTTGGATATTCACAGAAACCTATAGGAAAAGAAGCTATTTCTGATATTCCTTCACGTGGCACTATGAATGGATTATAATCAGTGATGTATAGCTTGCTACGCGGAGTATTGTGATCACCTGAGGACATATCTGTTTTGATTTTTAGGCTGCGGCCCCTGGGGGCCTTTGATCATGACATCAGTGTGGTATTTGTTGTGGGTTTTGTGTGGACTGACGGTGTGGTTACCCCACACTCACGCAGCTTCAGTGAGCCACATTCTGCTCATGACAACCTCTGATCCAACCACTGACGAGCAATCAATCAATCCAGAACATCAGACTCAACCTACAGATCCACCCACCAACAACACAGGTAAGAACATTTGACAGACAGACAGTGTGGCATACACAGACAGAGAGATAGATAGATAGAAAGACAGAAAGACATTATGTGACAAATATAAATTGTCCCATTACATGGTGTGTGGCTACAAAAACTTGTGGATTGTGTGTGGACTGATTTTGTGGTTTCCTCATATTCATGCAGCATCAGTGAGACCCAATATGCTCATAACCACCTCTTATCCAACCACTGACAAGCAATCAATCAATCCAGAACATCAGACTCAACCTACAGATCCAGCCAGCAACAACACAGGTAAGAACATTTGACAGACAAACTGTGTGGGAGAGTCAGACAGACAGACAGTCAGTCTGAGTGGGACAGACAGACAGACTGTGTGAGATAGATAGATAGATAGATAGATAGATAGATAGATAGATAGATAGATAGATAGATAGATAGATAGATAGATAGATAGATAGATAGATAGATAGAAAATAATAATGTTTGAAGTCACCGTTATGGAGGTGAGCGTTTGCTTAAGATGGGCTCTTGATTCTTGACATTTAAACAGTAGATTTTTTCTTTCTAAAACATGCTTATTTCAGCAGAAATTGCGATGGCGATTCTGGTCAGATGAATTTGGTTGTTCGGTGATGGTGAGTCACTGATCCTCTCTAGAGACTGAACTCTGAGTGTATTAACTATTAGTTATGCACTAATTAATGGTACATTTTTTTTATGAGTTTTTTTCTATTTTAAATCATTATACTGACAGAGGTTTGAGCAGTGTCTTTCAGACTCACAGTGTACCTCAACAGTGGTGACAATAAACAAAAATCTGATCTGTTTATCTGAAAATGTTGTCACCATTGTTGATGCCTGTGTGAGTCTGACTAATTTCTGCACAATGATAAAAACTTTCAAAATGTCAAAGCAGAATAGGATTTCATGCAATAAAAAACACAATATTCAGAACTCAGTGAACTAAGCCACTGTATAATAATAAAATCATCAATAACAAGCAGCCATTCCATTTGATGTCTTTTTTTTATAACAAATGTGCTTTAACAACACACATTTACAACAATTGGAAAAAAATTAAGTCAAAATGTCAAGGGTCAGGAACCCAACTAAAGCAAGCGCTTACCTCCGTAACGGTGACATTTATAAATTTTAATAAAACAACACTTCATTATGAAGTTTTGAATGAAAGAACTAAAGTCAGAGTGGTTTGTAGTGAAGATGCTGAGATCTAGAGAGATCTGTTAGTGTTTAATGTTCTGTTTCTGTTATCTGAGTTTGGTGAGGTCACCATTGTGCTGGAGAGTAGAGCCTGTGCTTCAGTCAGTGATGATCCAGAAACACTGATGTTCTGCTGCATGTTGCTTTATTTAAAGGCTGCAGTAACTGTGTAGTTGCTGATGCAATGATACAGTAGTTACATTAGCTCATGCATGTGCTGTTGTCAGCTAATGACTTACTGCAAGAGATTTGCATTTTAAAGAAAAGGTTTCATAAAATTAATCCAGGAATTACCTGTAAAGAGTTTTTTTTTTTTTTTGTAAGACATTTAAGAAAAATCAGTTTTTGTTTGAACAGCCATGTTTGTTAGTCAATTTAGCTTTAATTTTCAGTTCAATTTTTTGACGAGGGCAGCAGGGACGTTCTGAGAACATTTCCAAATAAAATATGGTTCACTAAACGTTCAGAGAATGTCTTGAATATTCTGTGAAGGTCCGCCAAATAACGTCCCCCAAACCTTAAAAGAACATCGTGACCATCTCTGAACGTCCTGGGAACGTTACAATGTCCTTAACACCAGTGGGGACGTTCTGAGAATGTTTTGGGAATGTAAAATTTCTAGCATAGCTAGATAGATAGCTAGATAGATAGATAGATAGATAGATAGATAGATAGATAGATAGATAGATAGATAGATAGATAGATAGATAGATAGACAGACAGACAGACAGACAGACAGACAGACAGACAGACAAATATAAATTGTTCCACTACATTACATGGTGTGGATTGTGTGTGGATTGATTGTTACCCCACATTCATGCAGCCTCAGTGAGACCCAATCTGCTCATGACCACCTCTGATCCAATCACTGACGAGCAATCAATCAATCCAGAACATCAGACTCAACCTACGGATCTATTCAGCAGTAATGAAACAGGTAAGAAAAACTGCAGATATATTGTACTGATGAAAACATTAAACTTTTAAACTCTGAGAATTAACCATCAGGTAATTATATAATGTGTTATGGGTTCCCATGTGGCTCATGAAAGCAAATTTATATATGTGATATATATATTTTTAATATTATATATCTTTGTGTTTTTTTCACACTCAGCTTCAGTGAGCTCTATTATGCTAATGACTACCTCTGATGCAACTAATGCAGCACAATCAACCACTCCAAAACATCAGAATGACTCTACTAATCCACCCAACAATACAGGTGAGAACAACTACAGACAGACAGACAGACTAGATAGATAGATAGATAGATAGATAGATAGATAGATAGATAGATAGATAGATAGATAATAGATAGATAGATAGATAGATAGATAGATAGATAGATAGATAGATAGATAGATAGATAGATAGATAGATAGATAGATAGATAGATAGATAGACTTTTAGCACTTCATATACACACAATTTCTCCTCACCCATAAAAAAGTCTGACTTGTCAACGGATGGCCTAAGTGCACTTTCAAAGGTTTTTGATAATAGGAAAACTGTGTGGAACTAATCAATATTTGATAAAGGGCCTTATCTTTATTTAATCAGTTGCTACTCCAGAAACAGGGGGGAACTGGAGGGAGGAGGAGTACTTGATAGTAAGCTGGGATGGGACAAGAGGCTAGATAGGGAAGACAGTCACTGATATGCTGGCACTGATACAAAGCAACATATACTCACTGAACACCATGCAAATAGAAGACAGACATTTACACATTAATGAAAATTCACTGTGGTTCACCACAGGATACAAAGATGCGTGAGATGTCTCACTGCATTGGAAACACATGTCTGCAGCAAAATGCATGAGGCAGAAAAAAAACTATAACATATGCAAAACAACTGGAATGATACAATCATTCTCCATAGAAGGTTTCATGATGATGAAAGGGTTTCAGGCACGTATCATGATTCAATTTACACAGTTTATAGGGATAGTTCACCCAGAAATGAAAATTCTGTAATGTTGTTCCAAACCTGTAAAACCTGAGTTTCTTTCTTCTGTTGAACACAAAAGAAGATATTTTAAAGAATGTCAGTAATCAAACAGTTGACGATAGCCATTGACTTCCATAGTATTTTTTCTCCTATGAAAGTCAATGGCCACTGTCAACTGTCTGGTTACCAATATTCTTTAAAGAAACTCAAACAGGTTTGGAACAACATGAGGGTAAGTAAATGATGCCAGAAGTTTCATTTTTGGGTGAACTATCCCTTTAACACATCACAAAATATTAAAAGTCTTTGCTCTGATCTATCTACACATCTGTCTGTTCATGTATTCCTACAGGGCTTGTGTGTATTTCAGTGCTTCCACCACGACGGGGATCATACTACGTGGAGCATGGCACAGGGGTGTCTGTGGGCTCTATGCTTGTGTTCTGGTGTAAAGAGGGCTACCAGCTGGTTGGCCATGAGAAAATCTCATGCATCCTGCATGCAGGCATCCCTCGATGGAGCAGCTACCTGCCAGTCTGTGAGAGTAGGGCAGCCATTTAATTACCTTTTATGGAAAGACATTTATCCTTATAATAAAAAAGCCTAATTATTATTTTCATAGCCAAATTTGTTTAAGCAAATATCTGAATTTAAAATCTGTAAGATTGTGTTTAGGTATAAAATATCTCAAGAATATTTACAGTTTTTCTCTCAGTTTTAATATAACTGGCCATCATATCTGGTCAAACCAACCCTATATTTTTACCAGGTATCCCTCGGCCAAATGACCAGGGTCTTCGCATTGCTTTACTGGTGTCTGTGGTGAGCGGGGTGGTCATCCTCGTCATGACTGTGTGCTTCATCGTCTGCTGTTGTCAAGAGCGCATGAGCAAAAAGAAGGAAAAGCAAAGGACAGGCAGAAGCAGGTTAGTCACTTTAATAATTAAAATAACCTTAAAAGATTACATTTTTTGATTATTAAAATTCATCAAAATCATTAAAAAAGTGTGGTGTCTTTCAATAAAATAAAATAAACAAATATAAATTTGCCCCATAAAGTATATTTACACTTTAGCTACACGATTAATGTATAAATCTAATTGCATTACATATCAGATTATCAAATCAAGTGGCATTTATTTAAATAAAGAAAAACATCTTAAATATGTATTTTACAAAAATGTGTTTGTTAGCTTATAAATTAAAGGGTTAGTTAACCCAAAAATGAAAATTCTGTCATTAATCACTCACCCTCATGTTGTTCCAAACCCGTAAGACCTTGGTTCATCTTCGGAACACAAATTAAGATATTTTTGATGAAATTCAAGAGGTATCTGAAATCCGATAGACTGCAATTACCATTTTCAAGGCCCAGAAAAGTTGTAAAGACATTGTTAAAATAGTCAACGTGACTACAGTGGTTCAACCTTAATGTTATGAAATAATGAAAATACTTTTTGTGCACAAAAAACAAACTTAGATATAAATAACTTTATTCAACAATTTCTTCTCTTCCCTGTCAGTCTCGCTATTGACGTAGTAAACACAGTGCAGCACTTCCTGGTTCTATGTCAGAATGCCGGCTCATTATTGGCTGGCTCCTGCGTCCGCATCACACGTATACGTCGTGCTGCTCACTTGAACAGCATTGGCCAATACTGAGGAGGCGTTCTGACGTAGAACCAGGAAGTGCTGCACTGTGTTTACTATCTATCTATCAATATTAGTAGAGACTGACAGGGAAGAGAAGAAATTGTTGAATAAAGTAATTATTTTTGTTTTTTCATTTCGTATTTTTCTTCCTTCTTTTTTTTTTGCACACAAAAAGTATTCTTATCGCTTCATAACATCACGGATTTCATCAAAAATATCTTAATTTGTGTTCTAAAGATGAACAAAGGTCTTACAGGTGTGGAACGACATGAGGGTGAGTAATTAATGACAGAATTTTCCTTTTTGGGTGAACTAACCCTTTAAGACTAAATTAAGACTAAATATCTGGACACTTTCTGGTTGTTAAACATTAAGAAACTGATTCAACCATTAAAATGACCTTGAATACTCGGTTAAATGAATTAAAAAGAGCTTTCCTGTAGCTCAGTGGTTAGAGCATGGCACTAGCAATGCCAAGGTCATGGGTTCGATCCCAGGGATTGCACATACTCAGATACAAATGTATAGTATAATGCAATGTAAGTCGCTTTGGATAAAAGCGTCTGCCAAATGCATAAATGTAAATGTAAAAACAAATGGTTTGTTCTGAGAAAAGGTCTACCATCATTTTTCCCACCACAGATTCCACTTGGAGGTTCTGAATCTAATGCAATTAAATTCATACATTTTTATGTGTGGTTTATGTGTTAAAAAAAATCTCCAAATACCTGACCTGTTACATTTCCTTGATTAATACATAGGCTTAATAAATATACTGTGTTTTAAAGGGCACTATGATGCACTAAAAAAATGTAAACAATCAAAATATTGTGATGGTACTGTCGTTCACCTTCAGGAGAAGAGAAACACGGAGCTCTAGGTCTCGGAGGAGCCCATCCTGGTTGGAGAGAGAGCAGCTAGATTGGGAGGCATTCCCCCCACCGAAACTTTTCAGCCTGTCTCAGCGTCTTGACCGACCGCTGCCTCCTGGTAGTCCTGTTTATTCTGAGGTCATCAGAGCCTATGAGAACAGAGGGTATGAGAGGTAAGGAAAACCATTGTAAAATATATTTAGCTGTTGTATAACATATGTTTATTTAGCTGATTTAAACAAAGTGAACTTCCCTTTTACTTTGAGTGAAAGTGAAGTTTCTCTCAAATGCCACTTTATTTATGGCATAATAGGCCTTACTTGTATTGAAACCCACAACACTAGCCCACTCGCTACAACCACACCACATACTATTATATAATATGTGGGAGGATGTGTAAAGCCTCAGGACATATACAAAGTGATTCAGTTTCTAAATTCTCATTCTTTCTACACAGGAGTCAAGAGAGTCTGCTGAGAAGCCCCCATACCACATACCCTACATACCATGCCAACAGTCAAATCTACCCAGCCCTTGTATTCCAGAGGGTTCAAACTGAGCCAAACCCCTCCACCTCTTCTTCCACCCCAGTTTACGTACAGATTTCTACACCTCCCAAAAACAAGACCCCACACGCTCCTTCTGTCACTCACCCACAGACCAACCATTAGTCAAATTTCTCATCAGCAGCACCGAATGTGGCCAAGACAATACAAACAACACTGCACAGCTGTGGCGGACAGATTTAACTGGTCGAAGCACTTTGATATTTTTAATGTTGATGATATCTTTTAATATTTGCTATACTGTAAATATACCTGAACCTGGTTATTTTTGTCAGATCTTTAACTGATTGCACTAAAGATACCTAATTTAACCAAACTGTAAATAGATGTTTTGATGATATTGTAAGAAAATAAGACCAAAATCTTTTTGTTTTGCACATAGGAGTTTGCTTGAGGTGGCCAACTACCACCCATTTTCATTATATTATATTCATAATGTGTTGTAAAACAGCGGTATGTACTCTTTGTTAGAATGAGCAGTTTGTTAACCTAAAATCTGTAACTGTAAAATTTGCACTTTAAATGCACTGATTCATTTGTAATAAATTGTTGGGTTGATCTGTTTTCCTTGTGCTGTTCATTGAGTCCAGATGCCCTTATCGATTTGGGTAAAATTTGCTATATGTCTTTTTTCGAAACCAGAACGGATGTGGAGAAAAAAAAAATCAAATTTTCATTGGGTGGTGGACACCATGCGTTCAATGAACCAGCAGAGAAATTCAAATACTTTTACTTAATTTACATCGACACAACAGAACAAGAACTGAGATATTTAAGATCTGTCAAGAAGAGAGAAGAAAAAGGACAGCGAACAATAAAATTCATCTCATAGCCAGAAAAGGTCAGTCTCAAAATTTTCAGTAACACTTTCACAACTTTATTTTATCTTGTTTTTCCATATATATATATATATATATATATATATAT
>RJVU01048406.1:6618974-6636180 GCA_003731715.1 Anabarilius grahami | reverse complement strand
GTTGTCTATAGATATTCAAAAGTTTGGGGTCAGTAAGAACTTTTTTTATGAAAGATTGTTTTATTCAGCAAGGATGCATTAAATTGATCAAAATAAATGGTTTAGAATGATTTCTGAAGGATCATGTGACTGAAGACTTGAGTATCTTAAAATATATTAAAATTGAAAACAGTTATTTTAAATTGTAACAATTTTTCACAATATCACTGTTTTTAGATGAGAATTTTGCAGTATATTTGCCTTGTATTTGTACTAAATGCAATTTTCTTTGTTTACAGTGCTCCGTCAACATGGCAAACAGCACATCAAATGAAACCCATACACACACAATCTACAGTAATATCAGCAGTCATACAAACAATATTCACGTGTTTTTTCTTACCATTGTGGATAAGTGCAATGAAAAAGACTATTCCTATGTTCGCTTGCCACTGGAATTCTTAACTCTCGTGCTGGGCCTCCCAACTAATGTGGCTTTACTATGGCTGCTGGTGAGGGGCGAGAAAGCTCTGTCACCTTCTGAAGTTTTGGGGCTCAATCTTGCCGTGCTGAACATACTCTACTGTGTCAGTCTTCCTCTTGATGTGTACATTTCTCTGAGTAGACGCACTGGAACGCTTCTCTCAGTGTCTGAGGCCATCTCTATCCTCAATGTGATCGGCTGCCCTCTTCTCTTGACCAGTATGTGTGTGGAGCGCTACTTGGCCGCAGCACATGCAGTCCTCTACATGAAACTAGGGAGTAGATGGGAGTATCGTGTTGTCTGGTCGGGTCTAATCTGGATCTTAACTTTAGGCATTGCAGTGATTACCTACCAAGAAAGGCTGCCTAAATTAGCTCTGTACATGTCAATCACCCTTGATGGTTTCTTACTGATAATGCTGGCATGTCTAATTGGCATTGTACGTGTCCTCCGCAAAAAAGGTCCAGGTGAAGGGCAAACTGGTGGAAGAGGTGGGTCACCCATAAAAAACAGAGCACTAAAGAACGCTTTATTGATTCTAATCCCGACAGCTGTAATCTACGCACCTCTCCTGGCTATAGCCCCTTACATGCTCTCACTTAAGGCTGGAGATGAAGCTAGTGACTCACAGTGTATGATTTTGAATCTGTTCCATACCTTCCCCAGTCTTGGGGCTTGTATCGGGCCTGTGTTTTACATGTCCCGTGCAAAACAACTACCCTGCTGGAAGAAGAATGCTGAAAAAGAACAAACAACTACGCAAGAGCTACAGCATCCCAAATGAAGTTTCCATTATGGCTTCTTCAACTGATATATGACATGATGAAAAACTTATGTTAGTTAATCGAAAATTAATTATAATGTGAATAAATTCTTTAATCTTTAAATACTGTCTATTATTGCTTGTGGCTTTTAGTTTTTACTGATATAAATAAAGTAGATACATAAATAATTATTAGTCAATAATATTCAGAAAATTGTTATTTGGTGACAATATAAGTTTTTTACTGTACTTTTGTTTTTTCAGACAAACCTCAAAGAAACCTTTTTGCAATCAATTAGTCTTGGCTACTTTATCCTTTGTGTTAGTAGTAAGTGTGTTAGTAAATGCTATTTTATTTTAGCCTATAAAAATAAAGTATATATTAATACTTTATAAATTCATAAATATCAAAACCTATAAATATAATACATACTATACTAAATATTATAGCAGGGGCGCAACTGCATATTTGCTGTGGGGTATGCAAGATCAGTGTTGCCCCCCANCCCACCCCCAAAAATCAATAAATAAATTGATAAAAATATTTTTTTAAAAATTGTTTTATCCCGTTGTTTTGGCCCATAACATCATTCTAATAAATAAGACACCAAATTTTTAGATACCTATGAAATTTAAACATTCTCGATCCCAATTTCGATACCACAAATAAAAAAACTACTAACTATAAAGGTCAAACATTATTAAAGACAAGTGAACAGTAAGCTACGTAAAATCATAAAATAATAAAAGCAATAGCACAAATCAATACAGTAGAAAAAAATGAAATAAACAGTGCTTTAAGATTTTCAGGTAGGTCTTGTAGTATTCAGGTACAGAAATTGAATAATCAAATGTAAAGTAACACTGCATAGTCTTCACTGAATAATTAAATATAGATTAATCTTTGTTAAAGCTACAAAAGTTATTCAGTCAAGAGCAGTGAGTGATTTTCTCTTTGTCTTTTGTTGTTTGATTAACATTAATGACAGGAATAGGCTGCTGTCACTTTTGAAGCCTCTCCTCCATCGACATCCATTCAAAAAAAATGGCCTCTGGTCTCCTTCCCTGCATACCGCAGTGTTAGCAGGTGTTAGGACTCATTTACAGCAATACCACCACCAGCAAATGTGTAGTAGTATTCAATAATAGGCGTTGTGTAATATTGAGTGATATTGTATATTGTCTAAAGAAAATAAACAATATCGATGTTTTCTTTCTTTGGCTTTCATTTTTGACCAATTATAATGAAACTTGCAATGACTATGACTTCCACGGTGATGCTGTCATAATGCTTTTTAATGAATAAAGAGAAACTGAATTATTTTATTATAAATATTGGATTATATTGTTGTTTACCGAAAATAAAAAAGTGATTGTTCTCACTATGACTTCCAGGTTTTAACAAATAAATTAGACTTGAATTGTAATGAATTATTACTATGTATTTATGACAAATAAAGATATAACATATTTAATGAATGAAGGTAAACAAAATATAAAGATTTTAATAAATAAATATATTCTTTCTATGGTTTTCAGAAAATATAGGCTTAATAGGTATAATAAGTTATATAGCCTATATGTGTGTGTGTGTGTGTGTATTACATGCTCTAAAATAATTTTTGCAGTCACCTCTTTTACCCCAGTCTACCGCCAGGGGTACCTGTACTAACCCTGTTCAATAAGATTTAAAGCATAGGGTTTAAAGGTTCAATTAAAAAACATGTTTACAAATATTAACACATTTGACTGCTTTGTTATTTTTCAAACTTAAAATTGTTTTAGGTACTGTCGAACTTCTACCTTTAAAATGAAAACAAACTTATTTCTCCCTTATTTACATTTATGCTAAACTTATCTAATAGAATTAAATAATATTCAAGACGTGTAATTAAAATCGAACAAAAATATTTTTAAAGCACAGTTGAAAGCTGTGAATGAAGTGATTCCTAATAAATGAACAGAAATCTCTGCATACTTTTGGAGTGGGGTGGGGACAACAACATAAAAATGAAAGGAGCAAACTTCCGTGTTCGTTGCGTCATATCTGACGTTCGGCGTATGACTCCAACACAACGCAGGACTGAAGTTTCCCCGGTAAGTTTTGTTTTGTATTTTCTGTTAAGATATGATTAAGACCACATTGCTTTGTCGCGCATTCAACAGATTATATGCGGTCCGATAACACAATTCTAATAAAGTTATGTGCATTTTGCTTTGATGTTAGAGAAATTAGAGATGATCACTTGATGTCGTTTAAAGTTTCAGTTATAGCTTTGAAAAAGTTCACAAGCAGTTAATCTTTTTAGACATTAAATGTTAAGTTCACAATATTTATTTTGATTTGATGAAGTGTTTTACGTGTAAGGTGTGACAAGCACAATGAAAATGTCTTTTACCTGAACAGTGGTGGTTTTACATGATGGAAGGTGATTCACCTTCAATAACATGTAGCGATGAATATCGACTGCTTCAAACATACTGCCTGAAGAGGAGAGAGTCAAGCACCAAAACAAGTGCCTGTTTGTTCTACGCACAATCGGGTCAGATACTGTAGGCCTACTTGAGAACTTTGACTCTCTTTCTGAGATCATTATAACGTTTATTGGCATCTGAATGACATTGTCTGTTTAAAAACAGCTGAGATATTTGGTGATGTGGCTGAAAAACTGACCCGGATTGTAGACAGCGGACTTCTTCTTGATGATGAAATAGAGGCAGATTCTGGTAAAGTGTGCTGATATTGCCTTCACATTCACCAGATACTAACACTGAAATATAATCTTGTATAACACTATTGATTATCAAGATTGTAATTGTGCTCTGCCCTTTATTTTTATTTTGTATAAAAGTTAACACAGATAACATAGAGAAGCTTGTTGACTTACTGAAGAAATCAGGGGATGAATTAAATGAGAAGGTAATCATTATTATCATTTTGTAGTCCTAAAATCTTGTCCTGCTCTTAAATGTCGTCTCTGCCTTCTCAGATTCAGAAGAACCATGAGCTTGTAGGATACCTGCAGCGTACTTTGTCCTACGACTTCTTTGACAAACTGACCACAGCCTTCATCGAAAGTGTGGTACCAGAATATCTTCAAAGCAGGAGCAAACATGAGCAGATCGCCCTGACCTTTGAGGTCACCAGCAGGCTCCAAGCCTTGGACCTTCACCCCATGAACAGGGTCATGGGATTCGGAGCTCAGTACCTGCAAAAGTACTTCGCTCCCTGGGTTAAACAGCACGGTGGATGGGTGAGCGTTTATACACCAATTACATTTAATCGCAACTTCCACAAAGCGTGATAAATGCTGTTGAAAAGTACCAGTTTACTAGAAATGAACGCAGCTTACTAAATAAAATAATTACAATAATGTGCAATACACTAAATATGTCACATTTGATTCACTATAGGAGAAAGCCTTTGATGACGATGATGAGGAGGTCCATTGACAAGATTTACTGTGAAATGTATGGTTAATGGTGGTTTATGATTCAAGATGAATGATTTTTTTTTTTAATTATTTGTGATATTTAAATGTGTACATTCACAGTATTGAATATATATACTTGCTTATATTTACAATACTTGCTTGTATTGTCAAATAAAATTGTGTTAGTGAATTAAATGTGTTCTTAACACATTGCTGCTCACTATTAAAAAAAACAAACCAAAATATAATGCTAAAATATAATGCTTTATTGATTGAGGAATTGGCTTTGTCAGCAACAAATAAAGCAAGCACCACAAACGTACTCTTTACAAATACAGTATGACATTGGAATCAGAACAGTGCTTAGTTATTTAGATTTTTTTTTTCTTTTCATTATTATATGTACACATCAACTTCCTTCACTTGCTGCATACAGCAATATGAAGTTGAAATAAACACATAAATCTGTTCTATTTCTGTCTTAAGCATGACATTAGGCACAAAGAGGCAAAGTCTAGATAAATACTAAATCTGTTCTTTTCCTTTTTTGTTCCTTTAGTGTCTTAATACATTGATTGATTGGTTTTGATTGCCATATGATGACTATGGTTGCAATATTTCACACCTTAATTTATGTGACATACATTCTTATGACAAGGCCAGATTAATGGATGTTTAGCCTAGATAATCAACATCACTGCAAATGTTACAGTATTAATGTAATTTGAATTTAATCATGTAAAACTGTTGTATTTGTATTCTACAATGAAGCACTGGTGTTTTTCTAGATACCGAGGTATGTGTTCATTTTTCCCAGGGCATCACAGACGGTGGTCAGGTCGCTGCGTAGATCTTGAACCACGTTCTCGATGGTCCTGGTGTCCTTCAATAAATCAATGCTCTGGGTGTACGGGTTGTAGAAGACCGAAAAAGGCCTCTTTATGGTTTTAGCAAATTCCCTGTTTAGAAGGAAAAACATATTACATTGACATGTATGTATGGCGTACATTTATTTTTAACATTTACAGACCAAATGTGTCTCTTTTTTTACACAGATGAAGTCTGTTATGTTATTAGAGTTTTGAATTTTTGGTTTCAATGTCATTTTTTTTCGTGACTGAGTGGATATATATCTACCTCATTTTCTCTTTTGCCTCTTCAAAACTCTCAGAGACAAAATAAACATCTTGAAATGTTGTAATGAGGCACTCCTGGTAGCATGTGGTTTTGGGATCAAACATCTTCACCTTTGCTTTGTCAGAAAGCGCATGCTGCATAATAGAGGATTACACATTACACATCTGAATGCTTGAGGTGTTTATGTATGGTTAACAAAGGCCTTCATACCCTTAACTCTCCAATTGAAGACAGTAGACCTGCTCCATATGCCCTTAACTGACCATCCTGTTTGCACAGCCCAAACTCAATTGTGAAGAAATAGCACTGGAAAACAATAAACATGTTGTTGTTTATATTTCAAAGGTTTGGATGCAAGATTATCTACAAGTTCCTTCAGGCCCTTATGAGATGGACTCGCTCATATTGAGACAACCAAAAATTTTACACCCAGATCTGATTGTGTCTCAATAAAGTTCGCCATACAGAGCCACTGATCTGATTTCAATGCAAATGCATGTGACTCAACACCACGGATCAAACTTAAAAAACAATTCAGTGACCTTTTTATTTCCGTATCTAGTTAAGAACCTGCCAGTCAAGTTCGAGATGACATTTAAGAATTCAATAAGCTGCTGTGACACTTACTGTTGCCAGCTTCTGCACATCCTCATCTGAAGCGCCTAGAGATGCAAGGCCAATCTCCTGAGAAAACTGAGCAAACTTGGGATCGGCCAGGAGTGGTACATGACCCAGCAGTTCGTGACAGGTGTCTCTGAGGACATGAAAACAGTTTACGTGTTAGAAGTGATGAGAAAAAAGAAGTTTTCTACAGAAAACTTTACTCACGGTTCTGGCGTGTAGAGAGGGTCTGTGCTGTGACGTATATACTGAGTGCAATTAAACACTCGATAAGCCAGACCGGCCAGGAAGTCTCGCGGTGACAGATATCCAGCCACAGGTCGTACGGTAAACCCTGACCTCTCTGCAAAGGTCACAACCCAGACCTCCACATTAAAGAGTGTTGAATTTCTTTGTCATTGATTGAGTACGATTAATAATGCAAGTTGAAAGCAGTTGCGTGGATGTGATTTTCACACTTTCTTCTTTTACCTCGTAAGAACAGAGACACATCTTCCAGCTGTGGGATGTTGTCCTCTCTGTACCCACAATGCTTTGTGAGAAGAGGGAGGTTTTTCAAGTACTCGCGGCAGGCATGAGTTGGGTAGAGTTTTGTAAGTTCTCTGAAAACGACTCCCCATGTCTTCACTTCTTCCTGTGTGTACTCTATTCGTGGGATGGGCTGCCCACTGTTACACAAAAGATATTCTGATTCAGTTTAAAAATTCAAAAAAGTCATATCAGTTAGTCAGTTACTCTAACTGCAGTTTCATGTCATTTCCATTTATGTAATTGTATTTTTCATTTATTTTTAGTGTTGTTAGTGCCATGTGCTAACAATTGAGCTACAAGAACCCAATAAAAAAAGCAAATACACAAGAATGTAAACTATTATAATCTATACTAACAATTTATAGTTCATTGCAACCTCCACAAAGTACTTCCTCCTCTGCCTATACACCTTGTCTTTAAAGCCCTGCAACAGAGAACAGAGAAACACTTTACTATATGGTTCAATTTGGTAACATTAATTAAATTTGGCATGAAACGGAAGTTGCAATAGTCTTTTCTTCCTTATTGTGTGATGTATATCCTAATGGAAGCTTGTTTCTCCGACAGAATAAAAAAATTAAAAGATAATTGCGACATTTTTTCTTTCACAATTCTGACTTTTTTTCCTCACAATTGCAAGATAGCCTATAAACTCGTAATTGCGAGCTATAGATTTATTAAAGATCACGACGGCACATGAAAAAAAAATTATGTGCACAGATAAATCATTTATAATAAACACAGCCATTTTCAAAAAAGATTGCTCAAATATACTATTATTCATTAACCCATAATAAATGTAAATGTTAATGTATTAGTCTATCTAGAAATTCACATTAACCATAATTAATTAATGCTGTAAAAGTATTGTTGATTGATATTTTTGTTAGCTTAGGCATTAACTATAGAACCTTATTGTAAAACTCTACAAAATCATGAGTACATTTCTTGTCATTGGGACTATGCACCATTGGGCTACTTAACATTTAGCAGATTTACTTACTGGATGATCAGCATCCAGTTCTGAGCCGTACATTAGCACTCTATGAGAACATTGGTCCAGCTCTGAGATCTTTTGGGGAAACCATGGTATTCCTTCCCCATCTGGCAATCCTCCCAAAACGCACACACAGTCCAAACAGTCTAGAATAAAAAGACAGATGAATAAGTAACAATATCACAATCAAAATCCCAATTACACTGCCGATTCTTCCACAGAGAACTTACCGGTGTCTGCAGACCACACTTGTTGAGGTGTGTTATATGAGACAATGTTGACGTGGTCTTTCAGATGCTGCACCAGCTCATTGAACTCTTTTTTTGTGCAGTTGCACTCTGCATATATCTCCACCTCATTGGTGACTCTCTTGGATCTGCGAGACTCAATGTGGGCCAAATTCACATGTTTCTCCTTGAAACAATCAGCAAATAGAACAGCAGGATGTCACTTTGGTTTCATTTTCACTGTCTTAATTAAAACATTATCAAACAAGTAGGCTACTATGCATTAGATCCCCTTATTAAAGTATCCCCAGTTAATCTGCCCCACCAAAGGATGAGATGTTCACTAACCTGAAAGAGTCTTAGCGCTTTCACCAGACAGCCCACTTCATTCTTCAGTGAGAAAATCACTGCTAATTTCCCAAGGTCATAGGTGGATTTCTGTTCCTCTTTGTCAGGTCTTTCATCTATCCGATTAAAGGATGTCCTGCGGAGCTGCTTGGAGGTGTTGTTTAGTGAATACAAAACTCTTAAGAAGCAGAAATGGGTTAAGATAAAAGCTTATTTTTTAAAAGTAATTTAAGTCGTTTAAATTACAAGTGTTAAGCACACAAGAGTGGTAATTAACAATTTACACTGACAGACAATTTGACCTTATCCATCTTTAACCTACTTCTATTTTTTAGTCAAAAATTGTACTGCATCATTTCCAGCTGCCAAAGCTCTCAGTTAGTATATTTATGAATTTTGTAATAAAACATTTAATTGGATTTGCATCTGCATCCAGAGTCACCAACAGGCACTAATTAAGTTTTCCAGTGTAGATCAATGTTTTATGCATGTAACTAGTAAGACTACAGTCATTTAATATATAAAAAAAAAAATTTATTAATATTTATTCATTTGACTATATGGAATGTGGCGCCCAAAAAGGGGTCTATTAAAACTGTTCAGTGCTTACCATTGAGGTTGCAAGGTGTTGTTGGTCATACATTGCAGAATCCAAAGATAGTCCTCGCCGAGCCCAGTATTTGCTGGAGAACATCATCATAGCAGGTTGCATCTTCGGAATTGCTTCTTGACCCCTCTTCCTAAGTAGCCCAACAGGTGATTTAGGGGCTGTCTGCGGCCCCTTCGCATTAGTTTGTAGTTCAGAGGACATAGCTACTGTCTCTTGAGATGTCTTCTTTCCCTGCATTTCATATGGCGAAGATACTATTGTCTCAGACGAATTTTCTTTAAGCTGTCTCTTGGAGATCACAGGGAGCTCTTTGCATGTGCCACAGTACCTGACACTCCTCCCCCGTCAGTATGAGAGCTGGGATTATATACTGTGACGAATGACGTTGAGAAGGGCCACTCTTACACAGGGTAGGCTATCACTCATATTGGCTTTTGAGGGGATGGCTCTTCCATTAGGAAATGTCGACTCGTCCAAGACCTGATTGAAGTGGATAAGCTCATCTCACCCTCTAGGAGAAATGAATCTAGAGCAAAGTCATTCAGATTTCAAGATTTCAATAAACGCGGCTTCATTTTACAGCTGGAAGGTGAAGAGGGGAGGACATCACCCATCATTTTTGTAAGATATGATTGCCTTTGTTCAGTGTACCCTTTAGAAGCAGGATTTAGAAACATGTTCAATATAGAAAGCAAGGAAAATAAGAGCTTTAATGAGGTTAGAGCATTCATATGTACCTAAATGTCGGCATTATTTATGTAAACGTCATTGCCAGCAGAAACTGCCTTTTGACCTCCTTTGAGGACAGATGCATATTGTTTATGGGTTTTGGTGAATAAGCACGTTTGTCAGTGCACAAAATGCTGCTTTTTTTAATGAAAGGGAGCTAGAAGAGAGATAACATTACTGGGATGAGCAGTGAGCTATCAGCTTCCTCTGAGGCAATTTCCTGAGGAACAGGAAATGAAAGAGATGGAAGTTGATTCTGTGTGCCTTTGTTGTGGGCTGGGGTTATGAGTGGATATAAGACATTTCATCCTCAATCAGTATTTTCACACTCTCTCCATCTCATCTGCAAATGTCATAGCGGGCCGACTGAACCAAGGATACTGACTTTGAATAATCTCAAACCAAATTTACCAGTTGAAACTATTGACTTATGTAGCCAAGCAAATTTTCTCCTTTACTACCACTAAAGACAGTTAAATTGTTTTTGTGTGTGTTTGCAAATTTTATCTTAGGTGATTAACTAATTACAAAGTACTCTTACCTAATTAAATCTCGAATTATGTAACAGATTAACTAATGTAATGTTACATAACCCAAAATGGCTCTCTTCATTGGACAAAGACATGGACAACAGCAAGCGTAATGAAGATATACATTTTTGGGTTAAGTGTTACTTAAAAAGAAGACTTAAACAGCTGAAATATAACTCAAAGACTAATGGAAGGAAGACAGATTTTAATTTGAATCTGAATTATTTAGGAAAAGGGCAAACTGATAAGAACAAAAAATATATATAATATTCAACAATGGATACCCCACCTCTGAAACAATATGAAAACTCTCTCTATACAGTGAGAAGGAATGATTATTTCAATGAAAGACATTATGGTACAAGATATTACAAAAATAATGCTTTAGGATCCTTTTGGATCCTAGTTTTACATTCATATATTTTCTCTGGGATTTTTTTTTTTTTTTTTTACAATGTGGCATTTGGTAGCAAATATCTACATGACACCCAACACTGTTCATCTTGCTTACAGGGGCTATAAAATCTTCTGTACTATACATCATGTAGTGCTGTACACTACGAAATGAAGGCTACTTTGCAGCCGTTGTGTGTTGCTTCTTTTAGATGGCTGTGGCCGTTGGAGACGACGTGATCTTGTCTGTGTGAGGATCTTGGTGAGGTTTGAGGTGACTCGAGTATTCCATATTCACTGGTTTCTAATGCTGCAGAGGGTTCAGTGACTGTGTTGAGACCCAGAATCTCACTCACTGAATGGGGCAAGTCCTGAGAGGGAATCAAAAGAGATTTAAAACTCGTATTACTGAGACAAAATAATCATATTTTTGAGAATATTTTTTATTTTACATCAAATACCCCACTACCTGCAATAATGCATAGGACATACCTTACAATTCTTTATCTGCATACAGATAGATTCAGATTTGCTAAGGATTTCTTCGATGTCCAGTTTCATGGAGAGTTCATTTATATGCTGTAAAGAAAATATATCAATAGGTGAACCATTTTTCTCACAATCTAATTTATGTACGTTGCAAGATGCAGATACATATACTACTATTCAAAACTTAAAGGTGCTCAAGAAACATTTCTTATTATTATCAATGTTAAAACCTGTTGTTCTGCTTAAAATTTTAGAGGAAACCATGATATATTTTCTCAAGATTTTTTTGATGAATAGAAAGTTTAAAAGCATTTATACAGCATTTATTAAAAATATGTTTTTTGTAACATTATAAATGTCTTTATTGTCACTTTTGATCAATTTAATGCATCCTTGCTGAATAAAAGTATTAATTTAAGTATTGATTAGTAATTAATTTTCAAAGAAATAAATCTTACTGACCCTAAACTTTAAAATGGTACAAGATATAGTTAAGGCTAACCTTCAGGATTTCATTGAATCCATATTTTCTGTCCATAATTTTTTGTTTCTCCGAGTCTAAAATGGCACAGCACACCAGAAGGTGAAAGTTTTGGCAAGGCAGTCTGGTCCACATAACCTGAATGGGAAAATATCAATTGAAGAATATATTAAATAAAATGCCAACATAACAAATAATAAGTATAATCAAAATTCTAACAGATAGTAGCTGCAGTGTACTGAGAAACAAAGAAATGGACTGATGGCCAAGAAAAAAAAAGAAAAAAAAAAAACATTGGACAGTTATTACACACCTCCCAAAGGCGAAGGACGTCCTGAAAATTTAGCTCTCTCTTGAATCGGATCAATAACCAGCGAAAACAGAAATATAAGTACCCAGAATCCTGTGCCTCTGTGAAAAACACAAACACAGAAGTAAACACAACGCCTACTGATGGTCACAAAATGAGTGAAAAAGACTATTTCTAAGAAGCCTTCCTCTGGGTATCTTACCTAGGTAGTTCCAGAAGGCCAGATCTAGCAGCCGAAGCAAAGTGCTGAGCTGAATTAGTTGCGTCTTCATCCCTTGCATCTGCTCTTCAAAATTTTCATGCTGCAACAAACATGAGTGATTTTAAAAATTACTTAAAGGGGTGCTATTGTGCTTTTTAACATTTTCAACTTTCTTTAGTGTGTAGTGTTGCTGTTTAAGCATAAAAAAGGGCTGCAAAGTTACAAAGTAAAAAGTCCAAAGAGAGTTATTTTCTATATCAGTAAAAACTGTTTCTGAACTCCCTGAAATGCCTCGATTGTAGTCTTGACTTTTTTTCCAGGAATGAACATCACAATATCCCTCAATTAAATAATTCCCACCCAAGGCATACACACAAAAAAAAAAAAAACAGGTGTGCATTTCCCGAAAGTATCATTAGCAAATTCCGTCATTACCAGCACAGATTAGCGATTTGGCTTTTCTCGAAACCGTGGTTCCAACAAACACCTTTAAACATCTTTGCAACCTAACATGGTTGGAACCACAGCTCTCGAGTTGTGGTTAGAAGCATTGCTTCTTGCTAAATGACATGGACCTAAACAGATCATGCTCTTGTGCACAATAAGGAAGTAATCATTCAGTGCATTCTATATCTTTCATTCTATTTAAACATACAGTGCTTAACAAATTTATCAGACCACCTGTCATAATAAAAGAGAAAACAAATATTTTAGGAATCTGCCAAAAACTTGTTTAAAACTAAATTTTTTTATTGTCATTTACTAGGCAAAAAACAAACTGAAACAACTTTAGGTCTTTATTCACACATAATAACTAAGTAAAATTATATATTTTATTTTTATTTAGTATGGCCTTGACAATAGCTTGCAATCTTGCTGGCATTGTTTTTATGTATTTTCCCACAATCTCTTCTGTTATTGACTTACAAATAGTTTCTAGTTGTTCACAAAGGCTTGCTTTTGATTAAACGTTTGTGCGATCCATCTTTGCATCCATTAAATCCCAACAATAATTCTATTTTAGCATACTTACACATACTGGTGTGGATTAACCATTACAGAAACATAAAAATTAGTTTGGTAATCACCAGCACTGTTAGTTTAGGGCAGCTGTGGCACAAACCTTACATAGGCTGGTGGTCTAATACATTTGTTAAGCAATGTATATACATTTTAATCTATGTATTTTAGCATGCCAATAATCTGCTCCGTTTCGAAGAGTGCGCACGAGCGTAAAATGACCAAGGGAACCCCGAAGTATGATGTAAGACGAAGTCCGCGATGAATCAAACATCAAATTAAGCAAAATGAAAAGTAGTTATCAGGTGGCATGTTTGTTATAGCAGCATCTCGGAGATCTCCAAGTTATTACTCCTCCACCTGCATGTGACTTCATCACTGACAGTCCTATATCGTTGAACCAATGTGGTTCAAATGATGGAGGTGCGACCATGTTACAACAGTTTTGGGAACCTATGACTAGTTGGTTAGTTTCTCCAACGATGCATCGTACTGTGGAAGTTAATCAGTGAGTTACATTGTTGTACGGGAAACACACATAAAGCGTTACTGACAGACTGGTAAGAGAGTTGCTGCAACAATATGTGGAAAAATAATGTTTGTTTTTTTTTAACATTCAAGCATAAAAACCTATTCTAGCAGTCCCAAAAAACATAATCAATATTTAAAAAAAAAGGGCCTAACAGGTCCCCTTTAAAAAAGTTCTCCTATATTGTCTTAATTTGCAGAAACAACTACAAGTAAACAATTTGTTGGTTGACTAATTTAGTCCATTTAAAGCGCTTGCCCACAAAAGCAATAGCGTGAGGACAGAATCATGTTTTATTGATGCAGCCAAATCTTCTCATACACAGCAAACCGAAGAGTGCTAAAGAGAGATGTACTGTAATGAACAAAAACCATTACCATTTCATCCATGAAGGAAACGAAGCACCAGAAGGCATCCACTTCATTCTCCATCACAAAGAGGATGGGAGAGAGCAGGTCACTCATGCCCTGCACGTACCCTGCACAGGAACAGGAAACTGGGTAAATATAAGCAATGCTCCATTGTAAAGCACTTAAGATTATACATAATCTAAATAATTGAATGTGCAATTAAATCACATTGACATAAACCAAAGGATTTAGCCGATTTGTGAAAACAAGGAATCAGGATGGGAGTATATCCATAACAGTAGCTGATATTTTTATTAAGAGAACTTGCACTGAACAATGATTCAAATACATATAATCACTTGCCCAAGTCGAAGTCATACATGCAGTACGTCATCAGGATGTCATGTAGTAAAATCAAGCCAGGGTTGTCCAGGCCTTCGTAAAACTTGTTATTTCGGTCGGTTCGGTTCACATCTTTTTCTAAAAAGATTTAACAACCAGAAACTGAGCTTCACCCAGGTAGAGAAATGGTATATAGGAATATATTTTAAAAACAACTAAAGAATAAAACTTGCAATGTAATTAAAGACACACCAATCAGGCTCCTGTAATCTCGTAACCTTGAGTTTCTCCTTTCCTGCTCCTCACTTACTGACTTCCACTGGAGCTTCATTCTGAAGTATTCATCACTGTTGAGAGAACACATGATCTTTGTATGCTTAATCTAACGAAAGAGAGCTTTAATCAAATGCTGTTGATTCTCTGAGGGAAACATGCATACGTTTTACTCTTTTGCAGGAGCTTCCTTTCTTCATGAGTGCTGTTCCATGGAAAATAGCCAAGCAAAAACTTCCAAGCCTCTTTCCTCACTGCGTAACAAAGACCCTGTTGAGATCAAAAGCAGATAAAACAAAACTTCTGAAACATTTATAAACAGGTCTATAAACAACCCTAAGCAGGTCTTGTCTAAGTGAAAGGATTTGGACACTGGAAATGAGACACTGCAACAGCTTGTCACAGACTCAATTCATTTCCAAATCAAGTTGTTGAAATCGAACATAAAAGTTTGTGTTTAAAGGATTAGTTCACTTTCAAATGAAAATTAGCCCAAGCTTTACTCACCTCAAGCCATCCTAGGTGTATATGAATTTCTCCTTTCAGACGAATACAATCAGAGATATTTTAATAATAAAGGCCTTCTGAAGTGAAGTGATGCGTTTGTGTAAAAAGATCCATATTTAACAATTTATGAAGTAACATATCTA
The DNA here is from genome assembly GCA_003731715.1 of Anabarilius grahami. Lineage (NCBI taxonomy): Eukaryota > Metazoa > Chordata > Actinopteri > Cypriniformes > Xenocyprididae > Anabarilius > Anabarilius grahami. The sequence continues at coordinate 6,620,751 of RJVU01048406.1, read as the reverse complement.
GCTTCCACGTATTCAACATACGAAGAAAGTATAAAACTCCTGCAGTTCAAAAAGCTTACATTACATCCTACGCCTTCCCTATTCAACTTACGGAAAAAGAGTAACTGACACAACGCCAGTTTACACTTTCTTCGCAAGTTGAATATGGAAGGCGTTCTGGCGGAAGCTAGATATTTTACTTCATAACTTGTTAAATATGGAATTTTTTTTTTTTTTTTTTACACAAACGCATCACTTCAGAAGACTTTTATTAACCCCCCCGGAGCCATGTGGAATATGTTTATGATGGATTGTTATTATCACGCTTATTATCAATCTTACATTGTTTTTGATGTAAAATATAAACCATAAGATTTTTTGAAAAGAAATGAATACTTTTATTTACCAAGGCTGCATTAAAATAATCAAACGTGAAAGTAAAGACTGAAGACATTTTTTACATAAATGCTGTTTTACTCTTTTGAACTTTCTATTTATCAAAGAATCCTGGAAAAATGTGCTACTTAATATTTTTGTGAAAACTATGATACGATTCGACATTGATAATAAGAATCACATTTTAAAAATATACTGAAATTAAAAAAAAATTATTTTAAATTGTAACAATATTTCATAAAATTACTTTTTACTGTAATTTTCATCAAATAAATGCAGCCTTGCTGAGCATAAGAGACTTCTTTCAAAAATATTAAAAAAATCTAACAGAACCCAAAGTTTTAAACAGAAGTCTGATTGACTTCCTTTATGATGCAGCACAAAAACAAATGGGTAAAACTTTGGTAACTCATGACCTGTTAGTATAATAATAATAAATGTTTGCAATCTACCACACAAAGGTTAACGAGAGTAAAGAGAAGATAAAACCACACAAGAGTGAAGTGATTGTGATAAAACCACAAGCAAAAAAAAAAGACTGCTGAAGACAGGTGACAGACATAGGATATCCTGTGAATCAGACATTAGGTACATTAATGAGCTACAGTAAGATAAGGGGCTTTCGCAAACTTCACCGCAGGAACTAGGAACAATTTTAGTTCCAGGAAATTCTTTTGGAAGAACTAAATTAGCTCCTACTTCAGAGTAGGGTCTAAACTAGCACTATAGGAACTACCAGTGACGTAAGTGTACGGTGATTGGCTGAATGCATGCAAAACACCCGCACCTGCCATTTTTTTAAAAAGCAGTGTACACACACAGGTTATAGCCTATACATTTACTCCACAAACTAACTCTACGAACATGGAAAACAATGATAGATGGACCTCTCGAGTTAAGTAGAAAACCCAATGCAACTTTGAGGGGACCAAGCAAAACATGATTATGTATTTCTGCTCAGCTAGTGACAATGGACATCAACCACACGGCAAACGCTAATACTTTTTCATATGCTGTCTTCTTTCTTTGTATAACAGTTCTATCTAATAACATATTAGACAGGCTGTTAAAGGTGAGCGCTGTGTGCTCAGGCTCTGGTGTTCTCAGCGCCATCAAAATAAAAGTCACATCAATAAGCGCAGTTTACGTCACTTCATAGTTCCTACTGGTGGTGCGAATGCAATCAGGAAAACAGCAATAGGGGACTATTAGTTCTCAGGGAACCACCCTGGTGGCTATTTCCTAGAACTAAGTTCCTAGAAGTACCTAATGCGAAAGCCCCTATATTCAAAGCAACATCTTACCCCTTTAAATATGGCATCCTTTATGTGAGGTACATTGGTCATTCTTCCCTCTGAGTCCTGGTACTTTTCCCATTCTTCCATTGTTACCGGCCCCTTCC
>RJVU01048406.1:6578372-6618930 GCA_003731715.1 Anabarilius grahami | reverse complement strand
ACACACACACACACACACACACACACACACACACACACACACACACACACACAAACACCTCAAATCAATTTTCCATAACAATACTTTTGCACAGGATGCCTCATGTTAGCTGTCTGTGTCTAGACTCAACTAAGTCAAAGTTGGAATTAGATCTGCACTCACTCTGGTGATGACTTCAAATCCAGGCTCTTCCTGCTGGTTAATCTCTAGTCCGGGAATGAGTTCTCCCAACAGATCAGCCACCTCCTCAGCAGGCCGCTGCTGACACTCTAATTCAGGCACCCGAAATGCGTCAAAGAGGTAGTTAGTGACTTTGGAGAAGCCACCCAGGGTTGTTGTATAAGGATCTTTCTTGAATTTCTGTTTGAAGGGTGCAATTGTGAAAATATATATTATCTATCACATCTATCAAATACATGAATATTTTTATATCAAAGGCTACTAGTATGATTCACAGTATAAACCACATACCTGAACAAAGCCATAGTTTGTATCATCCAGAAGATTCTCAAAGGACTGTGAGAAGGCTTTGCTGTAAGTGCTGACAATCAAGATACTTTCATCATCGGGACTCCTTTGAAAGACAGACACAACAATAGTATAGTCTTAATAAAGTAATACCATCAATAATTTTAAGAGTACACATAAGTATTCGACTTGTAAACATATGACATCACTGGCCATATCGCTCTGTGCTTTGAATGACGGGAGAAGCTGAGCCAACAAAGCCTAGCCTGTGTTTCATTATGGAGTCTAAGATAAGAACTTTAATAACAGCTATCTTTTCCACGGCAGCGCTGAATTCAGCATGCTTACGGGTGGATTTAATCTGGTGTGATATTTAACGCAGGGGAGAGGAGTGTCTTCCTGTCCCTTTCATAAAGCCTTAACTCTAAGCGAACAGCTGCTGTTCGACCTTACATGAATCACGCTCACGGCCTATGCCACAGAACACATGCTAGACTTCCTCAAAGGTGCTCGTTTTCATGCAGATTGGGTTACATTTTGATGTGTTCTGTTTTAAAGGAGGAAGTGTGTGGATGAATAATGCTGATTGTGAAATGCCTGTGGTATTTAGTGAATTAAAAGGTCAGAGGTCACTTTTAAGATAAGAATAAGAAGAATGAGAATATTAAGCCATATTCATTCAGAGAAAGAAATCTGACGCTACACATAGTTATGTAAAAGCCAATATGCTAATTAATGCTTACAAAAAAAAAGAAGACATAGGCTGCAGCCCAATTTGCATACTTGTGCATTATTCTAAGCCTTCTTTTGTATACATAAGGGATCCACCGATGGGAATTTTTTTGTTTCGTTTGTTTTTTGTGGCCGATACCAGTTTCAACAAACAAATATTGTCCGATTCCAAAACCAATATTTTTCATGTGCTCTCTTATTTGAACTTTAGTTATTAAAATAGATTAGTGTCTTGATCATGTTTTAAATTAGCAAAGTTCAAAAACGCATGGATTAAACTGGCTAGTTTATTGCTGCATCATCAGATATCTGACTCTAATGTTGAATGACAAAATAACCTTATAAAATTCATACACTAAACAGTTGAGTACATAGTGTATAGTATGTCATAGTATGTCTAGCTTCACAAGAAGAAATTTACCATTAAGTATTAAAAACAACTCTAAGATATTTTTGAATCAATCAAATTTTATATTTATTAAAATATAAAATTTATTAAATTATATTTGATCACATTTCCAGCTATAATGTGTAGTACTACCTGTTTAATGGACGTAACCATAATTAAAATCATTCCATGGATCTTCACCCACAAGAAAATTATTTAGGCCCAGTTAACACCTGGGGCCAGTTGCATAAACTTAGTCACTATATTAAGACTGTGTCTTAAGCTCTAGTTTGACCAACTTGCTGTTAACCAAGGGGTAATCAATGTTATTTTTCCAATTCCAATTACACCAATCTACCTTTTTATGTAACAGACTTTAAAAAATTAGGACCACTCTTCAATAAAAAAATAGTGACTTAACTTTTAAGACTAGTCTAAATGGTTTATGCAACCGGCCCCTGGTCTTAAGATGCATTTTGGTTGATTGGATCAAAAGTGTACAACGCTAAATACAGGTGTAAATGGGGTCTAAAAGTTTTTGAGCTTGTCCACTTTTGACTACTTCCAGAGGTAGTCGAAAACGCATTTAACCGGATTGCTTTCGTAGTAAAAACACTCATGAGGTTGAATGCGTTCGAACAGTCACAAAAGACTACTCTCCGCCTACTGACTAATGCGTAAACATTAAGCCCAGAACACACCAAGCCGACTTCGACGAACTAGTGGCGACGAAAGCAGACTGCGGGGTTGGCTCACGTCGGCAGCGTCTGGGTCCAAAGTTGCCCTGACACACCAAACCGATGCTCGACACCCAAAATGCCTTTCTGTACCAGCAGGTGGCAGTAGTTGAACAGCCAATCAGAACGATCAGATGGGCCGACTGACCGACGAGCTCCGACGCCGATTCAACATGTCGAATCGGCCGGAAAAAAAAGCTGACGAGAACCAACTTCAGTCGACGATGCGGAACACACTGAGAAAACTTAGTTGGCCGACGTGCAAAAACTGCCCAACGGCTGACCGTCGTCTTGGTGTGTTCCGGGCTTTACAGGACGTGCACTGCCAGGTGGGATTTAAACTTTGCCGGCTGAAGATCTGAGTTTGGTTTGAAGACAAAAAAATGTACAAGCACAATGTTATCTCACCATTCCTGGTCTCTAACACGCACTCACAGCATTCGTCATGGTCTTGTGGCTATCAGAGCAGAATTGAAAGCTGCTGCTCTCAGTATGTTTTTCCATAATTTCCAGGCACGTTCATATGTAAATTGCATGAGCTTATTTTGTCCATTAGATCGAAGGATCTGAAAAAGCCCACAGATTTACCCATCCATAGACCCTCCCCTCGAAGAAATCAGGACATAAGTGGTTGAAAGTGGACAAAAGAGGCCGATTAAAACACCAGGTGTAAACAGGAATGTTCCTCCCTCGTCTACTAGTGATTCGATCGACCAAAACGCAGCTTAATACCAGGTGTAAACAGGGCCTAAGAGTGCAGCACTGCTTATATAATGAATTCAAAACATGTCATGACAATCAACAACTGGTTTAACGCCATAATTAAAAAAGCATTGCAAAATCTTTTAGATCTTGCATAAACAGAATGATATTACAATAAGATATTGCACAATATTTGCTTAAAGATTAGGCTTGACCCATTTAGATAAAATCAACCCCTGATACTCCACTTACTCGTTGATCTGAACTGATTTCCTTAGGCTATCCAGGAATGCTGTGCTCCCTCCCTGGTGGAAATGAATAGCTGGCAGTGCTGTGCCATCCTTCAAGCGGAAAATGATGTATGACCAGCCCTCACATTTGACTGTGATAGACCTGAGGTCACACACATTAAAAGAGAAGGCCCACTTGTTCCGGTCATTTGCGTGGTTTGATCCACCTGTGACGATATGACAATAAATAATACGCTTGGTTACTGTTACAGATTTCCATCTTCTGGTTTTGGAAAAAAAAGGACCATTGACAAAATTCACTGGCTGATGCACAAGTTAGCTTGCTGGCATTTTCTGTGGGTAAAATGCACGGTGAAAGCAATTTGATACAAAAGATGCTTTTTCTTTAAAAGGATTTCAGCCACATTTGACTTAATTGTTTTACCATCTCCATGTGTGTGGGCTTTTCTCCGGAATGAGACAGCATTGATCATGTCCCACTCGGTTTCATAGCTCAGCTGATGGTCGACAGGACGACGAGGGCTGTCTTCTGAACTCTGAGTCCATTCCACCACTGAGCTGGAGTCCTTCACACAATCATACAATCAGGCTATCCATCCTAATTCATAAAACTATCCAAAATCATAAAATACTAGTGCAGAGCACAGCAGAACTGTCTGAAGGAATTTGAACAATTATTTGAAATAGGTAACAAACCTTGCAGGCACACAGTATGTTTGAGGGATCTGCATCCTCCAAGGGTTTATATTCCACAAGGGTTTCACCATCCTACAGTTAAAGAAGAAAAAAATAAATATTTGGAGAGATTGTTAGGTGGCTTTGATTTTAACAGACATTTCAAAAGCAGGTAGTTCTCAGATATGTATAAAACCATTGAAAAGTAGGAGTAAGTATGATTTTGTTTGAAAGAAAAATAATTATTTTATTCTGCAAGGATTCATTAAAGGGTTAGTTCACCCAAAAGTGAAATTTCTGTCATTAATTACTCACCCTCATGTCGTTCCAAACCAGTAAGACCTTTGCTCAACTTCGGAACACAAATTAAGATATTTTTGATGAAGTCCGAGAGGTCCAGAAAATTAAAAACATAGTTAAAATAGTCAATGTGACTACAGTGGTTCAACCTTAACGTTATGAAGCTACAAGAATACTTTTTGTGCGCAAAAACAAAACAAAAATAACAACTTTATTCAACAATACCTTCTCTCCCCTGTCTTTCTGCTAAGCTGTTAACTCCGACTCAGTATTGGTCAGAGCGTGAGCAGCACGACGCATGCGTGTGATGCTGACGCAGGAGCCGGCCAATAATGAGCCGGCGTTCTGACGTAGTCTGGAAGCACTGGACATAAACAGCACAGTAGAATGACAGGGAAGAGAGTATATTGTTGAATAAAGTCGTTGTTTTTGCGAACAAAAAGTATTCTCGTCACTTCATAACATTAAGGTTGAACCACTGTAGTCACATTGTCTATTTTAACTATGTTTTTACTCATTTTCTGGACCTTGAATGACATTAATTACGTTGTTTTCTATGGGAGATGAAAATACTCAGATTTCATCAAAAATATCTTAATTTGTGTTCCGAAGATGAACAAAGGCTTTACGGGTGTGGAACGACATCAGGGTAGGTAATTAATGATAGAAAATTCATTTTTGGATGAACTAACCCTTTAAATTATCTATCTAAATTGATCAAAAGTGACGGTAAAGACATGTATTAATATTATAAAACATTTCCATTTTTAAATAAAGGCTGTTCTTTTCAAATAAATGCAGCCTTGGTAAGCATAAGTATCTTCTTTCAAAAATACATATTAAAAAAAATACCACAAGCTATTTGAACTGTCCTCCTAACTATGACACAAGAATGTGGTATAACATCTTATGTATGTCACGTTAACCCAGTTCAGGTAAAACTTAAAGGAATCATAACAATCCTGAAAAACACACTCATTTATAAAAAATATAATAATAATATAAATAACATTTTGACTGACAACCACCATACCTTATCAACAATCCTGAGGAACCCAGATATTAAATCCTGATCCTCAGATTCATCTGGAGATGAGTGAATGAAGACTCCCTCGTGTTCAAACACCACCTACAAACACAAAGAAACACATATTAACAAAACATTACAGTTTCATTATTCGACTCCTCTCTAAATAGGTCATTAAAAGCAAACTTTCCAAGATCCTGTTTCAGTACTCCTCTCCCTGTACCATTAAAGGCAAGTTAGTCTGCAGCCTGAGGCTTAATCCTACTGAACTGACAGCTCCTGTCATACTGACAAACAAAGTTCTTGCAGACTCTCTTATAATAAATGACATTGATCATTGAAAAAATAAAAAATAAAATGGGAAAACACAATTATGGAATAACCTGGAACTTTGTGCTTTGTGCCCATCTCTCCCATATTCTCATACTGAATTTGTGTGGTAGTGGTAGGAAGCTGTAAGTGTGTTTATTGCCACTCAACCATTAAAACATCATGGTGGCCAAGGTACTTTCTCATCATGCATGTGTAACAGACACGAGAAAATGAGATTTTGTAGTGCGAATAAATAGTTCATATATAGAAAAGAAAAATTATTTTTAAAGCTAGTTTCCTTATGGACTGAATCGGTGGATAAACAGTCAGTCATCCAGCCTCAAAACATATTTATGATCTATATTATGATCTTCCTAAACCTGCCAGCCAGCTCATGACTCAACATTAGTTAAAGCACAAACACAACTCTGATTATTAGTGTCTAGACGCCCCAAATACGATCGATATTTCAGTCGTGGCGCTATTGGCAGCGGAAACACTATTTGCGACGTCCGTGTTTTCTGCAATTTGATCAGCTGTATGTCAGTGTGTTGGGCTGCTAGCAGCCAGGCTAACTGTTGCTAAACACAGCAGTTCACCAGACCAGTGTATCGTCTATTTCCCAGCACCGACAGTTCAAAAAGCTAGTCAAACTGAATATCTACACTACAACCCACGGAAAAACATCGGTTAAATGGAGCTATTTGTCGTTTTGACCGTGTATTGACTTAAAAAGCAGCATGCTCAGTACCTTGGGAGGAGTTGTGGCCGCCATGTCGACTGCTAAATAGACGACGTAGCACCGCTCACGTGCCTGTCAGCGATCCACAACAACACTGACGAGTCATTTTCCGCATGGCCAACGCCGCGCATGCGCTCTGACATGTTTAACAAACGCGACTTATTATATTACCACAAACAACAACATCGACAACAATAACAACAACAACAATAATAATAATAAGAATTACCACTTATCCGAAAATATCGGTTAAATATAGCGTTTTTTTCTCATGAATCCTTAATGCCAATTTATTTTTTCTCTTGTTTACGTTTGTCCTTAAAGTCAGACATTTTTATTGAATTTTTATTGGAAGGAAAAATAGTTACAAATTGTAATCGAATTAGACCTCTTGAGTTTTTCATCTTATCAAATAAATTGTTTTTGTTAATCTTAAAGAAAATAAGGAATATATATATATATATATATACATAGATATTTTATTTTATGTAGTTAATGTAATGTTTTCCAACTAGAGTAATAATTTTAATGTTCATTTTTTAAATATCGTCAGTCTGCAATAAACCACTATAACAATCCATGAACAATCTATGAAAAAAGATTTCAAAGATTGTTTCTGGCTTTTGGTTTTTATTGTACTATTACTATTATTATTATTTATTTATTTATTTATATTTTATTTTTTCTATACTTGGTACAATTAAATGTGAGTTCGTTTTGGCATGGAGAAAGGCATTAATTAATACAAGTGAAGAAAGTCAGACCCAGAGACCTAAGCAGTGCCAAGAAGAAAGGCTTGAGCAATGCAGACGATCCTCGGTTGCCCTCTAATGGTTTACACTAGAATAGGACTTTTATTTTGAAATGAAATGTACTTCCAACTGGCGGGAAACTGGACCTGTCACCTGACAAGTGAGTGTTTTCTTACGTATGTAGTATATATCTGTACATTCATGTAGACACAGTCATTTGTGGATGTAATATTTGATCTGTTTTGACAACGTTTCAGATGAGAAGGTCTACAGACCAGGAAGAATAGTGTGATTTGTGAATCCTGACAGAGGGGTCAGATAAAGAATGGTTCAAATAGTCATCTCGAGGTTGGTGGTGAAAGTTAAGTTTTTACAGATCATGATCTAAAAGTGCTCGTTGAAAATGCGTTTCTATGTGTTCTGCAGTAATGCTGGTGAAGGTCCAGCTGAATGGCTGCTGGTGGAGCTGCAGGGAGAGATGATGTCCAGACAGAACACTGGACTAGCAGGAAATCTGATGGGCGACCTGCACTACACTAAAGAGGTTTGTCTTTCTCTAATAATTGGACACATTTCAGCCCAAAATCAAAAGAAAAAGAAAAAAAATGTATTTTTTGAGGTGCATCTTTAAGTGTTTTTTTTATTTTATTCTGTACTATTTAAAAGACTAAATATGGAACGAGGCAAAATTATAAAACCACTTATATACCCATGGTAAATTCTTGATTTGTCCTCTCTTCAAGGGTGTACCAGTCCTTATAGTTGGACATCACATCCTCTATGGAAAACAGCTCAAACTGGAGAAGCCCTTTGCTGTTCTGATGAAACACTCTGGACTTCCTCAGGATGCAGAGGAAACCATGGAAGCCAACCAAGAGAAACCAACATCTTACACTGTCTCTGCCCTCATCAAAAAGAAGCTCATCTTTAAAACCCGACCCAAACCTATCATCACTAATGTTCCGAAGAAAGTATAATTAATGTCCAGATATCAGAGACCGATTGATCAGCACAAGATTCTAGGTTTGTCTAGGTCAGTATGTGGTTTGGAAGGGTGGATTAGTATCTTAGTGCTTTTATTGTTTACATTCATTGTTGTATTGTTGTGTGTTTTTGACAGTAATAGTATACAAATATGAATATTGTAAGTATGAAATTGTATGTAATAGGCGAATGTGAAATTGGAAAAAAAAGACTGCTCAAAAAATGCTCACTTTTGAATTGAAGTTTATTGTATCAAAACATCAGTTACAATTGTTTGCAAAAACAATTATAAGGGAAATGTCAAACTTTAAAAGAATCCCTTCTTACATACAGCAGAATGTACATAATTACATAAAACAAATGTGTACAATTCATGTGAGGTTAAAAGACCATGATGTCTATTTCTAGGTATTGTCCACATGTAGAAGTACAGGTTAGCTGTGACACCCAGACTAAATGCTGCCGTTTCATCAACACTTGAGTAGTAGACATAAGCTGCCAGTGGCAATCTGTAAAACAACTGCATTTTTGTTAAAAATGTAACCTCTCCCATTATGGATTATGAATACTGTAATTTATAATTCCCTAATCTGTACAGTGTTATGAAAATAATTTAACGTTTTCCATAAAATAAAGTTTCCTAGGAAATGCAGATACACTGATACGTGTCAGGATTCTTGCATGTTTAAAATATCTATGAATTTTACTTTACAAAAATATATATTACTTTACAATATAATGACTGATATAAACCTAGTTTTCATGGGTTAAATAAGCTTTACCATCTAAAAATGAATGTACTGGTACTGTGTTTGGCAGACAGCACAGCAAAAAGCACAGCTTTTTTTCACTGTAAATTTAGCTGTTTCAACCTCTTGTATATTGCTCGAACCCAATTTGTATATTTATTATTAATTTTTAAGCCCCGCAATCAGGGATTTCTATTCCTGAGGAGCATATCAAAGATCAAAAATTTGGCACCCAGTCTACAAATGAATTGCATAAAATCTTAAAACACACAAATGTGAACAAAGAGATTGCAAGTTTGACTGTAAACAAATGATAGGTCAGGTTTCATAATTGCATTGTGTTATCAAAGTTATCAACGTAATGTTGCAGCCTTAAAGGAGTCCACAGCAGTTCACTGTTAAGACAGTTATAGCACATGTAATGTACAAGTAAAAGTCAAGTGCGCAAATGTTTCATAAACTTAAAGCTCTCCTCTAACACTAGCCTCAGTGTTTATACCTCTGCCAGAGTTTAATGTGTGTTTTGGGGGGTAGGGAGCAGAAAAAGTTAGCGTCTGCATTCATGGAGAACTGCTACCGAAGTAAATCCACTAATTGTTGCATCAGGACGGCTGAGGGTGGGAAAAAAAGCTGGAATGAAAATCCACTGTATACCTTTGCTCCATATAAGGTAATCTTTAAAACCACCTAAATTTGCATACCACAAAAAAAAGTTACTTCAGTTCATGGGATTCATATTTATTTCTCTTGCTAACCGGTCATTTTTATTTAAATGATTAGGAATCATAAGTTTGTAAGTTAAAGGAAAAGGTCTTGTCAGGGTGACCAGATTCCGATACTTAGGGGTGAATTCAGGGTGATTGGGACACTTTTTGCCTTTGAGATGACTTGGAAAAAGTGTCCCAGTCAACCTGAATTCACCCCAATGTACTTTTCATAAATGATCTTTTTTTAATGACCAAAAAAATATAACTGGATATTCATTTTCATATAACACTCTTTTTATGCTTTGAAATTCACAGAACGTTCTTACAGTAAGTCAATATTTTCAGGATTGGGGGAACCAAGTTTGCCAAGTAGGTAAAAAGAAGAATATGGTAAAACTCCAGGTAAAACTTGGCTCATTTTTCTACCCAAACATGCTGCAACATTCTAGATGCTAGAGAAAATCCTCTTTGGTTGCCTGACAATATTTATTCACTGGAACCGGATGTTACTTGAAGAATCTTGAACTGTAAACATATAGCCTACCTACAGTATAGTAAATCTTTGTGGAATATCATAAAACTCTCACTTAAATGCTGTTTGCTTTTCCTTCAGTGTTCTATCATGTTACACCACAAACGTATCAGAAGCACCACTATTTCGAATGGTGAAATATAGAATTATGCTGGATTGTCAGATTAAAGACATTTAAATACTGACTGGGTTTGGCGAGTAAGACCAGGATAGTGTCTTATGCAGGTTTCTTTAAGTGTTGGCACACACCTCTCTAACCTTGACAGTACATACTCTGTATAATTGAATGTTCAAGCACCAATATAACACTTTAACTTAATATGACCATGTCAGCTTAACTACATTAACTCTTACACTAACCTTTGGCTCTACTTTTTGTGTCCACCTTTGCTGGCGCCTCCTTAATGTGTGCTTTAAAATCACAAAAAGCACCATTCCTGATTTTAACTCATCATGGCTTTCTCAAAAACTCTTGATTGTGTCCAAAAGCTCTCATGTAGCCATAGCTAACAATGTACCTAACATAGTTAAAATAACTAACAACCAACAGTCTTGGACTTACACATGATCCATAATTATAACCAGGATTGCAGCACCAGGTAAAGACAAGGCCATTTCAAATGAGCCCTGACAGCATGTAGAGATCTTTTGGAGAGACTATGCTAGGCTTCGGCATAGGATAGGTGGTACTGTTCCTCTCTTTTGTTACAGCGTTTAGCCACTATGGCCAAATAGAGCACCAAAAGTATGAGCCAGTAACAGGCATAGAGAATGGAGCCCGCGATAAGAAGAGCCTTCTCAGTCTCAGTGAAGGGCTCTTGAACCTCGCAGTAAATGGTGTAAACCACACCACCGAGCAGTATGGCCGCCCACACAGTCACGGGCACAGCTCCAATAAGGTTTACCACTATCTTTTTCCTGCCTGATGTGCCCCAACCTGCTTTGTTAATAGTCAACAGGGCAAAGATCTTGGCAGGCAGCAAGCTTGACATGTAGAGTAGAGAGTACAGTGACATGAAGATCATGACAAGGCTTCCCCTCAGGAAGCAGGCATAGGTGGCCTTCACCATGCCCACCAGCTGGACTGTCAGCAAGAAGAGCAAGATGTTCCACAACCGACCTCGGTAAAACAGATGGATGACTGTAGCCACCAGAAAGAAGGGGAAGAACCCAGTGACCACAGATTCATAGGTCATCCAGAGGCTGTGCTTGTGGAACCAAAGCGCATTGTAGAGCCACTCTCGAAAGTAAGACTTGCTCCAGCGGGTCTGCTGGTTGAGCCAGCGCAGATATTGCGTGGGGGTCTCGGTTTGGCATTGCGAGCGTGCCGTGAACTTGGTTTTGTAGCCAAAGCTGAGGACGCGGTTGGTGAGATGCCGATCATCACCGAAGCTGCACTTGCTTCCTAGGAAGGTCTGGTGGTACCAGGGCTCCAGGAACTGTTGGAGGAGAGAGTTGCGGTACATTCCCAGAGGTCCACTGATGCACTGCACACATCCAAAGTAAGACTGGCAAGCCCGCTCTATGTTGAACGCCATCCAATACCGGACACTGCTCAGGAAGGAGATCCAGGAGTCGTACTTGTTCAGAATCTGAAAGAGACAATGAAAGTGGGTAATCTATGAAGAAGACACCAACTGGAAAACTTGTTTGTTATTTTGGATTTTTAAAACTCTTTGGATAGTTAAAACTAAAATAGGCAAATTTCTCACCTGAACATCTCCTCCTACCCCACCCACTTCCAGATCCTCCTCTAGAACCTTCAGCATCTCAATGGTGCATGCTGGATCAAGTACAGTGTCTGAATCACATACCTGCAAAACCAAGAGATATACACCATGATTTAGAACACTTCTCAGTAACTTTAACTCATATGCAACTATTTACTCCTTTTCAGTTATTTGGGGCTGATGTTGACAGTGACTGTGAACAATGCAAGGACTGTTGCAAAGGAACTAGTTGCACCATAGACATTGGTCCACAGATGTTTCAAGGTCATCTTTCTGAAGATATCAATCCTATGCCGAAACAATGAAAAGCTGATGACAGTGCACAGGTGTGCTCAGGACTACAGGTGAAGGTAAGTAATAACCTTTGACCTCAGTGCTGCATGGATTCATACTACAGTGACATTGATGGAACTCTGGGGTGATGGCAGACTTTGAAGACTGACAGTAAATTGTAGGCTCGATAATTACGAAATCCAATGTTTTTTAAAGTCAAAACTATTTGGCCCATCCAAGAGCAACAACTAAACAAGTCTTGTAGGGGTACTTGTCTTGTTATTGTGTAAACATTTATTCAAGCATTACTTTTTCTGTTTTATTGAATTTTTAGGTTGTTAATGGTGTCTAGACTTACTTGTATGTAATCCACAGTATCTCCCAGTGCTTTGAAGGCTGTATACATCACCTCTCTCTTTCCGCCCCACTCCTGCATGATGCAGGAGTAATGGCAGCTCCGCACCACCCTGGCCACGTGTGCAGCCTCCTCGGCATGCAACAAGCCTTTCCCTCCTCCCCCATCCCCGTCGCAATGGTAATTCCCCTTCCACACCACACAGCCTGTCTGCTCCACTCCCCCCATCACCTCCTGGAAGATGTCCATCATGTAGGAATCTTCCTGCCGATTCCCATCCACCACCAGCACCACTTTAAGCCCGGGAAAAGAAATGCGGCGAATGCTCCGCAGACACTTGCGAAGGTAGTCCGGATCTTCCTGATAGGCTGCGATGCAGAGGGCAACGGTACGTCGCAGGTGCTGAGGTCTGGAGGGGCCACGCATTTGTCGGTGCTCCAGAAAGGCGAAGAGGCTCTGCAGGAGGAGGTGGAGGGACAGAAAGGCACCGTACAGGCCAAAGGACAGGTGGTGCTGCTCGGTGTGAATGAACTGGTAACCGGTCACATAGGCCAGTAGGATAGCAAAAAGCACCACTGCTGCGAATAGGGTGGTGATGAAGATCCGCACCGCAGTGCCAAATCGAGAGGGCATCTGAAGAGGGAGGAGAGATATCATAATTAAGGGTAGAGTGAAACATCTTTACCTTTTCTTCTTGTCTGACCATTTTCTCTTTTCTCCCCTCCCACCAGTAACTACTTCTCTACACTCTAAAAAAACGCTGGGTCGAAAATGGACAAACCCAGCGATTGGGTTGTTTTAACCCAGCTGCTGGGTTAAATGTTTGCCCAACGTGCTGGGCAGTTTTATTTAACCCAACTATTGATTAAAAATGACTATATAGCTGCTTAAAATGAACCCAAAATAGGTTGGAAATTAAAAATCAGAAACATAATTACTAGAGGCAACAATAATAATCAAAAGGTGAACATTTATTAATAAGCAATTTAATAAATGTTTATTGTTTATTTATTAATCATTAAATCTATTGATAAATGTTCATTTATTCTACATATTAATAAATGTTAATTTCAACATACTTTGGGTTCATTTTAAGCAAGCAATACAATAATTTTGCAAGCAGCAAGCAAACAATAGTTTAAAAATTAAATAAATAAAACTACCCAGCAGGTTGGGCAAACATTTAACCCAATCGCTGGTCTAAAACAACCCAATCGCTGTGTTTGTCTATTTTCAACACTACTTGGGTTGTTTTTAACCCAGCATTTTTTTAGAGTGTATAGTGGAACAGTTTAAAAAAAGCACAAATCCAAAAATAGCAAATATCAATAGCAAATATCCTAGTAGATAGTGAAAGACAGAGATCTAATGTATTTTAGTAATAAGAATTTTATTTGAACTCAAATTAAAGTGTCTCATCAACTGTTCATAATTCACCCCAAAATCAAAAGAAAAAAAGAGAAAGAAATTAACATAAAATAACATGACAGAAATTAATAAAAATAAAAAATTAAATAAAATGATTGATTTTTAGGACCATTAAGATTTTTGGCAATTACACATTTACTTCCAAATTCTCATTAATGTATATTATCCACATATTTTACTTTTGAGTTTGTTTGTAATCCCCAATGTAATTATCCCCATTTATTATTCTTATTATATTCTATTTAATAAAAATAATTTTGTCTAGGCAGAATTATTATTATTTTATATACAATTTGAATAAATTAAAGACAGTAAAACAAATACTACCATGATGTATACAGTATCTACTTTTTAAATAATATAATATTGCATAATACGTTTGCATTATGGTAATGATAATGGGAATTGTTTCACATTAGAGAAATAAAAACTGGGGGAAAAGAAGAAAAACAAAAAGATATCTTGGGCTTCATTTTCTTGATATAAGGTATCATTTAATTGTATTATTTTTTATTTTGACATGCTTTGTGAGATTCCCCCATTAAGAGAAGGGGTCAAACCAAGAATGATTCAAAATTTTGAATTCATTACAAACACATGGCAACAACTGACACTGTGACAATATTAGAACACTATAAACCTCATGTGAAACTCTCTCTCAGTCACTCTCTCTTTGTCTTTCTCACTTTTTTCCTCATACTCTCAGGTTAATGACTTTAATTAAAGGCTAGGCCGAGTTTGGCAGGTAATCAGTGGCACCCAGACTAGGGAACAATCCCCCCCTTTCATTCATTCAATTGACTCCTGCTCCCCCTCTCGTGGAAGAAAGAACCGCTTCACTCTGTGGCCTTATATCATAACAGCCACCGCAACGGAGAAGAGTGGCAGAAATAACGCTGACTTCCACTGAAGTGGTTGTTTATTTTTCTATCACAGTAACTGACTGTTCCCACAGTGTGCCAGACCAGTACTCAACTGTTTTACATCATATAATTCCCAAAAAATCATAACTGTACCTTTCATATTAGCAATTTGGGTTTCAAGTTACATGCAACAAGCAATGTATCTGAAGTTAGAACTGCCATAAATACTAAATATTGCTTGTACAATATAATGGATGTTTCCCTTTCTCGCGTTATCCTACACACCTTGTGATGTGAACAAAGACAACATAGACCCTGAGGGTGGCAGCAGGCAGATACTGAGTGTTATGTTTGACCCTAATTAGAGGGAGTCTTCCTCCGGAGGCTTGTTAGCTCAAAGGGACAGACATGAAGAAGGGCCCCATGTCATACTCAACAAGACACCAACTATCACAAATAAACCCACTACCATATGTGTGATGAAAGGTGTTCACACTGCGACCTTTGATCACTTGGTAGGATTGTTAAGTCAACTCAAGATGCATTTTCGAGAATAGTGGCAAATGCATTTATTGAGGTGTCACACAAGGTGATATATAAGACATTTAACCTTTAAATTAACTATTTAGGACAATAAAACATCAGAATGTTAATATCTGCATGCTGCATTGCATCCTGTGTATGTCTGAGTATAATATACTCTTAGATACTGTCAGTATCTAACCTAATGACTAATGATGAGTACTATTTCAACTTTCCACAAATAAAAGAGGTCAATAGTTACTCACTGTTGTCATGATGAGATATTCACAGCCCGGGTGGAGATCAATCCATGAGAGCTCAATAATCTCAGATCCTTAGTTTGCTTTTAATAATTCTATTCCATAAACTTCCCAGTGATTAACAGAGGACATTGTTCTCAGGTCTGTTTCTCTTGTGATTGATGGTAGGGATGATCATGGGTAATCATGCATTCTCAGCCTAGACAGAAGCAGGTGGTCTCAGATGAAACAGAAGTAGACAGGATCCAAAAGTGCTGTAGGAAGTCACAGGTGCATTGCGGGTTGGTAGGGGGGTGTCCAGCTAAAGCCTCTTGCCCAGTGTATTCTCAGGTGTGGACCAGATAGAATGAGGATTGGCTTTGGATGCAAGGCAGGACATTGACAAAGGGAGGATGTGGGAGAGGAATGAAGGGGGGCTGGGAATCACCAGGACTGAAGAGGGAGGGCAGCAGGTGAGAGGAAGTGAGATGAATGGCTGGAAGGCAGAGCATGATGAGTTTGGGTGAATTAAGAATGTACTAGTACACTATACTAATATGCATTATAAATATAATGATCCACTGAAGTAATGATCCATTGAGACTCCCAGATATAAATCACTTTTAAACTTATAAACCGCACTCTCCATAGATGTGATTGGTCACAGCTCTTCAACTAAAAGTCCTGGTTTATACACTCAATTTCTTTATATTGTTAATGGGCCAATGACGTGATGATTTTTTTTTTTTTGTTTGTCTGGATCTCAAATATACATTAAAAATTTAAATTTATACAAAAATGTAAATGACTTAAATACATCTTGTCAGTTTCTGAATTGAAAATCAAAAATGTCTAGGTAGAGTAACTTTACGGAAACTAAAATAAAATAAAAATGCTGATATTCTTGGAAAATTCTGCAAAATATCAACAAAACTAATAAAATATTTTATTTAATTTTAAAATATTATTACAAGTAATATTTATAAAGTAAAACAGTAAAATATTTAATTTAAAATATTATTGATATTTGTGAAGTTTTGTCATATTAAATGAATATCAACCAACACAAAGATTACATTAATTCCAAGAATTTGTGAATTTGTCAATTCAAATTTAGAAATCCTCTCACATCTAATTCAAATGGCCCAAAACCAGGTATTTCTTATTTTTTAATAATTAAATGCTCGCATTCATTTATATAGAACTGATTTAACAATAGTGAAGTCATGAATATTCAAAATAATAACCTGAATCTTAATCCTTAAAAACGCATTAGATTTGTAGAAGAAAAAAAGGAAAAGAAGAAAACACACACACACACACACTGCACTTGCAGCAGGCTAGAGTCCTGTGTTGGGTTGAATACTATTTTGGTCTCTAGCAAAGTGTACAAACACTTTTGAAACTTTCACTAGACCCTTGTGTTGTCAATGTATGATGAAATGGAAAGCTAAACAGACGTCATTTTCCTTAATCAAGACATTCTGAAACGTTCCCGTTTTATTCCGTCCTGCTGCCCACTTAGTTACTCAGCCTCAGGGCACTAGCAAGGGTGCCAAGAAACCAAGGCCAATCTTAGTCCACTAGGACTAATATTGTAATAACTAAAAACACACATGTGAGAATCTTAAAAGTCTTATCAATTCACAGATTCCCTGAAGTTCTACACATAATTTATTTTAAGTTGCTAAATGCAGGAGTTTAGAGCCTTGTACAAACACAAGCTTACAGTAGCCTATTTGTGCAAAAAAACACCTACCCAACCTAAAATTCCATGCTTTGACTCTCTCTCTCAATTTTGTGCATCACACACACATACAACCACACAATGAACATATGACAGAGCTCTTATGCAGCATGCGTTCATATTTCATCCACTTCCCACAATAAACACAGACACAAGACGAAACTCAAGTTGAATTAAATGTCTCTTACCTTCCCAGCCCCGCAGCTGTGACGGTGGTCTCTCTCTCTCTCTCTCTCTTCTCTGGTGGAGTCAGTGTGTGCGAGTGTGTGTCTGCCAGGCGTCTGCTCCGCTCCTCTCCACCACAGTGGAGCACAGCACCGTCCTTGTTCAGCCTCCAGCTCACACTACATCTTTATTCCAGCCACACTTAATTCAGGAGATCCCTTATCCCAAAATACAGCACCATCACCCTCCTCCTCCTCTGCTTCCCTCCCCTTCTTTTTGTGTCTCTTCCCTCCCTCTCCTCCCGAGGCATGAAGACCTCCGATATCTGCTCTGAATTAAGTTCTCACCTGGCGCGAGGAGGAGGACGGGGGTCCGCCGGTGGACCTCATGTCTCTGTGTCAGTCCTGTACTGCAGTGGCATCGTTCTGCAGTGCAGCCGAAATCCTTCAAGGTCCCTTCTCTGTGCTTTTCCCCCTGCTCTGCAGTGCAGCCAGCCTTCAACAAGACTCTGGACTGTTTGAGCAGGCACCCTCTCCTCTTGGCTACACACACACACCCTCTCAATGCATCCTTTATTGGGTTATTTATTTATCTATCACCCCTCCCTGCACCCCTCCTGCTGGCAGCCTGCAGGTCCAACACCGGCTGATGAAGAGATCTGCGAGAGAAGGAAGAGAAAGATAGACTGCAGCAGGCTCGGACTTAATCAATATCCACGGCATCTCCAAACATTCCGATCTCAGTTTCATCTTCCCGCAGCACCCAATGAAAACTTGATCTGTTTTTTAGAACGACCCCTCCGAAATTCACCAGCCAGGTAAAACACGCTTACGCCCTTTCTCTTTCCAACTCTGCTGCATGGTAGGAAGAGTAATTAGCGTAATGGCTCTTTCATGGCTGAGTAGCAGACGTGGGAAGGTTATTATGGGGTTTGCGGGGAAGGAAGGCGAAAGTGTGACTCTCCACTAGATAGCTCCATCGGCCTGGCTTCAGTGCTGCGCAGTAGTGTCACTGATTTACCCCTTACTGTGGGAACGTCCTTGGATCTTAACCAGAGAAGCAATTATCAGAGACACCTCAAGAGCCTTGTGAGGTTCCTCTGCAGAAACACTGAGACAAAGTTTATGACTTCCAACTGGGCAGCTGGCCACTACACGGCAGTTGTATTACACTTCCTGAATATGGGTTTAAATACAGGTACAATGAACATGGAATAGCTAACTTATCAAAACATGGATGTCAAAATCTATTCTCTCTCTGACTCTTAGAATTAAACTAAATTCTAGAAAAAAATTCATTCTGTCATTTACTCACCCTCAAGTTCCAATCCTGTATGAATTTCTTTCTTCCACTGGACACAAAAGAAGATATTTTGAAGAATGTTGGAAACCAAAAAGTTGATGGACCCCATTAACTTCCATAGTATTTTTTTTCCAATACTATGGAAAGCAATGGGATTCATTAACTGTTTAATCATATTCTTCAAAATATCTTCTTTTGTGTTCAGCAGAAGAAAGAAATTAATATAGGTTTGGAACAACTTGAGGGTGAGTAAATGATAACATTTATTTTTGGGTGAACTTTCCTTTTAAGGCTACTATACAAGCATCAAAATTTCAGTTAAAATAAGCATCACTGTTTTGCACATGGCTGGACGTTTTCTGTCAGGTGTAATACTGATACTAATATACCGAGGAACTGCTCCATCCATCTGTAATAATCTCTTTGCAACGTCTTTGACAGTATCACAAAATAATGGAATTCACACTGAAGTTTGAGAGCTGAAACATTTGTCTTTTTCATTTTTGTGATCAATAAAAACAGGGAATAAACTGATTTTTTTTTAAAAGTATTTATGGGCTTTTTGTGCCTTTATTCTGAGAGGACAGTAGAGAGCAGACAGGAAAGCATTGGGCAGAGAGAGGGGGGCAGGATCGGCAAAGGACCTCGAGACGGGAATCGAACTTGGGTCGCCATGAACGCATTTGAACCACATTTAGGCGCACTAACCACTAGGCTATCGGTGCCAACATGAACTGATTTTTAAGTGTGAATCACCATAATCCACACTAAAATGTTAAAAAGTTGTTGGTGCTAAACATTAAAAAAAGAAACGACAACAACAACAAAAAACAGCACAAAGTTTAACAAACTATCTCAGATTTTTTTTGTCATCTTGTTTGTTATTCAAGAGTTTAGAAATTATATTTATCCTGGTTTCACTTTTTCTCAAAGTTTCTGAACACAGAAAATGCATTGTTGACATGAAAATGTGGTCAATATGAAATCTAAATTGGTCATATTCACTTATTTTTCTAAATAAACATTACTGATCTTATTGTGAATGTTTCATTTGTGCATGTTATTCCAAAGTAAAACCTGTGTCTTTGTAATCTTTAATCAGAGTGTAATTACATTTACATAGTTTAAGTACATTTGGGTACAATTTAAATATTGTTATAGAAAAACTCTCATTCAGTCTGGCTCCAATCTGGTATTAAATGCCCCCAATTCCTGTCCTACATTTTTCCTGCTTTACTCAGAAATACTTAAAAGGGCAGTTTACCCAAAAATGAAAATTCTGTGAACATTTTCTAACCCCACCCCTTCCAAATCTGTGCGACTTTCTTTGTTGGTGAAACACAACAGAAGATATTTTGAAGAATGTTGGTAACCAAACAGTTTTGTACAAAATAAAATCTAAAATTATGTTCTTTTACGTTCCACAGAGTAAAGAAAGCTATACAAATTTGAAACAATATAAGGGTGAGTAAATAACTCATTTTTTTGGTGAACTATCCCTTGAACATTACAAAAGTACGATCTGTTGCAAACAGCAATTCATATTGACTTTAATACATACTATACCCACACAAATGCTTTGTGTTATACAATGTGAACTATTTTTACCAGATTACTATTTGGTTCACCTCCGTTACCTTACAGCACATGAGGCAGACAGCAACTTGTGGCACTGCAAACTAACCCAGATGTTCGGACATGTGCTTACACTTACATTGTCTTTAAAACAGTCCTAGCAAAGGGAAAAAGAAACCGTTAACAACAGCATAATATAAACACATTAGACCAGCTTTGGAAAAATAAGCTCTCTTTATTTTATTTTATTTTAGAGACACCTCATGACCAAACTACCATTTTATGAGTTAGCATAAATGCTAACATTTGTATTTATATGGTATTTAACCAGCTATGCTTCAGGGCAGACCCAAGAGGTCAGGATGCCATAGAGACTGTTAACATGAATGGAAAGTTTTAGTATTGTGCAGTGGGAGGAATTTTAAGAGAATGACTAATTGCCCTGTCGTATCTTACAATGATGTCATGACCTAGCCGTCTTTATATGTACCACAAACATTCGATAAAAAGCAAACAGGCATTTTATCACCAGTGCAGAATAGAGTGGAAACCAGCTACTGCAGGGCTCTTTACACAAATATATATTGTGCTTCTGGTGCCCTCTAACCTCAGTGTACCAGATAACAAAAGGCACAATGCTAGTTTATCAATGGCAAGACAGGTTTTTGTTGGTTTGAGAATAAAATATGGGTGTGAAAAATGATTATGGGGAAGAAAAAGTATAAATTACAGATGGTAATCCTCTGTCCACAAAAATGTTGTGTAACTCCTGGAGTGTTTTCAAGGAAGTACCACGATCTTTTTCTCAAGTTTTTGCTGAGGGAAGATGAACCTCCTCATGACATCATCCAGCTCCTCCAGAGCGAGCTGAGCATGGAGTACAGCCACATCATCTGGGTCCGACCGCACCACCCACTTCAGAGCCCGATACAGCCCCAACAAAACATCCCCAAGAACCTGAAAAAGCAGAAGGGGAGACAGAAAGCACTTAGTGAGCAGATGTAATGTTGTACTGTACAACTTAAAGCGAGAAAAAGAACAAACAAGGAGGAGAAAATAATGAGTACAGTATATGTCTCTTGAGGCAGACGGTCTCTTGACCTTCTCCCTTACAGCAGGAGAGCGCTTTTGTAAGCAGTCAGCTGTTTTAGCCTCACACTAAGAGGACACCAGGCACTGAGACTTATGGTTTACCTGGACGAGCCGTCTTATTACTCACTGCAACAGCTGTACAGAGTAACAACCATTCTTAATAATAGGACCTCTGTCAAGCTCCATCCTGGGAAACTCAACAGACGGCGATGACAGACATGACTTTGCACCCGGGCCAATGCAAAAGCGCAGGCCAGAAACAGCACACTCTGAAGCGGAGTCTAGTAAAAACTGTCTTATAAAGTGCATGTGCAAATATTTCAAAGATCATGGTTCTAACTAGGGTGGACACTGGTGCTGTAAATCAGGGGGTCAAAAGTATAAAAGGTCATTTGCCGCAGCAGTGGCCAGTTCAGTCTGCTCTGAGGTCATGGGATCAGTTCATGTGTGTTTATAGAGGGAATTTAAGATGTGTTGTATGAGGACAAACCCCCAAAAAATTCCAAGTGTTGCAAAGTGAAGTAGTAAAAGGACAAAGCAGAAGATTTAGCATCCTGACATTTTGTGTAACCTCTCTCCAAAATTGAATATATCATCTTATACAATAATACTTATCTAGAAGAATCTTATTACAAAAAAGAATATTGTGCAAATATTAAACTAATTTAAATAAAATATTTTGAAGAAAAGTAATTTTTAAATTTGAATAATTTTATTATTATTATTGTTTTAATTATTTCAAAATAATTGTTATTTGATTACATTTATTTAGGCTCATTTATTTTATACTAACTATAGTCACACTGGAAAAATCTGGCAAATAAGATGAAGACTTTATCAAGGTTTAAAGATGATTACATTGAAGAAATACATTTGATGAAGGAAATAAGTGGTAACAGTGATCAAGTATCTCGTTTTCATGGAATGTGATCTTGTGATTCATTCCCTATTATATTTAACTGGAATATTATCATCACACTGCATTATGGGAGAACAGATCTGAAGTCTGTGAGGCTGGAATGTCAAACGGCTGCCAGTCTGCTAACAACATAAAAAAAACAAAAAATTTTAATCAATAAAATCTACAAATGTGGTCAGTGGTGTGGTTCATATGACCTCACAACAGGGTAAACATCTGTTGAATATGGCTGCCAATAGTGTGGTGGATCAGAGACTCAATGTTCTTACATCTGTCTAAGCTGTTACACACCTCTGATTGGTTAATGTAGTTACAGCTATAACTCTGAACTTGTGATACATAAAACTTCATAGAAGATTTCTCAAAAAAACCAAAAAAAACAACCCTAGACATTAAACTTTATTAACTCAGCCTGCACACGTTATGGACATCAATGATTATTAGTTTGACCTGATGGACTTTTTTTTTTTACCAGGTAAAAAAGTACCATAGTACTTTTCAACAATGTCTTGGCAACACCTTACAACACTATAGCATAGCAGGGACAAATTGCATGAGCAAGAACCAAAACGTTATGAAAAACGTTTATCATATGATTTAGATCTATTAATTTTATTCATCATGCACCAAATGACCTGTAGGAGCTATAATTAGGAAATTAAAGGAATTGCTGGGAAAGTGATGAGAGCCGTGGGAACAAGAGTGTCTGCTGAGAGTGATGATTAGACAGAGCATTGGTTATCTTACACTGCAGATGACCTCTAAATAAGAGAGCAGAAAATTACAGCTGCTGCTCATCAGTCCAGATGCTGGAAGAATTCCTCCCACTAAACATGTGCGTTGATCGTAAGACCTAACAACCTACTTCATTATACTCGCACACAAAACACAGACATAACCTCAGAGAACGTCCTTCTGTTTTCAGAATTTACCAAAAAAACAAAAAAAACTTAAAGTGAATGCATTTTCAAATGAATAAACTCAGTGATGGGACTTCACACCTTTAAAGAAATATTTTGTGTTAAAAACATGCTTTAAATGGATAGCATCTGTGGCATGCTGTTGAATATCACAATTTTGTTTTGTTTTTTAAAAACTGATCAACTGATCAATGAAAGTAACCGTAAAGACATTTATAAAATTACAAAAGATTTCTATTTCAAATAAATGCTGTTCTTTTGAACGTTCTATTCATCAAAGAATCCTGAAAATATGCATCACGGTTTACACAAAAACATTAAGCGGCAGAGCTGTTTTCAACAGGGATAATAAAAAGAAGTGTCACTTGAGCACCAAATTTCTGATGGATCATGTGACTAATGATGCTGAAAATTCAGCTTTGCCATTACAGGAAAAAAATTACATTTTAAAATGTAATAAAATAGAAATAGAAAATAAATTAATTTAAAGATTAAATTAAAATAATGAATAATTAAAAAAAACTTTTAAGTCTTTTAAAAAAGCTTTTCATATTCATTTAAGGGCCTGTTCACATAAGATGTGTTTTGGTTGATCGGATCACAAGTGGATGATGCTAAATACATGTGTAAACAGTGTCTAAAATGCTTTGAGCTTGTCCACTTTCGACCATTTCCAGAGGTAGTCACATCGAAAAATGACCGGATTGCTTTCGTAGTATAAATGCTCATGTGGTCGAATGTGTTCGAACAGCCACAAAAAACCACCTACTCTTAGCCTACTGACTTAATGCGTAAACATTATGGGAAGTGCACTAGCCAGATGGGATTTAAACTTTGTTGGCTAAAGACCCAAGTTTGGTTTGAAGATGAAAAATGTACCAAGCACAATGTTCTCTCACCATTCCTGATTCACAGTGTTCAGTGTGGTCTTGCGGCTATCAGAGCAGAAACGAAAGCTGCTGCTCTCCGTATATTTTTCCATCGTCTCCTATCACGTTCATATGAAAATTGCAATATTTGAAAAAGCCCACACATTTACCCACCCTCCCCTTGAAGAAATCAGGACAGAAGTGGTTGAAAATGGACAAAAGACACAGAATAAAACACCAGATGTAAACGGTATCATCTACTTGTGATCAGATACCAGGTGTAAACAGGGCCTAATACCAGCTACTGCATAATCACAAGTTTGATGTTTAATTGAACACACATTTAAAAATACTCACCTGAGTTGTTTTATCACTGAGGCCCCTAAGAACCAGGGCAATGACATGGACCGCAGCCCTTCGAACCTCTGCTTCTCTGTCCGTCTTTATCAGGGCGGTGAGACACATGCTCAGCTGCAGGGACCACACAAACAGAGGTCAAATACAAAGGACGCACGCAGCTGCAGAGATCTGCAATGCTGCACTAGTTGATCTTTATGTCAATGTAGTGGGTCGATTGATGTCTAAACACATGCACAAGGGTTTGCAGTAGGCTGATGGTCAAGATGGTCTAGAACAGCCTGTTGCAGAAGGCTCTTTCATGAATAAGCAGCCCAGTTAGTCACACTGACAGAGATGCTTATTCATGAAGATCTCTAAACCACTGCCGCAGTTCAGCAACTTACAGTAGATTTTCTCAACGACCGTATGCACAAGCGCTGAAAAATAAACAAACTGCTTTCCAACTGCAAGGCGTCACACATTTCACATATTGGCACAAGTATCAAAGAATACTCGATTTGTATTTCCTGAAGGAAACATCAATGCTTGCAAGGCTGCAAAAGTATAATGCTAAAGTCTCAGATAAGCTTTTAGGCTTTGATTCTGCATAAAATTCTGCTGAAATGACTTCACAGATTGATGTGATTCTGATTTACAGGCTCTAAAAATCGATTTGATTCAATTGTGATTCATCTGGGTATATTTTAGTTATGAATGTCCATTTCAATTACATATGGAAAAAAAGGACTAATCAATAAAATAACCAGCTCACAAAAGTCATTTGTATTGTAAATTGGGCTGTACAAATACACTTGCATCAGACACTGAAAATAGGCTTAGAGTAAAAGACTGATCTCAGGATTTTAAGAATTAATATGGGGAGTGCTCAACTGAACAAAAAGCAATATTTTTCCCAACCCTTAGGACACTTCTTGTTTTCCATAGAGGGTATGCACTTTCCCGCCAGAACACACTCCCTCAGCTGGACTGAGTGGCAAAAGAACCTGCTGCATGACTGGATTTAATAGGGGAAACTGCGAAAATGCAAGTAAAACAAATTATTACACTAAGGTTGGGATCGAAAGTGTTCCTTATAACATGCCAAAGAAACCCAATCCATGGATATTGGCATGCAGCCAGGAATCGCATTTCCTGACATTTATATGTTCCTGATTTCGATGCTGGGGAAATCCATAAAACAAAATCTGCCTATGAATGCTTTATATAACTACAATATAGGTAGGTCTAAATCCATGTGAACACTTATATCAATGTTATATATATCGTCATATCGCTTAGCCCTAAAACTTGTGTAGTTTTTGTCAGTGTTTATTTAAAAACACCCAATTATGCAGAATATAAGACGGTAAATATTTAATTGATGAGTTGTCAACACAATATATAACAATACAATATATAAAGTATGATTTTACCCCAAAATCCATCGTTTTGACACAAAATGATAACTGCAAATCCACGTTTCTCTGCCTAGAGTCCAGCTGTTTCTGTGAATTGCAGCGATCCATTTGCTTCTTTTTTCTTTAGCTTTCGGCAGTCTGTAAAACTATACCTCAGATTTTGTCAAAGCTATTTGTACAGTCAATCGCAAAGCTCTCTCCCGTTTTTGATGTGTTTTGTGAGTTTTTCGTGGCATTTACGATGAAACCCAATGCTGCCACTCAGTCTTTTGCCACTCAGTGGGCGTAGCCATAGTCATAACGGTCGACGGTGACGTCACGTGCATACCCTCGAGAATCAACATAACGCAAAACCAACGTATTCTATGCCACTTTCACGGGTAGCTATAAATGGTTAAGTAAGTACAACAAAATAGGCTAATCACAATATGCATTCAATACACAAATTGAATCAAGAAAAAAACAAAAACAAAAGCAATTCAGTATGCAAATATTATGGTGTTACCAGCAACTGCTAACATTCTAAAATGGAACATTTTCATTTACAGATCTATTTTACTAGCATTTAAATAAATTAGAACATACACAATCAACTGCTACATAAAGATTTGTGGTCAAGACATTGGCTGATTTTAATGAGCAAATCAATGAAATTGATGCAGTTCAGGTTCATTCATCTATCACCCATCTGCACTAGCAGAAATCCTGATCTCAGCACTAGTAGTAGTAATCTTGTGTAGAGAGATGTGCATGTGTACACACATACACAGCTGTGCCGAGTAAAGAGAATGATGACATCAGCCTTGGGGATCTACTTAAAAAGAACTAATTACAGACTAAACGACGCACAGATTCGGCTTTTCATCAGCTTGTCTGGTTTTCTTGACTTGAAGGTTTTGAATACTAGAGTAGCACTACCTCTTGTGCCAGTGGTCCAAGGGAAAAGTTGAGACGTTGGCAGAGTTCACCCAAATTAGAGAGGCTGCTGGCACGTACACTACTGTCCTCATCTCGTGTACCGCTCAGGAACACACCAATCAGAGGCCGACCATAGTGTGGAGCAAGGTCACCTAAAAGACATGTCCAAGATTTTTTTTTATTTGTACAGATATTTCGATGTGTATAAAGATATACACTATCGTTCAAAAGTTTGAATGGTAGTGTATTACTGATTCCACAAAAATACTAAGCAGCACAACTGTTTTCAACATTGGTAATAATACACCAAAATCAGCATATTAGAATGAATTCTGAAGTATCATGTGACACTGAAGACTGAAGTAATGGTAACTGTAAATTCAGCTTTGCCATCACAGGAATAAACTACATTATAAAATATTAAAATAGAAAACAGTTCTTTTAAAATTGTAATATTATTTCACAATATTAATATTTTACTGCATTTCTGATCAAATAAATATAACCTTGGTGAGCATAAGAGACTTCAACAACTTTAATATTCCAAACTTTTGACCTGTAGTGTATAAATAGATATACAGACTTAAAATAATAAAAAATAAACTTGGATTCACGAAAACAATTCAAGTTTATTTCATTTCATTTTCTAATGAAAACACACACACACACACACACACACACAAACACACGCACAAAGCTCAAGTCGTCACTCCTCTTCCAATCTCTCCATCTTAGTGTGAAAGTCTGAGAAAGTCCAAAGCACGTACCTAAAGCATGAACAAAGTTACTAAACTAGGGTTGTTCCGATTCCGATACTAGTATCGGAAATACCACCGATACCACAAAAAATTCTGGCATCGGTATCGGCGAGTAATTAAACTCACGTACCGATCCGATACCATTTTCTTAAACANAAATATAACCTTGGTGAGCATAAGAGACTTCAACAACTTTAATATTCCAAACTTTTGACCTGTAGTGTATAAATAGATATACAGACTTAAAATAATAAAAAATAAACTTGGATTCACGAAAACAATTCAAGTTTATTTCATTTCATTTTCTAATGAAAACACACACACACACACACACACACACACACACACACAAAGCTCAAGTCGTCACTCCTCTTCCAATCTCTCCATCTCAGTGTGAAAGTCTGAGAAAGTCCAAAGCACGTACCTAAAGCATGAGCAAAGTCACTAAACTGGGATTTTTTGGCTCATGAGGACTAGGTATTAGTGTAAGAGGAATTTACATTCTTTATAGGAAATAAATAAGGATAAAACTAGACAAAAGCAATTAAAATGGCTGCCAGGTGGGTCTGGAGGGACTTGCTCCCCACAGATGATTTTTTCTGGCCCTGTTTAAAATATCATTCAAACTGTATAAAACCTTCCAGAATCCATGTGCCAGGACCTATTCAGACATCAATGTCCACTTGTTCAGCTGACCAATCCTCCAAAAGGATCAAAAGAGCTTTAATGGCTATTGTGGACTTGATCTACGAGAAAAAATGGGTGTCTGATGGGAGGGAAAAAGAAAGGGGCAAGAAAAAGTGTAACACACTTCTTTGATCCCATGCTTCTTGTTAACTGTGGCCATCTGTCCAAGCACCTTATTAAGCAACATGTTTAATTGGAAACCAGTGGCACACTTATGCAGGAATAGGATTTATTTTATTACGCATCGGATGTGTACATAACTAAACAGCATGTTGTGGTTAGACGTTTAGTTATTTATTAAAAAAATCAAGGATTTAAGGATTGAAATAAGTGTCTCATTAGATAATACTCAAGGGTTGAAAATGTAAATTGAGCTCAAGTGTGCGGGTGAAGTGTGTGATGCCCCTGCTGTGTGTGAAGGCGCTATGAATGTGACAGAGAGCTGTGAGACTCATTGTGCGGTTTCAGCGGACTGTAGCAGCTGTTGGGCTTTTTCAGAGCTTGGTCTGTTAGCGTTAAGGAGCCGGGCCAAGAGGACATGCCTCAGACCCAGACTGAATGATCTCGAGACACAATGAATAACCACACACTTGTGCTGGGGATACGACACTGCCCAGATCTGACAAACAGGTCCTGAAATGGAGCATGTTTATTAAAAGAAAGTATTTTAAAGGAAGAAAAGAATACAGAAAGAAATATGAAAAAGACTACAGACAGTGACTGTGCTCACCCATGGCCCTGCAGGCTCTCATTAAAACCTCGCCCACTTTGAGGCGTGTCTCTAGGGAGCGCTCTCTTTTGGGGGGACAGACAGTTGCCCCGGTCTGATACTCTCCCAGCAGTCTCTGCAGAATCTGCTCAGGAAAAGAGTCAGCCAACACAGCCAACCCTGAAACAAAACAAAAAAAAGAAACGGCAGCTTTGAATAAAGACTAAAACTCTGACAGACCCTCTTTAAGACAGGATGAATAAAAAGCACAGCAGGCTGCCAGAGCATTAAAATCTCAACTTAGCTATTCCTCAATAGGGCAAAAAAGGGATGGTTGAGATGGTTTTGACCATTTATGGACAAAAGGTGAGATAACATTGGTTACAAATAGAGCTGGTTTAGCTAATCAACCTAAAATAGAGTTTTAGGTTGATTTCACCCCAAATCTGTTTGTTGGCCCAGAAACAGCGCCCTTGTAGATCCCAAAGCTGTTCTTAAAATTACCAGACACACATATACAAAAGAAAATCCTCCACAACTGCTGATCAATATACTATGGAAGCTTGTTTCCGCCATGAAATAAAAAATAAAAAAGGTAATTCCGACTTTTTATGTTTTTTTCCTCGCAATTGCGAGTTTATATGAGCCATTCTGACTTTTTTCTCAGAATTGCAAGATATATACTCACAATTGCAAGTTATGAAGTCAGAACTGTAAGATATGAACTCACAATTCTGAGAAAAAAACATGTCTTTTTTCCTTCACAAATGGACATTATAACACGCAATTGAGACGTTATATCTCCCAATTCTGACTTTTTTTCCCACAATTCTCAGAATTGTGAGATATAAACTCACAGTTGTGCATTATGAAGTCAGAGTTGCGAGATATAAATCACAATTTTGAGAAAAAGTAAATTGCCAGTTTATATCACGCAATTCTTACTTTATAACATGCAATTCAGGCTTTATATCATGCAATTCTGACTAATACTTGCAATTGCAAGTTTAAATCTCGCAATTCTGACTTTATAAGACGCAATTGTGAGTTTATACAACGCAATTCTGACTTTATAACATCCAACTCTGACTTTATATCACGCAGTTGGGAGTTTAAACCTCACAATTCTGCAAAAACTCGCAATTGCAAGACAAAAAGTCAGAATTGTGATAAAAAGTCTCAAGTACCTTTTTTATTATTTTCATTTAATGGCAGAAACCAGCTTCCATAATATACCCCAACATTCAAAAGTTTGGGGTTGAGAAGAATTTTTTTTAATGTTTTTTGAAAGGCT
Source organism: Anabarilius grahami (assembly GCA_003731715.1). Taxonomy (NCBI): domain Eukaryota; kingdom Metazoa; phylum Chordata; class Actinopteri; order Cypriniformes; family Xenocyprididae; genus Anabarilius; species Anabarilius grahami. The sequence goes on along the minus strand of RJVU01048406.1, from coordinate 6,588,750 downwards.
GCATTTATCAGAGATGCCAACAGGTAAGGGGGGTTAAGGTGAGAACAAAGTGCTATGCAGTATATTTAAGACAATATTGGATGGCAGTACTGTTTGCCACATCTCAGACGTTCAAATACATAAAATATTACCCATTATAGACATGGTTTTTAAAGTAAAGAGTAAAGGAAACACTGTACAGTACTTATTGAAACAACCAGTTCTTTATTTACCCTTGTAAGTTTTATGTCTGTGTTCTTTAAGAATGAGTAACATAGGGGCTGAACACATATTGTAATGCGTTGAGGTAAAGCTGACAGTGAGTTCTGCTGCCAAAGTAAATCAGGTCAATGCAATGTCTGTGCTTTATATTTACAACAACAAAGTCATTCAACCGGTCAAAACCAAGTAGTTCTATTATGTATCATTACAACTACAAATAAATCAAAATTTGACTATGACTATTTAATGACTTAAATAGTCATTAAAGAAAAAAAATTAAGCAAAAGCAGGTGTGATTGTCATATTTTGTTGTATTTCTAAGGAGTTTAGGCTGTTTTCTTTCTGGAACTAATGAATGAATTACCTTGAATGGCAGACAGATACACAAAGGAGTCTTCATGTTCCAGGTTTTCCAGAAAGAGCTGTAACACATTGAAATAATTAACTGAAAGCTGAGCAAAGAATTAGGGCAGAGTTAATTAATTCCTTAGTCTAATTATCGCTGACAGTTTTTCAGTTCTCAGCGAGTTTACAGTAATGCAAATTAAAACATGTCTATGGCCTGCGGTTTTCACATGAGGTGAAGTGGTATGACTTTGAGAGAGAATGAAAGAGTAAGCAAAAATTAATACAACAGATAAGACGTTTATGTGTTAAGAACTCTGACAGACACTGACACAAAAAAATATTTAAAACATACTGAGTGAATCAAAAGGAAAAAAAGTCACTTTTTTGAAATTCACATATGCTAATGGATTACTGGGTGTTATGTCACAGTTAGCGTGATGCTCTGTGTCTGTGTTTATGTGTGAATTAGTTGTATTTATGAAGCGTCGGACACAGAAGAGGCTCTTATTACAGAGAATATTAGATGAGACATTGAAGAAAGCCGCTCATCATAACTAGATCCCAAAAGGGTCTTCAGACGCCCTCAAGCAAGAGGTTTTACACACCAAACATCCCTCCTCATTTATAAAACATAGTCTAGACCCTCACCCACCCTCAACACTAGCACACAGGAGAAAGAGGAACACTGAAAGTCACTGGCCCATATAAACAATGTCACCCAGGGAAGAAGAGTCTACACAATTCCCAGGAGAGATGTGCACGTGACACCAGACTTTTAGCATCAGAGAGAATAATGAATACTGGGAGAATAAGTGTTTATCAGATACTATAATGATTGCCTGTATCAAAGCACAACTGTAGAACTGTAAATGTCCCCCCCCCCCAAAAAAACAAAAAAAACACAAAAAAAACAAAGAAGGAGAAATTATTTTGTAAGCTCAGGGGCCATTTACACAACATGGGCAATTCGTTTAATCGACAATGGCATTTTGGAAGCCTGAAAATTCAAACTTTTTAAATCGGGTTTCAAAGGGCAAGGTTTTGAAAACGACACCGTTATCGTCTCTGTGTAAATTACAAAAACGCAGAATTTTGTCATGCGTATACACATTACGTGTTCAGTCTGCGTGATTTTTTTCCCCAAACAATTCAGCGGAAATCCCCACCTTGCCAAAATATTTTATTGGCTGAGGTTACAGTGACGGGTAGATTTAGGGATCAGTGTTGGGTGTAGGCAATCATTACTGTGATTGACGTGGCCAATGAAATGTTTAGAATCGGCTCCAGGGCGGGATTTCCGCTGAACTGTTTTGGGAAAAAAAAAAAAAATCACGCATTCAGTCTATATGAAATTGGGCGTGTAGTGTTTCTTTACAAAGTGACATCACCATCTACTGGCCTGGCATGCATAATACAGCATTTTTAGCAGATCCATGTGAACAGGGATTGTTTTGACAACGTTGTTGCTTGTACTTGAAAAACGCAAAGGAAATACGTTTCCATTTTTGGTACATCATTGTTGTGTACGTATCCTAAATCAGCCATTAAGAATAAACTGTAATAATTGAACTGGAAATAATACGCAGGAATTAGTGTGACACAGAAATATAATATAAAAATAATAATTAATTATACAAAAAAAGTTTTTGTATAATTTTTGTCTTTAACAATAATTAGCCTTTAACAATAATACAAATATTTTAAAATTATAATATTTACTGTATTTATATTTACAATGCATTTGGCAGATGCTTTTCTAATTATTAAAAGTACATATTTATGTGTTCCCTGGAAATATTATATATCTATGGAAAGGTGTGGTCACATTATAAAGATCATCCATTGTCATTAGTGTAGTGATGCATAAATCACAGCTCACAGACTTCATTAAAAAACCAAGCAGCTATCTGTTGGTCAAAACAGCTAAATTTGCATGACCAACATGAACACAAGCAAAATCTCCCGATTATGCAGATTTCTAGTAAAATTACTAGATTCCACCTGCAAATTTTCACAGAGCAACCATAAATGTGACCACTTTCACATCATCCATAATAAAAATTTTATTTAAAAAAAAAATTCATGCCAGGCCAGTTTTATCTGTTTTAACTTATATACATAGAGAGATACACATCAATACACTCACTGTTAGTAGTTTCTCCTTGTTCTGCAATGTCTCCTTGTCTCCATCTCTAACAGAGCGGGTCAGTGAACGCAGTGCTACGGCTCGTGTGGGCACATCTGGGTCACAGGCTTCTAGCAGGCACTCAGAGAAAGCTTTACTGGATGAGGCCTCAGAAATCCCAGGATTGGGTATTCTTCCAGCTGTCTGAATGTCTTTAACTTTGGGTGTTACACTAGGGTCTGTTGTATGTTTGGGATGTGAGACTGATTGTGAGGGGACCTGGGCTCTGGCTGGGAGGGAGTTTGAACTGTGGCCTGCAGGTTGAGCAGGACTGTGGGCAGTACTGCGCTGGGTGGCTGTTCTGGGGACAGTTGTAGGGCGATATGCCCCATGTGTGGCAATAGTGGCCCTCAGATCGGACGCCAGCTCCTGGATGACGGGCTCTTGGTGCTGCTGGGAAATCTGTTCCAGGTGGGGCAGCAGTGCAGCCATCGATGAATAATCATCTGCAGTGAGCTGAAAGAAGATATACACAGGTACATAAATAATATGTCCATGAACATTTTTTTCCTAACATCAAGATTTTTAGGTCAAACTTTGTCTATAAATGATGGCTGTCAATTGATTAAAACTTTTAATCATACTAATTACATAATATGCTAATTAATCAATAACAATTAATTGCATATCAATATTGCTAAGAACTCCCCCAAATGAATATAACACAAAAAAATTATATTAAAACTGAATTTACCTATTTTATTATTTTTCCCTTTTTCCATTGTTTTAATTAATATCACACCAAATTAACCCAACAATAAATGTATATTAGAGCATATTTTGTGTGATGTGAGTGGGGACAACTTCTGCAGTTCTTTTAAATAATACTGTGTATTATTTATATATGAATTCAATATATTGTAACTACTCATAAACACAGCAAACAGCTTTTTACTAGGAAAATTCTTACAGTGAGCAATTCTTATTAGAGTGAGCAAAGGACAGCAGCAAAATGTATAATAATACACTACCTCAGCAGCTCCAGAGAGTAGAGTGGCCACAAGCCCCATTCCCATACTGAGAGTCTGACTCTCCACTGGGCTGTCAGTGCCACGCTCCAGACTAACACATGCTCTCTGCAGCATGGAAGCTATGAACCCAACCACCTGCACACAGACAGGAGAGAGAGAGAGACAGAGAGAGAGATGTATTGCTCTTATGTAAATGTCTTGAGAGATCACACCTTCTTACCTTATCACTACATAAAGTAGTACAACTGCTGATATAACACAACTGTGCTATATCAGCCATAAGAGGCTCATTCATGTGCCCTAAATAACAGTCAGAGTAAAGATATTCTTTGTTGCGAGTTAAATGGAACAGATCTGGCCAGGGGATGATGTGCTCTATTTTTAGATGGCCCATGTTTCTCTTATTAAAACCTCAGTTGAATGAAAGCAGAAAAGAAAAAATGATAAGAATGCTTAAAAGAGTTTGAAGTTTAAAATTAAAACTCAAATGTAACAATTCACTCAGGAAAATAGAAAACCATTTAATATGTTTAAGTAATGTCAAGTGAATGACTTCTATATCACACCTGAGTGGGCTTGGAGAGCAACAGAGTGTGTGGAAGACCCTCACACATGATGGCCAGTGCCTGCAGCAGAGCAAGTCTCTGTCCGTGTCCACCTGCACACCCCAGCAGGTGCTGCTCTAACTCCAGCAGGGTCATAGATGAGGTGTCCACTTCCTGCCCAACCTCGTCCTGCTCAGCAGCCACAGCTGTTAAATCCTGGAAACAACACAAAACAGACACACAATGAAAAAAAAAATCTGGTGATCTCAGCATCTAGTTTCAATTTCATGCCACTTTCACAGTATTCGCAAGTCAATTTTACTGAGGAATTCTGGGAAAGAAATTTCTAAATCTTTAGGAAAGCTTAAAGGGTTAGTTCACCCAAAAATGAAATTTCTGTCATTAATTACTCACACCATGTTGTTCCAAACCCGTAAGACCTTTGTTCATCTTCGGAACACAAATTAAGATATTTTTGATGAAATTCAAGAATTTTTTTATCCCCCATAGAAAGCAATGAAATTACCATCATTCAAGGTCCAGAAAAGCAGGAAAGACATCATTAAAATAGTCGACATGACTATAGTGGTTTAACCTTAATTTTATGAAGCGATGAGAATACATTTTGTGCGCAAAAAAAAACCCAAAATAACCACTTCTATACTCTATCTTTCTCATACGCAGTTGACGCAGTACAACGTTTCTGTGTTTATGTCCGAATGCCGGCTCAGTATTGGCCAACACTGTTCACAAAAGGTATTCTCGTTGCTTCATAAAATTAAGGTTGAACCACTGTAGTCACATGGATGATGTCTTTTTTAATGATGTCTTTAATACCTTTCTGGACCTTGAATGACCGTAATTACATTGCGTTCTATGGGGGATAAAAAAAAAACCTTGGATTTCATCAAAAATATCTTCATTTGTGTTCCGAAAATGAAAGAAGATCTTACGGGTTTGGAACGACAAGGGTCAGTACTTAATGACAGAAATTTCATTTTTGTGTGAACTAACCCTTTAAGATTGTTCATTTTAATCCTTTACTCTACATTTTAAAGAATTCTTGGGTCTTCAATCCTTGCTTTAGAGTCTTAAAAACAACTTATGGACATTAATTTATATTATGTGCTATAGCTTAGACATTGTTGAGCTACATTAGAAACGGTCAGGCTCAAACAGACTGGCAGAGGTCAGCACCTGCAGCAGCAGTAGGAAAAACTCTCCAGGCAGGTCACTGTCCTTCATCTCTCCTAATAACTCCACCAGACACTGGACTCTCCACTGCTCACCTGAGACTTTCTCATACAGAGCATCATCTTCATCACTGTCAAAACACAGAAAAAAAGGCAGTTAATTATTCTCTATGCTTTGCAACATAACCATTCAAAAGTCGCTAACACTTTACAATAAGGTTTATTAGTTAAACATTAGTTAATGTATTAACTAACATGAACTAACTATGAACAATACATTTGTTACTATATTTACTAATCTTCATTAATGTTAGTTAATGAAAATACATTTGTTTATTGTTTGTTAATGTTAGTTCACAGTGCATTAAATAATGTTAACAATATGTATTAGTAAATGTTGAAATTAAATTCTGTAGAAGTGCAGTTCATTATTAGTTCATGTTAACTAATGTAGTCAACTAATGTTAACTAATGAACCTTATTGTAAAGTTACCCAAAAGTCTCTTATGCTCATCATGGCTACTATTATTTGCAAAACAAACAACAAAAAAACAGTAATATTATGAAATATTATTACAAATTAATATAATGCTTTTATTTTAATATGTTTTTAAATAAAATGTATTCCTGTGATGGCAAAGCTAAATTTTCAGCATCATTACTCCAGTCTTCAGTGTCACATGATCCTTCAGAAATCATTCTAATATGCTGATTAAGTGTGCAAGAAACATATTTATGTCTGTATTTTTTTATTTTTTTTGGAGCTACGAAAACCACAAAACAATGTTTGCAAAACAAAATAAATTTTTGAACAGTTGTACGGCTTAAATTATTTAATTATTAAAATAGATATCTTTTGTAGCATTATAAATGTCATTATAAATATAAATTTAAAAATAATATTATAAATATAAGTAATGCTTAATTTAATAAAAGCAAATAAGATGCACACAAAATTAATCAATAAAAATCGATATTTTACACAATATCAACTCTAAATTCATCACTAAACGCTTAAAAACATGCATTGTCCATTTAAGGTACTCGGTTTATTTTAAAATTCTGCTATTTTGCCAATTAGACCATCAACCGATAAGCTCAAAATAGCGAAATACTGGCTGGTAAATCATACTGCCTAATATATCACTACTTTCCACAAAACACTGTATAATTATTGTATGGTTCTCATTTATTAATACCTGATAAGCTCCCTCACAGTAAGTCTGGCCCCTCCTTCACTGCCAGGTGAGAACTGAAAGCCGTGTCTGACTCCACTCACTTCTCCCAGCAGTCCACACAAGCGTTTCAGCAGCAAAAGAGCTACTGAGCGCTCTGAGTGAGACAGGCACCATATCAGGATCTCCTGACAGGATGTACTGTTGGGAACAACCACTTTTAGCACTTTTAGTCTTTTCCAAACATCTATTACAGATGCTCCATATTGGAAATGCAGACTGACCGTAAATGAGAGACATTCTGTTTGGTGAAGCAAAAGAGATTGAACAGTGTTGAGATGACATCTGCTAGAGCTTTCAGCAGCACTTCTGATGGATTATTACCCACCACACAAATCTAAATAGAATAAAATAGAATTCTTATGTAAATGATTATATAGTAGTGTCATATAATTGATGATATGGAGCACTAAACAATAAAGAATGCTTGGCTTACTTTATATACATCCTCAATACAGCGAGTCAGCTCCCACTCCTCCACTGCATCCTGGAATAGATCATCTCCTACAAAAGCTTATCAGTTAATTTTGTAATGCTCAAAAGAGTATATCCTTTGCATCTAAAAAAATTATTTCAGGCACGTGTGTTGGGACAAACATTAGTATGCAACTTGATGCAGCTTTATCACACAACCTATATTAAATCAGACACTATAAAAATGCTAAACTGCGGTCACTTAATAAATACTAACCGGTTCCCTGTGCACAACGACGAAGGGGGGAGAGAAGAGGAAAGAGCAGGAACTGCCGTGCAAACTCAGGCCGATCTTGCACCATGATGAGCGCCGCCCTGGTGGCCACTCTCTGGAACTGCTGGGCAGTCAGCTTGTCTTTGAAATGCAGAAGCTCCAGAACCTAAATCCAGTGATATTACATTCTATTATTACAGTAAATTTTAAACATTCTGTATAGGTTTTTAGGAAACAGATGGCAATGAACACTTTTTGTTTTTTGTTTTTATATGACTATCTTTTGCAAACCAAATAAAACTCTAAATAACAATTACAGCGATAATCTCACTATTTTGACTGTAATGAGAGAACATTATTTTACCTGTGGACACACTTGACTGTAATAGCTCTCAGCAGAGAGGGACTGCTGAGGACAGGCAGCAAGAATCTTTGCCACAGCATCACATTTCCTCCAGTCAGAGTCGCCACCTGCTGGTCAGAAATGTGAAACACAGGTAAATATAACTGAAAGCACATGCTAAACATTCAAAGCCGTCATAATAATAATTGAAAAAAAAAATAGAATAAAATAGAAAACAGAATGAGAATGACTTCCCATGGAATGATAAACCTATTGGAAACACATTGGGAATTTTGAACGTATGTACTGGAATTGTTATGTACTGGATGAAAATACAAATTTTTCCCACCACCATTCAAAAAAATGATGATTATATAACTTGGCCAAACCCACTGACAATGTGCTGTTTATAGAATATGCAAAACATATTTTCCCACTCATTGACATATCCATCAGTCCTATATTTATCTGTTTTCATCTAGCCGTTTTAACAGAGACGTAACATGTTTGTCTACTTCACAGTCTGCAGCTTTTTGGGGTAAATTAATTGTAATGTTCCAGGCAATAGCACACAGTTCCAGGATGTTGCATTTAATTTATAAGTTTGTGGACAACAAAACAACAAAAGCACGAACACAGGTTGCAATGTATTTACACATGTATTTGTATTCACATACTAAAAAAAGGGTGCATAATGTATCAGTGATAAATGACAAAAAAATTGCATAAATTTGAAATGTTTTAAAAATTTATTCTTTTAACCTGTTTACTAGTAAATATACTAGTTTAGGGTTGCATTACTGAAATAATTTTAAAATAGGTTTTAAGGTTAGTAACAAAATAAATATATTTTGGTACAATGCTCATTTGTATAATATTAAAGGGTTAGTTCACCCAAAAATGAAATTTCTGTCATTAAGTACTCACACTCATGTGGTCCAAAATCAAGAACATTATTTAAACAATAAGACTAAATGTGTTGAGCTATATAACAATAATTAGTTCTGTCTATAAATATATCAAAACAATTGTTCCCTTGTCTATTAAAACATGTAAATATTAAAGCGTCTTTGGTGTATCTATGGTTTTTAAAAAATAAAACCGGAAACCGAAGGTAATGCGGGTATAACGCAATTGACAGGCGACTCCTCACACGTCCCGGAGCCTTGGTTAAAATTGCAATTTTCTCATGATTTACAAATAGTTGGAAACATTTGGGATATTGTAAGTACTCAACTGAACAAAATATATAACACTGGCCTAGTGGTTTTTGGATATTTTACTGCAAAATTCTTACATATTGCACCTTTAAGACCTTCATTCATCTTCAGAACACAAATTAAGATATTTTTTGATGAAATCCGAGGGTTTCTGAAGCACACATAGGCAACAACATCATTGTAACTTTTGAGGTCCAGAAACGTACTAAAGACATTGTTAAAATAGTCAACGTGACTACAGTGGTTCAACCTTAAACGTTACGAAGCGACGAGAATACTTTTTGTGCGCAATAACAAAACAATAACAACTTTAACTATTTGAAATGTCGTCATATGCAGTTGACAAAGTGAATACAGTTCAGCGCTTTCGTGTTTATGTCCGAATGCCGGCTCAGTATTGGCTGACGCTATACACGTGAACAGCACAACGTATGCATGTGATGTTGACGCAAAAGCCAGCCAATTAGTCGCCGTTCTGGTGGGGGCGAAATCTGCTTAATTACAAACATTCTTTCAAATATCTTTCTTTGTGTACAGCAGAACAAAGAAATTTATACAGGTTTGGAACAACTTGAGGGGGAATAAATGACATAACTTTCATTTTTGTGTAAACTATCCCTTTAAGATCTAGTATGACCCACTAGCAGTTAGTCAAGGGGCAGTCAATCTTACTATTTAGTATCAAATTAGGACAATCTACGTTTTATGTAACTGACTTAAATAAAGTTATGATCAATCTTAAAAAAAAACAATTTGATGACTAACTTGTAAGACTAGTCTTAGTGATTTATGTAACCGGCTCCTTTACTCTTTGCTAAATTCAGCCTTACCTCCGGTGCCCTCTAAGATGGCCCTCACCACTGCCTGGACTCCTTGTGGTTGGATTAACCTGTCAGACAGCAACTGCCCACACAGGCGCCTCAGCCATGGGGGAGCTTGGGCTAGAGCCTTACCTCCCCCTCCAGCACATCCGCCTCTGGAACCTGAAGATGCCTACGGCAGCGTGACGGAACACATAAAATACACAGGACATGTCTCTGAGGAGTCACACAAATACTAACACATCAGAGAGGTATTCAGAAAGATAGTGGGCAACACACACCTGTTTAGGTCCCCCCTGCAGAACAAGTAGCTCTTTGATGACGATTGGCTGATACACTTTCCCAAGAAGACCGTGGAGTGCTTCTTTGCAGGTCTTGCGCTCTTCTACTGTCAGTCCCTGTGGTAGATGAGAATGGCTGAAATAGTTCAACATTTACTGTAGCTTTGGCCAATATGAAACTTGAAAGAGTGATGTACAGGATTCTCACATCTACTTACCAATGAATTTTCATGGCATTCTTTATTATTGTATATGAATTTATTAATTTTATAAAGATTTGCCTCTAAAGGATGAAACACTGAGAATAACTAGAACAATGTTATTTTAGTATAATTTATATTCTATTA
>RJVU01048406.1:6556566-6569071 GCA_003731715.1 Anabarilius grahami | reverse complement strand
CCTAGACTTGTGGGATCCGGAACGGGACCGGGAAAGTGAGGCGGAGGAGGAACGGGATTTTGAGCTGGAGCCAGAATAACTGCTGCCACTTATACTGCCACTCACTGTTCGCCTGCAGGCGAAACAGACAGGAAGCGAGAGACAGAGACAAAATGAAATGTTGGTTCAAGAATGAACATGTTATCGCAGGTTGCAGATCTGGTTTGATGAACGATGATTAACTTTTGATACTGTCAGAAGAGTCACTGACTCTACAAACTATCTGATAATAAAGCTTCAAAATGATTTAAAGGGTTAGTTCACCCAAAAATGAAAATAATGTCATTTATTACTCACCCTCATGCCGTTCCACACCCGTAAGACCTTTGTTAATCTTCGGAATGCAAATTAAGATATTTTTGTTGAAATCTGATGGCTCCGTGAGGCCTGCATAGCCAGCAATGACATTTCCTCTCTCAAGATCCATTGCCATGGCCGATTTCAAAACACTGCTTCATTAAGCTTTGGAGCGTTATGAATCAGCGTGTCGAATCAGCGGTTCGGAGCACCAAAGTCACGTGATTTCAGCAGTTTGACACGCGATCCGAATCATGATTCGACACGCTGATTCATAACGCTCCGAAGCTTCCTGAAGCAGTGTTTTGAAATCGGCCATCACTATATAAGTCGTTATTTTGTTTTTTTGGAGCACCAAAAATATTCTCGTCGCTTTATAATATTAATATTGAACCACTGTACTCACATGAACTGATTAAAATACGTTTTTAGTAAATTAATGGATCTTGAGAGAGGAAATGTCATTGCTGGTTGTGGAGGCCTCACTGAGCCATCGGATTTCAACAAAAATATCTTAAATTGTGTTCCGAAGATGAACAAAGGTCTTACGGGTGTGGAACGGAATGAGGGTGAGTAAAAAATGACATTATTTTTGGGTGAACTAACCCTTTAAAGCGGAACTCATAATGCTGAGTAAGATTTGCGAAGCTCCCCCTACAGGTTCCTTCAGTGAATCACACTGTCGTAAATACTCCAAGCGCAGCTCTGGACTACAACGACTACAACTCACCAGCGCAGTAGTTTTGCAAATACAGTACAAGAAATCTCGATGGAGGTGGGTAATTTTCGAAATTGTCTTATAAAGTCATAATATATACATTGTTTTTGAATTACCGTAAAGCATTGTGTCACTCTCGCGTGAACGTGAACATGAGGCAAGATTGTGTCGGGTCGGTGTAGCTCAACTTGCAAGTGCTGTTTTCTGGCGTAGATGTGCCAGAGGGGGTTAGTGCACGCCTCAAACACACCACTACAAGTCAATTAACCATCGTAAGGACTTAGAAAACTATTTATGAAGGTAAAAAAAAGTTACTTAGTTCTGCTTTAAGAGCTCTTATATACTGTACATGACTTATATTATATATATATGTATGCCTGGTACTGGTCAGTGTCCCGGTAGAGGGACATTTGTCATGCTTTTTTTTTTCTTTTTTTTCTCCTATGACATTTTAGTAATCATCTTAAATGATATAGAATTCAAAAGATTAAACACTCAAAATCCATCCCGTAAAAATATCCATCCCGGAAATTGGATATTGCTTTACCATGGAAACAGTACTTTAAAACCTTTCAGCAGGTTACATTTTTGTGAGAACAACTTGGTTAGACATGACTTTGATTTTAATAGTAATTTTAAAGTTCAAATTATTTTGTAAAATATACATTTTGTATGAAATAAATGTTTAGCTTTGCTTTACAGTGAACAGTTTTTACGCTTTCATTTTTTTGACTTTCACTTCTGCAATAAACTGCTGAGTGTCTTGTTTATGAAAAGCCTCATGAGCATTCATGAATTACAACCATTCAAGTTCCGATCTATTCTCAAAAAGGGTGGTGACAGTAAAGGTTAAGGTTCATTCAGACCACAGAGCATTTCCGTAGTCATTACAAATCTGCAGGTGAAAAATCCAAAGCAAAGGGAAGAACACACAAAGCATCCGTGTCACATTTGACGTTCTACTGCGTGACACCCGAGAATGTTCCTCTTTGACAATAACTTTGGATAGTACAACATACATTTTTTAAAAATGGAAGCCAGTTCTCATAATTAAAATGGGTATGGCAACAAAGTGGTAACAGACACTACAGACTTCCTTAAAATAAAACACCATTTCAGCTCACATTAATCAAACAAGAGTATGTATTTTAAAATATATCCCTATGACAACAAACTCACAAAAATCTTATCATTAGGGACTACTAACAACTATCATGAACAAATCGAATACATTTTAATAAATTATTCTTAAAAATATCAACAAATCAGCATTATAACTTTGCAGAGCTATTGATCAATATAAAAATGAGATCGAACATTTAAAAGATATAATATTTTCATCACATTTATGAGCACTACAACTGACATCCATCAGTTTAACACAAAGAATAAAGGCATAGTAACTTTTTGTCCATTCAACTTTGAATTTTCGGTCTACATCATTGTCTTCTGTCTATTTAGAATAATTCATACTGTCATCACGTTCATGATCAGACCTACTGCTGTATCAGTGACTTTATTTGCACATATATATATATCATCTGAAGACATGATGAAATATGTGCTTATTCATGTCTGGAGGACTAAAGTATGAAATCTGTGTTTTAAATTGAAAGCAGCATAATATAAAGTACCTACTGCTGTACATGCTGTTAAAATGAACCAAAAGAAAAACAGAAAATCACTCACTGCTTTAGATTAAATAACTTTAGTTGCTTTAACAACAACACATTTCTTACTTGAATGCTGCAGTTAAATGCTCTGGCGAGTAGATAAACATGGCGGACTGTGTACAGCTCGCATAGGGGAGGAGCTAAGCTAATAGGGCAGATGTTACATCTCAAGGGGCTATCCTTACAATAAATTCAAATAAATTCAAATTGCCGTTTGGAGAGGGCGTTTATGATTTATGGGGATTATTTAAAAAGCAGTAGGTGGATTTTTACCATTATAGGCTGATTATTTACACACACTGTGGAAACACATCTGTGATCAAACACCTTATAAAAGTGAATTTTGCATAATAGGTCCCCTTTAAATATTGTTAGTGTCATATTTTCCATGTGTTGTAGTTAAACTTCAGCACTGGCTGCATCGTGAGGAAAATGCAAACACCTCTTCTGTTACTGTATACTGTATAACTTATGACATGTTTGTCCGAACTCAAATCTGAACAGGCAGGAGAATGAACAGCGCTGAAGAGATAATTTGTGATATTTGATTTCTCCAACATAATGCGATCTCATGCATAATACAGTGCAGTGATTGGATTAAAAAAGTTCATTCTTATGAATACTGCTGAGAAAAGCTCAGAAACTGATGACGTAGATGCGTAAAAAAATTTATCTTCTGTTATTAATTACTCTCCCTCATGTCGTTCCAAACCCGCAAGACCTTAGTTCATTTTCAGAACACAAATTAAGATGTTTTTGATGAAATCAGAGAGGTTTTTTATTTCCCATAAAAGGCAACAAAATTACCACATTCACAGGCTAAGAGAAGTAGTAAAGACATAATAATAATAAAAAAAAAAGAGTCTTAATGTTATGAAGCGACAATACTTCTTGTGCGCAAAAACAAAACAAAAATAACGACTTTATTTAACAATTTGAGCGGTCATTCGCAGTTGACGGTGAATGCAGTGCAGGCTTCCGTGTTCCATGTCCGAACACAACTTAGTATTGGCCGGCTACTGAATCAGCATCACACGCATGTGTCACGCTGCTCACATGAACAGCCTCGGCCGATACTGAGCCGCCGTTATGACGTAAACACTGAAGCACTGAACTGCGTCAACTGCTTATGACAACAGTTCAAATTGTTAAATAAAGTTGTTCTTTTTTTGTTTTTGCGCACAAAATGTATTCTCGTTGATTCATAACATTAAGGTTGAATCTGTAGTCATGTTGACTATTTTAACGATGTCTTTTACTACATTTTCTGTACCTTGAATGTGGTTATTTCATTGCTTTCTATGGAGATTGAAAAAAAAAAACAACAACATGAGGGTGGAGTAATTAATAACAGAAGTTTCATTCTTGGGTGAACTAACCCTTTAATAATAAACATAATGGGTCTCATTCATGAAACATTCGTAAATATACGAGTAAATATGTGAGTGATTTGCGCGTAAAGAGACCTTCCCGAAAACTCTTCTCCTGATACCAAACGAACCAAAAGGACGTGAACAGCTCCGAATATAACGTCACGTGTTGTCATTTCAAGATAGCGGTAAATACGAGGTGACCAGAACGCAGCTTATTACTGGCTCTCATAACAAAAGTAAAAAGAAAAAACGTATGTAATTAATATATATAATATTTTTTCAAAATGCTGTGTATATGTACCTTATTAAGGTGAATTAAAATGCAGCNACATTAAGGTTGAATCTGTAGTCATGTTGACTATTTTAACGATGTCTTTTACTACATTTTCTGTACCTTGAATGTGGTTATTTCATTGCTTTCTATGGAGATTGAAAAAAAAAAACAACAACATGAGGGTGGAGTAATTAATAACAGAAGTTTCATTCTTGGGTGAACTAACCCTTTAATAATAAACATAATGAGTGGTATTGTTGTTTTAACTGATGTGCAACCTGTACATATGTTACCATCTCAATAAATGTGTTATAGGGTTTCATGACCCTTTAAGTTGTTGAAGGATTTACCCTTTTCCCTATTGCTATATAGAGCTGATACAACATTATAAACCCTAGTTTTTCACATGGCCCCCATTTCAAAATGACAGCTTGAACAATCCAAACACGGGAGCTGCACAATAATCCAGTGAGATAGCAAGTAACTTCACAACATAACATGTCCCTGACAGACATGTATGATACTTTATAGTAGCGCAGATTGTTTAGGAAGATGAGGTGTGCTATTTCTTTTGTGAGCAATAATTTTTTCACCATTTTAGTGTGGTGGAGAATAAGGCAAAAAATATATTGTAGACATGGTCGATTAAACGCCTAACAACCACGCACAATATCCAAATGTAGAGCAAGAACCTACAAGTTTTGCATGGGCAAGCACCATATATGTATCAAATGTGTCCAAAATGCCAACTGCATTTGGCCAAATGCCAATGACATAATGACAGTTATGATGACTATGACAAGTCCACAAAAGCTTCTTTGTGCCGAGACATTAGAACAAGCGGGACAGGAGATTTTCCTGAACACCCACACAGGGTATTCCACATCCACAGTGAAACTTCACTCTCACTGCTACAGATCTCAGAACTGTCACATGCTGCTTCCCTATACTGAAAAGCGCCCTTTCTAGATACTCGTGTCTCGCTAGCTCACACACACAACAAGACATGCCGTGTTCAGCCTAGAACACCGGTCATTGGGTAACGGTTCACATGCAAATACACTCAAAACACAAATGTCAAAAAAACAAAACAAAACCACAAGCACACTATCAGGCTAGAAACAAAATCTCCAGCTCTTATGATGATGCAATCTTTAAAGAACCTTAAAGAAAAAATTCCACTATATTATTATTTACCCTCATGTAAATTTAAATAAAATAAAAACAAACAAATAAATTACTAATAAACGTGATAGGGGTCTTGCAGCAAGTTCCAAAATGAAAATAATAATAATAATAATAAATATGTAAATTATTTAAACGGGTGTCAAAAACAACTGGTCAAAATGACCACTTTTTATTTTATGGTGCTTTTTTTATTATTTTGGAGCTTGACAATCCCAGTCCTTATTACCTCATGTGTGTCACCTTTTGTGTTTAACAAAAGAAAGAAATTAGTAAAGGTTTAGAAGAACATGAATAATTACAGAATTTTCATTTTTGGGTGAACGATCTTTGCAAAGAGCTGTAGAGACGTGTGCTGTACCTGCGAGGTGGGTTATGCTGTTGACGTTCTTTCTTACGTCCTTCTCTCACGTTGGGGGTTTCTCTTGGTTCTCTGGGTCCAGGTGGTCTTCCAGCTGGACGGGGGTTAGGGGGCTTTCCCGCCTCCGCGATTGGCTTAGGTAGTTTCCCCGGCTGTTCAGGCAACGAGGGGCTGGGCATCATTTTGGGAGGTCCTTTCTCCCTGCGAGGAGGGGGCAGTGCACCAGGCTTCAACGGGTGGCTGAATGAAAATATGTATTTTCACGTGCATGCAATGAGTGAACAAGAGGACTAGTTCTGACAACTATAGCTAGAAACAGCCAAAACGCTATGCCTCAGTGTTATTGATTTAACTGGCTGTGTTGATATAGACTAGAAATACACTGCTGTTCAAAAGTTTGGGGATTTTAAAAAAAAAGTTTCTGAAAGATGTCTCTTATGCTCACCAAGGCTCAATTTATTTGATCTATTAAAAAAACAACAGTAAAAACAGTAATATTGTGAAATATTACAATTTAAAATAACTGTTTTCTATTTCAATATAATTTAAAATGTAATTTATTCCTGTGATGCAAAGCTGATTTTCAGAAATCATCCTAATATGCTGATTTGGTGCTCAAGAAACAGTTGTGCTGCTTTACATTTTTCTGGGAACCATGATAAATTTTTTCATGATTCTTTGATGAATAGAAAGTTCAAAAGTACAGCACGTATGTAAAAAAATAAATCTTTTGTAACATTGTCTTTACGGTCACGTTTGATCAAATTAATTCATCCATGCTGACTAAAAGTATTCATTTCTTACATAAAGAAAAAAATCTTACTAACCCTAAACTTCTGAATGAGTGTATATACCAAATGGGTTTTGAGAGCATGAGTGTGTGCATTTACCCTTTCACTGCAACAGGAGGCTGCTCAGGTTTGTTTTTATTAGTGTTTCTTTGTGCAGAGGGGGTTGGTGAGGGTGAGGAAGAGAAGGATCGCGATCTAGACAATGGAAAATAAAGTGATTAATAAATAAAGTGATTAACCAGACATTTATAAATGTGGTATACTGAATGTTCTGAAAGTCATTATACTAAATTAGCATGGCAAATTATATCTTGCCTAGAGCGGCTTCCGCTGAAAGAGCTGTGCTGAGAGGAGTGACTTGAGTAGGAACTCATTGAAGACGACCGTGAACGAGATCGGGAACGGGAAGAACCAGAACCCGTGAATGAGGAGGACCGGGATGAAGACCTGGAAAATTGGAGAAAGGGATGAATAAAAGCACCACCCCTTAGCTTAAAGGGGTAGGTGAAAATTCATTTATTTACTCAATCTTGTTATTCCAAATCTGTATGACTTATTTTGTTTTGTGGAACACAAACAATCCATATAATAAAAGTCAGTGGGGTCTAAAACAATTTTGGACCCCAAAGTGTCTTTCATTGTATGGACGGAAAAAAAAAGAAAAAAAAAGAAAAAAAGAAAAAACCTCTTTAAATATCTTCTTATCCAGAAGGTTTGGAATGACATGAGGGTAAATGTAAATATATATATATATTTTTTTTTTGTTAGCAGCTCATTATATTACCTAGATGAATTAGAAAGAGAAACTGAAGATCCAGAGGGCCTGTGTCGCCTTCGGCCACGCGGAGGGGAGCCCATGAGACCTGGTCTTCTCCTAGGGGATTTAGACCTACGCCAGGGGTCCTTCCATTCATCTGGCCTCTTGGCCAGAGGGACCATCTCCTTCTTAGTTGGTGGCTCCAATGGCCCTCTGAAAACAATAGCAGAAAAAGTGGATTTAGATAGAATACACCTATAGTTTCTTTATCTTGACATACATCTCAATGAGTTTTAACAAACACTTGCAATTATCTTAACGAAAACCAGGTTGAATTTCCACATTCTCTGTCAAAGAATGAAGCTGTCATTGACATGATAAAGTAGGCACAGATTTGTCATCAACTCTTTGAAACTCAAAAGTATGTCTTCCTTAAGTATCTGTTCATTTCCTGAAGAACATTTGAAAACCCCCAAAAATATGCATGCCAATTGTTATCAAATAATATCATTACTTAATATTGTTTCCATAATGGTATTATCAGATGGCATATGCAAATTCGCAGTGACCTCCCAGCAAGGTGGAGTTGCAACAGTGACAAAAGAAATTTTCAAATTGAATTATTTCTTGTAAAAAGACTCGTCGTGAAAGTTTATCAAATGATAGTTTATAATGACAGTTTATCAAAGTAATTTTACATGAATGCAGCAGACTATATTCTCTTCACTGACTTTGGAAGCCATCCAAGTACTCATCAGGAAGCTAGAGCTGCCAACACACTTCTCATAAGAAGTGTCAAATGTCTTTTCATTTGTATTGGTTTTTGTAAGTCTTAGTAACCAAAAGTACATGCAAGACTTTCCAATTCATTCCCACAAATTGGACCTAAAAACCTAATTTAGTCAGCTGCTATTCAAAAATGTATTAGCTCTATGCCGTAGTATCATTGGTGTCTTCACACTATCAATTAAATTTAGATTAATCCTACTAAATCTACAAAAAGAGCAGTGAATGATTTATTGGGCTGCTGTCACTTTAAGACCTAATGCACGGATCCAATATACTGTTACAGATGCAATTTATTTCCCAAATGTTTATGTTCAGTTAAGACATAACCCACTGCGTTTAAGCAAATACTCAAACCAGGCATTTTGACATATTTCTGTGTGTATTTACGAACCCAAAGCCCAAAGTTCACTTTGAGACTTGAGTGGAACACAGACAAGCAAAGTGTGCAAACAGAAAACAGTACTGCACTTAATGCAGTTTTAATAACATCCTGTACGTTTAGCAACAGTAGACTGTAGGGCTGGATATTGACAATTTTCACGATTCGATTTCTATTCACATGCTTGCGATTTGATTCCGATTCGATATTGATTATTTTGGATGTAGTATATCAGATACAGTACATGGCAAATTTTTCTAGAGGAAAAAAAATCTGTAGTTGGTACTACATTACAATAATATTAAAGGATAAAATTAACATATACAAACACTTAAATTACACTAAATTATGTTTTTTATATTACATAAAATTTAGAATGCCAATCATGTTTCTACAATTCGTTTTTTTAAATATAAACATTTAAATCGTGGCTGTCATAACTGATTTATTCAAACATGCATTAAATATTGAAGAACAATAAATTATAATGAATATGTAATGGTGCATATATTTATCAGAATGCTGCTCTCTAGAGTTAATTTTTCTAGCTGACTAATGAGTTTATGGTCAGTGAATATGGTTTTTCTGAGGTAAATGTGACGTTATGTGACATTGTTTACAAGCGGTTTTATTGACGTCTTTCTGAGGTTGAAACACTGATTGAGCTATTTCACGAGGCATGATACGGATTTAGGTAAGTTGTACTGTATCCGTTAACATACCTTCAGATGTTTATTCATGTTTATTTTGCACTGTAACTGGTATTAAAGCGGAGGAGAGGATGTTCACATACGCTCCGTGCTGCCGCTTCTCTTTAACTGAGGCGCTAAAGCGATCGGTCACGACACATTTAACAGCACCAAAACGGTATTTATTTTTTGAATCTCATAATAAGATGGACGTCATTTGAAATCTGAGACTTTGCTTTATAACATAAGTAACAAAGCACAAAGATTATTGCGATTTATTGGATGGGAGGTGCTACATGTTCTGCTCATTCATCAACTGAAAACAGACTAGACTAATCGATTCTTAGGATTTAAGAATCGACATTGGTTCGCAAAAATGAGAATCGATAAAAGTTGAGAAATCTTTTTTTTTTTTTTTTTTACCCAGCCCTAGTAGACTGCATTTAATGACAATCACTCACTGATCTAGCTGATTTGGACATTACGTTTTGGCTTTCAGGGAGGAACAAACGCATATGGTAGCATTTTTCGCTGTTGAATTGTCAAATTGTGCTACCTACTGTTTTAATGGGAGGTAGCAAAATCTGACAAGGTAGGACAAATCGACAGAACTCCAGTTAATGTAGTGAAGCAATTTTAGCTGCGCTAAGTTTGCAAGTTTTGCATCATCTGATCGGCCTTTATAGCGATCACCGATCAAACTATATAAAGCTATTATCGATCAATAAGACCACCATTAATTTCTATGGATAATATTGAAGCAAGTGTAACATGCCTGAGTTTTAGTTGGCTATCATTCAAACACCATACCAGAAAAGGGAATGAAATAGAGATACTACCTCATATTTCCTACACACTTCCTGCTCAGCACACCAAGTAAACATTCGTTTTCTGGCAACTCGATATCTAGTTTACAATCTCAAGTGCCTTTACTTCCTGCAGAAGAGCCCAAGATTTCCCCTGTGCCTCGGTTTAAAGAAATGAGAACCGTTAACAATATTTCTAAATTATGCTTTTATAATTTTTAGTTATTGTTGGCTCTCCAATAATCCCATGTGGATGTTCAATTTTGAGCTGTGCTAAATCAGACTCGGTCAGAAAAGTTCATCACTGAGATTCAGTCCATAAAATGCAGCAAGTAGACCTTAGCGGTCATATCGCCTGACCAGCTGGCCCTCCAGTAATCCCATATGCAAGTTTCATTTCTCTGAATATTCCTGCTCTATTTTCATGACAGCAATTCGGGCAAAAGTTAAAGAATGGGAATTTTTGAAAAAGTTGCTCATTAATCCTCTGGTTAATTAAAGATCATTACATTACAGCATTAGTTAAACTAAGGGCATTCCACATCATGTGCACTAAAAGTATGTCTTTAAATGACTAACATGATCCAGCCAAGGACCTGGAATGTTCTTCTGGGTGACGTCAAATTAAACAAACCTGAAGCAGACTAAGTATTGCAGTGTACCTAAAAATAGAACAGACATCCTGAGCTATTTTTAGATGTGGAATCTGAGCTCACCTTTAATTTCCTGTTTGTACGGAAAAAAGGAAGAACATCGTTCCGTGAAGAAATACTTCATTGCAGAGCAGTAGCATGGCAATTCCCCAATTTAAAAAATCCAATTAAGTAACAAAATAATATATTTATATAAATATATATTAATTTAATAGTTCAAAGTCATACTTTTTTGAATATATTCTGTTTCACTCTGTAATAAGTCTGAAGTAAAATGGACTCTGAATGCTATTCATGAAGATTTCCAATTGACAATAAGGAAAAACATGCATTTATAATTCAAATGACAAGGTTTATATAGCAATGTGTTAAATGACTGCACACGAAAAAAAAAAAAAATCTTAACGATACCAAAGTTTTGAACAGTAGTTTAGTTTCTCTCATTTTAAACTGTTATTAATTTATTACTACAACACAAGCATAAACAATACATTTTGTCAATGCATTATGAGGAGAACAATGACATCTCCAAAATATGATCTGGAATGTTTCCAAACGTGAGCACATGTATAAGGATTTCCACAATATTTCATCATCGCTCCATGAGGGCATGTGTCAAATGGCCTCAGGTGTGTTTATCGCATCAAAACCAGCATGCTGTCAACAGGGTGATACCTGACTTCTAACCTTGTTCTTGACGTCATAGGCCTGACAAAATGCATGCATAAAATTCAAAAAGCAGCTAAGGTAGTTTTGCACATCATTGCAGAAAAATAAGTTTTTGTAGGCTTGTCAATCAGTTAAAATATTTAAATCATGATTAATCCAAGATGTTTTTCACAGACAGCAAACACGTTCACTTCCTTTGTATAAAAAAAAAGAAAAAAATTTTTTGGTATTGCATTCACCTGATCAGGCACCTAAAAATACACTTTTTCCCCCACAAACTTGAGCTATTCTGGAAAAATATTTTGATGTATTGCTTGGAGACAAAATTAAACCCCCATGAAACTGATCCCTGCAGAGAACAGTCTAGAATGTGTTAAATGTTTAGGACTGAAGTCATTGCATTGTTTTCCTTATCACAGGAACCAACTTGCTCTAAAAACAAGACGTAACACAATCTTCAGCAGATGATGAAACTTTTAGTCACGCCTCTTTGAGCAAGTTATAAAGGTGTGCTGTACTAAAATCAGACTCACAGGAAGAACGCCATAAGGAAAAACAGGCTGTAACAATGCAGCTAAGCAGATCACACAGGCTTATGTAAATAAATAAATAACCTACAATTCCAACTACAATATACACTACCAATTTAATTGATTGAAAATACAGTAAAAACTGAAATATTGTGAAATATTATTACAATTTAAAATAGTCACTTTAAAGGGGAATTTTCAGCAGTCATTACTTCAGTCTCACATGATCCTCCAAATATCATTCTAATGATACGGAATCTAATGATTTGGTGCTCAAAAAAAAAAAAAAACCCTTTCATTTTTAAGTTGTAAACCGTTGTGCTGCTTAATATTTTTATTAAAACCAAGATATATTTTTTTCTGAATTCTTTGAATAGAAAGTTCTGAAACCTCAAAGTTCAAAGAACAGCGTTTATTTTAAATAGATTTTTTATTTTTGTAGGCTTGTCAATCAGTTAAAATATTTAAATCATGGATTAATCCAAGATGTTTTTCACAGATAAACACGTTCCCTTCCTTTGT
>RJVU01048406.1:6527467-6543520 GCA_003731715.1 Anabarilius grahami | reverse complement strand
AAAAAAAAAAAAAAGAAAAAAAAAAAAAAGAAACCTATTTTATATGTTTTCTATTATTATGTATTATTGTTATTATTATTGACAATTTTATTATTAACCTAACTTAAAATCTCAGGGGCTACTTTATGTTAATATATTAGGTCACAGAGGTTTAGCTGACAAAAAAACTGGGGAATCCCAGCATTGCATGTAAATATGATATAATGTAAATTTGTACATTTTAAAGTATTTGAAAGACAAAAAGTTGGTTAAATGACTCACTGAGTGATTAAATCATAATTAATGTGTTGGTCAGGTGCTTATTAGATATGTAATGTTGCAATGCTGAGAAAACTTCCTAAAAGTGAAATTATTTCTGTAAATCCAGTGATGAAATACTGTTGGTCTGTTTTCAGTGACAGGCAGATAACAAATGTCTGATCTGTGTGTGCAATTCCACAAACCTGGAAGACTTTCTGTACGTATATACTGTAAGCAGTAGGCTTTTTTAAAAAATTTAAAATTTAAAAGAAAAATGTAGTAGGGAGAATCAATGATTTATAAATTTACTGCCATTGTGAAAATAACATGTAGTCATGTAATCAATAAAAAGTAACTAGTCTGATTAAGAGTCTTTTAAAAAATTGTATATAATCTAATTACAATAACATAATTTTTGGAATCTGATTACGTAATCCAGATAACATGTAATCAGTTACTACACAGCACTGTATGTATGTATGTATGCATCTACGTCACACAGTTAGATGATCTTGGGAGTCGGGAGTTTATCAAACCAAGCATCTACAATGGCGCAAGCACCTGTAAGCCTGGTAGGCTGAAATTTCTTCTAACCCTTTAACCATATTTCGCTACTCTGTTTGCAGTCTGATCATTTTAAGCCACTAAACTCCGGGAAAGTTTTCAGTCCAATTATCCAGTAATCAAATGCATTCAAACAATCAATCCAAAACAGCACTAATGTAAAGAAAACCAGAGATGGCAGAGAGAACAGTGACTCATTCCAGTGTCTGTCAAGGCGGTTGGTTTAGGGTTTTTTTTCTCTCTCCATGTGGTCCTGTTCAGTATCGCAACTTGACATGTCTAAAACGTAAACAAGCTCTTTGCTGTTGCACTGTACACATACTGTACACTGAATTCTGAAAAGTTTTGTTCTGTAATTTTTTTTCGTGTATGCCTTGATGTGCATAAATGTATGAATTATATTTACTCCCATCATCGCACAAAATGGTGCGATTAATCTTGAATACATTTTTTTTTTTTATCTATTGACAGCCCTAATACAAAATTAATGCAAATATCTAACCAGCTAATCACATGGCAGAAACTCAATGCATTTATGCATTTAGACATGGTCAAGACGATTTAAGTGACTTTGAAACTGGCATGATTGTTAGTGCCAGACGGGCTGGTCAAAGTATTTTAGAAACTGTTGATCTACTGGGATTACACAACCATCTCTAGGGTTTACAGAGAATGGGCTGAAAAAGAGAATATCCAGTGAGCGGCAGTTCTGTGGGCGAAAATACCCTGTTGATGCCAGAGGTCAGAGGAGAATGGCCAGACTGGTTCGAGCTGATAGAGGCGCAACAGTAACTCAAATAACCACTCGTTACAACTGAGGTCTGCAGAAGAGCATCTCTGAACACACAACACGTCAAACCTTGAAGCAAGTGGGCTACAGCAGCAGAAGCTTATACCGGATGCCACTCTTGTCAGCTAAGAACAGGAAACGGAGGCTACAATTTGCACTGGCTCAACAAAATTGAACAATAGAAGATTGGAAAAATGTTGCCTGGTCTTACGAGGCTCAATTTCTACTGCGACATTCAGGTGCTAGGGTCAGAATTTGACAAACAACATGATAGCATGGATCCATCTTGAATGTATCAATGGTTCGGAGATTCGTATCATGTGCAGCAGCCAAATCTGGAGCCAAATCTTTGAGGAATGTTTCCGGCAACTTTTAAAATCTATTCCACAAAAAATTAAGGTAGGTTCTGAAGGCAAAAGAGGGTCCAGCCAAGTACTAGCAAGGTGTAGCTAATAAAGTGGCCAGTGAGTATGAATGTGTGTGTATCTATATATATAGTTTTATACATTTTAAATTATTAAAATAATTTAACACATTTACATCAAAACCATCTGCTGTTTTGCCGGATTTGCTCTGAAGATAAATTTACTCAAGGGAAAGATACGGTATTCAATTGCTCCCCCTACTGTTGTAGTTTGGGCATACACAGAATGCATGCCATTTGCTTTTAGAACAACAAACTAAAAGCAAATGGCATGCATATGAAACTTGAACAACTTTATTTGATGATATCAGGCTTTCTATTATTTCCTCAGGCTACATAAAAACAAAACAAAAAACTTCAGACTGCTGAGAAAGTACGTCAAAGTTAGCTCCGATATCAGCTGAAGCATGACATTTAGAAACACAGTATCAGCAGATGTATTACCATTCAGGAAATCACAAGAATGAAGAACTACCTTTCATGAAAAATCTGCAGATGGGTCTGGGTCTGATCTTTCTGTCCATGGGGTCCTTTACCTCCCCTTCTTCAAGGTCATCATCCTGAAATGAACAGGAACAATAGCAATTTTTTTAATGACTGGTTATTGATGTTTTTGTTTTAATCCAAATCAAAGGCAAGTGATTGACTCTTACATTCAAAAGTTTGGGGTCAGTAAGATGTTTTAATGAGAAATTATTACTCAGCAAGGATGCATTAAATTGATCAAAAGTGACAGTAAAGAGTTTAGCAATGTTACAAAAGATTTTCAAAAATATATTAAGCAGCACAACTGTTTACAACATTGATCAATAATAAGAAATGTTTCTTGAGTGACAAATCAACATATTAGAGTGCTTTCTGAAGGATCATGTGACACTGAAGATGGTTAAGCTAATTCAGCTTTGCCATCACAGGAATAAATTACATTTTAAAATATATTAAAACAGAAACAGTTATTTTAAATTGAAATAATAGTTCACAGTATTGATGTTTTGAATGTATAATAAATGAACAGAGCCTTGAAGACTTTTTTCAAGATTAAAAAATATTTGACTGCCCCGAACTTTTAAATGGTAGAGTAAATATATTTTAATGACATATTATATAATTAGGCTATTACGTGATCACTTCATATTGAGAGTTTAAGTATTATCTGCTTTAGCAGCAGCATGTCATTTCTTTTGATTCTAGAAAAAAAAAAAATCTTGCATTCATTGGCTCCCTCTACTGTTATGGCCTGGTCAAACAATAGACAAAACTAAAATCTATGCATTATGCAAAACAAACTTTCACAAATGTTGCATAAAATCTAAAAACTCACGCTACTAAGAAACAATACAAAAGATTCATCATCAGAAACATTAAAAGTGTCATAACTGTAGTGGTAAACTGAACAGCTCCTATAATCATATGATAATCACAAATGATTTCAAAATACTTACATCTATTTCTCCCTCATCAATCTCTCCATCATCTTCCTCTTTCTTTTTATCACGGAATGAATCTCTCCTGCCTCCTTCCCTCGAGTCGTCCGATTTTCTCAGCGGTGTGTCTTTATCAGGAGGCATAATTGGTTTTCTTTCCTTTCTCTTTCGTCTCTTCTCCTCCTCTTCATCATCCTCTTCCTCATCTTCACCATCCTCTCCAGCAGGACCCTTCTCTGCATCGTCCTCCTCAGGTGCAGCAGCGCTCATCTCGTCTGGAACCTCTTCGTCATAATCCAGCTCATGCTCATCCAGATCTCTGGACACAGAAGATTCATCCTTCAAATCACTCACTACCACCGCAGCCGCCCTCAACCGCCGCCTCCTCCTCTCTTCTTCCTCATCTTCCTCTTCCTCAAGCTCTGCACAGCCAAGGCCAGGCTTTGTGGTTGCCTCATCCTCCTCATCTCGTTCTTCCTCCGCTGGGGTAAAAGGTCGCTCATGCTCTGGGCCCGGTGAGTCAGGATCCGGTGATCTCGGCGTCTCAAGGATTTCTTCCTCCTCCTCCTCGCGGCTAGCATTCTGCCTGCTTCCTCGGACAGTCAAACCAAGGTTTTGTTGATGGATGTCTTCTCTCTCCTCCCTGTCCATCTTGAAATCTTCCAGGTCTGAAACCTCCTCTGGATCTTCTCCGCCAGCTACTAACCTGTCTCCGTCCTCAAAATCTGAATCTCCTCCTCCCTCCTGTACTTCATTTTCATCATCATTCAAGAGCTCACTGTCTGACACTCCCTTGTCTGCTTCTGCTGGGGACTCAGGCGACTCCAGCAGCTCGTTGTCGGAGAGACCCTTCTCCTCCTCCTCAGGAGATTGCGGGGACTGGGTGGGGCTCTCAGGCGTATCCATGAGCAAGAACTCTGAAGCAGAAATTCAATGGAAGCCAAAAAGTTAATTCAACAATATCAGACACATTCAAAACAGTCTTCCTATGTTAACACATGATTTAACTTCAACCCTAAAAAACCCTCCACAGCAGAATTACAACACTTGAATAAAATAATACCACAATAACATATTTGTGGGTATATACACAGGTAAAATCTAAACAAAACACACTAAACTGTACCACAGAAACAGTTTTGACAAGAACACACAAGGGGCTCTGCTTACTGACACTACTGAAAACACTTATAACAAATTTAGTAAATACATATTTGACATCTACTTTTAAATAAATATAACTTCATTATATTTAAAAATAAATATATTTATTGAAAACATAACACTTATAAAATAATTTTTAAAGCTTTTTTGTAACCAATTGGCTTCTAAAACTTGTCCTACAAACAAACAAAAATAACGTCAATGTTAATGCTTTGGCTATCTGACGCTTGACTTTATACTAAATAAAACCATTATAAATATTTCTATTGCCAACATATCAAGAAATTTTAAAAAACGAGCTATTATTTGTAAAATTACAACAACAAAAAAGCTTTACTGCGGTAGATATCATATACTAAACTGGCTTTCAGAATACTTTTGTCACTAACGTATGTATATTTTTGAATGACAGTAGTGGCTAACACAAAGTTAACAGTAACAATCACTTTAATAGTTATTTGGGGGAAAAATATAGTTACCATGATCATTTTTTATAAAGGTAGTTTTGCATAAATATAGCTCTTATTAAACGAATAAATTACCTTACTAGTTCTTCCATAATAACACCTCTATATTAGCCTGCTAACGTAAAATAGCTTAAGCGCATTCAAACTTTAAAAATCAACTTTCCATACCACACAAAGGCCAATCAATGAATCATCTGGAACTTGTTTACCTTCTCAGATTTAAGGCAATGGATTCATGAGAGGGAGACCGACACATGTGTTACTAGCCGCTTTATCTTTAACGGGAGAGCTCGTTGATGGCGATGCGGCTAACAGGCCCGAATCCTGCCCGCACACTAGAAAACGACACCATTTCCGACATTTTCCGAACGACCGAGCCGCTTAAACGCCGAGACTTGAGCTTAAATAACACATACGTTACATTCTAAATCTAAATTCGCGAGTTACGGCGTTGCACGATGTTTCTTCGATGCACACTGGCTAAAATCTCATGCAACAATAAAGCGTTCCCTCCTGCACAACACACGGACATCGCGTATTAAAACACATTCGGTCACCTTTCAAACCACAGAGTCTCGAGAGACAAGGTCTCAGTGTAGGGAGTCACCCGGTCTCTTTCCTTGGGGTGACTGTGTTCAAACAGTGAACGATCTGTCTGGGGTTCTTATTTTTCTCTAACGGAGAAATTCATAAACCCTGCACGACACAGTGAGAGCGGCCATTACACAGACGTCATCAAAGCTCGACAAAACGTTTTCTTTTTTCTTTTTTCCCCCTTCATTGAATATAACTCTATTCGCAAACAAGTAACAAAAAGGAAGATATGATTAAACTATTACTAGGAAACAATAATAATAATAAAAAAACATATAAAGTATACAATACATAAATAAATATACTGAGGCATAATATCATACACACATGAACAAAAGTTACATAAAAAGTTGAGGTTGAGGTTTAAAATCACCATGA
The DNA here is from genome assembly GCA_003731715.1 of Anabarilius grahami. Taxonomy (NCBI): domain Eukaryota; kingdom Metazoa; phylum Chordata; class Actinopteri; order Cypriniformes; family Xenocyprididae; genus Anabarilius; species Anabarilius grahami. The sequence goes on along the minus strand of RJVU01048406.1, from coordinate 6,537,475 downwards.
AATCAAAATTGACAATCCTTACTTTTTTATGGAATATTGCAGTATTTACTGTAAATTGTTAATTCATTCACATCATTATTTTTTTCACAAACAATTTCTATTTAAAGTCACCATGAAAGCAAAATTTTCTATTCTTATTTTTATGAAATATTGCAGTACTTACTAGCTATAAATTATTAACCCATATTGTTATTTTAAAATGATATGTCCTTGTTGTCTTTAATCAAAATAACTCTCCTTCTCACATGCAGCAGCATCATCTCTTCTCTTCTCTTCTCTTCTCTGATGACGTGTTTACTGGCACGAGGGCCTACATTTTTCCTTGTTTGAGAATCAGCTCATTAAGTCTGACGTCACTGTTTCTGGGTCCAAACGCTCTATCAGATGCCAAAAGCAAACAACAAATGTAATGTATACTCATGGTGTGCTGTAAAACTACTGAAAAATCATGATCCTAACATTTATCGGTAACACTTTACAACACTGGTGCACTAATATGCATTAATTCATGCTTAACTAATGCACAGATAATCATATTTTAATGTATGACTCATGAAGAACTAAACCATTGATTAACGATTACAGTAACAGCAACAAATAAAGTTTCTATATGATTAATAGATTAATTAATATATGAATTGTTATTAATTAAATGTGTCATAATATATTAATTCCTTAATAACATATTTTATTAACTAATAAGTTAATGTGTTAATTACCACAATGGGTTGAAGCCATGTACTTCAACTTCCAGTTGTCTGCTTTAATTAATCATTAGCTAATGATTTGAAAACGTATCATTATGTTATGACTTTACTTTCTGAGGCACATGACTATTAACTAATTGTTAAGTAATATGTCATTATGGTTTTGACATCTACACTACGCCATTTAATTAATAACAATTCATATATTACTTAATCTATTAATCATATAGAAACTTTATTAGTTGCTGATGCATAATCATTAATTAATGGTTTAGTTCTTCATAAGTCATTTATTAAAACATGATTATCTGTGCATTAGTTAAGCATGAATTGATACATATTAGTGCACCAGTATTGTAAAGTGTTACCCATTTATCTCCAAACCCAAATCCCAGATGGCCATACGGTTATTCATCTTTCATGAATCTTTGAAATATTGGTGTCCGGGATGCCGTGAGCAGTCATGAGATCACCTTTAAAGGGATAGTTCACCCAAAAATGAAAATTCTGTCATTAATTACTCACTGTCATATTGTTCCAAACCCGTAAGACTTTAGTTTATCTTCGGAACACAAATTATGATATTTTTAATGAAATCTGAGCAATTTCTGTCCCTTCATTGACAGCTACACAACTACCATTTTGAGGCTTCAAAAAATTCATAAAGAGATTGTGAAAATAATCCATATGAATTGAGGGGTTTGGTCCAAACTTTCTGAAGAGACACAATCACTTTGTATGATGAACAGGTTTAATGTAGGCTTTTATTCACATATAAACATTGATCAGTGAACATAAACAGAAGCTCAACCAAACCTGCTTGACACGTGAGAAGAAACCTCTTGCGGAAGCTCAAACATTATGGAGCCCCGCACATGACATGCAGAAAAAAAAAGGAAATCGTGCACACGAGTTAGTAAATCAAGGGAACTAATAAGTAAATTGTGTGCACGATTTAGTAAAGCATGCGTACAATTTAGCCTACTATTTTTTTCCTGCATGTCATGTGCGGGGCTCTGCGTAACACATGAGAATAAACCTCATTAGTTCTCACACATCAAGAGAACATGCTTGAGCTTCCGTTTACCATGATGTGCGAGTTCATGAATGTTTATATGTGAATAAAAGCCTAAATTAAATCTGTTCAGCCTCTTAAGTGATCGTGTCTCTTCAGAAAATTTGGACTAAACTGCTTAATTCATATGGATTAGTTTTATGAACTTTTTGAAGCGTCAAAGTAGTTGCATAGCTGTCAATGGAGGGACAGAAATCGCTCAGATTTTATTATAAATATCTTCATTTGTGTTCTGAAGATGAACGAAAGTCTTACAGGTTTGGAACGACATGAGGTTGAGTAATTAATGACAGAATTTTCATTTTTGGGTAAACCAAAACCCTTTAAGCTTCCCATAAACGTGTAACATGAATAGTAAATAGGCTTATAAATGGCTACTGAGATAGTATTTTCACTTTGAAATGAGTGAAGGCTTGGACCTGGAAACAGTATTCCTTACATCAATTTATCAAGCATATAGGAAAAAAAGACTATCGCAACTTCCATTTCATACTAATAATAGGCCTTGGAAAAAGTATAAAAGAAATCACAACAAAGTTATCATGTGTCCTTATCATGTGAGTGTACATTTGAAAAAAAGTACCATTCATTTCTTTAGGCGTAGAACTTTGTGTGCATCTTTAATTATGGCCTACTACAGTGTGCCTCAAATAACTCAAGAGACACGAATTACCAGCGAGCACTTCCACTAGGGGACGCTATTGTAATGAAGGTATCTACAGTTAAGAAGACTTACAGTTAAAAGAGTGCATTTACTAGCGCTTCTGTACAAGATCAGATTATTTGCTCGTCATGTCAAATACTTCATATCAGTGCATTTTGTTTTTTCATCAGGGGTTTACAGCCGACACTGCATGAGGGCTGTTTTGGTTCCACACATACAAGAATGATGTCTGGTAAGAGACGCTTTATTCTCTATCTTGAGAAGTTATCGATGTCAGTTTCCATAATACGAAAATTTAATCGATTTTCTTTTTGCATAACTCCGTTCCTAAAAGCATTTTTGAAGACAAATGTGTATTTATATAATATGAACTTTTAGCTTATATTGTAAGCGTTTTCTAAGACAAATGGCTCATGTTTTACAATACTGAAATGTTTTGTTTCGTTCAAGTCTGTGTAATAGCCAACGGTTCAGATAGAACACCTTGGTGCTAATGATTACTAATGTTTATAAAATTAGATAAAGTATTCAACTGAATCTTTCATATATTGCGATATAAACATTAGCTACAAGCAGAGCATACATATTTTTGAAAATAGATTTGAGGTTCTCAAGTTCACATAATCTTCAAGCCGCCAAACTGTGTTGCAAAATTAATGTTACTACTTTAAAAATGTGCAAAACTCTGAATTATTCGTTTTTACGTGGTCAGTCGAGAACTATAATTATTTCCAGAGTATTAATGAAACATCTGCTTTCCTGTTCAGGCACAAATATTAGAGAGACGGTGATTCTTTACAACAACACTAGGCTGTCTACCTAAATAGTGAGCTCCCTACCTAGACAGCGTTTTTGGAAAAACCTGTGGCGCCCCAAAATGCTGTCTAGCTCACTAGGTTGTAAGACACAGCCGTGCTGTTTTCCTTACAGCGCATTCTACTGATTTATGATTCTGGTAGTGATACAGTCAATTAGGAGAGCTAAACAAATGTGAATGACAGCCCATTTCATAGCGGCACGCCTGACTTTCACCATTAATGGAAATCTCTGAATCAAGCTCAGAGAAAAAAAAGAAGGAAGAGCTCTCCTTTATATAGCCTATGTGACAGTATAGTGCTTCTATTGAAAAACTTTATTATTTACATATAATTATTAATTACATTTAAATTTATAATCTTTTAAAACATGTCCCTCATACGAAAATAATGCCATTTTTTTAATTCATGCAAAGACAGCATACTAGGGACACACACATTTGTTTCCCTCTTCAGTTTACATGATTGGAAACCGCAGAGCTCTTGTCCATATTTGCATTGCCAGAGCAGTGATAATGGAATATGAAATAGAGTAAGGTGAAGTCCGAGCAGGATTTTGCAGGGTTGGGAAGTCGGGATTGAGTTAAATTACTTTTCACATCGTGTCCACCTCAATTTATTAGGGAAGCCCAGAGAGGCAGTGCAGTCTTATTTACAAGGCAAAGAGACAGCTGAAAAGAGCAACAGATGTCTGGATTTTTCAAGCTTCTGTGTAGCATGTTTTGGCCCCATTTAGTGGCTTTAATGAATTTCAAAACACTATTTTCAGACTAGAATTAATGTTCAAATATGTTATCAAAAGAATATTTTTGGTAAACATTGTGTTCTTGCATTATGATGAACATACAGCGGAGATTTGCACTCATTTATGCATTATACACACTGAAAAACAGCTACTGAGGTCATTTGAATGAAGATCATTCAATTTGTATTCATTCAATGCGCAGAAGAAAAACATTATAGAGGTTACATTTGATTTAAAGATTCTTGGTTATTAAACATGCCATTTGCCACAGCAGCTGCGTGGCTTTAAGTCTTTCTGTGATTTTCCCTACTTATCGCCGTGCACCACTTAAAATGTCTCATTTGAATAATTAAAACCTTCTCATCCTGTCTCAATAATTTTCAGAGGAAGTCTCCTAAATCCTTACTAGAGCAAGTGTTATGGGAATATTTGTAAAGAGAACAAATAGGAAGTCTATGTTAGTCTGCATCATGTTATTTTAATATGTGATGCTCCCAACTCTTGTACTTCTGCATTCAGGCTTATCTTTTTGTGCCAGATGAAATGGACTGTTATTTAGCAATTAACGGACGGCTATGAAATCCTTTTAACAGTGATTAAGACTTGCTTTTTCCCCTGCTGACTTTATTCCAGGTTGATCAATTGGATGAACGATTGCATTAACGTAAGAAAAAAATTGACTCTGGATTCCACTTTTAATGGAAGGATACTGTTACAGATTAACACTGAAGAAATAATGGGTTGCAGTCAGCAGAGGAACATCATTATGCGGTTGAAGCCAAGAAAATTAAACAAGATACTTAAGAGAAAAGACTATCAATAAAAGCTGGAACTGAATAGATAGTTTTTATACCTTCTTTAATGTTTTGAACATCAAACAGATTCTATTCTGCTTTCTTTATCCTCCACCAATTTGATTTCTGCCTGTTCCTTCACATCTTATATGTATTTACATCAAGAGGACTAATCATGCCAGAAAATGTGAGCTCCAGAATGGACACTCCCACCAACATCTCCCTGGTGGGGCCTGGGGACGCTGTGTCCGAGTCTCTGGAGTATAAGACCGTATCTGTGTTCCTTGTGCTGCTGGTGTGTGGCATGGGAATAGTGGGAAACATCATGGTCGTGCTGGTGGTTCTTACCACACGGCACATGCGTACACCCACCAACTGCTATCTGGTGAGCCTGGCAGTGGCGGACCTGATGGTTCTGGTGGCCGCGGGTCTGCCGAACATCTCTGAGAGCCTGATGGCCACTTGGGTGTATGGGCATGCTGGGTGCCTGGGCATCACCTACTTCCAGTACCTTGGCATTAACGCGTCCTCCTGTTCAATCACAGCTTTTACTGTGGAGAGGTAAGACTTGTTAGCAAGTAACATAAAACTGAGTGTAATTAAAGGATTAATTACACCAGGATTTTTCTCCATATAGTGGACTTCAGTGGGGACCAACATGTTGAAGGTCCAAATTGCAGTTTCAGTGCAGCTTCAAAGGGCTCTACACGATTCCAGCTGAAGAATAAGAGTCTTAACTAGCGAAATGATCGATCATTTTCTAAAAAAAAAAAAAGTATATACTTTTTAACCACAAATGCTCATCCTGCACTAGCTCTGCGATGCACCACGCATTACATAATAACGTTGGAAAGGTCATGTGTAGTATCATGTGTAGTACCAAAGTACCGATCCAGTGTCTTGTCTACAAAGTGAACGTGCAAAGACCAAGTAAAAAAAAAGGTAAAAAAAAGACGTTACAAAAAAAGACTTTACAAAAAAAGGTAAAAGAAAATGTTTTGCTAGATAAGACCCTTATTCCTCGGCTGGGATCATGTAGAGCTTTTTGAAGCTGCACTGAAACTGCAATTTGGACCTTCAACCCTTTGAACCCGGTGAAGTCCACTATATGAAGAAAAAACCTTAATTTCTTTTCCACTGAAGAAAGAAAGACATAAACATCTTGGATGACATGGGGGTGAGTAAATTATCAGGAAATTCTCATTCTGAAGTGAACTAATCCTTTAAGTCAAAATAAGTGAAATAATATGAAGATAATATGAAATGCCCCAAGAAGTCTAATGAATATTGATAGACTTTGTGGCTTATTACTTATGCGTTGGGTATACAAACAAACTGACAAGTTAATTTCTTTTCTCTTTTTGCCATGAAGGATTTCAGCATTTTAAATATCAATATTTAACCTTCTGGTGGTCTTCAGTCATGATTTTTTTACAATTTTTTTTTTACTTCATCAAAATTGTATGAAACTTGGTGACTTTTGCGGCACTTGTTATATGAACACAAAAAATTGTGGACATGATAAGAAAAAGCAAAATAAATCTTATATAAAAGTCACACTTGTGATCTATGACCACCATAGGAAGTTTATGGGAAATTACAGAGGAAAAACACAAAGCCATTTTATTGGGTACAATCTACAATCAGCCATGATGAAGTAGTCTTTGATTATGTCTCTAAATATAAATCCAAATGTAAAACCTAAAAAAAAAGACTATGGTATTACAAATGATTTTCTTTGTTTTTTCCATTATTTTTAAATATCCTTGCTCTATTTTAAACTTAAACACTGTTAATTGAAAATAGTATGTAATTCTAACAGTAAATAGTGCATAATTTAGAGGTGAATATTATCTTGTACCATTAAATCCCCTCAAAATACAAAATATTGAAAAATAAGTATTACTGAATCAAAATATAGTACATTACTTATTGCATAATTTATTGTCTTCTATTATTATTATTCATTTCATTTATATAGCACTTTTCTGGGTACTCAAAGCGCTTTACATATGGAAGAGGGAATCTGCTCAACCACCACCAATGTGCAGCATCCACCTGGATGATGCGACGGCAGCCATATTGCGCCAGAGCGTCCACCACACACCAGCTTATTAGTGGAGAGGAGACAGAGTGATAAGCCAGTCAGTGTATGGGGATGATTAGGAGGCCATTATGAACAGAGGCCAATGGGAAAATTTGGCTAGGATGTCGGGGTTACACCCCTACACTTTTCGAAGGACATCCTGGGATTTTTAATGACCACAGAGAGTCAGGACCTCGGTTTAAGGTCTCATCCGAAGGACGGTGCTTTTTGACAGTATAGTGTCCCCATCACTATACTGGGGCATTAGGACCCACACAGAGCACCCTGCTGGCCTCACTACTCCTCTTCCAGCAGCAACCTAGCTTTCCCAGGAGGCCTCCCATCCAGGTACTAACCAGGCTCAGCCCTGCTTAGCTTCAGTGGGCAACCAGTCTTGGGCTACAGGGTGATATGGCTGCTGGTCTTCTGTTTATTTGACCAAAGAGGATCACAAGTGTGACCCCTAAAAGAGGAATAGTTTTACCAGTGGGTTAAATATTTTTAATTAAATAATACACATTACTAATATCTCTTTGTTCCATAGATACATCGCCATATGTCACCCAATGAGGGCACAAACCGTCTGTACGGTTTCCCGAGCCAAACGCATCATTGCCGGGGTGTGGGTTTTCACCTGTGTCTACTGTATGCTCTGGCTCTTCCTGGTGGACATCCAGGTGAACCCTGACGGTCGTGTTCAGTGTGGCTACCGCGTCTCTCGAGACCTCTATCTGCCCATTTACCTTATCGACTTCGCCATCTTCTACGTTATCCCGCTGCTTCTGGCCATTGCTCTTTACGGTCTCATCGCTCGAATCCTTTACCTGAATCCTCTGCCCCACCCACCAGACTCAGGCACCATAACCGCCCCCACTCTCAGGAGGAGCTGCAAAGAACCGGCGGACGCTGGAAAAGGAGGTCGCCAGGGACGGCCAAAGAGCGCGCTTTCTTCCCGGAAACAGGTGGGTGTGTGTGTGTGTGTGTGTTTCTGCATAAGTTTGTTTTTAGACAATTCTGCATTTTGATATCCACTGAGATTGCAATACAGGGCAAACGAGGGGCAGTTCTCCTCTCCTGTACCGTGCCTTATGATCATTATCTCATATTTGTTTTTTGAAAGGTCAGTTCTTTTTTCTGAGAAGAATGTTTCACTCTACTAAATGTCAATTTGTGGGAAGAAGAGTGTGTTGATATTTTCCTGATGCAGTTTAAAATAGTGTTTAAAAGTAACACATTTAATTGGCAAAATGTAGATAATTAAGTCAAGATTTTAATTTTTTTATTTGATTGCATTTTAATTTGTAAAGCCAAGTGCCTAATTTGACGTGAGAATAAAAAAGAGACAATCATTTAAAACCTAGTTGCCACTGGTGGCCGTTTTAAACTTAAAACATCACATAAAGTGCACGGCAGTGTTTCCTGCACCCAACAATAAACACAGCGTGAGCCTTTGTGTCACAAACAAATGATTCCTAGGTACCAATTATTTTTGATGATTCATTCAAAATAATTCACTGCTTCAAATTCACTCACGAATCAGAGGTTTGAACCAGATTCACTCATTCAATGAATCTTTAGGAGCCATTATTGAGTTCACAACTGAACCATGAGTCATTTTTCATGAACCAGTGATGTATATTCTTTACAAGACTTACACCAGTCTATTTATTGACTTGTTGTTTAAGTGACAATGCATAATTTAAGGTGCAGGGAATAAGGTCCCATTGTACATGTGAACTGAGTGTAAGAAAAGGTCTGTTTGGTTGATACTGTTATGTATGGAACCATTGCCAACACATTTTACTGATAGCATCAAAGAGGAATTTATACTAAATGTTTTTTTGTTGTCTGAAATGCTGTATACAGCACAATAATATATTTGCACACCTACTTTGTGCAAAGAAAGTCATATATTGATGCAGACTAAACATCTGAGCTCTTTTTTTTATTATGTGAAAGGGTACATAATGGCCGAATATCATCATAAAGTAGATCATTAGGATCTATCTCATCAGAAGAGAGGCATTAGGGGCCATCAGGGTACAGTCTGGGTCTAGATTACCATCACTGCATCAGCCACAGCTATGTTGTGACGCTGGAACGATGGGCTCTGTGATAGATCATAGATATTAGAGATATGATCTATGCATGCAGTGAGAACATGAAAGACATGCAAAGGCCAAGAATTTCAGAAGATCTTCGATGTATTTATGGTTTAAAGGCATGTGGATGTTTGCTCTGAATGAAGATGAACTTACACAATCACATTTTTTTAAAATATGCCTATACAGTTTTTATTCCGTTTTTTAATTCAGTTTATTTTAGTTTTTTATTACATCAAGTTAAACTAAATGAAAATGAGATGTTGCACTGGCAACTAGCTAAAATAATAAAACTTTTATTTAATTTCAAGTAATGAAAATGTTTTTTTTTATGGTTTCACTATAATAACCCTGCAAGATATACAGATATACTTATTGTACTCCCGAGACTTTAATGACAGTTTAGACTTCATTGGAGTGTCAAACAGGGGAGAACAGATATTATCATGAAATTCAGGCCATTCTATGACCTTACGTGTACGTGTCCCTATGTTTATATATATATATATATATATATATATATATGAACTAAATATGAAACAAATATATATATGAGCAATATCACACTCGTAGCCGTAGGTAATCACAGCGTGCTGATATACAGCCATATCGCACAGCTACAAGTGTGATATTGCGTTTATACAACAGTTGGACGGCACGAGTGTGTAAATAAATTAGAAATAACAACAGAGTGCCTTTAAAACCCTCTTTTGTGCAGCACTACTTCCTTCCACCACGGATTTAAATCTCAAGTTACTGACAACTCAGCATTGTTGTGAGTTGTCAGGATTAGTATTGTATTCTTGACAAAATAGACTTTCTTGTACAAATTGCTCTTGGCTATGTTGCCTTCTCCTGTTGCCAACTCTCTCTCTCTCTTTCTTTCTCTCACTCTCACTCTCTTTCTCTTCCTTCCCTTATATTTTTATTCTGTCTAGATAATTTATATTATACCAGATAATTTATATTTTGTATTTTAGTAGCGCTTTTTACTATGCATTTGTGTTTTTTTTTTTTTTT
>RJVU01048406.1:6450641-6527455 GCA_003731715.1 Anabarilius grahami | reverse complement strand
TTTTTTTTTTTTTTTTTTTTTTATTTATGATGTGTATATGTGTAATGATGCTCTGTCTTTGTTTTAGGGTGGCTTTTTAACATTCTGTCAAGGGTCTACAGATGAAAACTATCCTTTTGGGCTAATTCTGGGCACATTTACAGTTATGCTTATTAATGTGCTTTGCTTCTGTTAACGAAAAAAAAAAAGTTGACAGTTGGACAAAGCCTCCGTCACTTATTCTAAAACGTCACTTTAGAACTAGTAACGAAGGAATGTTGAGTCCCTCCATTGAAACTCATTGTATTTTGTGCAGTATGCAGCATTACCTGTGTCTGAAATAAAATTAATTCTTTAGGTCGATGTCCATAATATTATATCCATTATAAAAGTCAGTTTGAATGTCCGCTGAGGAAAGCGATCTTTGTAACTTATTTGTCCTTTTTACAGCAAAGGGAATTTTCCATAACATACAGCAAACAACTTCCTTTGCAAAAGTTCCTTTCAATTTAAAAGTCTCTTGCGACTGACTTGAATGAGTTTCATTCACTCGTAAAGTTTTCCCTTCATCTAATGGCGTATTAATGTAACTTTAACTCAATCCATATTACGCACTATTTATTGAACATCAAAAAAACAACAATAGCCATTATAAATGACAGTAGGAAGTACAGATAAGTCAAACGTACAAAAGCACGTGTTCACGTGACAGGTTGTCAAATGTTCTGTGGATAATTACCAAATACCAAAAAATAAATAAATAAAATAAAAGCTACACAGTTAAGAAAATATTGTCAGTGTTCAGGCGGAAACCGGCTCGTATCTCTATATTTCCTCATTTATGTTTTATTTAGTTTTTTAAAAAACAATGCTATTGGTCACCCTTTACGCCTGTGTTGGTTTTACAAATATTTAACGAATGAAAAGGATTTTAAAGAGCTTGTGACAAAACCTCGTAACTCCATTGGATCCTCAAAATGTCAATCAAACCTCATAAATCCTCTATCGTTAATGAAGTGCCCGCGCAGTTTGGAGATCTCTGCTTCTTTAAATAAAGATCAGGGCCCGTATCCCTAAAGAATTTTTGTGCAAAAAGTGGCTCCTAGCGGCCAAATTCTAAGAAAATTCTCAGAGTCATGACGTTTTCTTAGAATTTCCCCTAAAAGTGACACGAAAATCCCAGTTAATATAAAAGCTATTCCTCAAGATTCCTATGCTTAAAAGGGCTCCTAAGGCGAGATCTGCTAAGAGCAGGGAAGAGGACTTTTAGTGGCTTAGGAGTTCCCCTAAGCAGCTGCACAAAATGGCCAACAGAAGAGGCAGGAGAGATGTCCTGCAAACACTGGATGACAGGGAATTATTGAGACGCTACAGATTGGATCGTGCAGGAATCATGTTTGTGGTGGATCTCCTTAGAGATGCAATTACTTCACCAACTGGGCCAGCAACAAACCTTGCTCCTCAGTCCAGTTCGGCTTGCGATTCCTTTTTTTCTCCATTTTCTGTGTTTGTAGGATATTTGTTAACAAGCCTTCATAAATAGACCAGCCAGCAATCACAGACATTGATAAAAGCTGAGCCGTGTTACCCTCGTTATGACCACACTGAGTTGTAACGTTGTAATTTCTACTTCATTAAGGACAGCCCCTTGAGATAGGCCATCTTGTTTTCAATGGGGTCCATATGGGAGTGAAAGTACAAAATATGCCAGCTAGGATATTAATCTGAGCAAATAAGACAGGAATCATTATTTGAACAGGGTGTAATGAGCTTAAGTTTTCACATATTTTAGATTCTAATGTTAGGCTATAACCCCTACAGCTTACTATTCATTTTCCAGATATTTTCTTGAATGTGAAATATTATTTACAATTACAGTCTGCATAAGATTAGAGTGTATAATTATGTTTATTGATTTGAGGGTACATCCTTTGCTCATTATCACCAAAAGTTCATTTTCATCAAACTTGTAGGATCAACCAATCACGGCTTTTGAAATGATGACTCATACCTAGCAACGGGGTCAACCACACCTCCTCACTAAGATAGGATTTTCCATCCATTCCTTGCTCAGAGTTCACTGAAAATGTTCTGGAATCACTTCTAAGCTAAAACTCCTGGCAAGGAATTTTTAGGTTAAGTTAGGAGCTCTCTGAGAGGATTCTCAGAATCTTTAGGGATACGGGCCCTGATGTGCAGCAAAAGATTGTTGAGCTTCACAAAATAGAAAGTGGCTGTAAGGAAATAACTAAAGAATTGAAAATCCCCATTTCCACCATAAGAAGTTCCAATCAACTAAGGATGTTACAAATCTGCCTGGAAGAGGATGTGTATGTATTGTCCTATTGGACGGTGAGGATAAGAGTTTGAGTGGCCAAAGACTCTCCAAGGATCACAGCTGGAGAATTGCAGAAATCGCAGAAGTCTCTGGGTCAGAAAAGCCTTAAAGGGATAGGTCACCCCAAAATGAAAAATCGACTTGCGCAGTATGTGTACGGTCATCCGCCGGAAGCTAGTTATTTGAATTTATAAAGTTTTAAATATGGATATTTTTCTTACAAAAACACATCCCTTCGCTTCAAAAGGCCTTTTTTAACCCTCTGGAGCCGAATGGATTACTTTGATTATGGATGGATGCATTTGGATGTTGTTGTTGTTGTTTTAAAACATGGCCCCCATTCACAACCATTATAAACCTTGGAGAACTAAGGATATTTTTTTAAATATATCTCCTATTGCGTTCATCTGAAAGAAGATAGTCTTATACACCCAGGCGTGAGGGTGAGTAAATCATGGGATAATTTTCATTTTTGCGTGAACTATCCTTTTAAAAAAATATCAAACTGCACCTTCATCATCGCAGGTTGTTCGGAAGGGTTTCAAGAATAATCCTTCTCGCTCATCCATAAACAATCTCCAGCATATTCAGTTGTCAGACCGGGACCGGCTTCTATGGTCAGATGAAACTAAAAAAATTTTTTTTGCCAGCAAACCCACCAGATGGGTTTGGTGCACACAGGGATAAAAAGTACCCCATGCCCACTGTTAAATAAATGCTGGATCTTTAATGTTGTGGGCCTATTTTTCTGCTGGAGGTCCTGGACATCTTTAGATACATGGCATCATGGATTCTATCAAATAACAGATAAAAAGTCAAAACCTGACTGCGTTTGCTAGAAATCTTATAATGGGCCATGGTTGGATCATCCATCAGGACAATGTTCCAAAATAAACATAAAATAAACACAAAAATGGCTCACTGAGCACAAAATGAAGCTTCTTCCATGGCCATCCCAGTCCCCTAACCTGAACACTATAGAAAATGAGTGGGGTGAACTCAAGACGAGAAGCACCAACATGATGTCACGTCACGTATAGAATGAAGATCACGAAGACATGGAATAATAGGAAAAGGATCTTTAATGACGAATCTCAGGAAACTCTTAACAAACACCATAACACACGTATACATTGATGAGATCGGACAAAGAACTGAAAAACACGGAGAATATATACTAGAACACATGATTAACATGGCACAGGTGAATGACATTACTAATTAGACAGACTGGGGAGAAACTAGGTCACGGACTAAACCAAAAACACAATGAAGGAGGTAGACACCGACTATACATGTAACATATCGGCCCCTCCTGGGAAGATGCATCCTCGTGCCTTAGAAGAGTCAAAAGAAAATAAAACAGAGTCCAGGGAATAAGAAAATGTCCATGGTGGTGTGGAAGGTGGGAGAAGCCAGAGAGGAGCCAGGAGCAGGAGGAGCCAGGTGGTGGTCCAGAGACCAGCTAGGACGAGGCCCCAGGGCGGAGTCTAAGGTGGGAGGAGCCTTGGTGGAGTCGACTTGATGGAAGACGACACTCTGGGGACGACCAACGGAGATGCAGCTGAAGATGGAGACCCAGATGAAGCCGATGAGCCCACGCGTAGCTGTTGGTCCAGGAGACCGAGGAGGAGCCATGGCGAAGAGCGTCCGAGGTGGAGGCGGAAGTCCAGAGGGCAGAGGCTGAGCCGGTGGGACCAAGGGCAGAGGCGGAGCCGGGGGAAGGCAGAGCTAGATGGAGACGAAGGTGCAGGCAGGTCGACGGCTGACCAAGGTGGAGTCGGAAAGACGAGGGAGCCCGTATGACCGATGGATTCCGGTGGAGCCGAGGGAGGGAGAAGCCAAGGTGGATCCAACATGTCTCCAGGCCGTGGCGGAGCAGGGGGCACAGAGGGGATCCTCTGTGTGGGATGGAGATGATGGCCTGAAGACACTAGGAAGCTCTACATGGCATGTAGGAGATGTTGAGGGGCTGAAAGACATCAGCGGTGATAGGGCTGAGGAACTGGCAAGCTGGCCAGGTAGAATGCGCACAGGGAATGATCGGGAAAGTCCGTAAGGCTCGCCAGATAGAGAAACGCACAGAGCCTCGAGGCTTTTCTGCTCCTGCTCCAGGCATAGCAGTAAAACAGCAGGTGTGTTCATACTGTTTTCGGTTTGGTCTGATCTTCTGTAATGTAATGTATAGAATGAAGCTCACAAAGACGAGGAATAACAGGAAACAGGATCTTTAATGACGAATCTCAGGAAATTCTTAAACACCATAACACACGTATACATTGACGAGATTGGACAAAGAACTGAAAGACACAGGGAGATATTAGAACACATGAGGAGTGATTAACAAGGCACAGGTGAATGACATTACTGATTAGACAGACTGGGGAGAAACTAGGTCATGGACTAAACCAAAAACACAATGAAGAAGGGAGACACTGACTATACATGTAACACATGGAGCTGGGAATCTGAAGGATCTGGAGAGATTCTGTATGAAGGAATGGTTTCTGATCTCTTCTAAGGTGTCCTCCAAACTCATTAGTCATTATAGGTGAAGCTATTATCTTGGCAAAAGGAGGTTGAAAAAAGTATTGAATAAAAGGGTGCCAATGATGCCACCGTCTTTTGGAGAAAAACATTTGAAGTGAAGTGAAGTGACGTGAGGCCAAGTATGGTGACCCATACTCGGAATTTGTGCTCTGCATTTAACCCATCCAAGTGCACACACACAGCAGTGAATACACACAGCAGTGAATACACACACCGTGAACACACACCCGGAGCAGTGGGGAGCCATTGCTGCGGCGCCCGGGGAGCAGTTAGGGGTACAGTGCCTTGCTCAAGGGTCTCACCTCAGTCATGGTATTGAGGGTGGGGAGAGCGCTGGATATTCACTCCCCTCACCGACAATCCCTGCCGGACCTGAGACTCGAACCCATGACCTTTTTGTTACAAGTCCGACTCTCTATCCATTAGGCCACGACTGCCCCTAATCTCTTTATTACCTAAAGAGATTTTCCCCATATTTCCAATTGTTTTACTTCAATGAAAGGTTAGATTTTTTGTGAATTTTATAATAAAAGATCAAAAGAATTAACAATGCAGATATATTTTTACAGGCTTCTTTGTTCATATTTACCAAGGGTGCCAACCATTCTAACCACAACTGTATATATATATATATGTATATATATACAGATAATGTCATGAAATTCAGACCATGCGGTGACCTACGTGCACGTGTACCTGCGACTGTGTTTACCTCAAATGTGCACTTATGTGGAGACTCTTGTGAGTCTCAGATCAAAATCTTGAAGATTCAAGAGGGCCCCACTTGAGCGGAACATTTGCATAATATGATTTGTGATGTTCACTCAAGTATGCTTAATACTCCTAGAGATTATGCTCTTTGAGGTTAAAAGAGCGGCTCCCTTTCTTACGCTTTTGTACCTCGGTTACGCCGCACCTCCAGCGCTTTGATCACTTCATCTGCAAATTTCATAAAGTTCAATACGATTCAAGATGCCTGTGCCACCGCAGTGGTTGAGTGAAGTTATCTCTCCTAGGAATCTGATAAAGTCATCACTACAGTAGAGGCTCCCCTTTATTTAACCTAATCATGAGTAGCAGCCGGCTTTGTTTGTATGGTGTTAAGACCTTGTTTTCCATTGATAAGCAATCACAATAACCAGATATTCCAAATACATATTTAAATTGTCACTGCCAGTCATGCAGTCATTATCTCCTGCTTTGTTAATTAAAGGAGCTCCTCCCAGCCCCACACAGCTTCAATTAGATGCTTTGTTGTGCAGACAATTTTGTCATTATTATTGAAGGTCTCCGTCACCGGTTGTCTATCTCCAGCGTGAGACAATGAGTGCGCTCGAACCCCAGAGGAGTCCCTGTGAATGTTAATGGGAGGAATTTTTGCATTTATTTGTCGCTTGAACTAAGTGAGGAGACACTAGGGAGGACTGCTTTGTTTTCTTTGACAGTCAAAACATGGTGTGGATATATTCCATCCTTCAATATAACAGTTTGCCTGTTAACCATCACTGACACAAAGATGATGTTTGACAGATGTTTGACTGTGTGTCTCCGTCTTGTTGTCTCTCTCTCTCTCATTCTACCGATCCCACAGTTTTCATGCCATGAACAAAAAAGTAATATGTAATTATGTCTTTTTGAGATCTAGATAAGGATGAATTTTTTTTTATGTAACTCAAAGCACTTTGTCTAAGCCTGTTTGTCTAAGCCTAACATTTTCTCTTAAAAATAACTACAAGAAGACATGGAAAATTGTGTTATTTTCATAGATCATGTACATGTGTTTTCCTGCCTTAAAAGCGCAAATATATGTTTTCTTTTGATCTATTGAACATTGCTGCTGCGAATTCTGCTATAACCTTCTCAGGTGAAAAAAAGTCCACTTCTATAATGTACTTAAAGTGCTCTCTTTTTGCGCACTACTTTTGTACTCAATATACTAAAAATTATTCTTTAGTACTACTTAAGATAATCTTAAGAACATCTAAGTGTACTCAACTGTGCTATTTTGAGACACCATGAAATATGTACTAAAATGTGCTTCTAGTATACTATCTCTGTATTTAAAAAATATATTTAGTTACCACTTGTAGTACACTATGGGTTCAAATGTACTATAAGTAGTATCTAAATACATTTTTTATAAATTTTTAATACAGAGATAGTATATTAAAAGCACATTTTAGTTCATATTTCATGGTGTCTCAAAATAGCACAGTTTAGATGTTCTTAAGATTATCTTAATATACTAAAAATTCTTCTTTAGTACTTAAGTACGAAATTTGTGTGTGAAAATTGAGCACTTTAAATACATTATAGAAATGTACTTTTTTTTCACCTGGGTTACCATGGTAACATTATCTAGCTAGTTAAAATTGATATGTTGTAGAAATTGTGAACATGACTTATGACTTATATTTAGGGTGCATAAGTTTTAAAGGGGACCTATTATGCAAAATTCACTTTTACATGGTGTTTGAACATAAATGTGTGTTGGCAGTGTGTGTACACAACCACCCTATAATGATAAAAATCCATCCACTCCTTTTTTTAAATCCCTATAATTCATAACAATTTCTCAGAACAAGCCACTTGCAGATTCTGTACAAAATGATGTCACTTTGTACAGGCCCCGCCCATGACTGTTGACAGACACTGCTGTATTAGCATAGACCCTGCCCTGAGCAAGTTGTACACAGTCTGCCATTGTGTCTCAGCTGTAGCGACAAGAAAGCGATTGAGGTGTTTTGTTGTTGGATGTGAACATAGTCTTCATTTACTCCTGACATCTAAGCTGCTAAAGACGCAGTGGATTAGTTTTATTTTTAAAGGGAATGTACCACAGATCTAATATACGCATGTGATTTCTGTCCCTGCTGTTTACGCTCACAGACATAACCGACTGTGTTTATGTGAACTCTGTGTTTTTGACATAACCTTGGGTCTATTTTGCAGTTTAAGCACAATAAAATGTGAAAGAGAAGTTAGTTTAATACTCAAGAGATGTGCCGTCTGACAGCCAGCTTTCTGTGCGTGTGCTTCAGATGTGTGCGCTCAGAAAACCATATATTTGAAGTTTAAACTGATATAGCTTCAAAACGCATGCAGATAAAAAACTTTCATGATGAAGAAGAACTGCAGAGTCCCTGAGCGTGATCGTGATAGAGATGATAATCAAAACCAAGCAGATGTCTTGTTAGTATTTGGCAGAGTATCCGATGCATGCATGGGGGAGCTGTGATTGAAGGAAGCACAATTCTGGATAGGGGGTGGGGAGCAGCAGCTCATTTGTATTTAAAGACACATGCACGAAAACAGCATGTTTTTGCTAGCACTCAAAAATGGTTATTTACAACAGTAATGATGTGAAATATATATTTAAATGTAATTAATTTTTAGCAGCCATTACGTCAGTCTTCAGTGTCACATGATCCTTCAGAAATCATTCTAATATGCTGATTTGGTGCTCAAGAAACATTTCTTATTATTTTCATAATAGTAGTGTAAAATAATTGAATAAAAGTAAATAGAACAGAATAGAAATGGCTGAAACATTGCTATCATCCCTCTCTTTCTGCATTTTGTCCGTCGCAGTTTTAAAAGTCAAATGTCAGGATTTTTATCTTGTTATACAAACACTGTAACTTGCTACAAAAAAATATTCAAGATTCATATCATTAAAATAAACTATTCAAAAGAGTAAGGTTAAATTTGCACATGAAAATCTGTTCACACTATTAACAACTTCCTGTCAATGGCATGAAAAACAGCTTGTTAAAAAATAGTGCAATATGTGACCATGAGGAACTTGTTTGCCGTTATTGTTAGAAATACTGGAAAGGGAGTCTTCTGAATTCATAAGCTTTGAGCTCACATTTGAACTTTGAACTTAATTACATTTGCTATATATGCGATAATATATAGAAACTTCAAAGAACCACTTTTATCATTTCTCGCCTCTGCAGGTCACTAAGATGCTGGCAGTGGTGGTTGTGCTCTTCGCCCTGCTGTGGATGCCATACAGGACCCTGGTTCTCATTAACTCCTTTGTGAGCACGCCATACCTGGATGCCTGGTTCCTGCTCTTCTGCAGGACCTGCATTTATGCCAACAGTGCGATAAACCCCGTCGTTTACAACCTGATGTCCCAGAAGTTTCGCTCGGCCTTCCGTGGGCTGTACCGCTGCCATAGGGAAGACTTGCACCAGCGGACACTCTCCATGCTCCAGAGCGGATACAGCCTAGGAAGGGACCCCCGACTTTGCAGCAACACCAACGGCACCAGAGACACACCTAAGAAAATCGGTTCAGTCACTCCTGAGCAGAAACAAAACAAAGGCATGGAGAACAAGAAAAATATGGACAAGCTAAATAGAGATGGTGTAAAAAATGAGATTGATCCAAGCATCAACAAAAATGCAGTTGAAAACTGCAACATAGATGAATTGAAAACCTCAGTAGACAAGGAGATGCCTACAGTGGAGAACGTGGACATGAGCAAGATTAATGATAATGGGAAAATAATGGAGGAAAGCGCTAATACTACTCAGGATATTATCGCTGACATGAGCAACACAGAGCAGACACAGCTAGCCTGCGGTGAATTCAAATCCACTCTGGGGGAAGCTAGACAGAATGACACAGAGCTAAATCACAGCATTGTATAGATCAGTATACTATATATAAAACTATATCTTGAAATTGGGACCTTGTTTGTATGTACTAACAGGCGT
The DNA here is from genome assembly GCA_003731715.1 of Anabarilius grahami. Lineage (NCBI taxonomy): Eukaryota > Metazoa > Chordata > Actinopteri > Cypriniformes > Xenocyprididae > Anabarilius > Anabarilius grahami. The sequence continues at coordinate 6,517,858 of RJVU01048406.1, read as the reverse complement.
CATTCTCTCTCTCCAGTGGAGGTGGCAAGACTAGCCACTCTCTCCTCATAATTTACAAGTGAAACCATTTGGCTGTCAGCACCAGCATCACATTCCCTTCTAGTGCTAAAGCTCCAGCTAGGGCTACTTGATATAAAAAAAAATCATATTGTGATTATTTTGACAAAATATTTAACTATTATTTTGATCTCATATTGCTGCTTCTTAGAAATGTAGATATAGAATTACATAGAAACAGCACTCATCAAAAATAAAAGGCTGGAATGTGCTACACGACTTGGATTTTTAAACAATATGCATTATACACTTGCCGTCTTTGTAAATGGTTACAGTGGAAAACCTGACCATCGAACGCTAAACAACTTAGGATCACACACTACCAGACTTGTGGAAACATGCGCCTCATTGCTAGGAGACACATGACAGATGAAAACAAAATGTGCTTTATCTTCCAATAGACTGGATAGAATCATAATCTGAAGCTAAAAAAAAATCAGAGCCTGAGTCTATCATATACTAAGTGATTTTATGTGAAATCTGGGGTATCAAACTGCCCAATTTTCTGCAGACTGGCTATGACTTTCAGCAAGTTTTAACTCTACCAGANCTAGTGCTAAAGCTCCAGCTAGGGCTACTTGATATAAAAAAAAATCATATTGTGATTATTTTGACAAAATATTTAACTATTATTTTGATCTCATATTGCTGCTTCTTAGAAATGTAGATATAGAATTACATAGAAACAGCACTCATCAAAAATAAAAGGCTGGAATGTGCTACACGACTTGGATTTTTACCAGACTACAAAAAATATGGGCAAACAGTTGTGCAGTGTATTCCAGCCTTGAACTGTTGCTCCTAGAAAGCAATGAGGTTATAGTAAAATGCAAATTAAAATTGGGAATTTTGATTATAGGGATAGTTTACTCAATAATGAAAATTATTCACTCACCCTCATGTTGTTCGAAACCATGTTCTTTCTTCTGTGGAACACAAAAGAAGATATTTTGAAGAATGTTTTATTCAGTTTTAGTTCATACAATGAAAGTCAATACTATGAAATACAAACAAAAAACTTTTTTTCTGCTGCAAATATAAATAATTACTCTTTAAAGTCATTATGAAATGGAAATTCATCATATCTATTTTCTGAATGCATCTTATTGAGAACAATTCCTCTATGGATGTTTTTTGTGAAAGTGCCGAATTTCGACCCCCTGCCAAATTATTACCCCCCTCGTTGAAGTCGCTACCTGATTGCCTAATCTTAACCCCACCCCTAATCCTAACCCCTCCCCCACACCTACTCCTAACCTACCAATACTAGGGAGGTAATGATCTGGCAGGGGGTCGAAATTCAGCACAACACCAGACTTCTCCAATCATTTAATCTGCTTAAACCCCGCCCCTTTCTTACAGTTGACTGCAAGATCTCATTAGATCTGCCTTCATCCAATCAACAACCAACACTTTTCTCTTTTTTGATAATCTGTTTAACTTGGATGTACTACAATACAGAAGAAATTAAATGTCACCACTTCGGTTTCATCGTAACTGAGGGTGTTCACACTTGAGTCCTCTTTAAAAGAACCAAATTCTTTCAGTTGACCCAAAAGTGAACTGAGTAAAAAAAGACTGCACACAAAACATTGAGGCTCCTTCACTTTGAAACTAAACTACATATTTAATTAAATCGCAGCCTTTTAATTAATCGCACAAGGCCATAATCGTAATTTCGACTTGAATTTAATTAATTGTGCAGCCTTAGCTCCAGGATGTGTCTTCTCTCAACACAAAACTTTTTTGCCCACTTTTGTGTCTTCAAGCACAGCAGAATTAGAAACAAACAAACCCCATCCTGCTTTTAAAGCAAATAGACTAAGTTTTCCCATTAAAAAAAAAATCTGGATGCTATGGGGCATAAGATCCATTTAAAATGCTTTCGTCCAACAATAAGGCCCAAAGCATGATGACACATTTGTGTTTTCCCACAGCTAACACAAGACATTTGCCATCGCTGGATGAATTCCATAGTATGTGGAGATGTAATGCCTCAACATTTGTTCCAGCCCAAGTAAACAGAGACGGATTTGTGTGCCCAGCGGTACGTCTGAGCTTTTTAGACCCCATTTACAACCTCGTGGAAGACGAGCAGAGTCAGACATCCATTTGTCAGGTGCAGTTATTCATTTTTTTATGTGGAGCGCAAGGAACACCTTTCTCACAGAACAGAGCTGATGTTTTCTGTTGAAGCAAGCAGACATAGCTCCCATAAATCATCTATAAACAGAACACATCCTTCCTGTTGGAGAGCCGTGGAGCTGAAGAGTTTTCTCAAAGCACTTTGTTGTTTAGCAAGCGCTATTTTATGCCTCATATTTATGCGGAGACATTTAATACTAAACATTGGTGTGATTATCTCTTATAATTCATAATCTGACTCTGTCATGACTTTGTAAGTCATTTTAGTTGAAATGTGCTGTTATTTTAGTACGCCATTAAGTCCTACTGCTCTCTTAAGTGTTTTGTTGTTGCTCTGGAGAAGAATGCAGCTCCTCACTGAAGCGCCGTTTTCAATATCATTTGAATATGACATTTTTGGACCATGAATATGAGCCTTGCAGACTACATATTCTGCGTATGTTATGGGGGTTGCATTTCTTATATCATCGGTGTAAATAGACATTTGAAAGAACAAACGTATAATGCTTAGCCCAAGATTTTTTTTGGCTACTTTTGTCTCTTTCCCATAATGTTTCGCAATTGTTGATTGCTGCGGTCTTGTTTCTGTGCCAGGAGTGGATTTCCTCTGCAGACTGATGCTGCTCTCACGCCATGTCGTAATTACCATAAATAAGAAATGACAACACTCGACACTGTACTTGGAGCTGTTCATGTGGTTCATGTCCTCGGATTCGGACTTACATGTTTCTCTTGCACTATTAACTCCAAAATAAATCTGCATTGGTTGCATGGTACAAGTCGTAGCTCTCAGACAAGTCTAAACTTGTAATTACGAGTTCTACGATCATGTGAATGCTTTTTACAAGTCAGAATATATTACGGTAAATACGACATGGCGTGAACACACCTTGATGCTTCGCTTGGTGTTGCCGAAGAAGTCATTTCCATTTTGTGAGCCTATAAAGCTTATGATTAGCTTCTATTTATAAATAATCTATTTTGAAACCCATGGTTGATATTGTGTTAGTATTGTGATATGAAGCTTCTATTTGCTTTTGATTTCTGTGTTTGCTCAGACTGTGACTGCGAGTTAATATCAGAGTAATGTGCAAGTAATCTGTGAGCATGTTCAGTTTTCTGCTTATTTAAAAACAGATAAAAACATACAGTACATATGAAATCCTATTCCTTTCTGGTTTCATTTGGCATATATGTGAAAATTAAAGCTGGATACAAGTGCAGAATTTTAATGAGTTGTTGATTTATTCCTGTTGATGCTGCCACATGTCCTGAAGGAAAAAAAATTACTGGTTGCAGAGAGTCGAGTAATGATAATTTCACATTGCATGAGATCTTGAGCAGTCAATAGCAGCACTGCACTATGAAGGAAATGAGCCAATAAAATCAGCTTATAGGTGTAATAATTTACATATTGGTCAATGACAAATAAGGATGATTAAAATGAGAAATTAATATTGAGAAATATCAGATTTTTCATGTTTAAAAAAAAACATTGACATTTTTTTAACTTCATTACTTGATGAAAATATCAATATGTTTCTTTTAATAAAATAGTAAAAATCTGATATTTTGAAGAAAAAAAAGTGTAATGAATCTAATTTTATGGTTAATTTTATATTTATCACAAAATAACACTACTACAATCTACAAGATTTTCAGATATAAATGGCATTTCAAACAACAACCAAATTTTTTGTTTTTAAGTATTTCAGGCTTACGTCACCAAGACGTGAAATTGAATTTGAAAAAGATATTGAAAACACATTCATCATTCAATAGGTGCATTTTTGTATGAATTTTTATGTCTTTTTGAACAAAATAAAAGGATTGACCCATATAGAACCACAGAGACTTTTTTTTTTTTTATTATTACAAAACATTTGTATAGTTTTCTTGTATTCTCTGTCAGTGGATTGCACAGCAATTGGTGCACTTTAAGCGTGGTGTTTATCCTTTCGGGATGTGAGCTATTGGCTGTGCAGTTTCCTCTTAAAGGTCAGCGCACATAGCCACACATGCTCTCGAAATGCTTCACACTCTCACATCGATATGCAAAAGAGGCATATATTCTAACATTTCTAGAAGGTAAAAATAACAACCTTATGATAATGTTTGGCTCAACATGGAAAGCATTGCAGGTAACTTGGCAGCTGGTTGCTAAGGTTACATTCTTTTTCACTTCACTTTTGCCTGATTAGATTGGAGGATTGTAGCCGGGGAAGATAAGACGCCCCTGAGAATGGATTTCCGGCCAGGTGCAGTGGTGCCAATCCTGGTGTTGATAAGCCATCTTTTCAAAACTGAGGTGTCATTCAACAAGATGAGGCTGCAGACAGAGTCGTGTTCATCAGCGGCCCTCGCTTTTCCACCATGTGCCCTTGGCCTTCCAAATGCTCAATATTAAAAAGTTAATAACACATATCCATTATGAGGGTTAGATCTAAATCGTTTTTTCTTTTTTTGTGCCATCTTTTGTTCATTCGGTGCGTGAATCACCCACTTATGAGTAACTGTCAAAAGTCATTTCCATAGAGAGCTGAAAACAGATTTTCTCTATAAGAGAGAGTGGCGGGCAGGCAAGCCGAAGTGTTGTGCCTTGACGGAGAAGATGGACAGATAAAATTAGATGAGTTCCTCAGAACGGGAAGCAGAAACACTTCATCAGATTTGCTTATCACCATCTTCCTCTCATTTCAGCTCTCTTCTTTTCTCTCTCTCTCCGATGGCATTAGTTCACAGATCCAGCTGATGATGTCAGACGCCCGTGAACGAATCCTTTCATCACTGAAAGCCACCGTTGAAGACAAACACTTTCTCTTGCAAGAGGAGAAGACTATGATCTTGACTGCCCACTGCCCATTATTACATTTTTGTTTTTGAGTCTTGTTAACTAGGAAGAGAGTGTTATATTGCTTTCAAGATAAAATAGTCATATCAAAGTATAGCCTGTTCAGTTTTTGTGAACTACGTATCAGAAAATATATATGACTGAGTTCAGTCTATAGCCTACCATTAATTCTTACTACACATTGTTATATTTTAATACAAAAATGTGTTATGTTAAAAAAAAGATAAGCTAAAAAGATAGGAAAAGCTTTAAAGTGGTAAGTGGAAAGTTTTTTTCAGTAAGACCTACTATTTCATACGTTTAGTGTAATGTCAGGCAATCAGTTTGAAATGGACCATTTGTCTGTTAAATTGTACTAAGGAGGTGAGGAAAAGAGCCTGTCATTTAAAAAAATATATAATAATTACAATAAAGAATATTTTTGGACTGACTTCTAAAGCAGCACAGTAGAGTCATATTTTTTATTAAAACAATTTTCACAATCTTAAAGGACACCTACCTACATGAAAAACCTTCTCATCTTGCAAAACACTTATCACTCACTTACCACAAATTAAGAACTTGATATTCACTGCCAGTCAAATACAGATGAATCATGTTTTTTAATAATTGTGTCTTTTAAATAATTAAATATGATAATTTGGGCTGCCCACTGTTCTGAAATATCATTATATAACGAGGAACGTGAAAGTAATGTCTTATAGTGAGCTAATGAAAGTGTGCTTGCTTTTATATACAGTATAGTTCAATAAACAAGAAGTTAAAAGATTAGTTAACTCCTGAATTACATTTTCCTGATAATTTACTCACCCCCATGTCATCCAAGATGTTCATGTCTTTCTTTCTTCAGTGGAAAAGAAATTAAGGTTTTTGAGAAAAACATTCCAGGATTTTTCTCCATATAGTGGACTTCAGTGGGGACCAATGGGTTGAAGCTTCAAAGGGCTCTACACGTAATGCATGAAGTTGTGGACGCGCATCGCAGAGCTAGTGCAAGATGAGCATTTGTGGTTAAAAAGTATATTATTTATTTATTTTATTTTTTTAAGAAAATGACCGATCGTTTCGCTAGATAAGACCCTTATTCCTCGGCTGGATCTTGTAGAGCCCTTTGAAGCTGCATTGAAACTGCAATTTGGACCTTCTACCCGTTGAACCCTGTTAAGCCTAAGGTATAGTTCACTTTTTACATGTACACGAGGGTCAGCGTACAGTGCACGTGATGAGAATTTCGTCATCAGAAGAGTACGCGCATAGTGTACGTGTCGTGCACTGCCTGATTTTTGTAACTGCGCATACTTGTACATGCAGGTTGCACATGCGCTTTAAATTTTTTTACAGTAATTAGTTTACCCACAAGGTGGCAACCGTGTCCTGGGGGTGTCGATTCACATGGTAGTAAAAGAAAAACTGCATAAACAGAACAGACCGGAACACATGCGAGCTACAGCGACGATGGAGCCCTGCATAGACGAGAGATTGTGTGAAGAGGTTAGAAAGTACCCTCATTTGTACAACTCTAGCATGAAAGAATACAAAGATGTTTACATGGGTTGTAACTCGTGGCTAGAGATTGTTCAAAACTGCAGATGTGTTTAACGCCTTTATATGCGTACGCGTCAAATAAGCATACTTTCCAAGGCTGTGCGTTTGACTGTGTGCGTACATTAGTGTACGCGTAAAAAAACGAAGTATACCCACTACCAGGACTTTAAAGTCCACACTGCAAAAAATGCTGTTCTTACTTAGAGTTTTTGTCTTGTTTCTAGTCAAAATATCTTAAAGTTCTTAAATCAAGAAGCATTTTCTTGACAAGTAAAAATTATTTTCTTGTTTTTAGGAAAAATAAGTCAAAATTAAGTGAGTTTTTCCTTAAAACAAGCAAAATAATCTGCCAATGGGGTAAGCAAAATAATCTTATTTCAAACTGAAAACAAGATTATTTACCTTATTTTTGGTTTGATATAAGATTATTTTGCTTACCCCATTGGCAGATTATTTTGCTTGTTTTAAGGAAAAACTCACTTAATTTTGACTTATTTTTCCTAAAAACAAGAAAATAATTTTTACTTGTCAAGAAAATGCTTCTTGATTTAAGAACTTTAAGATATTTTGACTAGAAACAAGACAAAAACTCTAAGTAAGAACAGCATTTTTTGCATTGCACTATATGGAGAAAAATCTTGGAATGTTTTCCTCAAAAACCTTAATTTCTTTTCGACTGACGAAAGAAAGACATGAATTTATTATTAGGAAATTTTAATTCTGAAGTGAACTAATCCTTTAGCACTATATTGTCAATTTCTACCTAACCAATAATAATAGATCCAAACAAAGTCGCAACAACACGTCGTCCTTATATCAGTGTTTTTGAATGAATCGGTTTACCACTATTACACAAGACTGATAAATAATGCTAACTGAACAGCATTAACTGTTGTATAAAATCTAATACGCATTGTTATGATACTCTCAGAAGAATCATAACAAGGCATTAGACTAATCAGAACTTCCCTAAAAGAGATTCATATATTCATGAGAATTAAAAGTGACATTTGCAGCCCTTTTCTAAAGTATGAATCGTTGCTGCCCTTTTCAAAAACGACTCACAGTTTTACATCACAGCAAGACTGATAACCTTTTTTTTTTTTTTTTTTGTCTAACAGTCATAAACATAAGGAAAGAACCCAAGAAAATGAAGTCTATGATTTTGTTTTGATGGTGCTCTTTCAAAGAAACCATATCTGCAGACTGGAGTATCACATGTTCTTGCTCTCACTAAAGTCTTTGCCCTGTCAGATTGCTCGTATCTTTCGGTAGAAAAGCTCAGGATTTGGTGGAAGATCAGACTGTGAGGATAAGCTCTCTGCTAACCATGACACAGATGAAATGATCAAATCTCAGCAAAAGGATAAAGGAGTGAAAGAGACACAGTAGCTCTGAGAATTGTTGAGCTAAAAGTGTCACACACAGAGACATCACGCAATAAAAGAATTCGATCTCAGTCTAAAAAGGTTCAATTACTACGGTGAACTGTCGTGACTTCATCTAACAAATGGCAAACGTAACCTTTACTTTCTTTTTACCTTCCAAACGTCCAGTGATTTAAATATCTGATAGCCACTGTTTTACTTCAAGCTCAGAAAAAAATTGTTGTCATTACAGTTTGAGTACTTTATAATTAATATTTTCCTTTCAGAAACATACTGTATTCAATTAATATTAATAAGTAGAGTTCATAAGTATAGGATCACAGTTTCTATTTAGAATTTTACTAATTTACTAATTTATAGCAACTGAAAAAAAAAAAAAAAAAAATTATACTTACAAAAATTTAAAGGAATTTTGATTTAAATGTTCTTAAATATTTCTTATTCTTTTTATGTCACAAGTTGTCTTTGTCCTATAGTGAAAATGCTTGTTATTTTGCATTTTTCAGAATGCCTTAAATATTCTTAATTCTTTAATGTTCATTTTTATATAATGTTTGCGGTAACACTTTACAATAAGTTTCAACTTGTTAATTAGTTAACTGCATTAACATGAACAATGAAAAATTCTTCTAAAGCTTTTTTTCAATCTTACTTACTGTTCACTTCAGTATTTACCAATACATATTACAATCAAAAGTTGCATTTGTTATTATTATTTCATGAACTTATAGTGGATATGCTAATATGATATAGTGAAGAAGCTAACTAATAGTGAATAGTGGTATCACTTTTATTAACTAATTTTAACAAAGATGAATAAATGCTACACCGTAAAAATTATTTTCATGATTTGTTATCACAACATTTTTTCTTTTGTCAAATCAACTTGGATAATTAATGGAGTTCAGATAACATATTTCAAGTTTCTGTTGATTAAATCAACCGCCTTCATTGTATTAACTCAAATTTTTTATTTCAATGAACTCAAAATTTTAAGGCAACCAGGTAACTCATTTTTTTTTAAGTTAAACCAACAATTATTTTTTACAGTGTATAACAAATAAACAGTTCATTGTAAGTTAATGCATTAACTTACATTAATTGGACCTTATTGTAACGTGTTACCATTTTTTCCTTCGTTTTAATATTTCCAAATCATTGTTTGTACAATAAGGTCCCATTAGTTAACTGAGTTACCATTTATTCTTTGTTTTAATATTTCAAAATCCTAAAACTTTAATGTCCAGGTTAAACTGGGAAAAAAATCCCCCCTTTTCATTTTGGACCCCATATATGTGAGATTCTTATACCAATTACAGCAGTGATGATGTCTGTAAGGAGCTTTATGTTGTGAATATTTCTCCCACTGTTCTCATTAGCTCCGAAGGCATTCCTGCCCTCCTTTAACACCGTGTTTCATGTATGCCAGTGCGAATAGGCTCTACACGCCGCTGCTTAATTTGTCTTTTCCAGCCTCTGCAGGGTGCCGAAAGCCAGAGCTGCTTGGCCATGATACTACACCGATCACACAGTGCCTGTGTTTCCTCTATATCCGGTGTGTGTGGAGGCGTGTGGGTGTGTTGTTGTGTTTAAACATATGTTCCTTCTTCTGCGAGAAAACATCTATGACCTTTTAGACATTGATAATTTAACCCAGCCGAGGAGTTTAGCGTGATGTGTGATGTTTGACAGTGAATGTGGAGGGTGATTACCTCTCCTGTTGTTTAGTGCTCGAGGCGGGGCGAAACTAATTTAATAAAAGAAGTGCTGGTCAATCTTGTCTAATCAGTAATATTGATCAGTTACAATCATGGCCTAGTCAGGGAGTAAAGCTTGCCTTTTTAGCATGTGGACACAAGTACTTTGTCTAACTTCTGAGCATAAAGGTGTTCCATTCCCTAAGGCTCAAAATTATTCATACATTCAAAGAAACAAATTGCAGTGCCAGCATTTGCTTAGGAATTGTTCATTGTTAATAAAGACGCCTCCTCAGATTGCAGAGGGTAAGTAATGCTAACAGTAGTATTCACATTTTGCATAACATTCTTAAAGAAATAAGCTCTTTTACAGTATTTACAGATTTTCTTATGTGGAAACTTTGGCTAATTGATGCATTTCATTCGCAAAGAAAGTGAATGTTTATCGTTAGCCGTGTATCATTAGTTGTGTATCATTATAATTATCTCCCTGGGTGCCACAGTGCTTGGGTGATGTCAAACCCCCGCATCTCTTGAAATCGGACATGTGGATTTCACAGGTTGCCGTTCAATTGCACTTTTCTAAGTAGGAACTTTCTGTGTTGAATGTAAAGCTGCAGAAACAATACAATCTTTACTGCAAAGAGAAAAATGGCCTTGGAATTGTTTATGACATTCAGATTCCCAAATAATAGACTACACGACCGTTCAAAAGTTTGGGGTCAGTAAGATTTTTGCAAGGCTGCAAATATTCTGTAATTGCAAACATATAATATATAATATTGTGAAGTATTATTATATTTTAAAATAATTGTTTTCGAGACTGTCCTCCAAAAAAAAACGACCCTATGGGTCGTTTTTAAGCACCATATTACGACCTATTTTTACGTTTTGAAGTCATGCGCCCTCTAGTGGTCGTAAAAATAATGACAGTGTCGTGTTACGTCTGTCGTCATGAAATGACGTATGACTGTCCTTACCAATCAAAATGCGTGTTTATTTAAATGCAATGTGTGGATGTTTTACACCATTTCTCCTTTTTCCATTTACCAAAATTAAATTTTATTAATGACTACACCCACCCCACCCCTAAACCTAACCTTAGTGATTTATAGTGCATTTACACTTTATGAGCACATGTGTTCCCTGGGATCGAACCCACGATCGCATGATCACATGATTGCATATTGTTATTGCAATGCTCTACCAGTTGAGCTATGCGAAACTCGAAAAATGACGCAGATAAAAGGGAACAATGCATTAAAATGAAAGAAAATGCTCTTATGGGTCGTATTTGATGAATTCAAATGAAAGTGTCCTGTTGTCGATAGGGGCGCTACTTTAGTAAACGCTCCTATGAGTTGTATTTCAGGGAAGTGACAAACGACCTATATTGTCGTATTGGTTGGAGAACATGTTGTCCAGTCTTCAGTGTCGCATGATCCTTCAGAAATCATTCTAATATGATTTAGTGTTGAAACATTTCTTATTATTATCAGTGTTGAAAACAGCTGTGCTGCTTAATATTTTTGTGGAACCTGTGATACTTTTTTCAGGATTCTTTTATAAATAGAAAGTTCAAAAGAACAGTATCTTTTTAACAATGTAAATCTAATGTTTCAATCAATTTAAAGGTGCAAAAGGTGATTCTCTACAGAAACATTTTTTGTTAGTCTATAGGCCTATGGTTGAAAGTCTCCTAATATCCTAATAGCAATCACTATGTTAAAGGCACAGTATGTAGATTTTTCGCCGCTAGAGGTTGATGACGGCGAGTTTGAGTGTGGAATCTTGGGATATCTCGTCTTCACCTCACAGCTGGTGGAAAAGAATCGAGACGGGACTCGGGCAGAAATCATGTTCATGGATGAAATTATTAACATTACTGTAGTATGAAGCAGAGCGGGGCCGAGTGCTGTGGGAGCTGAACGAGGCCGCTGGAGCGATTGCTAATGAGAGACGAGCGCGACACATAGCTCGACAGCTTTTATTATGCCACAGTCTCCAGCACCGCTTCTTCCAGTCAAGCGTATGAGGTAACGCAGCACTGTTTTATCATATTAGATTAAATACAAACATATTGTATGATGGAGAAAATGCTGTATTATACTCTTACTTAAAATAAAGCTGCATCTGTTTATGCTATGTTAGCTACTCGACAAAATAGTGTTTTTTTCTGAGGCGTGGTTAAAGCATGGTACTCGTGGAAAATCAAGAAAACTAGGTTTAAACAGTAAGACTAAACGTGTTGAGCTATATAACAATAATTCATTTTCTGTCTATAAATATAACCAAACAGTTGTTCCCTTGTCTAATAAAACATGTAATATATTAAAGCGTCTTTGGCGTTTCCATGGTTTCTACAAAATAAAATCGGAAATCAAGGGTAACGCGGGTATGACGTCACTGATAGACGACGCAGGGACAGTCGGACATGTCCATGTCCTGGTTAAAATTTGCTTATTTCTGTGGATTTAAACATTCTTGGAAACATTTGGGATAATGTACGTACACAAGTCAACAAAATATACAACACCGTTGTGGTTTTGGGATATTTTAATCCAAAAATCCTACATATTGTGCCTGAATGTATTTTTATAAATAAATATCGTCTGTGGAAGGCACAGGACCATAAAATGCTCATCCAATTATTATATTCGGTCCAAAATGCGTGTTTCATGCTATGCAGAGTTTATACAGACAGACCTCAGTCACGGAGCACTGCAAACAAGCAGCAGCCACCTTTTAAAGTTCCTACCGAATCAAAACAACGAGCTTATGCTGCATTCGTGCCATATCGAGGCAGCTGTTTCATCTGGTTGTGAGCTGTTCACGTCCTTAATTATGCGTTTCCATGTCAACAGTATCAACACCGAAATGAATCTGCAGCAGTCAGGTACAAGTAAGTTGTTTACGTTCATTTTTATTGTAATGTTATGTGCTTTGAGACATGAGGTATATGCCGTCTCTTGTGACGCTTTACCGAGAGCAGCTGTGTGTGTGTGCGGTGCGCATTCATGTTTTTTTGAGGATGCGTGGCTTTGGACGGCGATTTGCAGGGAGGATGGGATCATCTGCTTTCAATGCTAGCAGGCTAATGTTAGCATTTCCCAGGTCTTCCTCTGCACCAATATCAAATTTGGTTTATTTTTCTAAAAATGGCCTTGGGAGTAGCTGTGACTTGGCTGTGGCCTTAGAGCGGAGCATCCAACTAAGCAGACTAAGCTTTAAAAAACACACTGTTGTTCAAAGGTTTGGGGTCAGTGAGAAAGAGAGTAATACTTTTATTCAGCAAGGATACTGTTGATATCAGCCACACCCTGCTTCATTAGGAAATGCAACTTTTCTATGCTAGTCGTACCTCTTCTGCTTATAAAGAATAATAATGAGAACACAACGGAGATTTGGGAAGGAAAAAAACAATTTATTGAGATTTATAGGAGTAATGATAGTGAGAACACAACTGTGATTTGAAGATAAAGAAAAAAAAACAGATGTTTGGTTTATAGAGAAAAGAGTTATGAGAGATAACTGTTTATATTAAAAAAAAAGTTTGATAACTGTTTATTGAGGAAAATGAGACAAATGGGTTTTTATAAAAGTGTTTAATAAGATAAATTGCTTATTAAGAAAAACAAGACAACTGTTGTTGTAAAAGTACTTTAATAAGAACATAGTTTATAAAGAAAAGAGACAAAACACTTTATTGTTGTAAAGCTTTATTAAGAATATGTTTATAAAGAAAGACACTACAACTGTTGTTTTAAGATTTTAATCAAGCATTTTAAACTAGTAGAATAGTAAGGACATAACATGTATTAGTAATCATTACCGATGAAGAATGTCTTGAAGACGAAGCGCAGGACACAGCAGAGGAGAAGAGTCCGAGAACAAAGAGACGAGGCCTTTATATATAGACTCAGATGAGGGGAATTCCAAAGAAGATGACCTCAAGAGGTCTGGAACGTGAAGAGAGCAGAAGGGGCTGCTTCGCACCTGAGGCTGCTTCTCCGACACCAGAACCAATGCTGATTATGCCTCCATCGCTGATATTGCCTTGACTGAAGAACTTTTTGATATTTATACTTTATTTAATTACTTGTATAGAATGTTTGTAGAATATATATAATGCTAGAAATACTATTGTAATAAATAAATGAACGTATAACTTTATAACTAAACTCGGCCTCGTGTGGCATTAATTTAATTCGTTGAGCCTGAACGGACCACGGAGAAGTCTTCTTCTGATTGTAAGTATTTTAAAATGCTTATAAATTAGATCAGATTTGACTTACTTACCTAACCTGAGAATAATAAAGAAGAAGGTAAAGGTGTTTAGAGACGCACCAGAAAACAATACATTAAGGGATAGTTCACCCAAAAATGAACTTTGAATGAAAAATTGTGTCTTCAATTACTCACCCTCAGGTTGTTCCAAACCTGCGAGATCTGCTTGGTTACAATCATTCTTGCAAATATATTCCATTGTGTGCAGCAGAACAAATATATACAGGTTTGGAACAACTTGAGGGTGAGAAAATGCTGTCTGAATTTTCATTTTTGGGTGAACAACCCCTAATGTATCCTTGCTGAATAAAAGTATTACTCTCTTTCTCACTGACCCCAAACTTTCCAAATCTCAGTTGTGTTCTCATTATTATTCTTTGTAAATCACTTATCTCAGTAAATGTTTTTTCTTCTTAAATCTCTGTTGTGTTCTCATTATTATTCTTTATAAGCAGAAGAGGTACGACTAGCATAGAAAAGTTGCATTTCCTAATGAAGCAGGGTGTGGCTGATATCAACAGNTGTCCATGGAGCGGACCTGACTCTCATTTCACTGCTGGTTATATATGCTCTATATAATTGTGCATGTGACAAATAAAACTCTTGAATCTTGAATCTCACTATAAGGCCACAGCCAAGTCACAGCTGCTCCCATGGCCATTTTTAGAAAAAGAAACCAAATTTGAAATTGGTGAACGTCTTGTACCGTGTGTACTTGTCTTGTGCACTTGTACAGAGATCAGAAAATAACATGACCTCTCCTTTCATGGCAAACACAAGTGCACTTGCTCGTCTCTCACAAGGCAGTAACGGTAATGAAACAGCAATTGTTAAAGCTGCTCAACTGTTCTTGAGCTCAGGGTCCATTCTTTTGATGTCCACACTTGAATGATCTGTTTTGGATTACCATGCTGATTATGCTGCATGGATCACAATAACAACATTGATGGCAAGACAATGAGTTGTATGGTTATTTTAAATAAAGTGTAGGAAGAATAAAGGACTATGAGGGTGAGCTGAGAGCCTGTGTTTTTAAATGTGGAGGACACAAGCTTGGGGGATGCATGTGCTTTGTTAGACAACAGACAGAGGATGGCACTTCAAACATACGGGCGCTGTGCTTTGGGGAAGGCGTACACACACAAATCCAGTACAGACAAACAAAAAGAGCACTTCACATGCTCACATCAGTTGTATGATCTCATACTGTCTGTTTACAGACATGTTCTTGGTACATTTGCGATAAAAAAAAATGTAAGGGATTGAAAGAAATTATTAAGTATATAGCAATTAAATAACAATGAAGTATATACCTATCTCCAGCAGACGTACTGAGAGCCCATGTAATATAGCAAAAGCATTAAAGGTTAAAAACATGCTGCCTTTTAGCTTCACAGAAAGACTATTAGAGCAAAATGAAGAAGAAAAAAATATGGATGAATTTGAATAGGCCTTCTAGAAGGAATAAAACTTAGAAGACTGCGTGTAGCAGATAAATATTTAAAATATGAGATCAACTCTCGTAAACTAAAAAACAAGGAAGTGTCATTAAATATTAAACTGCTGACAGACAAACAAGCAGGAAATGCAATGCTTCAAACAAACCAACCAAGTGATTTGCACACAAATGATAAAATAATTTGTAGTTATTTGAAAGTAATTTGAAAAAAGTCATATTCATAATGTAAAAATTATAAAAAATTATAAACCGGTCATTTTCTAAACAGCACTGAGCTATTGTGAGGAAAGCTGCATGATTTATTCATTAGCTTGTTTTTGTCAAAGTAAGTTGGACGTGATTTCCGTCTACTTTCTGTTCCACACTGATTTAGCCACAAGTTGACAAATGCAAGGGGCGGACAGGTTGTGGGGGTGTTTATCGTCATGGCGATAGACAAGGTTACTTTAGTCACGGATTGTGTGCAGGTTAAGAAATCCCCATGTGACATTCTCCTACATAGAGTGACTTGAATGTCAGACGTACTGTAAGAGGGAATTGTGTTTTGTGAATGACAGCAGGTGTAAGAAGACTTCTAGTGAATTGATCCCGTGAGACATTCTATTCTGAAGATATTTGAGCGATAAAAAAGAAACTATTTCAGCCACTAAACAGATCAGAAGTGAAAAATACACATACACTAAACTGTTGAACCTGCATAGTGCATGGGACCTTGTGAAAAGTAATGAACAAGTAGCCATGGAAACAAGTCTAAACCTATTTCCGCTTGCGTATAGCTTTTCACATTTTATATTTTTAAATTGGAACATTTTGCT
The DNA here is from genome assembly GCA_003731715.1 of Anabarilius grahami. Taxonomy (NCBI): domain Eukaryota; kingdom Metazoa; phylum Chordata; class Actinopteri; order Cypriniformes; family Xenocyprididae; genus Anabarilius; species Anabarilius grahami. The sequence goes on along the minus strand of RJVU01048406.1, from coordinate 6,501,614 downwards.
GCGCCTGACGAAAGGAAATCATTCAAATTCCTTTTCAAGAGAAGTATTTTTGTGTGTGTGTGTGTGATAAACTCACAAGGAATGAATTGAGTAAATAAAATGACTCACTTAAATCATTACTACTGTTAATTATTAAATTATAAAAAATAATGCACTTATTATAATATTCATACTAGGCTAATATATTCATATGCCACAATTAATTTTTAATCAGCAAAGAAAATGAATCTTGCGAAGCATTGTGGGAAAAAAAGGGTTTAGTGAATGAGGGCACCCCTGTGAGAGATGATGAAAATATCAAAACAAGTCGAGTGAGAGTAGTGGTGTATTGTGGAGGCTTGCTGGAGAGCTTCAGGGTTTAGCGTTGTGTGTAACTATTCAAAGGCAGTCACATGCCAGACTGGCTCTATGAATTAAACATGACAGAAACACTGGCACAAAGACAGCTGCATGCCCGTGGAGTGGTGATAACCACGTCTTGAGTAGGAGAGTGACCTCCAGAGCCCTTTAGCAGAGCCAGACAGAGAAAAACATCCATCAGAGGATGGAAGATTGCAGGAAGGCTTCATGACAGCACATTAGCAGCTCCTGTTGAGCATTTCCTTCTGACCGAATCTATTAAGGTGTAGCTTGCTACAATCCTATTGAGAATTAGCCTATAGAAAAATAAATCATAATGATATAATACTTATTATTATAAAATATAATTTTCAATACTCAAACTACAAACATAATCAATTATGTTTATTTTTTATAATTACGTATGTCAGTCGATTAATTAAAAAAAATATTTTATTTGATATGACGATTACATTTTTTAAATGAATAATTTTATATGTTGATTTATTATGTGGCTTTCTGGAATACTTGACATTGATTGGTCATTATAAAATGGATAGTTCCGGATTCTAATTGGTTGAGCTGCATTCAAAGCCGTTGTAAATTTCCTGAAAATATACAGCTGACCGCATTACATAAGTATCGATGCGCCACTGAGTGTGTATGTTGCTGCGTCTGTCTTAGCAACCACTCTTAGCAACGTAAACACATGTTTGTTTTCAATTGATTTTGTTCATCGAAGCTTACTGCATAATGTAGAAGAGTATTGCGAGAGAGATATCGAGTGACCAAGTGTATTACCTGCATTCAGATTTAGCATTTTCCTTCAGGTCAGTCCTATGATCATAATAAAAAATCAGTTTGAATATCCGCTTCGATCTTGTCCTTTTAATATTTAATGGGATTTCCCGTGCCCTGCTGACACTGATAGTGCTAGTCAAAGCATTGTCATTTGCGTCTTTTTCTGTGTTCACAACAAGTTTCAATATAAAAGTATTTGCAACTGAGTGACTCACACATAAAGTAATCTTTAAAAAATAAATCTTTAAAAAAAAACTAAAAAAAAAACTGTGACTGACATTTAAAAATCTATTTGCGCAGCCATCATATTCTAACTGTGGAAATAACCAACCAATGCAATCATAGAGAGCGGTTTTACCGCTGATGTCAACTGAGTGGACAGNAAACATAATCAATTATGTTTATTTTTTATAATTACGTATGTCAGTCGATTAATTAAAAAAAATATTTTATTTGATATGACGATTACATTTTTTAAATGAATAATTTTATATGTTGATTTATTATGTGGCTTTCTGGAATACTTGACATTGATTGGTCATTATAAAATGGATAGTTCCGGATTCTAATTGGTTGAGCTGCATTCAAAGCCGTTGTAAATTTCCTGAAAATATACAGCTGACCGCATTACATAAGTATCGATGCGCCACTGAGTGTGTATGTTGCTGCGTCTGTCTTAGCAACCACTCTTAGCAACGTAAACACATGTTTGTTTTCAATTGATTTTGTTCATCGAAGCTTACTGCATAATGTAGAAGAGTATTGCGAGAGAGATATCGAGTGACCAAGTGTATTACCTGCATTCAGATTTAGCATTTTCCTTCAGGTCAGTCCTATGATCATAATAAAAAATCAGTTTGAATATCCGCTTCGATCTTGTCCTTTTAATATTTAATGGGATTTCCCGTGCCCTGCTGACACTGATAGTGCTAGTCAAAGCATTGTCATTTGCGTCTTTTTCTGTGTTCACAACAAGTTTCAATATAAAAGTATTTGCAACTGAGTGACTCACACATAAAGTAATCTTTAAAAAATAAATCTTTAAAAAAAAACTAAAAAAAAAACTGTGACTGACATTTAAAAATCTATTTGCGCAGCCATCATATTCTAACTGTGGAAATAACCAACCAATGCAATCATAGATAGCGGTTTTACCGCTGATGTCAACTAAGTGGACAGCGAAAAGGAATAGCTAAGTGCGGGCCTCATCAAAGTCGGTAAACACAACTACACCAGTAGGAATTTAATCTCACATACTGGATAAGAACCTCAAAGCTGCTCAAAGCTGCCCAAACTGATGATTTAAAACGTGTAATCATCCATCCTGATGTTAAATATTTCCAACGAACATGCACCGATCCCGTGGATGCTCAAACTGTCACCCACAGAAATGGTCGAGCACCAACGGAAAACAATTAGATATTAATCATTCGTTTTAACCAATAAAAAATGTATTGCATCTTTCAGACACAACTTTCTTCTCACGTTAATAGTTCATTTACTGCGGGTTCTATGGCGTTATTATAATGAAAAATGTCGAAAGCGCATTATTGTAACACGAGCACATCAAATGCGCGAGCAGGAATCTCTCTGCTCACAGGCGGATTACCTTCTCACCCAAAATTGGATGCGCGTGCGCTCTTGCTCAGATATTACACCTGCGTTGTCCTCCTGCATGTGCAGCCATGAATCTAGAATTGTCTTCTCTCCAGGATTTAATGTTGCCAGAAGCGCAACATTTCAGTGTGGGCACCCACCGGCAGAAACAGTTTTTGGCGCCAGAAACAAGTTTGCCAACAAATGTAAATCAACATTTACATAGCGTAGTAGTTGTAAATGTATCTGTCTCACACGTGTCCCGCATTGTCCCGCAAAATCACAACTACTGTTTCGCAACAGATCAATAGCCAGGTGGTCACCCTAACCACAGGTGAGTCTAATTATTCATTACACAGGTGTCTAGCAGACAGTTAACTATAAAAGGGTGTTAAAACCCCTTCCCATTTCATGCTGTCAGCAATGGCACCACATGGAAGAGAAATGTCACAAGACCTGAGAAAGAAAATAATTTCTTTACACCAGAAAGGTGAACACTACAAGAAGATCAGCAAAGCTTTACTTATCAGTCAGAATACTGTAGCAAAAGTGGTACAAAAATTAAAAAAAGATGGAACTGCAACCATCTCACAGAGACATCCAGGTCGTCCACGGAAGTTAACACCTCAACAGGAGCATCTTCTGATGAGAAGGGTTGAAGAAAATCGGCATGCAAGTTCACTGCAGTTGTCTAAAGAAGTAGAAAGCCAAACTGGGGTGACTATTTCCTGTGACACAATATGGCGTACACTGCAGAGGAATGGCATGCATGGGTGCCGTCCACGAAAGAAGCCTTTCCTAAAGCCCAGGCACAAAAAAGCCCACCTAGAGTTTGGAGTGATGAGCCTAAGATAAATGTTTTTGGAACTGATGACTTCAAAACTGTATGGCGTCGCAAAGGTGAGGAATAAAAAGAAAAATGCATGATGCCTACAGTGAAACATGGTGGTGGCAGTGTCTTCATGTGGGGCTGCATGAGTGCAGATGTACTGCTCTATACTGAAAGAGAAGATGCTAGCATCACTCCGTGCCCTTGGTCGTCGTGCACTTCTCCAACATGACAATGATCCTAAACACACATCTAAGGCCACTGTTGGATTTCTGAAGAAGAACAGGGTGAAAGTGATTCAGTGGCTCCTGATCTGAACCCAATCGAACACCTACGGGGAATTCTGAAGAGACAAGTTGAGCATTACTCTCCATCCAGCATTCAGTCTCTAAAAGATCTCATTCTTGAAGAATGGAAAAAGATAGATGTTGCAAAATGTCGCCAACTTGTTCATTCCATGCCAGACTTGGTGCTGTCATTAAAAATCATGGAGGCCATACAAAGTACTAGTTGTAGTAGTTTTTGTTGTGGGGTGTACTCATTTTTGCATCACCCTAATTTGAGTAAAACTGAAAATTTTGTTCTCTAAGTTATATTATTAACCTTACTTTCATGTTAAAAGTTAAACAGATGTTATATAAAACTTAGTCTTGTCAACATTTTGGAAATTGTTTTTGTGTTCATTGAGATATTGTTTAAAATTTTATTTTTCAAAGGGGGTGTAATCATTTACGCTGAGCACTGTATAGATTATATTGTGATAATCCAAGTTACTTGATAATCTTACTGTACATCTGCACAAAGTGATAAAGAATCGTTGACATGCAGTGCACTGTGGCAAAGACTCAAAATGTTTTAATCTCCACTAAAATGTAACTTTTTCTCTCAAAAATGTATTGTTGTGATACTGTTCACCTGGCTTGACTTTCAAAACATTCATTTGCGTCACGCTTTCTCCCGAGACACAAAAACCTGCGCCTGGCAGTTTTTGGGTAGGGAGCACTTTTGAAACACATACACACAGAGAAAAGAGAGAGAGAGAGATATGAGGTATGACTCACTGTTGTGAATCAAAATAAATTCATCTATAAGATCTATATGACTCACATCTGTGGGCAGCACAGGTGTACAGTAGCTTTGCGTTCTTCTGAAACAAATGTTGCACACTCCTGGCGATTCCTGATGGGAAATGGATTAGCCCTTGCGCTGTAGCGGCAGGGAAATTGTCACACTTAATCTCACGCTTCAGCTCTGCTCTGGAGGAAATACTCCTTCTGGCCCCCAGGAGATGCTGAGGTGAGAGGAGTGATTGACGGCTGTTGGGGAGCTCAGTGCACCTCAAGTCAACTATAAGTAATCGTAGATCAATGACACCTACTGTCAGTAAGCCTAATTTGGGGCTTTTCTCTGCCTCTGTTTAGTTAGGAAAATAATAATAAAAACCTGGAGGGCCAAGCAGATGGAAGTGTCAGAAATGTCTCAGAAATGGAAAACTACTAGTAAAGTCAAATTGCCATAAATTAAGTTGTTAACATCTGCTGACAGTTGTGAGGGGCAGAAAACACATCTGCTGGGCTCTGTTGCATTTTATTTGTGTGTACCAGGAGCTGGTGTGACAAAATGATGGCTCAGTGCGAGAGTCTGATGTTATTACCATCGTTTATGCGCTCTGGTTGTTTTTATGTGTGTACCGAGAGGTCAATCTGGTGGCGCAGGTTTCGTTTGAACATTTAGAGACACGTCTCTACCCTCCCTGCTTAATGTGTATAGTGAGCTAACATTCATTTTTCGTTTACCTCTATGACTTGTGTCAAAAATTTGAAAATTAAAATGTAATGGCATTATACAAAAATGCTAAATTGCCTGCCATGTAACCTCAAAACATCAACTACTTCTCGAGTTAACTCTCCCCCTAGCAGCGTGTAATGCATCGTGCCTGTGAGTGGTTGTCATGCCAGCAGGTAGATGCCTTGTGGGAGATCATCAACACTGTGGTGGGGCCAACCTCTCGCTGCTTCATACTGATCTTTAATTGCCCTGTAATTAAATTAAGCCCTGTCAGAGAGTCTACCCAGATTATCTGGGTCATGTGCAATTTTCCTCATCTCTTTTGCTGTGTGCAATTGGCTTCACTGAGCACTCGAGCGTGGATAAATATGATCACAGCCCCTTCCATGTGAGCGGGATGTCCTGCGTCTACAACACCTGCTTTTTATGGACTCAACCAGCCTGGGTTAAAGTGGGGCAATGAATAAAATAGTAAGACATGGCTGGAAGAAAGAGAAAGAGTGTATAAATATATGGTACAGATATAAAGACAGTTTGTTACCTTAAAGGGATAATTCACTTAAAAATGAAAATGTCATTAATTACTCACCCTCATGTCGTTCCAAACCTGTAAGACTTTTGTTCATCTTCTGAACACAAATGAAGATATTTGTACTGAAATCTGAGTGATTTCTGTCCCTCCATTGACAGCAATGCAACTACCACTTTGACGCTTCAAAAAGTTAATAAAGAGATCAAAAAACTAATCCATATATGAATTGCGCGGTTAAGTCCAAATTTTCTGAAGTGACACAATCACTTTATACGCTCAACCAATTTTAATTTAAAAAAAAGTGAAAGTGAAGTGACATGTGGCCAAGTATGGTGACCCATACTCGGAATTTGTGCTCTGCATTTAACCCATCCAAGTGCACACACACAGCAGTGAACACACACACCGTGAACACACACCCGGAGCAGTGGGCAGCCATTGCTGCGGCGCCCGGGGAGCAGTTGGGGGTACGGTGCCTTGCTCAAGGGTCTCACCTCAGTCGTGGTATTGAGGGTGGGGAGAGCGCTGGACATTCACTCCCCTCACCGACAATCCCTGCCGGACCTGAGACTCGAACCCATGACCTTTGGGTTACAAGTCCGACTCTCTATCCATTAGGCCACGACTAATTACATGTAAACATTCATCAACACACACATCAGTTGTGGTAAACGAAAGCTCAAGCATTTTTGCTTGACGTGTGAGAACCAATGAGGTTCATTCTCCCCAAAAGGTTTGTTCTCGAGCGTTGGTTGAGCTTCTGTTTATGTTCGCTGATCAATGTTTAAATGTGAATAAAAGCCTAAATTCAATCTGTTCATCATACAAAGTGATTGTGTCTCTTCAGAAAATTTGGACTAAACCACTTGATTCATATGGATTAGTTTTACAATTTCTTTATGAACTTTTTGAAGCATCAACGTGGTAGTTGCGTTGCTGTCAATGGAGAGACAGAAATCTCTCAGATTTTATTACAAATATCTTCATTTGTGTTTCAAAGATGAATGAAGGTCTTATGGGTTTGGAACAACATGAGGGTGAGTAATTGATGACAGAATTTTCATTTTTGGGTAAACTATCCCTTTAAGAGCCCTATATAGGAAATATTATGTAAACTCGGAGGTGGACTAGAAAGCAACCACATAACAATGACTCAGTACACCCTAGCAAACCCCTATCAATGCTCTAGTAACCACCTAGAACACCATAGCAACACCCTAACATGGTTTTATCCAAAAGTATAAAAATCCAGTTATTTTTACCAATTCCCTTTGGTGCAGAAATTATACATGGTACGTATAAGCAGTTTATTACATTGTTTTAAGTAGTGTCCTATAGTGTCCATCATTGTGAGCAACAAAACTGTTACAGATAAAGTGTGTGACGCACATATGCATCACTGCATGTTAGTTCACGATTGCACTCCTGAGGTTTCTGAAAGAACTTGGTTCTTGATGCATCTGTGCTCCTGCCAGGGGAACAGAAATGGCTTTTAAAGTGACCTTTGCCATCATTTTTCTGTTCCAGAAGGGTCTCTCATGTAGACCTCTACACTTATGTTGTGTTTGTGTCATTTTCTTTTTCCCAAAAATGCTCAGAGAATATTTTTTGGTGCGCCAAAAAAACAAAATAACGACTTATATAGTGATGGCCAATTTCAAAACACTGCTTCATTAAGCTTCAGAGCGTTATGAATCTTTTGTGTCGAATCATGATTCGGATCGGATCGCATGTCAAACCACAAAACTGCTGAAATCACGTGACTTTTTGGCGCTCCGAACCGCTGATTCGACACAAAAGATTCATAACGCTCTGAAGCTTCATGAAGCAGTGTTTTGAAATTGGCCATCACTATATAAGTTGTTATTTTGTTTTTTTTTGGTGCACAAAAAATATTCTTGTCACTTTATAATATTAATATTGAACCACTGTACTCACGTGAACTGATTTAAATATGTTTTTAGTACATTTATAGATCCTGAGAGAAGAAATGTCCACTGAGCCATCGGATTTCAACAAAAATATCTTAATTTTTAAATTTTCATTTTTTGGTGAACTAACCCTTTAATGAAATAGCATTGGACTAAAACTTAGGCCATGTTCACACCGTCAGTTTTTGGGATTGACAACCGCATTTACTTAGAGGTGTGAGTCTTGAAATGTCCCGTTCACACAGCAACTTACAGTTGCGTCTGGAACACTGCCTGTATGAATGTGCAGCTGGTAACCATAACGACAGTGACCAACATAATATTAAAGATGGTGACGTCCATAGAACTGAAAAGTATTATCACTTTTGACATGACAAGAGACTAATTAAACCGCGAATTCATCCATCAAACCTTCATTAACCAAGCATATAAATGCGCTAGTCTTTAACCGCTGCACACGCATGTCACGTCCTTTGCGACGTCTAGCGCACGACACGGCATTTGAATTTGGAAAAGAAACACAAACTGACGGGAGCCGCTCCTGTGTAGAACGGTGACTGGATCTAAATGCTGATAAGGTGTGTTCGACATCGGCTGCGGCTGGATGTAACCGATCGGCGAGAGTATCCGCGTGCAGGCGGGGAGGAGCTGAAAACGGAGACGTGAAGTCGGACACTTTCTGCTTCCCGTAGTGACGCTCGCGCTGCGTTTGCATACTTTATCACAGCTGAAGTGAAATAAATGCAATATTTGACTAATACACTGATGTTTCAGAGACATTTTCATTCAAAACTTTATGTACTGCTTACAGCGTCTGTTTTTACAAGAATAAAGCTCAACATAAGCATATGTTATTTAAATAACAATGTAGTGGGGTCTTTGTTTTTTATCCGTTTTATTTTGATAAACATGACAGAATACAACATCGCGACTACATGAACTGTTATAAAAACACAGATTTTTGAGCATTAGTCGAGCTGAAGGCTTGACAATAAACACGAAACACATGTGATCATTGTCATGGGGTGAATCCGGCCAATCATGAAACCGCTGTGTCGTCATCAGCGCTCGTGCAGCTCCTCTTGAGAAACTGCGCTGGCTGCCTCAGGCGGCTGATCTCGAATCGCTCTCGCGGTACTTTGAAGCCATACGTCACAGTCACATGGCGTCGGCGCTGTCTCAAGTCGGACAAAATTTCTTACCGGCATGCACTGCTTCAGGTCAGCCGCCGATCGGTCTGTGCGGCGCTGCATGAGCTCGAACACACCTTTATACTTCTGTGTCGAGTGTACGCCGTAGCAACGGCGTAGGTTGTGCGTAGCACACGTAGCATACGACGTAGCCTGACGTGCACCTCTTCAAAAATGTAACAACGCGTCAATTGACTTTCACGCGTCAATGACGAGCTGCTTCTTCTTCGGCTTTTGTTTTGATACTCAACATGACTGCGGACACAGCCTCCTAGTGGTCTGCATGCACGTCGACGCGGACAACGACGCAGAAGTATAAATGAAAACAGATGCATAGCCTACGGCGCAGAGGCTCCGGCGTAGGTCCGACGCTGAAGTATAAATCAGCCTTAACACCTTAAGATGACGCAGAGCTCATATCTCTGTCGCTGTAAAGGCTGATTTATACTTCTGCGTCGAGTGTACGCCGTAGCTACGGCGTAGGTTGTGTGTAGCACGCGTAGCCTACGACGTAGCCTGACGTGCACCTCTTCAAAAATGTAACAAAGCGTTAATTCTACGCGGACCGCAAGCGCTCTGATTGGTCTGCTAGAACCCCTCCCTCAGGTCAAAAAACGGGCACGGAGGAATCGGAGAAGAGCGAGCACTTTCAACTTCCATATGAAAAAACACTTGTTTCAGGGGACACATACAGTCAAACTGCAACAAAAGTCGTTACCTATTTGCCGCTTCTCTGACAATCGCTGCGTCCCAATTCACCTACTTATACTACATCCTAAAAGTATGTACTGTTTTTGTAAAGAAAAAGTACATACTTTTGAGTGTGTAGCGGAAGAGTATGCAAGCTTTGGGACATACTACCTCGACATAATAGAGTACCCCAGGGATGACGTGTTTTTGTAGGCCAACCCGGAAGTTAGCGGCGCACGGGTTCCCTCGGTTGAAAGCCTATGCATTTTTCCCATAGACTTTTGGAAAATCGCAGAAAATAAGCTCTGTGTTTAACAAAGGGTTATGACACTTACACGTTTTGTCTATCAAGATAATCTTTACAAGTTAACACAACATTTATAGATTTTGAAGCCTAAATAAAGTCGTCAGATATAAAAGGCTAATAGGCTATAAACGGACTACAGCACACCATGGTCGCGGATCAACGTCGACACCACCAAGCGTCCTCAAACTTTATTTAGAAAACAACTCTATTTAAAAACATGCTCACTGATTATGATCTGCGCTGTGTATGAATACTTGTCCACTTTTTCATGAGAAATGCTGTCCAAATGTCCTGTTTGTCATGATGACGTCTAAAGTCCCCGCCAAAGGAAGGGCATTTCATCTTGCGCAGGCGCGGAATGGACGTGCTACTTGGCTGTCGGCTTGATGTGTCAGGCCAACTTTGGTTGCCTGGCAAGGCCAGACTGATATATATTTCTACAAGATATATCAGTCTGGTCAGATCTGCCCTCCGTCGCGATTCGAGTCAACTCCAAAACGTACCGTGCAATCAGATTCGTTTATTTCAGTGACGCAAACAGCGTCACTCTAGTGCGGCGAAAGTCCCTTCAATATCGAGCTGAGCAGACTAGTGATGGCGAAATTAAGCTTTGTGAAGCACCGATGCTTTCCCTCAAGTGTATCGTAAAAAGGTTCATTACTCGAAGCTTTTCAACACGGTGTGCACTAACGATATCTTGTGGAAAAAACTGCCTTTGCGTCCCAGTCGACGCAGCTGTTATTGGACTTAATAAATCAGTTTGTGCTATGAAAAGCGTATAAAACAATGTAAATTATTATTTTACATAAAAAAAGTCACGTGTCATTTCACTTACACAATTTGAATAAAATTTGGGGGAGAAATAGGTAAGCTTTGGCATATATTATCAAAATAAATGATTGTCATAGAATGAAGTATGAACTGGGAATAAATACAAACTGAACACATGTAAATATTTATTAGTATTATGGCATATTCTTTTGCTAAAAAGCAAATGACACTTCACATCTGCGCAAGGGTTCACATTATGTGAATCAGAATAGGAAGCAGTCACGTGGTTGTGTGCCAAAACGAAGCTTCGGACGTCACCGATCACGTGGTTATGGCAAAACGAATCAAGCTCCGATACAGTGCTTCAATGTGAGATGTTTCGTTTTTTTGATACAAGCTTCGAAGCCTCGGTGTCAAACGTAACATCACTAGAGCAGACCATGTCTCTTAAAGCAGCTTCTTTTTAGCCTTTTTAAGTGAAAACATGTAGAATTCAGCACTGTTCGGGTGACTGTGTTTTAAACAGTTTATTGAACAGCTTGATGGCCTGATACAATGTCACACGCACACACACAAACGAGGCGAGCCGAGCCTTTTAAAGCAGCCGTGAGCTGACTGCCTCTTTTTAAATAAAAACACTCCAGCGAATCGACAAGATTCGATCCCAAGAATGCATTAGAAGTGTACATTTAAATATTGGATGAGGTTTTGAGTTGGTGGCGGTGGCGGAGCTACTGTAAATTCGCACTTAGTAGTAGACANAAATAAAAACACTCCAGCGAATCGACAAGATTCGATCCCAAGAATGCATTAGAAGTGTACATTTAAATATTGGATGAGGTTTTGAGAGAAACAGAGACTGCTCGCGTCTCTAATGAAGCTTGTGCTCGTCCATTCTCGCTTCATTGTGTTCAAAATAAATGGCGAATCTCATTCAAGCGAGCACAAAAGCATTAAAGAGCTTCTTTGGTTTGTTTGACATCTGTAAAGAGGCTCTTTGTGTCGCCCGCGCCGCTGCTGATCCCAGCACGAGCAGATGAGAGAGAGAGAGGAGACAGTTTCGATTCCGTCCTCAGTTTGTCAAGATTCATTACATCTTTGTTTATCAGCCATCTAGAATCTCAGCACTGATCAGGGGCCCGTTTCAATAAGGAGGTTCAACCAACTCTGAGTTAAAACTTTAACTCTGAGTTGACTTACCCTGAAATGGGAAACTCAGAGTTTTCTGTTTCAGAACAGCTGAATTGAGTTAGTTCAATCGACTCTGAGTAGGTTGACTCTGAGCGCGTGCACCACAACTATGAAAAGCCATTAGGTGTGTTCGACATCGGCTGCGGCTGGATGTAACCGATCGGCGAGAGTAGCCGTGTGCAGGCGGGGAGGAGCTGAAAACGGAGACGTGAAGTCGGACACTTTCTGCTTCCCGTAGTGACGCTCGCGCTGCGTTTGCATACTCTATCACAGCTGAAGTGAAATAAATGCAATATTTGACTAATACACTGATGTTTCAGAGACATTTTCATTCTAAACTTTATGTACTGCTTACAGCGTCTGTTTTTACAAGAGTAAAGTTCAACATAAGCATGTTATTTAAATAACAATGTAGTGGGGTCTTTGTTTTTTATCCATTTTATTTTGATAAACATGACACAATATAACATCGCGACTACATGAAAGGAGCTTTAACTGTTATAAAAACACAGATTTTTGAGCATTAGTGGAACTGAAGGCGTGACAATAAACACAAACACACGTGATCGTTGTCATGCTGTGAATCCGGCCAATCGTGGAACAGCTGTGTCGTCATCAGAGCTCGTGCAGCTCGGCAGCTCCTCTTGGCAAACTGCAGGCGGCTGCTCTCGAATCGCTCTCGTGGGACTTTGAAGCCATACGTCACAGTCACATGGCGTCAGCGCTGTCTCAAGTCGGACAAAATTTCTTACCGGCATGCACTGCTTCAAGTCAGCCGCCGATCGGTCTGTGCGGCGCTGCGTGAGCTCGAACACACCTATTATCAATGGAGCTTCGATATTACGATTCACCATGGCAACAGTACGTGACAAAATGACATCCGCATACTTCTGAGTCAATGCAAGTTTAATTCTTATCACTGTTATAATATCAAAGGTGAAAACTGGCAGAACGGTAAATTATTGAACTAATATTCTTTTTTTTTTTTGCATATCCCACATGCAAAAAATGAAAGAAATAAAGTAATAATTTAAGTGCATTTTTTTTTTTTGCAAATTATGTTCTATTTACCATGTAGGCTAAAAGTAGCAGTTCTTTGCAATGAGTGTAAATAGTAATTAGATGCTATTTATATTTTATACTGGCAGATACATACTATTTGCACCTCAGTATTGTTGTACATTAAAAGGATGCAATAATAAAAGAGTGTAAATGATTGTATCATTATTAAACACTCGTTAGGCAATTTACTTCCAATTTTAGAACATTTTCTTCATTTTTATTGAAAATAAATGCCTTTCTGATGTGATAAGGGAGAATAACGAGTCCAGCACAAGGCAGATTCGAACCCAGGTAAACGCGTCACAAGTTATCTCGTCATGCTCAACACGCTACTACCTACTCCACTGAAGCCATTCAGCGAGCATGTTGATTTTAACCTGGTTTGACATTGGTGGCGGAGCTACTGTAAATTCGCACTTAGTAGTAGACACTCCAAATAATCTTGTTTTCCGTTTGCATTAAGATTATTTTTATTACCACACTGGCAGATATTGATAATTTTACTTAAGTAAAATGCACTTAATTTAGATCCCCCCAGGAAACAAGACGAAATATCTTATATCATTTTCTTATACAAAATCCATCTTGATTTAAGAATTTTTTGATATTTGTACTTGAAATATGACAAAAAATACTCAGTATGAAAAGCATTTTTGCAGCATGGATGAATGAATGAACTATTTAAACATCACTTGCACTTTAAAAAAGGGGAGGAGATCAAAGGAAACTGGGTTTACCGAAGAAAACCTGCTCCTGACCAGGTTAGGTTCACAGAGTAAGATACCATGGTAACTGACTCTGAGTAAGAGTTACCTCCCTTTTAGAAACGGGCTTGACTTACCCTGCTTTCTCGGGTTTGACTTACCTCTCATTCTGAAACGGAAAACCCAGAGTTTCCCTCATTTCAGGGTTAACATACTCAGAGTTCTCACTTAACCTCCTTTCTGAAACGGGCCCCGGGTGACTGTATGTTTTAAACAGTTTATTGAACAGCTTGATGGCCTGATACGATGTCACACACACACACACACACACAATTGGCAATAACACCACGTATTCTCAAATTCTTACTGCAACAACGACACAAGTCATTAACGTCGCTTTCTCTAGTGCTAGCCATGTTAAACTACTCTCCGTGCTTGCCCGGGGCCGTTTATTCACTTTTCGCTGTTGACTCTCTTGTCGCTTTGCTAACATCATATCTGCCCTTCTCTGATTGGTTTACTCCGCTTCCTGTTTGCTCGTATTTGCTCCGCCTTAGAAATCGAATTGATTCAATGGCCGACCAGAATCAACTCATCCGCTGGTACAGTGGTAAGGCTGGATTTTCCAGGCAACAACTTTGGACCCAGACGCTGCCGACGTGAGCCAACCCCGCAGTCTGCTTTCATCGCCACTAGTTCATCGGTGTCAGCTTGGTCTGTTCCTGCCTAAACAAAGGAACACAGGAACTGAAGAAATACAAACTAAAAGTCTATGAACAAAACTAAACTGAACATAATGGTGACATGGTGTTCGCAGTCATAGATGACTGGACTAAAAAATAGCTTATAAATATCTTGTTATGCTATATTATCACCAAATACTGGATTCAAACTTGTTTACTTTCGATTAAGAAAGGTTTTGTATTTCTTTTTGGAACTGATTGATCATAGGCCTTATTGATCTGACCTTATGCACCTATGTTTTTGAGTGAAAAAGCAGTATTTGTGGAAAATTTGGTTAATATTCAATAAAATGTGAAAGAAAATGCACTGTTTATCACACTAGTGTGCTTTAATGTTTAACCAGGAAGTTTGTTTTGAAATGCTTTTATTTTGTACAAAATGGCACAAAGTCACACTTGTGGTGTTCCTGGACAAAAATGACCGGCCTACAATAAAATAGATTATAAATCTCTCGTTATGCTATATTATCGCCAAATATTGAATTCAATCTTTTTGTCAACTTGTTTTCTTTCAATTAGGACAGGTTTTGTATTTATTTTTGAAACTGACTGACTGTATGCCTCATCAAAGGTGTTACATGGTTTTCAACACAGCATAAGGAAGGAACCACAACACAACACTCCTATTTCCTTTTTAGAACTCTTGTTTGTGTGCACTGTTGCATTTGTTCATAATGGCTTTATGCTTTCTGATCTGTACGAAATAACTTATGATTTATCTACATTTATGTTCATGCAATATCTTCCTTTGTAGCACGATAGGCCACTATTCAGAGTTTAAAACGTGTGTCACACCACTCTCTCAAACAGCGCAGACAAGGAAACAGCAATAAGAGCGATAAAACCAGCAGTTTTCTGAGTGCTCTATTTTTGAATTGGACTCCAATTATGTTTTTCGCTCTCCACAGAAGATGACTCTCTCGCTCGGTTTTCGTTTTCTGCCCTCAAAATCCAACACCCCTTTCTGGCTCCATCAAATGGCTCAAAGAGATGCATGAAAAACAAATTCCCTGCATTTGAAAGAATAGAGAGGACATTGATTTGGGGATTGAGCTGCTTCAACTGAAAAGAGGAGAGACAAAGCATGTGCATTGACTCTGAGTAACTGAAAAGATGGAGGGAAATTGGGGACAGAGACAGCATGCTGATCGATGGATGGGAGAAAGAGAGAAAAAGAGACAGAGAGAGAAAGTGCCTGTGATTCGGGGGGAAACAGCAGGTAGAAGGGGTGCCATTCTTTAGTTATGATCGTCAGGGTCATGGTGGATTTAAAAAATAACTGCACAAATGCACACGTACTGTTGCCCAGAATGGTGAGGTGAAAGAGGCAATATAAACCAAATCATTCCTGAGAAATAAGCCTCATTGGGACCTCCAACACTAAGAACTGTTCCCCTTTCTCAGTATCTTGGAAAAGACTCTCTCATAGCACTATTATAGACAGAAAACATAGCTGTTAGCACTTGAGAACATGTCTCAATTTCCAATCGAAGACCGCATGTCTGCCAAAGTCTGCCTGACATAAAGACTGCAGCTTACTCTGAGAAAATTGCTTGTTTTAGAGCTTTGTAGAAATATACAGTGAGATCCACGCTGAAAATCTGGGGTTCCAAATCTAATTTAAATGTCAAAATAAACAAAGTTTTAGGATTTTAAGCAATTTTAAACAAAGAAACATTGTGATGGAAAGTGAATGAGAAATGTTTAATATTCTACACTATTTTTAGGTCACTAGTCCAAGCAATTTGAAACATTGAGCTACTTTGTACAAAAGTGTGTGCTCGCTTCCACTGAAGCACATCCCATGTAGAAGGCAACGTTCTCAGAACCTTGCGCAACGTTCCCTAAAAGTTCTCAAAAGGTGACGAAATTCCGAACCTTTACAGAACATCCGGGACGTTCCTAAATCTTCCTCTTTTGGTAATGAAAGTGCTGCAGTTTAAGGTTCCTTATATGACTTTAGGGGGACGTTCCATTTTGGTTATTTTATGGACAAAAAAGAACGTTACAAAGAGGACATTTGGGACATTAACAGAACGTTCCCACATGGTCCTCTATTGGTAATTTATTAAACGTTCCAGATATGAGTTTAGGGGGAGGTTCTATTTTGGTTATTTTATGGTCATGCAAGAACGTTACAAAGAGGACATTTAAGAAGTTAACAGAACGTCCTATAGTAATAGTCCCCTAAACATTTCCAGAACGTCCTGAATGTTCCCTGAAGGTGCACCAAATAACGTTCCCCAAACCTTAAAAGAACTCCACATTGTGACCGTCTCTCAACGTTCTGGGAACGTTTCTAGGTGACAGGTTACCCCGCTTTAAATTTTACATTCCCAGAACATTCTCAGAACGTTCACTGGTGTTAAGGACGTTGTCTAATAATGTTCCCAGATCATTTTTTCAGGATTCTTTGATGAATAGAAAGTTCAAAAGAACAGCATTCATTTGGAATATATATTTATATATACATTTTTTTGTAAGAATGTAAATGTCTTTACTGTCACTTTTGAACAATTTAATGCATCCTTTTTTAAAATTTTCTATTCGATTCTTTCAAGAAAAAACAATGTCCCTAAACTTTTGAATGGTAGTGTATAATATGCCGTCTTCACAACACGTGCTATCGGAAATTGGATAATTCCCACTTCTGAAGTCGTGATTACAAGCTCATCGCATTCAAGTTTCAAAATGGGAGGACGTTCATGTGCAATTTTTTACCTAGCAAACTCGTATTTACGATAGTTCCGAGAGCACGTGAAGGCAGCGTTAAGACACTTTTTCATTATCATATAATGAAAAGGTGCATTAAATTACAAAACTGCAAAATAGAAGCATTTTCACTTGTGGTTTTGGACGTTTAGACCACAGTGTATATCACATTTACTACTGTAACTGATTATCACGTTTCAAATGTGCTTCTCATTTTCAATTTAGAATGAAGACAAAACCAGACCTTTCACATATCGTGCACACAAAAGATGCGAAAAGGTAAAAAGTTGTGACTTTTCTGTGACTTTAATGCATCCCAATCGTCAAGCAAGGAACTGGATGAAATATTCTGAATGATATCGATCCACAATCTGACTTGTGATGCAGCCTGGAATCACAACCACACCATGTTCATTCATCTAGCCATGGAGAACTGTTTCCCCGACTGAGCCTAGTTTCTCCAAAGATTTTTATTTCTCCATTTCAGTCAACTGATGGAGTTTGGGTTCCTTTCCATTGTCGCCTTTTGATCAATTATTAATTTCTTTAAAAAAATCCTCTGACCCCAAATTTTTGAATGGTAATATACAGTACATAAATATGGCATAACAGAATTTACATCAGATGTGTTTCCTTAGCTCAGCTAAAATCTATACAGGATAGAGTAGAGTAGAGTAAAGCTGAACTAGATGAGTTTAAGTTTGATGACAAACTTTGATGTTGGCTTGACAAAGCAGCTTGAAGTTTGAAGGTTTAAAGTAAAAAAAAAAATGTTACTAACATGTTAGCATGTTGCTAACATGAATTAACAGGTTGTTAGCATGATTAACACATTGCTAGCATGATTTAACAAGTTGCTAGCATGTTTTAGCACATTTGCTAACACAAATTAACATGTTTTACCACATTGTTAACATGAATTAGCATGTTGCTACCATGTTTTAGCACACTGCTAGCACAATTTGACAAAACCAGACCTTTCACATGTTCATATCGTGCACACAAAAGCAAAAAGGTAAAAAGTTGTGACATTTCTGTCCGTAATGAGAGACAATGGGGTAGTTCAGGTGGAGGCGACAGGCTGAAAAAATTTTGAATTGAACTGATCATGTTGTGATTGGCCGGATTATCCCTCCCTGTTCTGGCATTTGTCTATCTACACCATCAGATAAACAATATTTGACAACAAAATTTTTGTGCAACTAGGAAATTTTTCTGATATGACTCCATAAATGGAAAAAAAAAACTGATTGAGGGAAAAAGAGAAGCTCATATCGGTACGCCAGGCAGGAATGCTTGGATTTACCAGTACACACATGGCAGAAGTCCACAACACACAATGTCAATCTGCAGTGTCTCATGTTTTCATTGCTGCGTTCCCAGACTTGCCTACTGAAATTTACTCTCTAACAGGGTGACATTAAATATTCTCAACTATAACTCAGAGCTCTAGTCAGCTTGTATTCTGCGGTCTACATAGTGAATGTCTTAAAATACACTACCGTTCAAAAGTGTGAGGTTGAGTAAGATTTTTTTCAATGTTCTTGAAAGAACTCTCTTATGCTCACCAAGGCTGCATTTGTTTGAAAAATACAGTAAAAACAGTGCTATTGTGAAATATTATTAAAATTCGGAATCATTTCTATTTTAATATATTTTAAAATGCAGTTTATTCCTGTGATGGCAAATTGCTGAATTTTCAGAAATCAGTCTAACATGCAAATTAAACAGCGTTTATTTGAAATAGATTTTATTTTGTTACAGTGTAAAAACCTTAACTGTCAGTAAGGCTTTGTTCGGAAGGCAATATACACTCTGTCAGTTTAAAATCTAGATTTAAGACCCATTTCTTTAACTTGGCATACACAAAATAAACTATCACATTTCAATAATTTAAACCCCTTAAAGGATTGTTAGGCTGCATAAATTAGGTCAACCAGAACCAGGAACACTTCCCATGACATCCAATGTACTTGTTACATCAAATTAGGAATGGCATCTATGCTGATATTAGTCTGTCCGGATCTGGTCAGGATCCCGACCAGATGGTGAACTTGCACCTAGAGACGACCACAGCAGCCCTGAATGTCAGCGGAGAACATGACAACTAGACGAGCCCTAGAGACAGAGCGCCTGTGAAGACCTCATCAACTAGACAGCCATCGGCACAGACCCTCAGCAAAGACCACAGGAACCAGACAAGTCCTCTGCACAGACCATATGGCCATCTTTAACTCCTCCTCCCACCAAATGCTGGCATAATGCATCCCAATCTTCAAGCAGAAGTAACTGGATGAAATATTCTGAATCCACAATCTGACTTGTGATGCAGCCTGGAATCATAACCATACCATGTTCATTCATCTAGCCATGGAGAAATAGCTCCCCGACTGAGTCTAGTTTCTCCCAAGGTTTTTATTTCTCCATTTCTGTCAACTGATGGAGTTTGGGTTCCTTTCCACTGTCGCCTTTTGATCAATTTTTAATTTCTTTGAGAAATCTTTCTGACCCTAAACTTTTGAATAGTAATATACAGTACATAAATACGGCATAACAGTATTTACATCTGATATATACAGGCTAGAGTAAAGCTGAACTAGACGAGTTTAAGTTTGATGACAAACTTTGATGTTGCTTAACAAAGTCTGGTCTGAAAGTTTAAAATAACTTTGAACAGCTTGAAGTTTGAAGGTTTTACTCAGAAAAACGTTAGCATGTTGCTAGCATGAATTAGCAGATTGTTAACATGCTTAACATGTTATAGCATGAATTTACATGTTGCCAACATGTTTTAACACATTGCTAGCATGAATTAACATGTTGCTAGAGTGATTTAGCAGGTTGGTAGTATGAATTAGCATGTTGCTAGCATGATTTAGCACATTGATAGCATGAATTAGCATGTTTTAACATTTTGATAGCATTAATTAGCATGTTGCTAGCATGTTTTAACACTTTGCTAGCATGAATTTGTACAACATCATCCCTGCAGATATAAAAACTCCCTGAAAAATCCTCACTGACAGAATAACGGGGCCAAGACTCCCAAGGGATCAGAAGTCAAACTCGGTATATTAAGGATGTTCTTGAAACTTGAAAATGTCAGAGCGAACACAAGCAAACTTGAAGAGCTTGCTCCTAGAGGAAATCCTTGACCTCCCGGGCGCTTTGCACTTTGCACAAAGTACTGCAGAAAAAAAAGTCTATTAATACTTATCCACTTAGAAAATCTGAACCCTCCTCTTTCACTGTCACTTTCAGGTTGTGAAATACTGTACCACTACATTTATTGTCATTTATATGAATTCACTGACATGTGTTTTGTTAGAAGTTTCTCACTCATTCATACCAACCAGCTGACTCTTTTCCATACAATAAAACTGAATGGTGACCATGCAGAGCCCAGTTGTTCAAAAGTAATATGATCAGATTTCAACTACTGGATTGTATCAAATCATGAAAATGTGTTGTTCAAAAGAAAAAATAAGATTCTGATATCAGATTAGATCACGAAATCCAATCTTTTGGTAAGATTGGGATACCTTTGATCCAAAAAAAAAAAAAATCAGGATTATCCTGGTCCCAGCAGAAGGGTAGATTTCAGAAACAAAAATGTCATAAAACTCTAAAATTGTTTAAAAAAATACAACATTAAATCATGTAATATATACACACACTTATATTTTAATTTTGCTCTTGTTTAGTTTAACCGTTAAAGTAATAAATTAGAAGTAGACATGTAGGCTACCAATTAAGCCTTTCAGTATAGCGGTCAATATTAAACAAAAATGATATATAGTCTATTTAATTTGAGCCAGTCGGAAGTAGTTTCTAATAACGGCATCACTTATTGAATGTATATTTGTTTGTTTTTGTTCTGGGTCACATGAGGGGTTACAGAGCCCCTAAAGGGACACGGTGATGGGAGGAAAAATAAATTTTAATGCTTTTGTGGTCTCTTGCAAAAGTTTTGCCTTTCCCTGAAAAACTGTGTTCACAAAACGTTCTAGTTCTTTGCAAATTAACGCACATTTCTTGATGGAACACAAACCTTTTGCGAGAGAATGCAAAAGCATTCAAATAAATATTTTTCTCCCATTTCATTTTTTTATCACCATGTCCCTTAAGTACCTCTGTAGGGGTTTGATTGTTTAAAGAAAATTAAAAATGGAGGGGGATGTTTGTTTGTTTATGTTGTTTTCTTTCTCTTCAAATAAAACACTTACACATTGACTCCCTTCTGTTGTCCTTTAGCCTACATTGTGAATTGTAAACCCCATTTGGAGCACTGGTAATCCAGATTTGGTAAAAGGATGATCTAATCCTATTTTGCTTTGAAAATCCTGTACAAAAAATGGATTACCTGATCATGGATAGCAAAACATTGGATTTCCAAATGTAGTAAGTTTGTCCTGTAACTGATCACAGTACACATATATGAATATTGCATACTTTCATGTTGTCTATTTGTCATTTTTTAGATTTGCAGGCCCTGATTCACTTTCACTGAATGTAAAAGAGTAGCATCAAAATTCAAATGAACATCTGATTTTGTTTGAAAATCATACTAATTTGAGTCAACATGAAGGTAAATGATAGAATTTTCATTTTTGATTGCACTCTCTTCAAATTAGCATCCATCATTTAATAAAAAAGGTTGCAAATTCATGTTTCATGTGGCTTAATGTCATGGACTAGCTTTGACCTCTTTCAAAATTTTAAAACTCAAAGCATAAATCCACTTAGCCATGCTTTGATTGAATGTCCCTGATGTTCTATAAGGCATTTGGAAACATATTTGAGGAGAAAAAGGAAACAGCAGAAGAAATTTAATAGAATCAGACAATAGATCCACTGTGGAGCAGGACATGAATGGGCAATAGTTTCTAACACAGTGGCCTGTTGGGAGTCTGAAAAGCCTTTAAATGGCCCCCAAATTAAAAAATGTTGACCACTGTGTGGCAAGATGTTTTTGGGCCATTTTGGTCCATCACCCATGTTGTTCCAAACATTTCTTTCTTCTACTGAACACAAAATAATATATTTTGAAGAATATGGATAACCAAACAGTTGATGGGCCCCACTGACTTCCATAGTATGGAAAAAAAAATACTATGGAAGTCAGTGGGGTCCATCAATTGTTTGGTTACCGACATTCTTCAAAATATCTTCTTCTGTGTTCAGCAGAAGAAAGAAATTCATACAGTTTGGGCACAACCTGAGGGAGAGTAAATGATGACAGAATTTTCATTTTTGGGTGAACTATCCCTTTAAGCCTCCTATCAGCAACAGCAAGAGACCAGCAAAAATACATTCATAACTGCTCAGTTGTCTGAGGATGACAAGATCTGAGAGCCTTTGGTCCCTTTATTCTCATGCACACACTTTTAGACTGACAGTCAGAAAAAAGACACAAATGCCTGACTACATGTGTAACACATAAACTTATAGTGACCTTTAGCGTTCAGATAGTGGTTGCTGAGGTACTGAAGTGTGACAGACAAAATGACCAGTCAGTGGCAGCTGCCTGCAGGGCCATTGAGCCGTTACCACACGCTGAGTCGCTGGGGAAATAGCGGATGGAAAATATCATTTCAAAATATAATAACAGAATCTGACACGTGTCCAGATGACAACTAAACACATCAAGAATACAAAGGCAAAACAGAGGCAGGCTCTGATGGACAAGCAGGTCCACGGAGAGAGACAAGTAATTTCAATAAAAGGAAGTATACACAAAATGCACAGACTTTATTTGGTCTAAATTATTTTTTATCAAGAGAAATCAGAAGAATGTTGTGGCGAATCTTTTGAGCCTTTGAGGAGCGGGCTTCCGTAATTACAAGCCAGATAATAACCTGTGTGATATTCTCAAATCGTCTTTAATAATGTCTCGTGAGGGACCGTTGATGAGCTGCAAATGGGCAGAAAACTGATGGAGAAATTCCAGAGATTGAAACAGG
This sequence comes from Anabarilius grahami, assembly GCA_003731715.1. Classification (NCBI taxonomy): domain Eukaryota; kingdom Metazoa; phylum Chordata; class Actinopteri; order Cypriniformes; family Xenocyprididae; genus Anabarilius; species Anabarilius grahami. Next base: position 6,478,465 of record RJVU01048406.1, on the reverse strand, counting down.
GATGAAACGAAACGACTATCAGTGAACTTTTCACACAAGGCCGTTCCCAGATTGCGTGTCACTCTGCGCCTAATGAAAATGAGTTTTTATCTGTAAGAGCCTTGTCGTCATGGCCTCTTTTTTCTTTTCTCCTTTATGTTGTTAATTAGATATTCCACGGACAGACTGCAGAGATGTCATTCCTAACGCCCCGCGTAACATGCTGGCGAGATATTGGTCATGATTGTGACTCAATATATCACAACTGTAAGGCTGCAGAATTAGACAGAAAAACATTAATTATGATATGAGTCTTTCAGTGAAAATCACAGCCACTGATAAAATGTATTATCTGACCTGCTGGGTTGTCAGTGAGTAATAAATTCTGTATTTTAAAAAGATACACAATGCAAAAATGCTTTTCTTACTTAAAGTTTTGTTTTGTTTCTAGTCCAAATATCTAAAAATTCTTAAATCAAGAAGAATTTTCTAGACAAGTAAAAATTACTGTCTTGTTTTCAGAAAAAATAAGTCAATATTAAAGTAAGTTTTTCCGTAAAAAACAAGCAAAATAATATTGTTTTCGGTTTGAAATAAGATTGTTGTGCTTACCCCATTGGCAGATTATTTTGCTTGTTTTTTTGTTTTTTTTTATGAAAACAAGACAATAATTTTTACTTGTCTAGAAAATGCTTCTTGATTTCAGACATTTTTTTTTAAAGATATTTGGACTAGAAACAAGACAAAAAATCTAAGTAAGAAAAGCATTTTTTTGCACTGCATATTTTATATAGCCTACATTTCAATACATTATTAATATATACACGTTAATATAATGTAATGTATACACATATTTTGTTAATTTTTCAATACATAATATTGCTTTACATGACACTTTAGTTTAAACTGACCAAAAGTGACAGTAAAGACGTTTATAATTTTACAAAGAATTTCTGATTAATAAATTCCTAATAAATAAATAAATGCTGTTCTTTTAAACTTTCTATTCATCCAAGAATCCAGAAAAAATTCATAAATTAATATATACTTAGCAATCAGGGATAAATTACATTTAAAAATATATTAAAATAGAAATCGTTTTACATTTAAAATTGTAATAATATTTCACAGTATTACTGGTTTTACTGTACTTTTGACCAAATAAATGCAGGCTTGTTGAGTCCTTAAGAAGACGCGATGCGATAAGTTTCCAGCGACGCGACTTGGCTATGAGATGTGATAAAGTCAATCAAAAATCAACCAATCAGAAGAGCGCGTGGGCGGGCTCTCTGCAAGCTCCCGGCACTCGCAACGAAATGGATAGTACATAAATTCATGAACATTATACCATTTTAACATTATTAAAAATACATAGGCTACTGAAGGAGTTACTGAAACAATCTTTGTCATAGAATACATTTGTCTGTTCACAATGAGTTTGAACGTTCTTGTTTTCTTTAATTTATTTTGAAGATCTGAGGAGAATTGTCCATTGTTGCTTTCAGTACAGCGCAAAATGATATTCAAACTCACATTAGACGCTTTTAACATTAAATAAAGCACATAAACAGTAGCGTCACAGAAAAATAGAAACCGTTTCTAAAATAAAATCATCGTGTGTCGCCGTCGTGGCTAGTTAGGACAAAAACTCGAATTAACATGGAAAAGATACTTTTTATCGCGTGTTGTGGCGTAACGTCTGGTTAGGACACGGTGCATGGAAAAAATAAAAGTGCCGATGTTGTGCCAAATTCCTACTCCGCCAAATTATTACCCCCTAGTATGTTTACAATTAGGTGTGGGGGAAGGGTTAGGATTCGGCAATCAGATAGTGACTTCAACGAGGGGGTAATAATTTGGCAGGGAGTTGAAATTCGGCACCACACCTGTAGGGCCTACTCCTAATGCTCAGTTCAAAACGCGTTCCTGAAGAAGGGACGGTGCAGCAGGCTTCCATACACGCAACATGTTGGAAGTTCTGGTACGCAAGGAAAACTGGCGGTATGCTATAAAGGAAAAATAGAGAAGTGCCGGTACTGTAAACTGGTGCGTACCGGCCCATTTCAAGCACTGTAAGATACTTCTTTCAAAAACATTAAAGAATCTACTGACTAAACTTTTGAACGGTACCATTTAATGTAACAAAATAGTAGGCCTATAGATTAATAATGTGTTCAATTTATGTAAAATAATATATTTAAACAAATAATTTGAGTGAATGACTCAACTGTCTGTCACAGACTGTCACTTGTATCATTCATGACATGCTACATCTCATTTCGAAGGATGCGTCCTCCAGAGTTTGCATTTGTCGGCCACATACATCATTGAGGTTGTCTCATTTCATAAAAGTAACCATTACTTTTCAAAGTAAGACAGAAATGTAAAGTAATTCACACCTCACAATTTCATAATGGTTTCTTTTCTGAAACGAGACATCCTCAATGACGTGTGCAGATGAGGGTGTATAGCCTTCAAAATGAGACAGCTATTCAGTGTTTTTGAAGGAATCGGTTGAATGAATGATTCAATGACTCGCTCATAAAGACAGTCACTTGCTGCCACCAACTGTCTACCAATGTAGCCTACAGAAAGAGTGACTAAAAAAAATCCCAGCACTAATGGACAGACAGGATTCAGATTCAAAGAGTGGAACTGAAAAATTTAGATGAAAAAATGTAGTGATTGAGTACAATATTTAGCAGTATTGCTGTACAATTACAAATACTCATAATCTCTTTATGTTGTATTTTTTCACAGCTACTACAACTGATCTGTTCTCTATCATACAAACAGAGCCAAGGAACAGCATGTTGAAATCATGACTGCCAGCATACAGCTTCTGCATGTGACCTCGGGTCCCTGAACAAATATAACTTGGAGGGGGCGAGAGAGAGAGATATAGAGGAGGGGGGAAATGAAAGAAAGCATGCAAGAAAGAAAGAGGAAGCATCTGTCATGTCTTTGGCCAAGAATTTCTTTTAATTCAAAACTGAGTTCTCAGGATTCCTGTTGAATTGCTCACTCGCCTAGAAGTGAAAGCACATCGTTTTAGAGCGTCATCATCCTTGAAGGCCAATGCAGTTTACCTTCAGCTAAATCTACAGTTGAAGTGCTGATGATTCTCATATTTGTGGTTCATGGCTGACTCATCTCCCCTCAATCAATCTTCACACATCTACTCTCATCCTCCATCTTTAAGCCAATTCCAGACAGTAAGAGCCCTCATGGTAAAATTTTGTAGTGATTTATGTCAAATTCACATTGCATTCAGCATTTTTCAACTGGTGCACATAATTTAGATCCAGAATAAAGCGGGCAAAATCGAGTCAGCAAGTGGATGAGAGTTTTATAGTGTTTTGATGCCCAAAAAGGGCAATGGCCATTTAGAAATCTTGAAAAGACTTTGTTTTAGGTAGCCCACTTCATGCCTGAATCATAAAAACATAGTTAAGTGGATATATGGAAAATAATTTCACCTAAACAAAGACTATAGATATAGAAAGACAGTTCACTCCTATTACTTGTTAATGAAGGGTTGCCAGATTTTCACAACAAAACCTGCTCAATTGCTACTCAAAACTAGCCCAATTGTGTTTCAGGGCGGGTCCTCCGGTAAAAATCCCGTTCCAGGGTGTGAAATCAGCGTTTTGGCGGGGTTCCCTTGCATGGTAAAATTCACATTCCAGGGGCTAAATACTATGTTATTTGGGGTTGCTTAAACCCGCAGACATGAAAAACAACCCGCGGCAACAGTGTTATTGGCAAGTGCCAAGTGGCAACACTCTGTGAATGGGAGAAACTGCAACGCACAATGTGGCTGAATACATCCCGCCTTCTAAGTAAAAGAGCCAATCGCTGATTGGTAAAGTCATTGCTTCATTGCAGCTGCTGTTAGAGGCTCCGGTTATAGAAACCTGAGACTTGCGCTTAGGACTGCACCTGTGCATTGGCTGGTTTAGCTGGAAAACATGTGCTTTTTTAACGCTATTTGAGCATAAGAAACAACATTTATTGGGTAGTTCATGTCAGGTGTTGTTGCTGATTTGAAATCTGTTATTTAATTGAGAGATTGGCAAGAAGTTTTGGAGATTTCAGGATTCCCTCATTCAAATAGATAGGACTTGGTCTTGGATGCCCAAAATAGCTGCCCAGAGTCGTTGCAAATATGGCCGCAGAGTGAACAGACATTCCTTGAAAGGGACTTTGACCTAAATCAAAGTTCACTGGGTTAATCTGATGGATTTGACTGGTGTGACAGCATGGTAAAAAACTGCATTGGTTTGGTCTCTGTAAATTGATATCATTCACAGCTAGCAATAGTTAGAATAGTTATAAAGCTTCGATTAGTTTTCTTCTATTTTCCACACATATTCAGGGTTGCCAGATTTTCACAACAAAACCTGGCCAATTGCTACTCAAAACTGGCCCAAAACTAGACCAATCGCGTTTCAGTGTTTTTGGTGGGGTTCCCCTGGTAAAATTCGCATTCCAGGGGCTAAATATTATGTTATTTGGGGTTGCTTCATCCTGTAGACATGTAAAACAACCTGCGACAACAGTGTTAAAGTAGCCCAATTCCACGGGAAACCCACAGACTTGGCAACACTGCACATATTCCTGTTCTGAGGGCCACGAACACGGATAGGCGAAGACTTACTTGTATACAAGCCAGACGATTTGTGCAACTCGCTCAAATTGTGTAAAACACTTGTTCAGCACAGTAGTGCTATTGCTTCAAATGCCCACAATGCATTGTGTACTACAGTACAAAATAATACATAAATACAGTTGATAAGTGTTGAAAATGGGCTATAAATTAAAGGAGTAGTCCACTTTTAAATAAACTTTTCCTGATAATTTACTCACCCCCATGTCATCCAAGATGTTCATGTCTTTCTTTCTTCAGTCGAAAAGAAATTAAAGTTTTTGATGAAAACATTCCAGGATTTTTCTCCTTATGGCTTCAATGGCCTTCAGACGGTTGAAAGTCAAAATTACAGGGCTTTAAACGATACCAGGGCTTTAAACTATACCAGACAAGGAATAAGGCATAACCTGATATTGCTGAGTTCAACATGTTCCTGGGTCAACATTTTTGTTGATCCTGGAACAACATTCAAATCAACCAATCAGATTTGAGGGACACGTTTACAGATTATGTCAAGTTTAGGCTTAAAATCATGAATTGGTGCTTCTACATCAGTGTTATTCATCATTTCCCTCAGATTTTCGGGATAACTTATGGGTAGGGTTAGGTTTAGGGGTAGGAATAGGGTTAAGACTAAATTTTCAGACTAGAATGTTGTTCCAGGATCAACAAAATATGTTGACCCAGGAAAGCATCTAACTCAGCAATATCAGGACGTGCAGGAATAAGGGTCTTATCTGGCGGCGTATTCGTTCCGTAAGTAGAATAGGAAAGGCGTAGGACATACAGCGTAAGCGTTTTGAAGAATGCGGAAACCGGAAGTACATTCAAGGCGATATTTTGTGTTTGTAAAGCATATACAGTTGTATTTTTTTCAGAAAATGGCCGATCGTTTCGCTAGAAAAATACCCTTATTCCTCGTCTGGTATCGTTTGAAGCCCTTTGAAGCTGCACTGAAACTGTAATTTTGACCTTCAACCATCTGGAGGCCATTGAAGTCCACTATAAGGAGAATAATCCTGGAATGTTTTCATCAAAAACCTTAATTTCTTTTCGACTGACGAAAGAAAGACATGAACATCTTGGATGACATGGGGGTGAGTAAATTATCAGGAAAAGTTTATTTAAAAGTGGACTAATCCTTTGACAGCAGTTAATATAATACATATTATTGCCCAAAATGCATTTTTTTCTACAATACATTAATGTTTTGTAAAAGAGTATGTTACTGTCAGAATTTGGCCATTTTTAACAGTGCTGGTGTGACTCACTGCCATGGCAACCACATAGGAAAGAGAGAGATGGGGGGGTGTCTTTATGAGAAAAGGGCAACTTACTGACATTACCGCTGATGATTTCATCAATTTCAGCATTGAAGAGATTAAAACAGGTACTGGTTAATGAAAACACACAAACCAGGTAATAACTGCAGGTGCCCTGTGTAGGAGTGATGGTTTGTAGCTGTACGCACAATGAGACAACCCATGATTATGAGTCACGGCTGTCTGGGAACGTACATGAGAGCTGAATTCACGTTGAAATAAATTAAATGATCATATCAAACTCCAGTAATATGGCTAAAGCACTTTTTGAAAGTCCTCCAAATAAATAGTGTTCTCTGAAAAGTGGGCATCTGTTCGTTTATGCACATAGTTTTGTAATATCTTAATGCTTCACAGTTTTAGCATTAACATTTAATTTTTTTCCATAGCAGGCGCTGTTTATTCTTACCATACAGGAATTTTATATTGTAACAAAAATCTAATTCAAATCAATTATGTTCTTTTAAACTTTCAAAGAATCCTGAATCTGGGTTTTTTAAATGTTTAAGATAGACAGACAGACAGATAGATTGGACATTTGCATTTCTAAGTGAAGACTGAACAAAGAATTCAAAGACTGTAATCATAATCATCCTTTTAACTAATCTGTTACTGAATAAAGCATCATCAGCAGATGTAATATAAAGCAAGAATATAAGATAAAAGAGAGTTAATTGCATTGTTCATGTGAGTTAATTGATCGTTCATTTTCAATCACAGCCAGTATTTAAGTGGCAACACTGTCAGAGTCTCTCCAGCCTGTGAGTTCACATTTGACCCTGCTTCTCACTCTGAAGATGAGACTTCCTCGCTGAAAGACGCTCTTGTGAAGACCCCGAGGTCTTCAGAGCCCAGGGAACTCAGCGGGTCTTGCTTAAGGCTGATAATTTTCCAATCAAGCAGTTCAAAGTAAATCATCTACTGTAGCTCTCAACTCGATTTGGCTCAGGCTATAACAATAGTTCAGAGTTTTTTCTATCTCGTCCCTCATTTTCCCACGTTTCTATGGAGACCTTTAACAACCAACACTACTCTAATTGCTTTAAACATGTTTTCCTTCCTTCTACAACATTATAAACACATTTAAACAATTTGTTTAACAATATTTTTTAGAAAATGCAATGAAAGACAGTTTTCTCAGCCTTTACAGACATCTGTCAATAACAGTCACTCTGCTAGCTCTCACTGGAGCGGCTGCCATGACAATTTATGTGCAATAATTAATCACTAATGATATTCATGAAGGAAAAGAATAAGAAGTGTGAATAATTAGTTAACCTTTCAAAAATCATCCAGCCATCCGTCATAGGTTTTGGAAGGAACAGGCAAATCTGCATACGTTATACATACATAATAGCAAATTAGTACAACTCTGTATCAATTACCTCAAAAAGCCTCTCTGTTTACTTAAGTGTAATCAAATAATCCAAGGAACAAATAAATAAATAAATAAAATCTGTTTTCTTAATACTTAATAAAAAATGTTAAAAAACTGTATAAAGTGGGTTTTTATACATAACTGCCTTTTATATTTGAAGAAGGGTTCTCTTGAAAGGTGATCATAATTTTTAGGGGCATAAAAAACTTTGAAAACCATTGGAATATGATACAAATAAAATTAGCCTGATAAAATTTGAGAAAAACAGCAAATGAAATACAATTTCCAAGGACGTTGAGGTCATTCATAAGGTAATGGCTTGTGTTTTTTTTCTCATTTATTGCTGTCTATAAAAGCATCTGCTAAATGAATACATGTAAAAATCTTAGGTTTGAAAGAGCTGTGCATTTAAGCAGAAAAGGCCAGCACTGCCAAAGTCTCACACCAGATATACATGCTTATTGGCTGAAGGAACAGCCCTAATTTGACAAGAATTTTGCATATTCTGTTTATCCTTATTAGTTTGTATATCCATGAACTCTGAGGGCAAAGTTTAGCCATATTTATGATTAGCAATCACCCATTCTTTCGGAGGTGAGATTAGGGCTCTGTGATCCAAAAATATAGCAACCCTGTACCTCTAATTGCTTCATCATTTGAGATTCAGACCTGCTCTGTATAAAGCTCTGGACTAACAAAGTATTTTCTTCAAATGACAGAAGGCAGATTTGTGTCTATTGGGTTGTCTGATCCAGGTCTAACAGTTTACATTTCAAACACAAGAACGCATCATGTCAAAGCACATTAATTTAGTCACTAAATAATGCACATCCCAAAGCACTCACCAAAAGGTACCTCTTAACACCAACACTCATGATCAGTTAATGTCCACTTAAGTGCAATATTGAGAGAACACAACATAACATCTCCAGTCACCAGGGACTTGTCTCTGTCTGCTCTAGTTTAACATCCTTTTCTGATTTGTTAAATATTCTCCTGCTCAAACTGCTGCAATTTTCATTAACCAACAAGGACAACCTCTCATACATTGTAAAATTCCACATTTGAAGCATGAAATAGGAAGTCTAGGGTAAAGCTAGTAAAATTCATGAGAAAAACGTCTCGGGTTACAGATGTAACCCCTGTTCCCTGAGTAAGGGAACGAGACGCTACGTCAATGACGTGATGGAAACCCTCTGCATTTTGTGTTCGTGAAGCACCTCTGTATCCAACCAATGAGGAAACGTGACGTCAGAGGCGGGTGACGTCACGGACCAGGAAACTATAAAGCATACCCAGAACAAAGAACACTAGCTTCTGGAATATGTCTGAAGCAAAGCGCTCCCAGGTATGTAGGAGGTACGGCAATGCGACGTAGCGTCTCGTTCCCTTACTCAGGGAACAGGGGTTACATCTGTAACCCGAGACGTTCCCTTTCGTGGGAACTATCGCCGCTACGTTGATGACGTGATGGGAACGCTATCCCAACTACGCCGTATCTTCAAGTACCTGGCTGTTATCTTGTAAGACCAAGGAACCTGGAGTAGTATTTACATCAAGATTATAGAACCTGATGAATGTATGCTGGGATGACCATCCAGCTGCACCACATATATCATCTAGTGACACTCCTGACAGTAGTGCTTTAGAAGCAGCCATACCTCTGGTAGAATGAGCGCGAATAGCTAAGGGACATGGCTGTCCCAAAGCTTTGTAGGCGAGTGAGATGGCCTCGACCACCCACTTACTCATCCTCTGCTTAGATGCTGGGCCCCCCCTTCTTGGAGACCCATAACATACAAACAGCTGGTCTGTTTTTCTCCACAGGGCAGCTCTGTGGACATAAGCATCCAAAGCCCTCACAGGGCAAAGCAGATTACGTTTTTCCTGATCCGCATTTTCAAATGGAGGAGGGCAAAAAGCCTGAAGAACAATGGGACCCGGGACCCTCGTAGGGACCTTCAGCACATAGCCAGGTCTAGAGTGTAGGAAAGCCTTGATCATACCAGGCGCAAATTCCAGACATGATGGAGCAACTGAAAGTGCTTGCAAATCTCCTATCCTTTTCAGGAGGAAGCGTATGACTAGGGGGTCTCGCCCCACCGAGAAACCACTCACAGGAATATGGTAAGCCGAAATGGCCGCAATATAAACCTTCAGTGTCGAAGGGGTTAAACCTTCTGAGAACTTCTCTTGAAGGAACTGAAGCACAAGGCTAATAGGTGACTGGACAGGGTCCACATTATGCTGACTACACCATGTAGAAAAGAGCTTCCATTTATACATATATAACTTCCTCGTGGAGGGAGCTCTGGATTGCAGAATGGTCTCCACAACCTCAGTTGGGAGACCGGATTCTATGAGCCTTGCCCCCTCAGAGGCCAGGCCCACAGTTTCCACATTTCTGGGCGGGGATGGTGAATCGTGCCGCCTGCTTGGGACAGGAGATCCTGTCTTATAGGAAGCTCCATGGGGGAGCCGTGAAGTAGAGACACTAGGTCCGCAAATCATACTCTGGTCGGCCAGTATGGGGCCACCAATATTAGATCGACCCCTTCCTGGCGAACCTTTTCCAGAACTCCCGGGAGCAGTGAGACTGGGGGAAATGCATACAGACGCAGCCTCGGCCATGTCTGCAGCATAGCATCCAGCCCTAGAGGTGCTGGGTGCGTCAGAGAGTACCACAGAGGGCACTGGGTTGACTCCTCTTTGGAAAAGAGATTGACTTGAGCTCGACCTAAATTTTTCCAAATAAGCTCCACCACCTCGGTGTGGAGTTTCCATTCCCCAGGCCTCGCGCTCTGCCTCGACAGAGCGTCCGCCCCCACATTTAGATGCCCCGGAATATAGACTGCTTTCACCAAAAGGAGTTTTCCCTGGGCCCACAGGAGGGTGCGACTGGCCAGATTGCACAGTAGGCGAGACCGCAAGCCCCCTTGGTGGTTTATAAGAGACCACCGTCGTGTTGTCCGTACGGACCAACACGTGGTGGCCCCTCGGGTCTGGGAGGAAGTGCTTTAATGCCAGAAACACCGCCATCATCTCCAGCCGATTTATGTGCCAGGAGAGCTGATGGTCCTCCCATAGACCCTGAGCCGAGCGACCACTCATGATCGCCCCCCAGCCCGTGAGGGAAGCATCTGTCGTAAGCATTACGCGACGACGAGGAGTTCCCAACACGGGTCCCTGGGACAGGAACCAAGGCTTCTTCCACATGACCAGAGCACGAAGGCATCGCTGCGTGACTCTGATCATGCGAAGAGGATTTTCCCTCGGGGAGAACCCCTTGGTCCTGAGCCACCACTGTAAGGGTCTCATGTGCAGAAGGCCAATAGTAATCACGTTGGACGCAGCTGCCATCAGGCCCAACAGTCTCTGAAACTGTTTTACAGTGAATGACTGGTCTAACTTCACCCCATTCACGGCCCCGAGAATGGAACTCACACGAGCAGGAGACAGACGTGCCTGCATTGTGGTAGAATCCCAGATTACCCCTAGATAGTTGGCAACCTGACTCGGAACCAGCACACTCTTTTTGGCATTGAGCCTCAGCCCAAGCCTTTTCATGTGCGACAGAACAACATCTCGATGTTGAACTGCCAACCGTTCTGTTTGAGCTAATATCAACCAATCGTCGATATAGTTCAGCACGCGGATGCCCTGGAGTCTCAGTGGAGCCAGCGCAGCATCCACGCACTTCCTGAACGTACGGGGTGAGAGGGATAGGCCGAAAGGAAGAACCCTGTATTCGGAGGATCGGTGGGGACCGCTGCGCCCTGAGGGCACCGAAGGGGAACTGGCATCAGATTTTTTAAAACCAGAACCCCCCCGGAGGGGGCTGCCCTCGTTAGTCCCAGACGCTTGGCGTCAGGACCTCTTCTTTTTTGAAGCCTTCCGGGAGATAATGACTGTCCTCAGATCCGTCCTACCTCTGGAAGGCTTCGCCTGTGTTGACCGCCCCGGTCCCCAGGCTTTCTGCGGGGGAGCACGGGTGGCCACACTGGCTTTTTGTTGCGCCCTGTGCGCAGAGGAGCTGGCTATTGGCCGAGACTGCTCCCACTCAGCAGCCTCGGGGGGTGTACGACGGGGGAGGAACTTCTGGAAGGCCGCAGATTGTTTGCGTGTCTCCTGGAACCTATTGACAACTGTGGAGACAGCGTCGCCGAATAGGCCCGCAGGAGACAGCGGCGCATCCTTCAAAACATGCCTATCTTTCTCTTTGATGTCAGACAGGTTTAACCATAAGTGCCTCTCCGTGGCCACCAAGGCTGCCATCGAGCGGCCGATTGACTTGGCCGTCTCCTTAGTGGCCCGGAGAGCTAGATCGGTGGCTTTTCTAAGTTCCTGTATGGCTTCAAATGTAGCCTCCCCACTCTCGTCTATCTCCCCCAGCAGGTCAGCCTGATAAGCCTGCAGTATTGACATAGAGTGCAGGCATGCAGCAGCCTGACCCGCTGCCGAATAAGCCTTGCCCACCAAGCTCGAAGTTGTTTTAAAGGCTTAGTGGGCAATGTCGTGGTCTTAAGGGACGATGCAGACTCGGGCGAGAGATAGCTCGCGAGCGTCTCTTCAACCCGAGGCATCGCCCCATAGCCGTGGTGTTTCAGTCCCATTATATTACTATATAGTGATGTTTGAGGACTGAAAACACGATGCTGGACTGGTCTATTCCACGGCCTCGACACCTCGGTGTGGAGGTCAGGAAAGAACGGCAGACCCCGACGCTGGGGTAGTGACCGCGCGGGAAGAAAGCGCTCATCTAATTTGCTTTTAGGTTTATTTTCTGTTTTCTCCGTGGGCCAGTCGATATTTAGTTTTTCAACTGCCCTGGTCACCACCTCCCGCAGCTCCTCGTAGGCTGGAGACGAGGATGGCGGGTCCTCATCTCCACCCTCAGCGCCTACTACATCAACCTCCTCGGAGGAAGATATGTTCAGCGTCTGTGTCTCCCTCCGGGGGGAAGAAACCGCAGCACGTGCTTCCACCGCCAAAGGAGAGACACTGGGTCTGGCAGGTTAGGGGAGCGATAAGGCTGGGCCTGTCTCTCCCCCCTCTGCCAGATCCATTTGTGAACCCATCGAGTGCAGCCTTCGCTGTGCCTCGGCAGCAGTGGGACCAGACCGGCGGGCAACACTAGCCGCGTCACGATCGCAGCACTCTGAGAGCTCCCTCGAGAGCTGCCTGTGCGTGCTCGACTCCCAGGCATCTCACACACATCTCATGTGTGTCCCCACCCGAAATGAAACGCGGACAGGGAGGCACACACTTGACAAACTGCTTTTCCGCCATTTTATATATATATATATATGTCTCATTATGCTTTGAAACTCTTGTCCTCAGACGAAGAGATCACTGTGTACAATATAGCATGGACAAACAACAATAAATTAGACAGACAAGATACAGAGAGCGCTTGCTGAAGACAACAGAAGCTAGCGTTCTTTGTTCTGGGTATGCTTTATAGTTTCCTGGTCCGTGACGTCACCCGCCTCTGACGTCACATTTCCTCATTGGTTGGATACAGAGGTGCTTCACGAACACAAAATGCAGAGGGTTCCCATCACGTCATCGACGTAGCGTCGATAGTTCCCACGAAAGGGAACCTCATTATTTCTGTCATATGTCTGCAAAAGTCCTTATTGAGAATTTACAGAGGTTTAGATGATGTTTTCTTGAAAATGTTTCGTTTGACATTCCATTACAGTAATCAGTGTTTGCATTTGTTGGGCTTTTGACCCTTGACTTTATAACATTCATTTTCTCCAACTGTGTGTTTAAGAAAAACACATTATTTGTTGCAAGGTGATCAGGTATTGTTGGCTATTTTTTATGGTGATGTCATCGTAAAGTGACCCAAAGTCTATGTACTGATCAAAAGTGTTCAAAACTGATCAAAACATCTAAACCTCTGTTAATTCTCAATAAGAACTTCTGTAAACGTATGACAGAAATAAAGTCAAGCTGGTTTGCAATAAATGAAGCTGGTAATGTGGTTTGTGGAGTTGTTTAATCATCCTCTGCTGAGATCTTGAGAGATTAAATGTCTTCTTTTTTCTTCAGTTGATTTCATCCAAGGCTGTGGCTGGAAGTTAGTTGTAGTTCTTGTTTCTCTTTTTATGTTCTTGTTATTTCTCTGTCCTTCAGTGATTCTGCTTGTTAACAGCAGGTGTTCATCACTAATGGTCAGCCGTTACTATTGTATAGCACTTACTAATGAATTCAGTTTTTTTTATTATTATTATTTTTCAGGAATGATTTAGTTGTTGATATATTGTCCTTACCAACCCCTAAACATACCCGTTGGTAACCCTCTTGAAATATTTAACCTAATTTGTTTCAATATATGAGCAATGATATTCTGGTTTGAAATTCAGTTTTCTTGGTAAACAGTAAAACAGTTGAGCTATAAACGGCTGTGTTTATTAGTACATTAATACGTTAAAATAATTTGAAAACAGATACCAGCTTACAACATCCAGCAGCACAATACACTGTTTTTGCACAGCTAAATAATAACTGGAGAGACTACTGACACCAAAAGCCTCGCACATTCAAGTTTAAAATGGCCACACCCGCTCTAACATTCAAAATTGTCGCAGAATCACCAGACTTCACCCTCACTCAGTATCACCGCTCACAATCTCCTGATTACTGATCACCGTCCACCTGTCACTCATCACACTTGCACCAGATATAAGAACTCACCAAACACACAGTCTTTGTCTAGTCTCGTCTTGGACTCTCAGTGTTCCTCATCCTGATACCTATCTGTTGTTACCCACCTGTGTGATCCTCATCTCCAGTTCCCCATCTCCAGTCTCCTTCTCCAGTTCTCCGGATCCATTCGAATATCTACAAGAAAGAAAAGGAAAGTTATTTATCATCATCATCGTTATCAGTGACTGTTTGTGTGTGTTGTTTCGATGGATGTACCGATGGATGGATGTACCAATGGATGGACGGATAGACGGAAGAATGGACGAATGAATGGGCCGATGGACAGATGGATGGATGGGGGGCCGACGGATATTTTTCAATTATTCTGATAATGCTAAAAAACAGCAAAATGGAGTTATCCCATGACATTTCTCTTTCAAAACAAGTTTTGTGGAAGCCCTTTTTTCCTAATTTTTTTAAATCAAATGTTACAGGGTTGAAAGTCACTGGATAAATGCCCGATGACATCCTTAACTTGCAAACATAATTGCACCACGCTTGTGCCACATTCTTGTGCTTTGAGCCAAGAACAATATGTTTTCTGCAAAAAATGTTCACAGATTTTTCCTATAACAGAAAAGTACTGACAAAAGACAGTAAGAGAAACCACTGGCCAAAAAATGTTTGAACAATATCACTCCTTAAATTGTGACGTCAAAAAGGTGCTTAGAATATATATTATATAATATTGGGGGAAAATCACAGTATAAAGGGTTGAACAGAAAATGAGAGCAAGACAAGGAGCTACATTAGAGTGAAATCATTGTTTTAATGTCAATTCACAACAAAAAAAATAATTCAATATAACTCATTAAAATGTAACTGTAAAATTGGTTATTATGCAGATGAAACAGAAACACGTCAGATAATCTATTTAATAAATTACTAATAAAAAGCAAATCATGAAGACACCTATAGCAGGTTGAAGGTTTCAACTAGAATTGTCAATGAAGTTTCACTTTCACGTTCTGTTCAACCTGCTATGCTGTGATATTTCCTCCTTTTAATAAAAATGTATCACCTTTCTGACATTACATTCCAAGTGAAATTATTGTCAAAGTATTTTGTCCACATGGTTTCTCTAACAGTCTTTTCTCAATACTTTTCTGTTATGCGAAAAAAATAAAAAAATAAATCTGTGATAATCTTTTGCGGAAAACGCTCTTGGCATTCTATCATCGCATCTGTGACAAATTCCTTATATTTCTCTACTGTAAGTTGCTTTGAATAAAGTCATCTGCTAAATGCATAATTGTGAATATAAGTTGTACTTAATCTTGAGCTCTGTTAACTTAGCTACAGCTCCTGTACAGTACCTAAAGACATTATCACATGCCGATAAAGGACTGGAACGATCATAGTGTGACAAAAGATCTCTGGCTGAGTGAGTCAGAGGTGCTCTCAGAAGCATATGTTGGACTAATGAGGGATGCTGTGAGGAAAGAGTGACTCACAAATGCCCCAGACGGGGGTCAGACACCTTGATCTTGCCAATATCTGTTTGAACACAATATTTCTTATATAATTGCATCTGATTTTTCCTGTTCTTTTTCACTTTGTCAATTGCTGTGAGGCCTAGGGGTCAAGGTTTGGCCTATCAAATCGTGTACTTCTGGGGGTCTATACATGATTGGTTGTATCTTTTTCTAAGAGATGAATCATCCGCTCTGGATAGTGGCTCCTGAAGAGCCCATCATTAAAACCAACATTGTAAGATGTTTGAAAGAAAGGCCTACTCACCTCTCCTGCAGACTGTGCAGTCTCTCGTCTAAAGCATACATCTGCATCATTAATAGACATGGACTTTTATGTCTGCCTGCAGAGAATACATCTAGAACAAAAGAAAGATTAGATAAGAAGGAGAGAGGTCATAACCATGAAGACAATACATTCAGATCACTCCTGGTGTAGTGCTCAGTTCATCAATGTCAAGGGGTAAGACACCTGAGGAGCTGATAACACTTTTGTAGTATAACGTATTTATCCTTAATGTTCAGAACCTGGGCATCTCATTATAACAGCTCTTTGCATGTTGTGGGAATGCTGCTTAAAAGGATTCATAAGAAAGGATCGTCAGTTATGTGACTCTGATAAAGAACAGCTCATTAGGATTGTTGTTAAGGAGCTGATTGTATTGACACTTTAGTGTGGTGTGTCTTAAAACCATAACTATTAGTCTCTACCTCACGACAGTCTTTAGCGCTTATATTTAACGCTTTTTATCTTCTCATAATACCAAATAATCATCTCAGCGATGATTTATGAACTTTCAGAGTTCTACATCTCTGATGATTCATTGTTACAAATAAAAACACCTTCAAAGTATTTTTGCACACACATACATGTACCATCATTTCAAATTAAATTAAGAAAACAGTAATGGGGAGTTCCATATTTACAGCATTCGCAAGTACGTTTAGAAAATTGGAGAATTACTTTCAAACTGCAGCAATCAAGCTAC
Organism: Anabarilius grahami; assembly: GCA_003731715.1. NCBI lineage: Eukaryota > Metazoa > Chordata > Actinopteri > Cypriniformes > Xenocyprididae > Anabarilius > Anabarilius grahami. The sequence continues at coordinate 6,461,957 of RJVU01048406.1, read as the reverse complement.
AAGCTCCTCATAATTTAAAGTAGTTTTACATTCAACTACACTTTTGAAATATATAGTCTTCACACTACAAGCTACTAACACAAAGTAGCTAACATTTACATTTAGTTTTTTGCAATCAGGGCATTGCAGTGGATATTTATCTGGGAAACAAAAATGATCATCTCTATTAGGCAAATCAATTTACATTAAAGATCATTGAAAATGACTTTGTTTACACTCAAAATTAGAAAACAGCATAATTTTAGGTGATATAAATTTAATGAAATATTATATTGATTTCTAAAATGATTCTATAACAGTATAATTTGGCATGACGAGAGAATACGTAAAATGTCACGCAGTCGTCACTGCTCAATGAATTGTTCTTTGAACCACTTCTTTTAAAGGGATAGTTCACCCCAAAAATGAAATTTCTGTCATCATTTACTGACCTTCATGTGGTTCCAAACCTGTAAGACTTTCATTCATCTTCGGAACACAAATGAAGATATTTTTAATGAAGTCTGAGAGATTTTTGTCACTCCATTGACAATCCATGCAACTACCACTTTGACGCTTCAAAAAGTTCATGAAGAGATTGTAAAACAATAATCCATATGAATCGAGCGATTTAGTCAAAATTTTCTGAAGAGACTCGATTGCTTTATATGATTAACAGACTGAATTTAGGGTTTTATTCACATATATCAGCGGACATTAACAGAAGCTCAGCCGAAACAGCTTGACACGTGAGAACAAACCTCATTGGTTCTTGCGGAAGCTCAAACATGCTGCGTAACACACAAGAATTAACCTCATTGGTTCTTACACGTCAAGAAAACATGCTGAGCTTCTGTTTACCATATCTGATGTGTGAGTTAATGAATGTTTATATGTAAATAAAAGCCTAAATTCAATCTGTTCTTCATATAAACCGATCGTGTCTCTTCAGAAAATTTGGACTAAACTTGCATATGGATTAGTTTTACAATCTCTTTATAAACATTTTGAAGCATCAAAGTGGTAGTTGTGTAGACTGTCAATGGAGAAACAGAAATCTCTCAGATTTCATTAAAAAAGATCTTAATTTGTGTTCCAAAGTTAAACGAAAGTCTTACAGGTTTGGAACAACATGAGGGTGAGTAAATGATGACAGAATTTTCATTTTTGGGTGAACTAACTAACTAACTAACTAACTAACTAACTAACTAACTAACTAACTAACTAACTAACTAACCCTTTAAGGTTAACTAAGATGCAGTGTGTAAACTTTAGCAGCATCTAGCGGTGAGGTTGCGAACTGCAAACATAGAGAATAGAGAAGCTATGGTGGCCGTCTGGCTGACACAAGACAAAGATGTCGTCGTCTGAGAGTGCGTTAGCCAGACAAGCAATGAGGTTTCTTCTTACTTCTAACAAAGAACGGTCACTGCTTCTAATAAACCAGACGACTACTACTACTACTACTACTTTGTGCGTATTCAACGTAGTGACGATGTAAGCTGCCTCTAAAAACATGAACGATTTAGAAGAACAACAACATAGTGACGAAACGCACTCTTTAGAGTGTTTGTCCGTTTAGGGCTGCTGTAGAAACATGCCGGTGCATAATGGCATCTTAACATGTAAGGGGACCCGTGGTGTATGTACATAGAAATGGCTCATTCTAAGGTAATAAAAACATAACGGTTCATTATGTAAGGTCTTTATACACCACTGAAAACATAGTTATGTATATTATATCGCATGTCTGTCAATAGATCCTCCCAAATTTTACACATTGCACCTTTAAATGAATAGTCCAAACTGATCAATAAAATGAATCAGTCTTTCCGGTATCAAGAAAGCGCAGATATTTTAGTCAAGCTGTTTCAGTTCACTCGACATGTACAATATAAAGTGACAAATGACGATGTAGTTTGCTAGACATGCAATTATCTGAAACGCTTGTTGCTGACAACTCTAATCGAATGCGTTTTCAGTGCAGCTGACCAACCGTCATGCTGCTGATAAATGCGGTTACATTTGTTGCATTGCTACTTTTAGTTAGTTACTTCCCAACACTGTGTGATAATTTATCTTTTATCTAGAAATCTACAAGCCACTCTGATCTTCAAACATACTCATCCCTATTCTTTCTTTGCCTTTCTGCACACTGTCAGATGTGTCGTTCTCCTGTGGAGAAAAGGGAAGTTAATAAAGAAAATGAGAGGAATAGTTCAAGTATCTGATTACTGAAAATAAACAAAGGTTACTGACCCTATCACTAAATGAGTGTGTAAATAAAATGGAAGTGCAAGAAAGGCTGGATTATGATCTTTTGTTGTTGTTGTTTTTATTATTAAACAGGCTGAAACAACATATGAAGAGCATTTCCATGGGCTTAGATATGATTATTAATCTCCACTATTGCTGTCAGCCCTAAAATGAAAAACACTGATGAAATAAAGTGGTGCCAAAGCATTTTCAAAATTGAGCTCAGCCAAGTCCAGGGGAGGTTGTCGAAGATCTGACACTTGATGTGTATTGGGGATGCCAAAGTGGACAGCTTTGGGTACTTCAGGTACAGCAATGTCACGATACATGATTGAAAAGCCATTCAGAAAATTCAAAACCGACTCGAGAATACATAGCATCTGAAATTGCATTCATTGACTTTATCTGCATTGCCAGCTGTCACACTAAAGGCTGTGCCATTTTACAGCATTCACACAACTAAAAAGAAAAAAAATAACCCAAACAAGCACCGTCAGATACTAAAAGCATGAATTATGACCACCTAATGGTAATCTGACCTTCATAAACATGCACTTGATTACATGTGCCACTTGATTAGAACCATCACTGTCTGTTACATGCTGTGCTAAATTGCATTCTTGCACTACAGGTGAGCTTTGTTTTCATATTTCTTTATTGACTGGTTTATTTTGCACAGACAGACTCTATTTTCACTCTTTGTCTCCTTTCTAAAGGAGATCTATATGGGTCAGAACTACAATAAATGGTGAATACGTTAACTGAATGTTAAATGAGATTTAAAGGACTGCTACAAGGAAAAACACGTCAGGTTCTTTGTAATAGCCCCTAAAGAGGAGACCTCTATGGGTCATTATTCTCTAACCCCTTTTATTCTGTTTTATTGGACATGCTTGACTACAGATGAATCAAGTTCAGTATATTTTATCAGCATGTAAATGCAGTTAAAAATGGTTGAATTAATCATTTTAGAGTACAATAAAGATTTCATGCTCATATGGGTTACCCTTGAGACTTCAGTTGGTGAAAATAGAACATTTAAAAGGGTTAATTCACCCAAAATTGAAAATTTTGTCATTAATTACTCGGCCTCATGTCGTTCCACACCTGTAAGACCTTTGTTCATCTTCGGAACACATATTAAGATATTTTTGATAAAATCCGATGGCTCAGTGAGGCCTCTATTATCAGCAAGATAATGAACACTTTCAAACACCCAGAAAGGCACTAAAAACATATTTAAAACAGTTCATGTGAGTACAGTGGTTCAACCTTAATATTATAAAGCGACGAGAATATTTTTGTGTGCCAAAAAAAGAAACAAAAAAAAATAGTGACTTTATTCAACAATATCTAGTGATGGCTGATTTCAAAACACTGCTTTATGAAGCTTCGAAAATTTATGAATCTTTTGTTTCGAATCAGTGGTTCGGAGCGCGTATCAAACTGCCAAAGTCACGTGAATCATTGAAATTTTGAAACACTTATGACGTAACAAAGCCTCGTTTACTGAAATCACATGACTTTGGCGCTCCAAACCACTGATTCGAAACAAAAAATTCATTAAGCTTTGAAGCTTCATGAAACAGTGTTTTGAATCGGCCATCACTAGATCACTTGAAAAAAGTCGCTATTCTTTTTTTTTTTGGCGCACAAAAAGTTTGTCGCTTTATAATATTAAGGTTGAACCACTGTAGTCACATGAACTGTTTTAAATATGTCTTTAGTACCTTTCTAGGTGTTTGAATGTGTTAATTATCTTGCGGACGATGGAGGCCTCACTGAGCGGATTTTATCAAAAATATCTTAATTTGTGTTCCGAAGATGAAAGAAGGTCTTACGGGTGTGGAACGACATCAGGGTGAGTAATTAATGACAGAATTCATTTTTTGGGTGAACTAACCCTTTAACACTCAAGAATGTATGATTATAGAGTAAACTACTTATGTATACTAACTATGGATTATAAACAATAAAGCCTTATTGGACATTCATGAAAATGGAGAAGAGTTTTACACCATGAATGAAGAGGAGTCGAGGACAAGTTCTTGTCTTCTGACCTCCCTGCCTCGGTAAATCAGGAATATGCTAAATAACTCGATTCCTACAGGAACTGTGCACCATTATGCAAAAATGGAACATTTACGAACCCAACTCCACAATTTGTGATGTATTACATCCATTAAAATACCAAATGGATTTTACCTATTCAATACTATTCAACAAAACCTTTTCATTAAATATCATTCATAATGACCATGAAAACTGAAAGGTAAAATTGCACTTGGCTCCCGCAAGACACAAGTTAAAGAAACAGTTTATTCCCTAAACATCATCTTGATGACTCAGTTTTGTGAAACAAATGCCTGTCTTTCTTTCTCCACACAGCTTCACCAACAAGTGATATCTTATAGGCTCAATTGATGACAAAATAAAAGCACAGAGCCTTAAAATTATATGAGATGTCAAGATGACACAGATAAATGTTATTCTCACTCTTTTTTTCCACAATGAAGATTAATCCACAGGTACAGGCATCCAACAGTCCTTTTAAATAGTGGGCGGAATAGCCTTGATTCTTAAGGCAAGAAAGCTTCATTTTATTCATATAATTACAGCTTGGGTTTAACGTGTGTGTTGTAAAAGCATGTTGCTTCTGTAATGGCTGCATGAGCAGTACTTTTATAAATCAAGAAGGCTTGACAAAACCACCATAACAATGGCAATAAAGTGGGGTGGGGGGGGATGAGAAATAATTCACCTTGAACAGCAACCTTCAGTCTGCTTTCCTGTAGCTCAGTGGTTAGAGCATGGCACTAGCAATGCCAAGGTCATGGGTTCGATCCCAGGGATTGCACATACTCGGATACAAATGTATAGTATAATGCAATGTAAGTCGCTTTGGATAAAAGCGTCTGCCAAATGCATAAATGTAAATAAATGTAAATGTCTGTGAATGTAAATATTGATGTAAATTTGTTTGTAGGCTCTTTGTAGTGTAGAGCAGAACATTATTACACTGATATGTGCTTTCCGTTCTTTTGTGTATAAAAAAGCACTAATTTCAAATTTTTCAAAGCCCTGAAGTTTGCCCAAACTGATTTTTTAAATGTTCATGCTTTCCATGTTTATTTTCCATACAACAAAAGTGGATTGAGATTTTTCCACTGCCAAGTTCTAAAAAACACAATAAAGCACCGCAAAAGGCAAATCACTCAAATTTTGGTCTAAAGCTTACACATTAAAGGATTAGTTCACTCTCAAATGAAAATTAGCCCAAGCTTTACTCACCCTCAAGCCATCCTAGGTGTATATGACTTTCTTCTTTCTGATGAACACAATCTGAGATATATTAATAAATATCCTGATGCATCTGAGCTTTATAATGGCAGATGGCGGGATCAACGAGTATGAGCTGAAGAACGTGCCTCCATCCACATCCATCCATCATAAACGTACTCAACACGGCTCCGGGGTGTCAATAAAGTCCTTCTGAAGCGAAGATATTGCGTTTGTGTAAAAAATATAAATTTTTAACAAGTAGTTAAGTTAAATATCTAGCTTCCGCCAGACCAAATTACGGAAACAACGGAACTGGCGTCGCGTCAGTTAAGTTTTTTCCCATAAGTTGAATAGGGAAGGCATAGGATGTAACGTAAGCTTTTTGAACTGCAAGAGGTGTTACACTTTCTTCGTAAGTTGAATACGGAAGGTGGTCTGGCGGAAGCTAGATATTTTACTTAACTTGATAAACATGAATTTTTTTTTTTTTTACACAAACGCATCGCTTCGCTTCAGAAGGCCTTTATTAACCCCCCGGAGCCGCGTGGAATATGTTATGATGGATGAATGTGGATGGAGACACTTTCTTCAGCTCATACTCATTGATCCCGCTCACTGCCATTATAAAACTCAGATGTGTCAGGACATTTATTAATATTTCTCCGATTGTGTTCATCAGAAAGAAGAAAGTCATATACACCTAAGATGGTTTGAGGGTGAGTAAAGCTTGGGCTAATTTTCATTTGAAAGTGAACTAATCCTTTAAAGTATAGTTTTCGAAGACTTGTAATGGGACTTTTATTTTGCTTTTATGTGAAGCGTGACAGTAGAAAAACACCACTTTAGTTGTATGAAAAAAAGAAGTCTAGATGTTCTTCTAAATAAATATTTTCTTTTGTGTTCCACTGAACAAAGAAAAACACAGTGCTTGAATGACATGAGGGTTAATAAATGGCCTAATTTTCATTTTTGATTGAACTTTCCCTTTGAATATTTGTTCTCACACATAAAAGTAAAATGTGCCACCAATATAAACAGTGTCAAACGGTTACGCCAAAGGGAAAAATAAATCTTATAAAAATAATATGCAAAGTTCCCACAATGCAGAACAATGTGTTGCATCACAGTACACAAACTACTAGAGAGAAGAGTACGACAAGTTCTCTTGCACTTTGAATGTCCTTCTGGACTCTTTATTTCCCATGCATAGTTTGGACAAGTGTGTAGTGGAACTTTTTGTAGCTGAAATAAAATAATTAAAAAAAATCTAACAAAAACAAACCCAAAGAAAAAGGTTGACATTCATTCTTTTTCCATCAACATTTTTAATTATTCACAAAGTATTTTAATTACCTTTCACTTGTGTTAGAATGTTCTAAATTCACGAGTAAGTCCTTCAGGGATAGGTTTGGACAAGAAAAAGTGCTGTAAAAACATAAATACATACAAAAAAGCTTCTATAACTAAAACATTCAGCATTTTTGTACAACACAGTGCAATAGAAAAGGGATCTGGAAAGGTCAAAAGTTTTCAGCACTGGTCTTTTGGACTTGCGACAGTCGCTAAATGATAAAACAATGGAATTGTAAACGCCCCTGTATGTGTTCATGACGGTTGCAGCACCGTTTCAAACCACAACAGCAGAGAGAAATTTAAACTTTTCTCATTTGCACGCAGTTTTGCGTGTTCCTGTTCTTACCGCAGAGATGACTGAGGTTGTTTTCTTGTAACACAGGAAATGGGAAAACACCACTTGTAACATACACAAAGTCCACTTAGTGGGGGAGAGTGACGAGCATTGTGGACATAAGTGACCCGTTGTATTAAACATAGTGACGAGAGTCTTTGTTAAGGCTTTGCCAAGGTAGCCTGCACAGGAGGACAGATTGCATGACGCTGTTTTTTTTTTTCAACATACACACACATGTAGGAGCATAAAACGTCAATGAGTGATCATTGAGAATGCAAAATTGAAAGAGAAACAGCGCAAATGAGAGAAGGACAAGAGTGACGCTGCGTTGCCAGTTTAAGAAAGAAGCAATACGAGCAATGAGTCAGTTTCGAATTCTCTTGCTTTCAGTGGCCTTCAACATTATTCAACAGTGAGTGTGCAAGACATTGATATGAAACTTTTCTATGCTATACTTCATTTCAATTTTAAAAGAAAAAGAAAAAAAGACCAAACAAACATGCTTTTCTTTGCATGTCAACGACAGTTTGTGTAGAGTACAGATGGCACTTTTTCAGCAGGTCAAAAGGGTTTTGGATTTGAAGCAGTGAAGGGTAGGTAGGGACAAAGGCAAGGTGAGCTGGTGACTAGAGACAGAACAAACATCTTACGCTGTTCGAAATCCAAACCCTAAAACCCTACGACAGTCTTTAGATCCAAAATGCACATCCATCTGATGGAAAATGTCTGTCTGGGAGCCATGACCAAATACTGAGACAGTATAGCATGTGCCGTCTTCTCCCGTACTAGACAAACACTTACAGAATTACTTCCCAAGTCCCATTGATCAATGCAAAAAATGACACATTTCCATATGCAAGAACCAAGAAAATACATCACACTGAAGACTGAAATGGTTCCTTTTGACAGTATGAAAACAAAAAGTATTTCTTTAAAAAGAAACTAGGTAGTATTTAACTCACATGAAATGCGTGAGGACTCAAAAGATAAATAGTTTCTTCACATTTTTCTTTCATCTTGAACTGGTAACCAGGTGACACCAATTTCAACTGGGTTACTCAGTTGTATACTCAATTTTTTTGAGTCAGTGTATTGACAAAAATCTGCAGACTGGATTCTATAAAGACCTCCACTAGGGGTCAGAGTTTACCTCAAATTAGCAATTTAGAAAAGAAAAAAAAATTGGCTCAGACAAACAATCTTTTACAAATATACAATGCCATCATTGATTAGAAGGAACATAAAAACATAGGAGTGATTAAACAACATTTTCAAAGCTAATTAAAGGGTTACGTTCCATCAGCAGATTTCTAAACTCAGAGGTGAAATGAGAAGTCTGCAGGGATGTGGGAATAGGTCAGTGGGGCACATTCTGTGTGCAGGTAGTCTCATCTCTTAGTGTGATAAAAACTTGACCCAAAACATGTAATAAGTTACCATAGTAACAACACCAGATAACATGGTCGACATGGAGACCTCTGTATCTGGCTAGTAACAGTCCCGCTATCATGCTCTGTCCAGATCAGGTTGGGTAGTGCCGTGATTGGCACTTCTATGCATGAGAGGAATGGCAGAATTAACTAGGTAAAGGGCTCACTTGACATGTTCGGCACTGTGAGAGGAACAGTAGTATTTTTTGTGTGCAATGAAAGTGGAAAGGCTGCTGAATTTGATGTTACACAGCCGGCAGTAGCGTGTGTTCCCGTTCTGCAGGGGTGAGGCGAGGGGTGTTTTAGGCATGGATGGAGTTGTGTGGGCGTGGCTTATAGCAAGGACCGCCTTTTCAGGGAAGAGTGCGGGCAATGGGGTGTGGCCTAGCTGCCCAACTTCTCTTAGCGCTTCAGGCACAGGTGACACAGTTACTCCTGTAGGGGAGAGGGCAGGGGGTACGGTTTTTGGAGAACCAGACCCCACAGACTGGGGTTCTAGTGGACTTCCATTAAGTACTGGTGAGGAAGGAGAGGTTGCTTCCAACTTGATGCTCCGGCCATTCACACTGTCCTTACGGGGCCGAGGGCTTGGTTTAGGAGGGGTGAGAGGAGCTCCTTCCCGAGGGCTAAGGCTAGGACTGGGACTGACTCCAGCAGACTGAGTCTCGAGATGTTGCTGTAGTGTGAGCACCAGACCATGAGTCGTTTTAAAATGCTCCATCAGATCACAGGTCAGCAGTTTGTTGGGAGGGCAGTAGGGACACACTACTGGGGAGGTGCTTGGGGTCTTTGCTCCCTGCACATGTGGAGGGGTAGATTCAGAGCCAAGCAAGGTGGATGGATGGGGAACCGCCGCAGTTTTACCTGTCTGAAGCCCTTTGGCATCAGGGTGCAGGTCCACAGCTCGGTTCTTCGGTGAGGTGGAAGCGGGTCTCTTTAGCCGGTTAAGCTGCTCCATAGTGTGCGGTTGCAGGGTAGTTGCCGGACAGTAGTAGGTCTTGTGGGCCAGGTAATTCTCTATGCTGTTGAAGCTAATGCTGCAGGCGGTGCACTTGTGGTAGTCAGCAAGGGGCAGAGCGGGAATGCTGCCCCCACTCTGGCTATCTCTTAGTCGGGGTCTTTTACTCAAGTCAATGGGCCCGTCGCCCTCAGGACTTGAGCTTTGTGTTGGGGTGGACACTTGGGGCAATGGAGGAATGGAAGGGCCCTCTTGTTTCACCCCCAGACTTGCTGCTGCCGGCAAAGCAGTGGCATTAGCCAAAGCCTCGGTTTGAGCCATGTGGATCTCATACATCTTCTTGCGCTTGCGTGTGCGGATAGGTTGGGGAAGGAAGGCGGTCTTGCCAGAATGGGGTCGCTGGTTGGAGGGATCATGTCTCGAGGCGCAATAGAATCGCTTGTGGACAATGTAGTTATCGTGACGACTGAAGCGGATATTGCAGGCCTGGCAGAAGGTGCGAGTGGGATCTTCATCTGTGTCATCAGCGGAGCCACTAGGACTTTGGCTACCCTCGCTGGCCTGCCCACCCCCAGTTCCCTCTCCCTCCGAAGACGACGAGCAGGTGACATCTTTCATCCCTGGATCCTCACTTTTCACCTCCACTAACTTGGGCTCAGAGGCTGTGCCTCCAGTTGCAGGGTCGGGGAAGCTAGGAGAGGCCGAAGCCGCACGACTGACCGGTCTGGCATGGGGTGAAGCAGCGTGGGCAGCAGGAGGAGCAGCTGCAGTGACCGCCCCTTCCTTCATCAAGCCTGCTGCCTCTCCTTGCTGATGCCTGCTAGAGCAGTAAAGCCTCTTGTGGACGTAGAAGTTGTTGATGTTGTTAAAGTTGATGTCACATTCAAAGCAAGTGGCTCCTTTTTGAATGCTGGCAGGAGAGCCTGGTGGATAGAAGCTCTGCTGTCCAGCTGCTGGTCCTTGTCCCTGTTTAAGCCTACTGTGTACCATTTCAGACATCTTAGCCAGAATCTCAGACGCTTGTGGCATTATGGCAGCCTCAGAATTGAACATGTACTGCGGTAAGAACATCGCCCCTCCAGATAGAACCGAACCCCCTGTTTCAGGGTGTGCGGGACTGGAACCTGGGGTGGGACTGGCCGGCTCAGTCTTAACCGCCACCACTGTGGGGCTCTTAGGTGAAGTAGACTGAGATGAGCTTGCCTCCACAGCATTTCCTTGAGGACTGCCCACCTGTTCTTCTTCCTTTGTATCGTTTTCATAGTCTGAACGTGGCTCCTCTTTGATGTTGAGTTGGTTGAGGGGGCTGCAGCCTAGAGAGGCAGAGCTGCCATTGGCTCCTGGGCTGGAAGAGTCGGGTCGGGGCACGGAGGCATCATGCTCCCTCTCTTGTGGGTCTTGGAGCTCAGAGGAAGTAGGACTGCTCTGGCGAGGCGTGGGGCTCCTCTCTGCTGGAACCCTCACTTCCAGGTGAGTGTGGACATGCTGCTGGAGTAGGGCGGGTGTGTCAGCAGAGTAGCCACACACTTGACATTTCAGAACAATGCCAGAGTCTCCTGGACTCAAGCCTGTCACAAAGTAAAAATATCAGACAGACATTCAGATACAGTAAGACTCATTTAAGTCTTATGATTAAGAATACTTATGTCTAAAATAGGTCAACAGATCTGATGAATAATTCTGAAAAAGTTTCAGAGATAGTATATTTCAATATATTATAA
>RJVU01048406.1:6415567-6450600 GCA_003731715.1 Anabarilius grahami | reverse complement strand
TAGTACATTATTACAATATGTTTTATTATTCATTTAACAGTTTATTAAATACTAATATGCAGCATTGAGACTAAGTTTGTATTGGATTTGTTTGTGATCTGCAGAGTTCAGATATTAGAGCTGTTACCTCCAGCCAGTGGTAGTTTGGGTGAGTACACCTCACTGTGAGAGCCAGGCTGGCAAACCATGTGACTGGTGACCAGGTGGCTGTACAGGATGTCTCGCGTTGTGGAGATGAAACCACAGCCATGACACAAACCATTCTGCGAGTCTGTGTGAACCTTCAAGTGCCGCTCACAGTTTGCCTTAGTAGTGAATGCTGACAGACAAATCAAACACACAAATGGACGCTCTCCTGGAGAAACATTAACAGACACACACATAATTACTTACGAATCAGGCATAAATGACACTTTGTTAATACTCAAGCAAGCATGCCAATTTCAAGAAGAAAAAAGTAACTGTCAGGAAAGTGTCTCACCGCTGTGTGTTCTCATGTGGATCTCCAGAGAGCTGGCACTGGGACAGCTTTTGTTGCACTGCGGGAAGGGACACAACCTCTCGTTAGGGTAGGAATCTTTAGGCTTGTCCTGTGGAGGAGAGGCAGCAGTCTGCTGCTTCTGTCGGCTTGCGCAGTAGTACATAAGATGGGCCTGAAGATTCCTCTCACTTCTGTACCAGATCCCACAGTCTTTGCAAGGAAAAATGTCTTCTGCACACACAAACACACAAAATACGACAATTAAGAACAAAAGGAAACAACTGATTATCCTTTCAAGATATAAATAGTTTATCACAGAGGATGTTTAGAGAAGGATGTCCATTCTTGATGTTGCATATTTTGTGCTTTGTGTGTATATTATAAAGGACGAAACATGGATTATAGAAATAAAAACTTTAATTAATTAGAAATGCATACTAAATAGCAATAACAATATTTTTCTGACAATGCTTTTATCCCATTTATTCTGCAAGCCCACTTTTAACTGATATACTTAATGCATTTAACCATATGTGAGATGTTCAATGTTTAGTAATGCACCCACTGCATATATAACCGACAACAACACAAACACAATACACACAAATTTCTAAAATCAGAATTGTTCCATCATCTCCACGGCAACGGGCACGTTGAGTTTGTGATGTGCGCAAAAGTGTGTCCACGTAATCGGGCTGATATGGTGTCAGGGCACATGTTGAACAGGCTATATTTGATAATGACCGTCACATCCAATTATCAGTCTACTTGCAGCCCAGCTAATGCAGTGGGAAGCGCAAAGTTGGGCTGATCATGTTTTACCCTTTAGCCTTATTTACAGTGATTCATGCCTTCATCATGGCATGTCCATGTCCACTCCCACTCCTCATGCAGTTTAGCTGATGTAGCAGAGAGGGCAGTACCAGCCAATTAACTCCTCCGCTGTCGGAATTGACACAACACTGCCACCTACTGGCGTTGGGCATAAATGACAAGCAACTTAAAGGTGAAGTCTTGTCATTTTTCCATGGTAAAATACGTTACAATTGTGAACTTGTATAAAAATAATCATTATTTTTAGAGTTTTGTTTGATGGCTGAACTAATGTCTTCTCCATTGTCAATTCATTTGGCAACATGCAGAAACTTCAAACAAATATGTGTTTGTCTCATTCCCAAATTAAATGCACAATGACTTTTAAAAACCATTTAAGTGACATAAGCCAGTGATGATACAAGATAAAATGTATTCACTGATTTTCAAATTATATTTCTTAAAAATGTTATTATATATACAAAAGTTCAAAAGGTTGGGTCTTTTGGGAATGGTTGGGTCCGAAAGATTTTTAAATTTGTAATGAAATCTCTTATGTTCACCAAGGCTGCATTTATCTGATCAAAAATACAGTATAAACTGTGAAATATATGTTTTCTTTTAAATTTTAGTTGACTTCTAACACTTAATATTTTTGTGGTAACCTTGTCAGGATTATTCTATGACAAGAAAGTTCACAAAATTACAGCATTTATTTGAAATAGTAAAGACTTTTACATTTTTGTTACAAAATATTTCACTCTTTTGTTCAATTTAATACATCCTTGCTGCATAAAAGTGTTCATTTATATATATATATAAAAATGTTTTTGAGTAGCAGGGTATTTTACATACTGTGCAACTGAATGATTACCACATTCATATACCATGGCATTTACATGGTATATTTTGAAAATATTATATGATATGATCAATGAACATATCCATAAAACAGTATTAAAAGAATATTGCCATGTTATACTGTCTAAAAACAGTAACATCATGGTACTTTCTGTGGAAGTAGAAAAAAAAAAAACCGACAATACATTTTTTAATCTATTGCGCATTATGCATCATGATTTACGCACATATGCAAAATCACGGCCCACCATCCCTCATCACAGATATAAACACACTCATAAAAACACAAGAAGCTGTGAAGACATGTTGTGTTTATCAGCAAGCAGTGACTCACTATTAACGACAGCAGTTGCTAAGATGGCAGCCATGCCAGCCTGTTGTGGGAGGAGCTGGATCTCAGAGTGCAGAGCGGCGGGATAGGCAGGTTCCTCCTTCACTCGCACGCCATGGGTCTGAGTCGTTGCCGACTGTTCTGCTGTAGAGCAGGACAGCGTTGCCAGAAGTGCATCTCCACTGGACAGCTCCTGTGTCAGCTTACAGAATAACGCTCCTCCTGGAAAACAAACCATCACTGTTAGACACTCCATCTAATACTGCAGTGAATGTGAGAGGTGTATGTGTTTTTATGTCATACCCTGACTGTAGATGGTGCAGTTTGACTCGGTGAGGCTTGAGGTCACAGGAATTCTTCTGAGCCAGCAGTCTGCCTCCTCACACTTCAGAGACATTACAGGGCTCTAAACACACGAAGGGAAAGAGAAACAAAGTCAGCCTGCAATTTTAAAAGAGCAGAGATAGAGGTAAAGCAGGCCTCAGTGGGACACTTACAGTAGATCTAACAGAGAGGTTATCGTTCCTTTATTTCTAAAATAGACAATACAAATCGACAATAACCCTTATTGGTTGACCACTACTAATTTCTCTGCTCTGTTCCTATATTTTCCAGCTGTCTATTCTGTACAAAACTTGCTTTTGAATTGCACTTCCCAAGAGAAAACCACCTGTTTATCTGTGAGAGACACGGTGACTTTTTTTCAGCTCAAGAAATGGTTTTATGTTATGTTCAAAGAAATACAAAAAGCACATGCACACTTAATCCCTTCTTCCTGATAGTGTGCCATTAAAATTCAGCATCCTGCATACCTCTTTTAACTTTTAATATATTACAAGCAGACCAACACTTCCTGACCAATAAATAGCTTTTTAATAATTTAACTTCTGACCACAGACATTAAAAGTGTTTAAAAAAATAAATAAAGAAAAAGACATCCTACCATAGGGCACTGGGCACAGTGATGCCCTGAGTGAGAAAAGAAGGGGGAAAAAAAACACCCAGGAAAATCACAATGGCAGTTGGAAAGGGGATATCATGCAGGTATCTACAGGATCCATTTTAACTGAACATTTTCAGAAAAAAAAACAGAGTATGCAAAGGTGGAAGTGTGTATTGGCAGCTGGCAAATATCCTAATAGACACACCTCGACCCTCCCACACAATGTTTTCGCTGTTCAGTAGAAGAATGTGTTTAATAGGTTTAACGGGAAATAAACCCTAAGATTTAAAGGATTAGTTCACTTTCAAATGAAAGTTACCCCAAGCTTTATTCACCCTTAAGCCATCCTAGGTGTATATGACTTTCTTCTTTCATAAACACAATCAGATAAATATTAATAAATATCCTGATGCATCTGAGCTTTATAATGGCAGTTAACATTACCAAA
Organism: Anabarilius grahami; assembly: GCA_003731715.1. NCBI lineage: Eukaryota > Metazoa > Chordata > Actinopteri > Cypriniformes > Xenocyprididae > Anabarilius > Anabarilius grahami. The sequence goes on along the minus strand of RJVU01048406.1, from coordinate 6,446,723 downwards.
CGAGTATGAGGTGAAGAAAGTGTCTCCATCCACATCCATTCATCATAAACATATTCCACACGGCTCCGCTGGGTTAATAAAGGCCTTCTGAAGCGAAGCGATGGGTTTGTGTAAAAAAAAATCCATATTTAACAAGTTATGAAATAAAATATCTAGCTTCCGCCAGACCGCCTTCCGTATTCAAATTACGAAGAAAGTGTAAACTGGCGTCACGTCAGTTACACTTTTTCCGTAAGTTGAATAGGGAAGGCGTAGGATGTAACGTAAGCTTTTTGAACTGTGAGAGTTTTACACTTTCTTCGTAAGTAGTATACGGAAGGCGGTCTGGCGGAAGCTAGATATTTAACTTCATAACTTATTAAATATGGATATTTTTTTCACACAAACGCATCGCTTTACTTCAGAAGATCTCTATTAACCCCGCGGAGCCGTGTGGAGTATGTTTATGATGGATGGATGTGGACGGAGACACTTTCTTCAGCTCATAACCGTTTGGTAACACTTACTGTCATTATAAAGCTTGGATGCATCAGGATATTTATTCATATAACTTCGATTGTGTTCATCAGAAAGAAGAAAGTCATATACACCTAGGATGGCTTGAGGTTGAGTAAAGCTTGGGATAATTTTCATTTGAAAAAGAAATAATCCTTTAACAGAAATTCTCAGGTCACAATGAGCAGCAGAATGCCTGACAAAGTCTATCCCAATCCAGCCACAATAAAGGCATTATATAGTGCTTATAATAGGCTGTACATGAACTGAAAGGTTGATTTTCAGGCGGAAATTCACAAAATTGCATGTCTCCTTTTAGAGCAAATTATTTGAGTGTGACTGATCCATTCCACTAGGTGGCAGCATTTCTGCAGACCAAGTTCATTAATAACCTCACATTTAAGAAAAGATTCCCACTCCTTTATTCACTCGGCTACACCGAGTTAAAGACATGCCCTTGGGGAGACTAGTATATCCCGGACATGCTACCAAATCAACTTTAAAGACAGGAGAAAATGAAAAGACATTAGTTCAACTGTGTAAAGGAGGATAAAAGCCACCAGTCGAGAGGATGAGGGGAAGAGATGGGCAGCAGAGGAGGACAGCTGAAGGGTTTCTTTCTAATTCTGTCTGTTCTTGCCTGAAGATACAGTCCGTATTGTATTTCATGGGGAACTAGTGCTGATAAGGAGATAGGGCTCCTTTTGTTTTAATTTGAAACCCAATGCTGGAGCCGTCTGTGGCATAAGTGCTGCGTGCTTCTGCTAATTTGTTTCAGACTCATTTAACACGACTCGACTTTAAGCTTCACAAAAGGAGAGGGCAGGCTGGTCAGCCCTCGCCTTTGACAAAACACTTCCAGACAAACGCGCTCTCTAATTAAACACACACACATATTGACACACAGACAGATCTGCACATGCAGATGCACACCGGGAGTAAGTGAAGATGTAAATGGTTATGACCTGTTGTGAATAGAGAACAGGAACTGGTTCAAAGCGATCGAGACAAACACAGAAGGTCCTTATTTTTATTTGGCTAAATAAAGGAGATCGGTAAGTGGCGAGATGACCAGACACATGACTTGGGCAAAGACTAAGTGGCGAGATATTTAGAAGAATGTTTGTAACCAAGCAGATCTCGCCCCCCATTGACTACCATAGTAGGATAGTCAATGGGGGGAGAGAGATCTGCTTGGTTACAAACAATCTTCCAAATATTTTCCTTTGTGTACAGCAGAACAGAGAAATTAACCGCTGTAGTCACATGGACTATTTTAATAATGTCTTTACTATCTTTCTGGGCCTTAAAATTTGTTGTGACGTTGCTGTGTATAGGGGGGTCAGAAAGCTTTTGGATTTCATCAAAAATATCGTAATTTTTGTGTTCCGAAGATGAGCGAAGGTCTTAGGGGTTTGGAACAACATGACGGTGAGTACTTAATGACAGAATGTTCATTTTTGGGTGAGCTAACCCTTTAAAGACTAAATGTTAAAGGTGATAAATAAGGCTCCACTTTGAATGATGACACACTCTTGTTGTAACAGGACTAAAAATGCAGGTGACACATAAGTCACGCCACCCGTGTTAGTGTGGGTGCTGAAAGACAGTGTGATAAAAGACAGAAAGTACACTATTATAAAGGAGGACCGCCCATACCCGTCAACACTTTTTCTAGGGAGTCTCCCCTGTATTTCACACCCATCTCCCGCCCCCTTACATTTGTTATTTCTCTCGGGAAACTCCCATGACTTGTATGTCCCAAACCTCGNTTATATATATATATATAATAATTATATTATTATATTATTCCAAGGTTGTCCAGTTGCCAGATCTTGTGTGAAACGCATCCTACTCACACAATCGACACATCATACAAATTTCAACCCATTTGTAACCTCAACCTGGCAGCCTACAACCAGTTGCGCTGTTGTCTGCGCAGATAGTAGACGTGGGAAGCTGAATTAAGCATCACTGTTAGAAATGGAAGAAGAAGGTGATGCTCCAGCGAAAAAACCCCAAAACAAAATATAGGCCTACATGTAAGGGATAATGTACATCCAGCCAGTTGTTATCACAGAATAAACCCCGACAAGGTGATCAGGACCCTGAAACGGAGCGGAGGGGTCTTGCATCAGCCTGAAGGGGGTTTATTCTGCGATAACAACCGGCTAGATGTACATTATCCCGCTTATTACACGGCTGCTTGCCACATAAGTAAATAATTAGACATGAAACATTAATCTGAGACTAAATATTTCATTAGCTCTTTAAATGCAAAGCTTCCATGGAAAGAGCAGTTGCTAGCAAGCGGCAAGTTCAAACTTGACGAACACAAGAGATTACACGGCATTTCACAACATAAATGATTATGGGGATAAGAGATTTGATCTGAGATTAAACTGATTTAAAATCGTACCTGTTTGTCATCTTATAATCCATTAAAGTGAACAAAACAACAGTCGCAAAATGGCAGCAGCTGCGTTTGTATGAAACAGAGCGCGAATCCGCGATACCACATGACATGATTAAATAACTCTACACAAATATTGATTTGACTGCGTTTTAATATTTTATTAGCTCGCCAAACGCAAAACTTCCATGAGGAAATTTTTTTACTAGTAAGCGTATAGTGCTGCAGACTTGAGCCTGTGTTATCTATTTTTAGCGGTTGTTATCAGGGAATAACATACCCCTGGATGGCGCGATTGACCAATCAGAATCAAGTATTCCACAGAGCCGTGTAATAACTAAATTTCACAACAGGTGGACGGAAGAGTTAAATTTCATATCTCGAAGCCATATCGGAAATGGCCACGCCTTTTGCAAAGTGTGTCGCACTGATTTTAATATCGGACACGGTGGGAAAAATGACGTTAATCACAATGGCACAATCACACACACCGGCCATTTCGACCTTCATCACTAAGGGATGGATGAAGGCAGAAACCATGTTACAGGTGGAACTGAAAATGGCAATGTTGATTGATTGCAAAGAAAAAATATTCCTTTTTTCATTTTGTGATGACTTCAATGCTAGTGTTGCAGGCATGTTCCCTGATTCTGCCATAGCTAGAAAATATTATTATCATAATAAAGTGACTTAATTCTTATTAATTATGTATTATGCATTCATTTATGTGTATTTAGCCTGCCTCTCCCGGTACCCAAATGTTGACCGTTATGGGATCACCACATGTTTTAGAGTGTAACCCTGGTGTTGGTGAATATACCCCCCACCCCCTCACACACAAGGAACTAGGGTACTTTAAGAGTGCCGCTTTAAGCCCCACCGAGTGCGGAGCTTTGAGGAACAGTCTAAGCCCCCTCGTCCAAGCCCTGCTCCCTCATGAATATTAATGACGACGGCCGTGCTTTAATCTGCCTGATCCCCGCACTGCTGCCGCCGCCCTGATAGCGAATCTAATTATTTGGTCTGATATTAACCAGCCCCCTCCCTCTCTACTCCTTACACAAGCACGCCATCAGGAAAAGAGGTAGATGCACCTTTCCACGCACACACAAACACACACACTTGTGCACCACCATCATACCACAACACCCTTAACACACTCTCACAGTCAAGCCTGGTGCATGCCACTCGCAGCGTTATCGTTCTTAAAAACACCCTCCACTCGCTCTGATAAAAGTTGAATGCAAATGATTCTTGGATGATTTTCGTTTCTCATTTTGTCTCCTTTCGGTATGGGAAAAAAAAATCACCGTCTCATTAAAGAGAGAAACAGGGCTGTATCTCTCTGTGACCCTACAGTATGACCCCCCTGAGTCAAATCCATCCAGGTTTACAGAGCCAATTAAAACCCATCAAACTGACTGAATTCATCTTCCAGCAGCCAAAGGACAGTCCAGTCTTTCTGACAATCTTAGAAATCATCATTTATGCGTCTCTGGAACGCACCCTCCATATGCTTCACATGTAAATGTTTAACGCATTAAACAGTGTGCAAATACACTAAAACCGATGCTCATTATGATAGTGTGGAACAAGGTTTTAAAAGATGTTTGCTCAAGATATGACAGTATGTATCTGACAATGTGTAATCCTGCAGTGGTCTGTGATGCAACACTTGCAGGAGGTGAAAAAAAATGAAAGAGTCATTGTTAAATGAGGCACCCTGTCAGTGTTAATTGTCTCAATTTACTGAGATTACTGAAGAAAAATGTTTGTTGACTTGGCAATAATGAATATGAGAGGGAAAAGATTAATCAAAACTATAGTTCAACAAAATTATGACAAAAAGAGAAGAAATTTATAAAAAAAGGATCTATAATCCAGTCATAGTACGTTGGGGATTGATATGCTGTAAAGGCCAATTCAAGCCGCACAGACAAACACCAACAACAAGTTGGCCATTGGATTTAGAATTCTATGAAAAATAACTGTCATGTTCACACTGCCCCAACAGACACTGACAAATGCTGACTGAACATGTTCAGTTGGGTGAAAACAAACCCTGACCAACGCAACAGACACCAATAAGGGTAACTAATCTGACAAAACCCAACAAACGTGTTTGTTGGCGTTTTCTTTGCAGTGTGAATTGGCTTTAACTGAAAGAGCAAAACAGCAGTAAACCAAACTGCTTTACTAGCAGGCTAACTAGCTCATTTAAAGGGTTAGTTCACCCAAAAATGAAAATAATGTCATTTATTACTCACCCTCATGCCGTTCCACACCCGTAAGACCTTCGTTAATCTTAACACGTATCTTTACACAATTTAAGATATTTTTGTTGAAATCTGATGGCTCAGTGAGGCCTCCATAGCCAGCCAAATGGCATTTCCTCTCTCAAGATCCATTAATGTACTAAAAACATATTTAAATCAGTTCATGTGAGTACAGTGGTTCAATATTAATATTATAAAGCGATGACAATATTTTTGGTGCACCAAAAAAATAAAATAACGACTTATATAGTGATGTCCGATTTCAAAACACTGCTTCATGAAGCTTCGGAGCGTTATGAATCAGCGTATCGAATCATGATTCGGATCGCGTGTCAAACCGCCAAACTGCTGAAATCACGTGACTTTGGTGCTCCGAACCGCTGATTCATAATGCTCCGAAGCTTCATGAAGCAGTGTTTTGAAATCGGACATCACTATATAAGTTGTTATTTAGTTTTTTTGGTGCACCAAAAATATTCTCGTCGCTTTATAATATTATTATTGAACCACTGTACTCACATGAACTGATTTAAATATGTTTTTAGTACCTTTATGGATCTTGAGAGAGGAAACGTCATTGCTGGGTATGCAGGCCTCACTGAGCCATCGGATTTCAACAAAAATATCTTAATTTGCGTTCCGAAGATTAACGAAGGTCTTACGGGTGTGGAACGACATGAGGGAGAGTAATAAATGACAGAATTTTCATTTTTGGGTGAACTAACCTTTTAAACACATCAATACAGTTAAACATTTTGGGGTCGGGTCAGTAAAATTTTTTTATATCTCTTTTAGTCTCATGTTCTTCAGCAAAGCTGCATTTATTTGATCAAAAATACAGTAAAAACAGTAATATCGTGAAATATTATTACAATTTAAAATACTGGGTTTCTATTTGAATATATTTGATGGTAAAGCTGAATTTTCAGCATCATTACTCCAGTCTTCAGTGCCACATGATCCTTCAGAAATCAGTCTAATATGCTGATTTGCTGCTCATTGATTATCATCAATGTTCAAAACAGTCGTGCTGCTTAATTTTTGTAAAAACAGTATTACATTTTTTTCAGGATTCTTTAATTGATAGAAAGTTCAAAAGAACAGCATTTATTTGAAACAAAAATATTTTCTAACATTATAAATGTCTTTACTGCCACTTTTGATCAATTTAATGCAAATTAACTATAGTGTTCATTATAGTGAGAATAATCACTGATATCCACAACATTAACCTAATATTACAACTTCAATGTGTAAAGAAAATGACTAAGTTACAAAGTGTGTCAAAGTGTGTAAGTATACATACCTTATTTAGTGCAACATACTAAACAGTCTCTAAAACAGAAAATGAACACAAGCCTCTAAAACAAACAAACTGTAAAACAGCATCGTAACCAGGAATTCTGGGCCCCTTTCCTGACAGAAAATACATTGAATTAATTATACTGGATCCTACATCAAACCTGCTGGCCCACTGAATCATTCCCACATTTAACACCATCACTCACAGCCGACTGAACTAAATTAAAATTATATGCCAAAAATGGATACAATACAATTAAATATTAACATAATTTAACAGATATGTTTGTCAAAAGAAAAACTTCAATGACTAAAATGAAACCTAACCCTGCTCCCACTGTATGTTTCTTCAGTACCAGTGTCCTCTCTACCTCTCTTTCTCATTTTTCTGCTTTTTACTCCAGCGTTATCTTCTTCTGTTCCTGTTTCTCTACTATCTCCACCTTTATCCCTCTCCTCATCTGTCCATATCCCTCTTTTCATGCTCCGCCACACTCTTTGTCTCCATCTCCTTCTCGCTATCTATTCCTCTCCATATCTCTCCACACATCCCTTTCTCACTTTTCCAACCTCTTCTCCCAATCCTATCCCTCCGTCTACCCCTCTCTCTATCTCCTTTCCACAGGAAATGGTTTCTTTCCCAAAAGGGGGGTAGAAAAGGGGTTCATACTGTCCCAAACAAAGAGGTCAGTGTGTGAATCCTCCAAAAATACAGAGAAGAAAAGGAAGGGCGATAACAATCAGAAACCTTCTCTCATCCGCCTCTCTCACACACATATCCTTTTTTCCCCTCTCCTTTTCTCCATCTTTCTCTTTTTTCAGGCCTCGTTCGCACACATCCAACTGAAAGCACTTACGCACATATATTCCTATGTATGAACCCAAAGCAAATAGCAGCACATCTCCGCATACACATCCCTCCAGAAAACAGCATCCAGGTGAGATGAGCAGCATGCAAATGACATGTAAAAATAGGAAACTGTGATACTTAAAAAGGTGCGATAAGAGATTTGAAAATGAGGCACTCTTGGAAAGCGGGCTCCTGATCTGCCGGTGATCGGCCTCGGAGATAGCGGAAGGTTCCCTCTCTCCACTCCCCACCCATCCTATCTTTCTTTGTCATTTTCTCCACTGTAAAGCCTGCAAATCCAAGTACATGACGATCAAACGTTAACCGTACGTCTTTGCACATATCTGAAGTGATGAGTGTTGTTGCTTCCCACAAAAATATATATGTGTGTGTGTGTGTTTTTATATATATATATATATATATATATTATTATACATATNTATGTATAGTTCTGTCATTAAACTCTAGATGGCACAGGCTCATGGTTCTAACGCAAGCTGATAATTACAGAGTTAACAACTTGGTACAAGCTGATTGGTCCATGTTGTATCTGCATTTAAATTAATCTTCCGAGAGTTGTCACTTCTTTTGAACTTTCTATTTATCAAAGAATCCTGGAAACATTTTTTATCATGATTTCCACAAAAACATTAAACAGCACAACTGTTGTACACATTGATAATAAGAAGAAATGTTTCTTAAACACCATATCAATATTTTACTGTTTTTTCTGTATTCTGAAAAAAATCCATTAGATATTATCTTGTTTTCAAAGATATATATCATAAATTGTTTAATTTTTTACTGTGTGCATGAGGAAGCTTCGCTTAAAGGGATAGTTCAACCAAAAATGAAAATGTTATGGTTTTTTTGCTTCCTCCCAGGGCATCCAAGATGTAGGTGACTTTGTTTCTTCAGGAGAACACAAATGATGATTTTTAACTCCAACCGTTGCGGTCTGTCAGTCGTATAATGCATGTCAATGGGAACTCCATCTATAAGAGTCAAAACTATAAGAGTGTGAGGTCTAAATGCACTCTGACGCCGGAAGTGATCTCTCGCACTCATTGACGTATACGCGCGAGAGATCACATCCGTCATCAGAGCGCGTTTTCAGACCTCACACACCGGATGCTCAAGGCAGTTGGACATAGTGGTGTATTAGAGGTAAAAAATTATAAAAATACAGTTTGGTTTCTCGCACAAACCAATCGTTTCGTGTCTTAGGACATCAATGTGTCGTCACGAGCCACAGGGTTTAATTTGGATTTGTCTGTGCATGTTTTTTTTTACTCTTATAGATGGAGTTCCCATTGACATGCATTATACGACTGACAGACCGCAACGGTTGGAGTTAAAAATCATCATTTGTGTTCTACTGAAGAAACAAAGTCACCTACATCTTGGATGCCCTGGGGGTAAGCAGATAAACATAAAATTTTCATTTTTGGGTGAACTATCCCATCTTAATGCCTACGATTTCTGTGAAAACTCTCCTGTTTTTAACAGGTCCTTTTGCATTGATAATCACTTTGAGCTGGCTGTCTTATGTTTTATATATGTATTTAATTAAAAAGTGAGGTTTGTGGTTAATATAAAAAGAGGTAAGAAAAATGACATTTTCTAAAAGGTTTAATCTAACAAAAATATTAATATTTACATAAAAAAAAAGATTTTAACTATTTTATTGAAAAACAAAACAAAAACAAAAGATTTTTTTGTAAATGTAAAAAAAAAACAATTAAAAAAAAAAAACTTTCAACCTTACACTTTATGCCTGTTTTGTTAAATTCTCTGCACTATTTTTAGGTCAGTTTCTCTACTTTGAACATCTTTTGATGTTCCAACCAATTCCGCTACATTTCTGCACCTCTATGGGTGGAGAGCAGAGAGGTCCACAGGTGCCAATGTGTGATGCTCTCAATTGGACTCCCATTTGAAGCTTGACTTGCTTTCCCTTTTATCATTATGCAGATAATTGAGAGGGCCAATAATTAAGGGTATTCATGCATTCCTTTCAGGGAAAAGCATGTGTAGCGAGGGGTAACTCTCTGAGATCACTCTACTGACAGATGTAGATAAACCAGAGATTGGGATGAGGGTAAACAAACCCTGTTGGTGCAAGGAAGAAGGGTGGGCGAGAGAGGAAAAAGAGAAAGATGAAGAGCGCTCACCTTCACGTGTCCTTTGTGGGGTGGCAGAGAGGGGGGAGAGCGGGGCTCCCCCTAAAAAAGTGGGCTGGAGAGCAGTGGGTGGCGGGGCTTATCTGAGCAGTTCTCCTGGAGAGATTATTGAGGGATTAGTTGGGACGCTTGTTTCTAAAACATGATGAAAAGGCGCACGGTGCATGATAACGCTTTGAACTCCCCACCCGCTACCATCGTGCCTTCGGGCGGCGTTCCACGAAATAACAGGAGAGGCGAAGTGGAAAGAACAATGGCGACGTGGTAGTGGAAGTCGTTCTGCGCTTGTTTGCAACTAGCGAACATTTTTTTTAACCACCAAAAGGCTGACTGACAGTTCTGCTCATGTCAACATCAAAAGTAGGCTAATCACAGGATCAATGATATGTCCTTACATGTTTACAGTACAATGATTACACAGAAAAATATTGTATTATAATATATTAAATATATAATACTTTACCGTTCAATTTTTTTTTGAAGAAATGTATACTTTTATTCAACAAGGATGCATTATTGATCAAAGGCTAAATTAAAGACTTTTGTTACAAAAGATTTCCATTTCAAATAAATGCTGCTCTTTCGAAAATGTATCATGGTTTCCATAAAAATATTAAGCAGTTATTACAACTGCTTTCAGCATTAATAATAATAATAATAATGTTCTTGAGCAGCGAATCAGCATATTAGAATGATTTATGAAGGATTATTAATAAATTACATTTCAAAAGATATTAAAATAGAAGACAGATATTTTAAATTGTTATATTTAACAATATGACTGCTTGCACGATCATAATAAATTCAGACTTGGTGAGCATTATAGACTTATTTCTTTCAAAAACATTAATAGTGTATATTATAACAAAAACTATATAATAGATACAATTACATAATATATTTATATCCATAAATCTGATAATATTTAGTGAAGATGTTTTGATAAAAAAAAACAAGTGTCCTTCCAAACATTATACAGTGATCCTAAAAAGTATTAGAACACTTTTGGACACTTAAAAATGTCAATGTAATTGCATTAGGAAACAAAATAACAAATCATGTCCATCTGTAAACAAAACAGGGCTAATCTTTTTGGCAATTACTTTTAAATGGTTTTGAGGTGATTTTAGTGCATGTTAGAAGTCAGTTTCCCTCAAATTCAGTCTCTTGGTTTATGTAATCCTACTGTCATTGTTTACATTGTTTAATGTCTATTAAAAAAAAGGTGTGTGCATAACGGTTATTTTACAATGGAAACTTATGTAACAGTGAAAACGGATCTGTTATGGAAAGTGTCAACCATCCCAATGAAGACACCTGGACATACAGAGATGACTGTTCATATAAGCTTTTTCAGTCTTTGAGTTATCAAAGACATATTCAAATAGATAACATGCTATGGTGGTTTCTGTAAATATGCAAATTTAAAGATTTACATAAAACAGCCAGCTCAAAGAGATAATCAATAATAAAAGGACCTGTTGGACCAGGAGAGTTTTCACAGAATTTGTAGGCGTTAAGATGTTAAGAGAAGCTTCTCTTAACATCTTAACGCTAGAGCTGCTCGATTATGGCAAAAATCATAATCACGATTATTTTGGTCAATACTAAAAATTACAATTATTTAATATGATTATTGGTGGGCGATATGATCAAAGTCTTATTTCATGATATGAGTCATTTTAGATAAAAGTTTAGTAAAATTTCACAATTATCAATAGGCTACTTCAGAAAAAAATAATAGTAGGTTAACTAATGTAGCTAAGTAAAAGGTCCTCAAAACGGAAGACAAGTTAGAGAAGACAAGTAAACAGTCAGCAATACAATAAGAACAAAGAAACTAAACATTTTCAGGAAGACGTATTAACAGTAGTATTCAGATAAGTAATAGCCTACAACAGAACTTGAATAAAGTATTCAAATGTAAAATAACACTGCATAGCCTTCACTGTATAAATATAGATTAATTGATTTTATCTTTGTCTTTTGTTGTTTGATTAACATTAATGACTGCAGCAGGTTTATTAGGCAACTGTCACTTTAAGAGCTGCACGGACCCAATATACTGTTACACATGCGTTTGACAATTTAATATCAGGCATATCCCGCAGTTTAGCAACAGTAGACTGCATTTTACAACTCACTTATTCAGCTGATCTGGATGTTAAGTTTGGCTTGAAGAATGAAAGCGCACCGCATTGTGGCAGCGGCACAATAATCACTTTACCTCGATTATCTTGTTTTTCTTTTATAATTGTTGGAAGCCAAAATCTAAAAATCAATTACGATTAATCGCACAGCCCTACTTAATGCCTACTAAATCCTCATGCGCACAGTAAAAATAAACAAATCATGAATTACCAAAACCAACACAATTCAGTATGAAAGTGTATTTTGTAAGAAATGCAAAACCGTACTTGATTTCAACTAATTTACAAATAGCTCACTTTGCTTTAACCCAACCCATTTCTTTTTTTTAAAACTTGCATCTTTATTGGAGTTTTATAATAACAACAAAATAAAATAATAAAAAATAAATAAAAAATACAAATAAAATAAAAAATATATATATAACCTACATTGAACCAAATCAAATGAGGCCAAGGGGGGAGGTATCTAGTACAATTGAAACAAAATAAGTCAAATTGTGATCTTTGGAAACACTGAATAATAAACCATACATATACAGTACTTCTACCAACCCAACCCATTTCATGTCTCACAGTGTCTCAGATTAAACTCTAGGACAGGGAGACCAAGAAGTACACGAGCGCAGTCGTGACAGGGCGGACCCTGATGCAGAGTGACCCCAGCAGCTCCAGACTCAGGAGGATGTGGAGGGACGGCGAGAGATGCCGTAGGAATGTGAGATTCGACACACTATCTCTGCCAGATACACACTCCTTCAACGAAGAGATAGCGGAGTGAGAGCAAACGCGATAGAATGCGAATGTGAAAGTTCTGAGCCGAAAATCATCAACAAAGCCCTGCCTCGATAACGAGATTTTTTTTTTTTTTATAAAAGAGAGAGAGAAAGAGGTAAGGAGAGAGATTAGGAGGAGGTGAAGGAAAGGTGCAGGGAGGGGAGGGCGCGCGGGGTGCGCGGCCTTAGAAATTCTCATAATAAATGAAATCTTAGAAATGAGAGCCTATCAAGTAGAAATCAATCACTGGGGTTTGTTGTCCAAGAGGATGGCGCCATGCTGAGATAAAAGAGAAGCGTCCGTCTGGGGGGTGGGGGGTCTAGCCAATCTCGTGCAGGAACGGCCGAGCGCAGTTCAGGGGAAAAAAAGATGACACTCGCTCAAGACCTGCACTTCCATTTGCATACACCCATACTCCTGTGGATTACTCCTCACTTTGAATCAGTGCAAAGCAGACGTCCGCCTATTCATCCTTAATTTAATAGGTTAGCGCCAAGGGGGGTGAATGATAAATTCAATCCTGTTTTACTTAATACACAATACATTTCACTGAATACCTACTCCTGAATCAAAAACATGCAACATTTTGTATGCATCCATCTTATATGGAAATCAGCCCAGCGAGGAACTTTGCCTGTGTGTAAAAGTGTGTACTGGTGTGTGTTATCTCTAAAATGTTTGAGAACATGGTCTGAGCCAGGAAACCTCTCCCAGAGCTGACATCACATGACCTAGAGCACATGACTGATACTCTAATACAACACAAGTCTACAGTATATGCTAACGTGTCAAAAAACACTTGATATTAGCAACTCCAATATTGTAATAACATGTTGTTTGTTTCTAACTGTAATGTTAAAGTTATGATTGAACAGAGGTGAGATAGGAATCTTAACCAAATATCCTCATGACATGATCGATGAACCCTTCATATCACTCTTACCTCATTTGCAGGTCCATCTGTGGTCTCTCCTGATTGGATGCTGCCAGAAAACGGACCCCACACAGTGTCACCTGACAGGTCTCTTAGGGCCAGGACCTTGAAGTCATCAGCACTGCCGCTTTGCATAAGATCATCTGTTTACACACAGTGGGAGAAAGAGTGTAAATATATCAGAGCAACCATTAAAAGAAGGAGTGTTGGTTTGTTTTTTGGTGATTGCTAAGGTGATAGCTAGCAAAAGAAGATATTTTGAAGAATATGAGTAACCAATTAAATTCATACAGGTTTGGAACAACTTCAGGGTGAGTAAATAATGAAAGATTTTTCATTTTTGGGTGAACGATCCCTTTAAGTAGGGAAGCATCAATATAAAAATTCTAGCTGATAAGCTGCTAATTTTCTTCATGTTATGAACGATAACCAATTCATGGTCGCTATTAAAGTTTTGTCAAAATAAATAAAAAATAAAACACTAAAAAATGTTACAAATGAAATTAGACATCATAACAGTATAATGTACAGTATAAAAAAATCATTTGGAGATAACATTTAACAGTGTTATTAAATTTGTAGTCTCTAAAGATAACTTTTAGTGAGAATTAGATAATGCCAAAGATAAATCTATGTAAATCTATGTAAATGTAAAAAAAAAATTCAATATATCGATAAATAATTAAAATGAAAAAGAAAAATTAATCATTTAACTGTTATTAATTTTGAAGTGTTTCTAAAGATCAACTTTAAGTGAGCATTAGATAATCCTAAAAGTATATCTAAATAAAAAAAAAAATCAAAAAATATCTAGGAACCAGAATACCAGAGACTTGAAGGCTGGCTCTTTCGTCTTCATCGGGCCAACAAGCAACAACCTAGCAACCACATGTGTAAAAACCACTCAGAACACCTTAGCAAACCATATCTATTTCAGTCTTTATCCTTATTGACTATCAATTCGAAAACAGACTACCAAGTCTAGTACCACTAGGGGGAGTTTGGCGCTCACCGAGCAGTGACACTGGACCAAAACAGGGACAACTTCTGTACTTCCTATTATAGATAAGTGCAGTGTGATGGGAGTCAAGGCTTTGGTGAGTCACAAACGCAGGTCTAACACAGGAACAAACACAGGCTCCACAAATAGAGATATGGAACAGCTAACACAATACCCAACCGTTCACTCAACCTAGTATTTATGCTTTAAATATACATTTATTAGAAAAGCTCTTCCGCACATGTCCTCTCTACAGTTGGTATTGGTAACTTCAAAAGTAGAGTCACTGGAGAGGCCGACCTGTGGCGGTGCTCCAGTCCATTCCAGCATCTTCAACCCAGTGCAGCTCTGTTTAACTACCCCCTCCCTTTAGCCCCCCCACCAGCCTCGCTTTTGGGGGTCGGGCTAAAGTGCTGGGGCCGATAAGAGTGTTTGTCTAACACTCTCCATGTCAAAACACTCATCTATCTTCTCTGTATCTATCCCCACCAGAGAACAACAGACAGACGCTGATAAAATGGCTTTCCCACAGCCAAGACGTGGAGCGGGGGAGGGCGTGAGGGAGAGAGAGGGCAACGGGAGTGAGAGAGAAGGGTACATAGGTGGAATGGGACGGATGCAGGACAGAAACACATCACCGAGTGAGAAAGAGACTTACCAGAAAATATCACAAGGCAGTATTAAATGATTAGTTATAAATCAGTCAGTGGTGGGTTTGGTTTGATATTAATGAGAGGTTAGGCCTCTATCAGCAGTCTAAAGTCCAGTGTTGTACATCCGCAGCACAGAGTCAATGACTCCTATCTACTGTATGCCTTCTAATCTAAGCCCAGCATCAGTACCCACCCTGACCTCTCACATGACCCAATCTTATCACTACAGCAGCCATTATTACAAATACACTATCACTGGCATAATTCCTACATAAGCAATTCCTACACCATCTGTGCTCAGCAGATGGTGACTGCCAACAGGTAGATTTTCAACAATAAAATTTCAGGTGTCTGAATAAGTGAATCCAACGGAAAAAGGTCCAGGTAAACAATAACAAGCAAACAAACAAAACAAAACAAAACAAAACAATATGATTTCCTAACCCTTTCGATTCCTGCAAATTTTACTGACAATTAAAGGTGCAGTGTGTGAATTTTAGCGGCATGTAGCGGTGAGATTGCGAACTGCAATATAGAGAAGCTACAGTGGCAAACACAGGACAAAGATGTCATCGTCGGAGACAGCAGAGAGTAGCCAGTCAAGCAAACATGCTCAGTAGAGCAGTTTGTCTATTTAGGGCTACTGTAGAAACATGCCAGTGCAAAATAGCGGCTTAACATGTAAGGGGACCTGCGGTGTACGTAGATAGAAATGGCTCATTCTAAAGGTAATAAAAACATAACGGTTCATTAGTAAAGGTCTTTACACACCACTGAAAACATAGTTATGTATATTATATTGCATTTCTGTCAATAGATTTTCTTTAATTTTACACATTGCAACCTTTAAGCACATTTTACCCAAAAATCTCAATACCAGATGTTTGTTTTTTTGTTTTTGCAATTTCTTATACTCTCAAAAGTGATTCTATACAAAATCCCAGTAAAGCAATGACAAAAAAAAAAACTCCAATTATCCAATTAATAGCACAGACTACTTCTACTGATAATAATAATCATTATATAATTTGACATTAATAATAGGTATTATACGTATTAGTAATACATAAAAAATAATGATAATATTAGTTGCTATACATAACGCAATATATAAAATGTATATTATATATATATATATATATATATATATATATATNACATATACATATATACACACACACATATATATATATATATATATATATATATATACACACATATATATTATAAAAATGTTGTCATTTTTAACATAATGTATTGAAGTGGACATGAAACGTAAGTTGAGAGAGTCTTTTTTTTTCCCCCCTATTGTGGTGTATATGTGACAAAATGGCATGTACAAGAAAAAAATGTAGGGTGGGACTTGATTTTGTCCATTGGGAATTGATTGGATGGTTGGATTGTTGCAGCTTGCCATTGGTCAATATCATGTGAGTGACAGCTTGCCCACCCTCATGCCAGTAGCACGTAAACAGAGAAGAGGATCAATGTTGCTGCAAGAGGGAGGGGAAGTTACTTAAATTAAAGATAACAAGAGCATGTGCTTTTTTTTCTTTTTTTTAATTATGATGTGCATGGATAAATCATTTAATAAATACTGCATTATTTAATAAAAATAGGAATTGTCAAATTTGATTTCATGGTAACTTTAAGTACACAGTTCTGCCACACCTTTCCATCAAGTTAATTGTTTTCAGGGCATCTGCTGGACAATTTACAACCCTAACCCTCGTGAACAACCCAAACACCTCCTCTCTAAAGACCAAGAAGTCTTATCTTCAAAACCCTACCATTTTCCCACACAATACACCGACACAATTGTGACGCTGCCCTTGTGTTGGGCCATAGCAACTCCCCTACAATAACCCCATCAACCTTATCGATAGCTCTGAGTGACCGGTTTCCAAAAATGTACGTCGCCCTTATCGATAGCGATGAGTCCACACAGCTCTTATCAATAGCTCTACACACTTGCAGTGTCCACACAGCGCCTTATCAATATGCCTGCCTCCGCAGACACCAAAGTAGCCGGTGTTCTATATAAAAAAAGAAAATCACCCCATCATTAACCCAACACCATCAGACAAAACACAGAGAGAAAGAAAGAACGAATGGAAAGAAAGAAAGAACGAATGGAAAGAAAGAAAGAAAGAAAGAAAGAAAGAAAGAAAGAAAGAAAGAAAGAAAGAAAGAAAGAAAGAAAGAAAGAAAGAAAGAAAGAATTCAGCTGCATATCATACAAGAGGAAAATGTTCTACAAAAGAGCAATTCTCAAGCAGCAGCAATGTGGTAAACACCCTGAAGGCAACACAAATCACTCCATGGTGGGAGCTGAGAAACCAGTCGTACTCACAGTTATCACAGCCACACACTTCCTTTAAAGGAGGATTCACCTTAGCTCAACTAAAACCAAACAATAATACAAAATTTCCTGCTTATAACGACCAATTCTCAATTAACATAACATAGTCTTGCTTTACTTCTCATATCATTTGCATGCAAGTATACATGACTGGGTTGTTGTTCACAGTTATGGGAAGACAGACAGATGAAAGTTGGTTATAACCATAAAATGAGGCAAGTAATTTACAGTCACACAGATTCCAGTGAAAAGCGGTTACTGATGGGCTGTGGCTTTAACTTTTTTCACTGGGAGTTGTATGTATAATACACACAGACACGCACACATATAGAGGGGAAATGAATAAACAGTTGCAGAATTGCATCACGCAAACATCCCAGATTTTGCAATCATTGTGCAATCATTACCTGCTGCAGTATTACTATTACTTTTGTATTATTACTACTATTACTAGTGAATCTGATGCTCAAACAACTAGGGAATGTTATATGTATGTAATATTCAATATTTAGCCTAATTTTGCATGTGCCATTTCCTTATTTTTACATCAAGGTCGCATTTGCCATTATCTAATACTCACTTAGATCTTTAAAACCACTAATAATTGAATCATTTTAAGTTTATTTGTACATATTTCTGTAAATATTTATTTCTAGATTCACTGTTTCCTTGTAAAAACCATCGGGTGTATTTTCTTCAAGATAATGAGATGCTAAAAAGCATTAATTCCAATCTGTCTCTGCCTGATTCATCTCGTCACACAAGTTATCATCAGTATCTGAACCCATTTATTTTACTTATTTTTTATTTATTTAAATTTAACACTTAGGTTACATACTCTTTTACATACTCTAAACAACATTAATAGGGATACGTAACAGTAATGTTTAGAAAATCAAAATAATATCAATTTTTCGAGATTTTCTTCAAGACATTATAATGTTGTGATATCTAAATTCACCAGTAGCATTTAAAATTATGTTAATTTAATTAGACAAAATAGCCAATTTATCCGTTATTAGACATAACATGAGAAATTATTTTAGGCTGTTTAATATTAATAGTATCCACCAGAATTTGAACATCAATGCATCCCTAAAAACAATGCATGGAATTTATCAACATTATTCATTCTTAGTGATTTCTCCTCTCAATATATTTTGATTTTTGACTGGTAACAGCTTCATACTTAATTTCCCTTTTAGCTTTAACCTTATCAGATATGTTCCTGAAAAACACTCAATATGAGTCCAACACAAACAAGCATCCTCATATTCTCATAACGACAAAATTGAGTGAGTTCATCTTTTTAAAGCTCCAGTGACTCGCTCCTCTTTATTGGATAAAAAAAGCAAGTAGTTATCCAGTCGGCCCCAATTCAGGTTTCCGTGGCTCCTTTGGCTTCTCTATCAGGACTAATTGATTTTTAAAAAGACTATTGTTGATATCAAATGAGCAGATCGCTCCGTGGCCATTGATTTTTTGACACAGTACAACAGGAAATCTTTATCAGAGCCACACTCCGACCCTACGCTAATAGGTGGGGTTTAACCTCTGCTGAATGACAAATCCCACACTTTCCTAACCCACTGAGAGTGAAAATAGAGTGTGTAAGCGTGTTTGTCAGCGAGCATGTGTGTAACGCTAGTAGAGAAGTGGCTATTCTGTAGTTCATCAGCAGTGATCAACAATCGCACTCACACACACTCACATTCACACAACAGTCCCTGATAACTCACCCAAGCGTCCGTGGGTCAAAGAGTACGGTTGAGAAGATACAAATTTCTGGGATAGGCATCGTATATTCAGCACAGCATCATTTCCATTTTACCCTTCTTTTGCTGGGTAGAGATAAGACACCTGCGTTCGCCACTCTCATCAGATGAGCTTCAACAGAACTTTATCATTGACATTTACTACTGTTTACACAACTAATTTCTCTTAACTGTACTTCTGAACTTTTATCTGACCAACACAAGGCCTGGAAAAGAGCTGATGCCAAACAGCAAATATGCAAAGGGGTAGAGAAGATGAGCTATGCTCAAATAGAAAGCGTTCCACACTGCTGCAAAGATGTGGCTTTGAAGACACATGCCTGGAGAAACAAATAAAGACTTTGAGCTGTATGTTAGATTCCACTATGGAGAAACATTTGAAGTGCTGAAGAGAGTTTATAGTAGAAATGAAAGAAATGCAGGTCTGATGGACACAATGTGAAATATATTTAAATCTAAATTTAAATCATATTCATAGAACATACTTTTTTTAACGGACGCAAAGTACCATTACCATTTCGGATGCACCATTAGTCTTTACGAGGTGATGTCAACAGAAAAGGAACAGGAAGTTTGAGGGAAACATATTGAAGGGTTTATCCTTTATTTTATGGGGGCAAAAACTAGGGTTTAGTTACTTCACAGTCATGAAATATGAATTGCTATAAAGGGACATTAGTTTTTTGGAGAGCTTTTGATTGGACAAAAATCGGTGTAGTGCAGGATGAGTCATCAATATTCGTGGTACATTTTCCTCCATGAGAAACTATGTAAATTTTAAATGCGTATAAATCTGCTTACAGCTTTCCTGTAGCTCAGTGGTTAGAGCATGGCACTAGCAATGCCAAGGTCACGGGTTCGATCCCAGGGATTGCACATACTTCGATACAAATGTATAGTATAATGCAATGTAAGTCGCTTTGGATAAAAGCGTCTGCCAAATGCATAAATGTAAATGTAAATGTAAAAGGATTTTAGCCCACACAAGTATATAGATTAGATTTATAGCTAAAAAACACAAAACTCTTGATTACATGGGGTTTGGAAATGACGTTTAACAGGTAATACATTGCTTTAGGAGAATAGTTTTGTGTTAAATTTTTGCCCTTAACGCTGCTACTTTAATTAATTTATACATTTGACTGTCTTCTGGTTAAGAGACCATATAGATGCTCTATAATCTTCTGTATGACTGCAGGCCTGATCTTGTGTGTGTGCGTTTTCAGCTGCTTTTCCTTGTCTTCCACCACCGTTACCCTTTCACAAATTGAAAGTGAGGACCTTCCAGAAACTCGTCCTGATAATCACACATAAATTAATTAGAAAATGTTTCTTGACATTCTCGCTGCATAGACAGGGGAAAAGACTCCGGGAAAAGCCATCAAATTAATTGTACGGTATGTGACTTTGATAATTAATTCAATAATTATTTCATGTCTACTTTAGCAACTCCTTCTGGCTGGAAAAAAAGGACATTTTGATGATAGCGGCGTAAGGATTTAGATTTTGAAAGGAAAGTATTGGAAAATTACACTGAAATACAGGGTGAGAGATTTTAAACACTAAAAACTAGACTTCCGTGAGTGCAAACACACATTTGGCCAACATTTAAAATGCATGAATTATCACTGCATTAAATAAAATATCCAAATAAACAAATGGAATCTGCAAACAAATAATGCTAGACCTTTTCTCACTAACTGCTTTAAACCAACCAATCCCAAGGTGATCAAAATTTCTTTTTGCAAAATGTTTCGCTTCAAAAGTGTGTTTGTGCTATCTTTCATTACAAAAATTGCTGTTATTACCATCATTACCATTTGACTTAATACTTTATTATAATGCAAAGAAATGAATGATTTTTTAAAAGATTAGTTCACCTTAAAATGAAAATTAGCCCAAGCTTTATTCACCCTCAAGCCATCCTAGGTGTATATGACTTTCTTTTTTCTGATGAACACAATCGGCGTTATATTAATAAATATCCTGACACGTCCAAGCTTTATAATGGCAGTGAATGGGAAACAACGAGTATGAAGCTCAAGAAAGTGCATCCATCCATTATAAACATACTCCACACGACTCCAAGGGGTTAATAAAGGCCTTCTGAAGCGAAGCGATGCATTTGTGTAAGACAGAAGGCGGTCTGGCGGAAGCTAGAAATTTTACTTTATAACTTGTTAAATATGGATATTTTTCTTACACAAACGCTTCAGAAGGCCATTATTAACCGCTCAGAGCCATGTGAAGTACGTTTATGATGAATGAATGTACTTTCTTGAGCTTCATACTTCTTGTTTCCTGTTCACTGCCATTATAAAGCTCGGATGCGTCAGGATATTTATTAATATAATTCTGTGTTCATCAGAAAGAAGAAATTCATATACACCTAGGATGGCTTGAGGGTGAGTAAAGCTTGGGGTCATTTTCATTTGAAAGTGAACTAATCTTTTATGTACGGCTAAACAGTCTAAATAAAATCTGAAGGCACTGTATGTGTCGCAACAAACTACTCTATAAAAAACAGTTTGAAATAGGAAACTGTCTATGACTAAAAGACTGAAGGAAATAAATATTTAATCGATTTAATCCAACCATGAATCTAATATCAATGCAAAACAACAAAGGCCAGTTTCTTCATAATTGCCTATAAAATATTTCTCACATATTTCTCACGTTTAACTGTTTACAAGGCGCAAATGACAGATGCAAGTGGCACAAGGCCTGGTGGAGGAAAGATATAGAGCAGGAGGGAGGAAGGACAAACTGAAATGCAGGGCAGAGAAAGAGAGACAGGAAGCGGCAGGAAAGCGCAGGCATCTGATAGGGCTGGTAATCGGCGTGGCAGTGTCCCGTCTGCAGCCGCCAGTTCGTGGGCCACATGGAGCAGCTGGGGAGATAGCAGCGGGGGACGGCAGTGAGAAATGTTTCTCTAGATTAAAGCCCACACCTCTCAATCATCAACAGGGTAAGAGAGTGACAGACAGAAAGGGAAGAGTATGTTCTTAATTACAGATAAATGCCCCTTCCTACACAGTCAATCATCATTGTGTGAGCCGTACAGGGAAATGCTCACTTATTCACACACGCGGTCGTTCTAAACATTTTCATGTGACGAGTATTAGCTTGCCGTTGAGCTCCGTTTAACCACAAGTGTGGGACGATTGTCCCACAGCCCACTGTGTGCAATAAAGTTCCAGTATTCTGCAGGTGTGTGGGATGCGTGCCAAATTCAAAGACAGTGAAAAGAAAAAATACAAACTGACAAACTTAAGACACATTTGTTACTGTTCATTTATGATATAAGCTTCAACTGAATCGCCCATCAGATATACTGATTCTTGTAAAAACAACAGAAAAAAAAAGCATGCATACCCAGGGGCATCATGCACTGATTTTTTTTTAGGGGCACCAGTCGCTCTGCTGGTTCACCATGACCAAAGTGAGGAAGAAAACATTTCTTAATGAATTAAAGACATGTTAGTCCAGTAGTAGGGATGCCATTCTTAAAGGGATAGTTCACCCAAAAATGAATATTCTGTCATCATTTATTTACCCTCATGTTGTTCCAAACCTGTATGAATTTCTTTCTTCTGCTGAACACAAAAGAAGATATTTTGAAGAATATGGGTAACCAAACAGTTGATGGACCCCACTGACTTCAATAGTATGGGAAAAAATACTATGGAAGTCAATGGGATCCATCAACTATTGTGCTCACCAGAAGAAAGAAATTCATACAGGTTTGGAACAACTTGAGTGTGAGTAAATGATGACAGAATTTTCATTTTTGGGTGAACTATCCCTTTAAATTTCAGGCTGATACATATAAGTTGATTATTGTTTTCATGTTATAACTGATAACCAATAAATCGCAGAAGTTAAAATCTGGTAACACTTTACAATAAGGTCCCATTAATTAGTCAGCATGAAGCAGAAGTCGCAAAAGTCTTTTCTTCACTGTTGTGACGTATATCCGAGTGAACGGATTTTCGAACAACAAAAAATGCAGGACGGGACTTGATTTTGTCCATCGGGAATTAGCAGGATCGTTGTGGTTTGCTATTGCTGTGATCTCATGTGAGAGGTTGTTTCGCCCTCACGCCAGTAAACATGTCATCAGAGAAAAGAAGAGAAGAGATGTCGCTACAAGTGGGAAGGAAAGTTATTTTTATTAAAGATTACAAGGGCATATGATTAAAAAAAACAATATGGATAAATCATTTATAGCGAATAAATACTGCAATATTTCATAAAAATAAGAATTATACATTTTGATTTCATGGTGACTTTCATTAATTAACTAACAATTAACAATACATTTATTACAGTATTTATTAATCTTTGTTAATGTTAGTTATTAAAAATACCACTATTCATTGTTCATGTTAGATCAGGCCCATTAAATCATTTTAACAGATACAACTTTTGACTTTAACAATGTATATGTCAAAATTAACATTAACTAAGATTAATAAATGCTTTAGAAGTATTTTTCACTGTTTTTGCATGTTAAATGATGTAGTTAACTAATATTAACAAATGGAACCTTATTGTAAAGTATTATCTAAAATGCTGTTGGCCTGTGCTGTCGAAATAAATTCAAAAGTGTAAAGTCAATTATTTTAAACGCTAAAAGTGAATTTAGGCATCACATCATTATAATTTACCTTAAGAAAAATGGATATAATGATGTGATTTGCTAAAGATGTGATATTAAATTATTAGTGTTGTTAAAGATCAACTTAAAGGGAGCATGAGATGACAGCAAAGATAAACTAAATGTAAAAACGAGAACTGAGCATGCACAGTTAAATATCCAGTATATAACCAATAAAAACAGATACAGATAATTTACAATTCCCACATGTCAGGTCAGGAATCTGGGGAACACGCTGTGCTGGGATAAGAGGGTAACGTGGGGAAGTGAGAGCGTCTGAGAATGGAAGTTAACGGTCTGACGCTGGTCCCGCTCTGCTCAGCCTCAGATAACAGCTTCGCCCGAGTCTCTCATAGTGCAGCACAACCACAGCCGGATCTCAGGAAGAAATAATGTAAGATTGCAAAAGAAGGCAAGATAATCAGAATAACTGAAAACCATCAAGCTCACAGGCTGTCTTTCTGATATATCTACACTGCCAATACATTCTCGCCGACACAGGAATAATAAAAAAAAAAACACATTACGTTTGGTACACTGGCAAAATACCAGGTGCTGTTGTACAATGGCACTTCATGTGACTCTCTCAAAACACCTGCTATCATGCTCCTTTTGTTCCATGAACCTGTTACAACATTAAAGTTGTTAGGTTTTACACAGTACACACACTCTCTCTCTCTCTCGTATATTTTTCTAAAGAAAAAAAAACTTCTGCCGCATGTAGAAGATTAATGGTCAGTACACAATTACAGATCTGCTTTAAGTTTATGTACTGGAGTCTTTTTATGGTTTGTATTTCTTTTGTACTGCAACCCAAATAATCTTAACCACACTAACCACATAATTGACAGCATGTCAAGATTATTAGCATGTTTAGGCTGAGCTGAATTTGTCTAGACAGATGCCAACATAGTGGTTTCAGGTTTCCACTAAATTCTGCTTCCAAAACACATTCAAGAAATTATGAGAAAGAAAAAAAAAAGAGACCAAGTCAAGAAAGAAAGAAATTCAGTTTAGTACAGCAGGATATAGATCATCAAAGGTCTAGCAAAGAATCAGTGCCACCAATGCCCTTCCATTGAGAGTGACAGCAGATCAAAATAAACTTGTGAATGAATCTTTTGAATTAACTTTGAAATGTGGAGCACAATTGGATATTATATCCATACACTGCGGCGCTCTGATCTAAGCTGCTTCATTCAGCAGCGAAACAATGGGTCCAGGGATGAGATTGAATGACTCGGCAGTGAATTTCACTCCTGCAGATGGGTGTTGTAGACACGTCTGATAAAACCTCAGACTGCAGGCGCTTTTGTCTCCCTGAGAACAATATAAATATGTTTAACAAGGACTACCACACGCTACTCTGTATAATAATTAAATTCAACTCACTTGTTTGAACAGCAATATTCAGTTTTCTAGGTTCATCTGATTTAAAGCTGATGTGTGAGTATTCTTACTGTGAAAAGTATAACCACTGTGGCACTATCAAAACACTGATACTTGCTTGTTTGAGCATTGCACCCAGTCTAAAGGCCTGTTCACACCAACAACGATAACTATAATGATAACTATATTAGTGTCCACACTAGCGGATGATATCGTTCTGTTTATTCTAAGTGTGTGCTTGCCTGCTGCTTTAAAACTCTGCGTTTTCTACTGGTCACCGAGAGTTGAAGAATGCGCTCATTACTGTCACTTTTTACCCAGCCACCCAATCACAGTGGAGGAGGGGCGGGACAAATACCACACTGACCAACCATCACATTCTGCTTGTACAATGATAACAAATGACAACAAGCACATCTCTTAATCCAAAACTTATGCCAGAGCAAGTACGTTACATTGTGTCAACATTTTTATATTCTGAAACAAACTATTTGCAAAATCAGATACTAGTTACAGTTCCGCGAATCTTCTATATCATATAGCGTCTCAAATGAATAAAAAAAAAAACAATTATATTATATATAATATATATTTATACATACACACACTACCGTTAAAAGTTTGGGATCGGTAAGATTTTTTATGTTTTTAAAAGAAGTTTTGTCTGCTCACCAAGGCTGCATTTATTTAATTAAAAATACTGTAAAAACAGGAATAATGTGAAATATTATTACAATTTAAAAAAACTTTTCTATATGAAAATATGTTGGCAAAGCTGAATTTTCAGCATCATTACTCCAGTCTTCAGTGTCACATGTTCCTTCAGAAATCATTCTAATATGCTGATTTGCTGCTCAAGAAACATTTATTGTGTACAATTGTACAAAATATTTGTGTACAATATTTTTTCCAGGATTCTTTGATGAATAGAAAGTTCAAAAGAACAGCATTTATTCAAAATATAATCTTTTGTAACATTGTAAATGTCTTTACTGTCACTTTTGAATGATTTAATGCATCCTTGTTGAATAAAAGTATTAATTTCTTTAATTTCTTTTCAAAAAAATTAAAATAAAAATTCTTACTGTCCCCAAACTTTTGAACGGTAGTGTATAATATTACAAAAGCTTTGTATTTCAGATAAATGCTGTTCTTTTGAACTTTTTATTAATCAAGGAATCCTGAAAAAAAAAAGTACACAACTGTTTCTTGAGCAGCAAATCAGCAAATCAGCATATTAGAGTAATTTCTGAAGGATCATGTGACACTGAAGACTGGAGTGATGATGCTGAAAATTCAACTTTACCATCACAGGAATAAATCACTTTGTAAAATATATTCAAATAATATTCAAATATATATTCTTTTAAAAACATTTAAAATCTTACCGATCCCAAACTTTTGAACGGTAGTGTATATTATATATTTTATATATATAATATATATATATATATATATAACCACAGCAGTTTTATTGTGACCTTTACATGAGCAATATCACACTTGTAGCCGTGCGATATGGTTGTATNATATATATATATATATATATAAAATTTATAAACACAAACACAGGGCTTGATAACACGCGCCAAATGCAAGTGGATGTCAGCAATGGCGTGTAACACAGTCACTCCTAATAGCCACTTTGGCGGGTTACATTTTATATATAATATATACATTTTTAATTGTAGTCTTTTAAAAAGGCATCTGAAATAATACACTAAGTGCAATGTAGTGTTGTCAAAAATATAGATTTTTTTGATACATATCAATACTGAAATATCTGAAAAGCTTCTAAGACTAATTTTCCGCAGAATAGATACACAATACCAGCTGCGCTTTCTTGCTCTCTCATCTCTCTGACAGCGAGTTGACACACACTCACTAAATCACTCATTTCATTTGCTCCGGATGATTGCATATTGTGCATAATTTTACTCATTCCTGCAGATCAGGAAGGTGCAAAAGGTGCAAACATCGTTGCTGCCGATGTGTGTAACAGATAACCTCGGATTTCATCAAAAATATCTTAATTTGTGTTCCAAAGACAAACTAAGGTCTTACAGGTTTGGGACGACATGAGGGTGAATAATTTATGACAGAAATTTCATTTTTGGGTGAACTAACCTTTTAAAGTGACAGCAGCCTAATATATCTGATGCCAAATTATGAGATAATATTAAAAATATCTATATAGCAGTTTTTCCCCATGGTATCAGAGTCAAAATTGTGGCCAGTGAAAATGCTGAGTGGCTAGTAACTTTGGAAAACCACTAGCCACAGTGGCTGGTGAGAAAAAAAAATGAATGTCAAGAAAATATTCACAGCAAAACCTTCAATATGTGTATGTGTATGTATTTGCAGGAACATTTCATGACATTGGACTGACATCCGCAAATACATTTCTATTTAAATTTAGTTCCACTCTCTCACTCTTTCTGAGCTGTGCTGATATGTTTTTAATTTTCCAGCGCTCAGGACTCTTCAGGAGGTCTATGCAGATTTTTCTGCTTCTCTGCTGACGCTGTAAAACCTGGCCAACACCTCCGCACCTATCAGCGTCCCTGCAGCCCTCTCATCAATGCCAGTTCCAGCACCCGCAAATAATTTATCAGCCTTTAAATGCCACTGATAATATGCACACGCTGCTCCCTCCGATCCCTTATAATTAAATATGATAAAATCCCACCACACCAGGTAAATAATAATAATCATTATTATCATTGCCATTATAATGCTTTATTGGAGTAATTTGAATAACTTGTGTGGATAAGGAATGCTGATGGAGAGGGAATGCTAGCCAAGCAGGAACGTTATATGCGGAGACAGTTTAGTCAAGGTCCTATTCCATCCTGTGAAACTCTAAAAGAGAAAGCGAGATCGAGAGAGAGAGAGAAAGAAAGAGGGGGAGAAGGGGAAAAAGGAGTAACGGTCCGCCAGCTAGAAGGGATTACTGTGACGGCCATTTGCATATCAAGAATTTTAAGCAGAGAGGAAAATATCAAACCCTCCAGCCAGCAAGGTCATTTTGAAGATAATTTTTTTCTTCATAATTTATTTTGCATATCATGCAGCAGGACACGTTATAGATTAAAAAGCTGCTTTGCCATATCAACCCATTCCTGACACTTCTGCCTCACACCACTGCCTATCAATTCATTCAACAGAACCCCACCCTGAAAAATATTCTATAAAGATACAGAAGCAATTAACAAATAACAAGCAAGAATTTTCCATGGACGTTACGTATGGATGCTTTAAAGGACGGATAGGCCACCCATGCAAATTAAATTGCGATATGCGCTATCCTTTGATGATATGGTGAATTTTTAAAAAATAATAACACCCATATTTTTGAGTGACAATTCTAAATGGATGTATAATATGCTAAAAGGCTCACATACTTTTTCATTTTAATTCAGTAAATTGAACTCAGTATACTTACAGCTTCAAAACTGATAAGGAATACATAAATAAGCATACTTGTTTATTTATGGCCCATGTTTTATCTCTACCTCTGTATCTATGAGTTTAGTGTATGCGTATACAATAAAGCTTTATATAAACTGATAAGAATGACATTGGAAGAGAACCTGCCAGCTAAGAACTTTCTGGAAACATTAGGTCAATATATGAAAGGTCAAACAGAAATAGAAAACAGAGAAATGGTCAGTACAGAATGACAAAAACACTGCAAAATGACTGAAAAATATGTGGGATTCATGGGTTTGGATGCCACTGCACATCCATACCATCACCTAAAGGCCACAAGAAAGAGTAAAACAGGATGTGACATCATCAGAAAAGGCTGAGGTCAGTCTGGTCGTTAACACCAGAACTCGGCTAATGACAACAAAGCAAACAATGCACAATGAAACCATTGAATTTCCATTGAACCGAACATTTAACTCCCAGAAAAAGAGACAACTTGCACCAAATGAACGCATAAACAAACACCCCGCGACTCCGCTCCTGATGCTGAGGGGCCAAAACAACAAGAAACAAGGAAAAAGTGCATGTCTGCATTCTGCAGGGGGGTGTTAGTGGGGATGGAGAGACCAATGGTGGGATGTGGGGTGGTGTGAGGGGGGTCATGATGATAAGGGAAAAATTCAGACCGGTCAAAGTTTCCCTTTTGCCAATCGTGCTCCTGATAAAGGCAGTGCCTGCTCCAGTACTGATAGAAGGCCTATCTCTCTCCAGCTCCCCTCTCTTTATTTCTCTCTCTCTCTCTTGCTCTTTTTCTCCCCGTCTTCCTCATTCTCCTGGCAGTTAGTTTGCGAGGGAAGGGGGGGGGAGCCTATCGCACTCACATCGCCAGCGCTGTCATCAAGCGGCAACCGCACAGCAATTAATATCACTCCAATTACTGTTAAAAGGACAGGCTGGAACAGGACGATAATAAACACATCCTTGACGTGAAAAATTAAAACACACACATACACACGGGAAGACACACATATTTAGGCGATTTCTAAATATTCTAGATAAAGAAAATGCCTTGCATATTGAATCATGTCATACTCTACTAGATCCCCACTATCGCTATAAGCTGTACTGCTCAGCCGTGTGGTCCTGAGAGAAATAGATGGAGAAAAATGATAGAAAAAGCCTTATTACGTTATCCAGGCCGATATTAAAGACTACCAATTTGTTTTTACACTCACAGTGCAGTAAAATCTTAATGTTCTTAGGATGTCTTCGATTTTATATATCCAGTTTGAAGGCAAGAAAACAACTCAAAAACACCCTAGAGGTTGATGAATACTTATCATACTTTTGCACTTTTGAGTCTTCACCAGGGTGACTGGCGTGGGAACCAGTGGGAACTGTATCCCTCCCTAAAAACCTGTTTAAACTAGCCTAAGCTAAGATGGTCTTCAGCGGCTTTACTGGTCTCCAGCTGAAAGAGGGGCAAAACACCTTTAAAACCAGCAACAGACCAGAATAACAGCTTAAGCCCAAAGTATAGTTCACTTTTTACGCGTACGAGAGGGTCAGCGTACAGATTATTTTAACCACGCGTACTTGTACGTGCAGGTTGCACATGCGCATCAATTTTTTTTTTGCAGTAATTAGTTTATCCACAAGGTGGCAACCGTGTCCTGGGGGCATCAATACACAAGGTAGTCAAAGAAAAACTGCATAAATAGAACAGACCGGAACACATGCAAGCTACAGCGACGATGGAGGCCTACATAGACGAGAGATTGTGCGAAGAGGTTAGAAAGTACCCTCATTTGTACAACTCTAGCATGAAAGAATACAAAGATGTTTCCATGGGTTATAACTTGTGGCGAGACATTGCTCAAAACTGCGCATGCGTCGAACACCTGTGTATGCGTACGAGTCAAATGAAGTATACTTTCCAAGGCTGTGCGTGTACTAGCTACTACTACTATACCCAGGGCTTTAGGCTGGTTTAAGATGTTGTTTTTTTTCCTTCAGCAGGAATGGCAGTGGTTCTAACCAGATTTTGCTTTAGGACCCAGTTTGAACAAGGACTGTCAAACGATTAATCGCGATTAATCGCATACAAAATAAAAGTTTGAGTTTGCATGATATATGTGTGAGTACAGTATGTAATTAATATGTATATATAAATACACACAAATTAATGTATATATTTAAGAGAAATGTTATTTATGTACAAAATAATTTTTATGTATTTATAATATAAATTATATAAAAATATAAATAAATACATATATTTGTAAATATTTCTCAAATATATACATAAATGTGTTTGTATTTATATACACAATAATTACGCACAGTACACCCGCATATATTAGGCAAACTCAAACTTTTATTTTGTATGCGATTAATTGCGATTAATCGTTTGACAGCCCTAGTTTAAACATTAAGTAGCAACCCAATATTTTTTTGATAAATGTTATTTATCATAAAAAACTAAATAAAAATGCCCTAAAATTGAAA
>RJVU01048406.1:6391201-6415529 GCA_003731715.1 Anabarilius grahami | reverse complement strand
TCAAACCTGAAAAATAATAATATTAATTAATATTATACTTATGATAAAAATATTTATATTAAAATAAAAATTATATTACTTCATATTTATCATGTAAATACAGATGATAAATAATAAATATTTACATGTATGTCACGTATAACAATTTAAATTCTGTGTGATAGGACTAACCTGCATGTTTTCTTCTATTGTTAGCTGCTTTGTACCACAAATATAGAACATCAAGTGATCAATGGCAAAACAGCTTAGTATGAAGTTATTTGCACTGGTTATCTTACTGCAAAACAGGGCTGGCTGCATGAGAGAAACACAAGTCCCAACTCTCACAGAGACTATTAGAACATTTCTGAGACATTGTAAACAGTCATGCATTTACATTTAACTTAGTGATTTGACCCTGGAGTTAAAGCATTGTTTAATGAGGCTCCATAGGATACAGGTTTGAAAGTTTATCTGAATTCTCAGACGTGCCACAAGTGTGAAGTCACGGGGTTGCTGTGGGCCACTGCATCATTGAGAAAAAAAAAGTGACTAAGCACTGGATAGTGTACAGTAGTTTCACCCGGCAAAGAGGTATGAGAATGACAATACTTTCTCTAAAATTTACGGGCAGTTCAGACTGAATCATTTCTCTTTTTAATGCGTATCTTGATAAAGTCATGGCCTATATTGTTTCATGGCTGCCAAGCTGACAGTATGATTACGGCTGGCCCTTCCTGAGAAGCCAGTGACTCATGTGTCAGTAAAACACTCCTGAAGGAGGGACAGATAGAGACTGACCTGGGCCGTTCCACTGGGGTTCCCCTTCCCCATCCGCTTCTTCCTCCTCCTCCTCCTCCTCATCCTCATCATCTTCTGCACAGCGTTTCAGTCCTTTTTCATCTTCCTCACCCTCATCCGGCACCGCCAGGGACTCATGTGTTCTTGGCTCTGTCAAAACCAGTGGAACAATTAGATGACAGGGAATTAATACTTAAAAATCATACATATTCTGAAAACAACCAGAGTTTATGTTTGTATGACATTTTGATTTTTGTGTTATATTATCATTTTTTAAAACGACCAGCTAATTGCATATTATCCCTTACTTATTTAATCGGTAAATGTTTCTGCGACTTTCAAGTTAACTTTTGTCACAGCTGCTGATGGGGAGCAAATCTGTGAAATTATTTATTACCATGAAATTGTATTTTGCACTTTTTTTTTTACATTTTTATTGTATTCCAAATAAATATAATATTATATTTATTATACACACACTGTTCAAAAGATTGAGATCTCTTATGCTCACCAAGGCTGCATTTATCTGATCAAAAACATGGTAAAAACTAATATTGTGAGATATTATTACAAATTAAAATAACTGTTTTCCATTTAATATATTTTAAAATATATTTTTATTTCTGTGATGGTAAAGCTGAATTTTCAGGAGCCATTACTCCAGTCTTTAGTGTCACATGATCCTTCAGAAATCATTCACATATGCTGATTTGGTGCTCAAGAAACATTTCTTATTATCAAATGTTATCATAGTTGTGCTACTTAATATTTTTGTGGAAACCATGACATTTTGTTTCAGGACTTTTTTGATGAATAGAAAGTTTAAAAGAGCAGCGTTTATTTGAAAAATAAATCTTTTATATAATTATAAATGCATTTAACTGTAACTTTTGATCAATTTAATTTATCATTGCTGAAAAAATGTATTTCTTTGAAAAAAAGTTACTTTTAAACATTATTATATTTTTAAATAATATAAAATTAAATAAATACTCCACATATTATTAATATTTTCATTTTACATTTTTATTTATAATATTACCTTGCATTTAGCACGTGATTATTACATCACGTCTCATGTTTCATTTTCATTTTCATTTTCATTTTCAATTCTCTCTAATACTCAACAAATGAGTGTGGTCTCACTCTGATGATCAAATGCGGTTGACAGAGAGGCCTGTGTGATTCAGCAACACAACATCTCAGGATAAACCCGACCCATACGCTTTTGATTTACCAAGCGAGAATTGGAAACCCCTGCCAACAGACGGTCAGCGTCTTCCTTTTATTAAGGCGATCGTTTTCATCAGTGTGAAAGACAGAGTACAGATCTCCCAGACATTGATGCCAATGATTACTAATTCTCTTTGATCAATGTGATCACCTTACTGATAGCGGTCTCTCTTTTGCTTGGTTGAGTGCCAGTGTAACATATGAGTAAATTGACATGACTTCTTGCTCTTTTCTCTCCCACACTCAAATTTTTATTCCTCTCCCCTTCCCCAACTCCCCTCCCATTCACCCTACCTCGATTACAGCTCATCTGTGGTGCACAAAGGGCATGTTTACCCTTGCATTCCCGTGGCGATAAACAGCGATAGCTGCCGATCGATACCGGCCATAAACATGCCGCGGACAGAGCTGCTGTTATTAATGCAACAGTTTGGAGATTAGATCTTCATCATCAAATAAATCACACATGAACACGCCCTTTTCATCAGCCTCGACAATTCCACCCAGGCCCAACCGCCATTCCCAGCCCGTCCCAGCGCATGCCGTCCCATGACGTGCCTCCCTCCCTGCCTAAGAAGCCCTATTATTTTCAGCGATAAATCACATTGAATGGCACATTGATTTTATCCTGCAGCGCTCAGCGTGGGGAGAGGAGCTGGAGCCACAGTTATTGCATTTAATATTATCAATATAATCTCCCATATCATCTGAGCAGAGACGACAGGTATCAGGAAAAGAGGGCGGGCTGGATGGGAGCTGCCACCATCCTGGCTCCCCGGCATTCTCCTTAGTCTACCAGCACATGCAAACACACACATACTGACACACACACACACACTAACACCCCATCGCCAACCCAACAACCTCCTTTCATCTGATAACAGCAACTTACCTTGTCACACCTGGAGGGCAAAGTCACCCAACATGCTCCATTCTTCCTGGCTGGCCTCATTTTTTAGAGTCAATTTTCTGTAAGTTCTTTCTCCCAAACAGATCATCATGGCAGGGTCAAGTTCTTTTCTTGTAAAGTACACAGGGCTCAACTATATCACCTCTGAGTCCAACACGGTGCCCAAAGTGGGGCTAGCTGGTAGTACAGGCTAAGATGTTTCCATCCAGTTAACTATTTCAGCCTTGGTGAAATAGTAAGCCAGATCAAGCCCGCAATCAGACCTCCTCACCGGGTTTGCGATAACAAAAGGTGTTCTGGAACACGGAGCCATCTTTGCTTAAAGCTTATCAGCTTCTCTGCTGATATGGATGAGGGCTTCACCATCAGATCTTCCTTCGGATTGCTTCAGACTGACCCTTTCACACGGAAACCAGCAGCCGCTTTGTCATTAATGATTATTAAAAGGTGGTATTTTCATTTATATTTATTTTTTTACAGGTGGTTATCGACACTGTGTGTCCTGTGACTGGTTGAGTGTTTTTCTGAAGCAGTTATCAGTTGGTTATCGCCTGTCTTTTTCTCTCCCAGATGGTGGATAAGGGAGCTTGCCTTTATTAGCCACTGCTGGCCTGATAAAGACCTGGTATTGATCGCAGGTTGAAAGAGCAGGTTCGTCAAACACGACTGATTTACAGAGGCTGATAATAGCAGCACCGGGCAACAGTGGAGCCCAGAGGGGTGGGGGTGAGAGATTGATAGAGGAAAAAGAGCTAAAGAACCACGTTAACATAGACCCTCTTTTCACACTGGAAAATAGGAGGATGACAAACATCACATCAAATACAAACTTGCAAATGCCACATACTCACTTGTCTAAACGCACACACAAACAAAACAGGACAATCTCTAAACTAGTCACGATTAGCACCTGACAGAATTTCCATGCGTTTATCAAAAGCAGCCAACGAACCGGCTCTTATCTCCTCAGTCCCCAATTTCACAAGAACAGGAATTTTCCAGATTAAAAAAAAAGAGGAAAAACAGAAATCTTAACTAAGAATGTGACTTAAATATCTTAAGGCTGGAAAAACAGACAGAAAGTGCAACAAGGCAACCATATACAGTACATCCATGTCTGCAAAACTAAAATTCTTTTACCTCATTTAAGATGAAATTAAAAATAAAATCCATTTAAGTCTATAAAAGATAGTGTATAACACTTCCATGAACTAAACTAGGTATTAAAACAATCTAATCTTATACTTTGATGGGTTCTCTTCAGAGGAAACTTGATTAAACAATGATTTCTGTCTCATCCAGCAAGTTTTTCTTTTCCCTGCACAGAACAATTATTTTATAAAGTAATAGTTCTTTCACTATTTACACTCTTTTGTAATTCCCAACCAGTATGCTATTATTTTTTTCCATAACACCCAAAAACGTAAATTTTGAAGAATCTTCACATTGATTTTTCATACAATGACATTATATAGTGACCACATCAAGCTTTAAAAAGGACAAAAAACATTATAAAAGGACCATTTAAAAAAAACAACAACTATAAAATAGTGTAAAAAAAACTTTTTTTATCATTAAAAAAATGAAGTAAAAATAACAAAAAATAATGACTCAACACTATATAGAGTGGTGCATGTATGACGTCAGAACCTGGAAGACTAGGCTAATTGGCCGCTGGTTCCTTCCAGATTGGGGTTTTATAATGGGGTTTTTTGATTTATGTGTAAAATAAAGCCTGTGGTAAACATAACTTGACTATATTTTGAAATTTTGCACCACTCTATTCCAAGTTCACTGAAAACTCTGTAGCTCTCATATGGTAGCTTTAGATGCGTGTCAGGTTGGACATCAGCAGCAGCAAACATCAATGTCTCTTGCATGTTCATTAACATTTATTAGAAAGCTACAGTGGATTTTCAGTGAAAAAATTCTGTCTATACTTCAAACAAGCTATCACATGGCTCCAGAATTTCATAGATTTGTCCTTTTTGAAGCTTGATGTGAATGTTCTGAATGTGTGAAAATTCTCCTTCTGTATTCCACTGGGGGAAAAAAGGCAAATAAGTTTAGAACAACATGAGAATGAATTTCAATTGTATCCTTTAACTATCCCTTTAAGTCGTATGGCAAAAAGAAGCCGTTTTACGAAATACAGATGATCAGATGTGAGTAAGATGTCTAATACTGTTATCAATAGACATCAGTGTTAAAACTGTTTCATCACAAAACAATACAGGCTATGTCAGACAACAAACACAGTGTGGGGAACATTCAGGCGGCTTCTGACGATTTTCATAAGTCAGCCGTTTTAGCATGTGTCGTTTCACCTTCGTTATAAAGTGGTGTAAATGAAGGTGGACTTGAACCGTCACACTCTGCAGAGTCCTCCTGGTCTGAAGCTCCGCCCTCCTCTCCTGACATGCTTACATCATCAGATGGATCCTCACATCCATTAAGATCCCCAATAGAGCCTGCAGAGAAAAACAGAGAGACCGGTCATAAAAAGAGGAGCAATATAAAATAAAAGTCATCCAACATTAAAAGGGCCTTTTAAAAGATCCCATATCATGCCAAAGCCTCAATTGAGAGGCTTTAGATAATGTGAATATACGCTGTTGATATCTTAAAGGAAGTAGGGTGTTCTGTAAATAAAAAGTGATAAAGTACATGATTAAGAAAGAAAATTCCGATTCATTTCAAACCTTCTTTCTACAAGCCTTTTACAGTTTTAATTGGCTGGAAATCCCAGAGCTAGGAAGTAAATGAACACGGAGTGTGTCTGTGTTGTATCGCTGGCCAGGGTGATTAACTCATTTGTATAACTCAATACATTCCCAGTTGGCAGCGGCTGAACAAAACATTACACTTTCAAACCATGATGAGATAACCAAACATTGGTGTTTAAAAATACCTTTTTAATTAGTTGATCTTTCAAAAAAAAAAAAAAAAACCTTTCCAGAAGTAGTAGTAATAGTAGTAAAACTATTTTTGGACATAAAATCTGTTTTAAATGATAATGTTCTCAGAAAGCGCTTTTATTGTATGGCTTGTTCCTTCTAAAATAAAGGAAAACAATACATGACTGACAAGGGCTGCTGTAGTGGACGCCATAGCGGTTTGCATGTTAATTTAACCCTCGTCGACCGTATTGTTATTCTAATGAGGTTTAAGATGAGCAAAACTACAGTGTTGAAAAGAATCGCATAAATTCAAAGCACATTTTCACTACACAAAACTCAACCGGGACACCCACTATTTTTATGTATCTGCATCTAAGCAAAATTACCAGAGGTTGGAAAATCGGATTTTACCACAGGTTTTGGTAAATTAATTTTCATTAAGTTGTGATGAACAGGGAGGGGATTGTTCGGAGCTAAAGCCGTGACTGGAGGCGTATATATTTACACTTCCTAGAACAAAGAGGCCTATAATCTATACAAAGCACACAACAATACCCGTGAATAAAGAGCCTTGTAGAAAAAGGCAAAGGCAATTTTTCTAATTCTGTTAATTTCACTTCCAAAGCAATTAAAACGAGGCGGAGATAATGCTTGGAAACAATCGCTCCCTGACAAAGTGTTTCTGTCTTTGTAAATGAAACATCTTTAGGCTAATTTCGACTTCCACGCCTGCATGGTTCACTGTAATTTCAGATAAAATTAACACACTTAGATTTGGACCTTAGTAATAAAGGACGCGAGAGAGAGAAAAGTAAAAAAGATCGATCTCATATGCCATATTTTTAGAATGTAGTCTGGGCATTGCTAGATCTAATTTTCTATATCTGTGGCGACATTTTCATACAATTAATTTTCCTTTAATCATAATTGTACAAAGAGGCTCCTCTGTTTAAAATTCCAATTACATTTCGTGTTTAAATGTAAGTCTGAATTATGATTTTCTTTCCTATTACCGCTCTGGTTAAATGAATAAATCGCCGCATCACTGCTTACAGACATCAAATGGCGCGGAAAAAAGTTTCTGCTCTCCCTCTTCATCTTATACAAGGAATAATATGTATCTTTCACAGAACTGAAGACAGAAAAAGGGTTGTCTACATTCAAAATGTCAGCAGACAAGTTTGTTTGCCATAAATTGAATGAAAAAAAAAGGATGAAAAATCTGGCACTCAAGAACATTTAACATGTAGAAACATGAGAGCTTTTTGAAATATACAGTGAGATAAAAGTCTGAGATTGTTTTAACCTGTACATTTATAGTAACATAAAAACAATAATTTAAGATTTAAAACAAATGTTATGACATAAAATATAAAACAATTGTTTAAATGATAAAAATGCTAACTTTTCCCAATCCACTTTAAGGACTAAACTGTCAATTGTAAAAGCCCCTATTTTGTCTGTTATGCAAAGCAAAAGAAAGAAGATGAACTGAAAGAAATACACTTTTGAGTTCTAACTGGCACTCGAACAGACAGAACAAAGTGAGAAAGCTGATGAAGGCGGAGGAGATAGGGCTTTATTAAGCAGCCCCCGTCCACATCAAACCAGTGTGCTTAGCGGCAGTGATTAAACCAAGAGACAACACATCAAACCTGAGCCCTGATTAAACGAACAAACTTCCTCACCCTCACGTTAATCACCACATTACCAAACAGCCAAAACACAGTGGAAAAAAAGAACACTGCTTGTATCGGGAAATCAGGGACTTGTGAAGAAAGATACTTCGAGGAGAACAGTGAGCCTTTGCTGGGAGTCCACGTGTGTGTGTGTGTGTGTGCGCAAGCATTCAAGGAAGAACTGCGGTACCTGCGGTACTTATAATTTCAAGCACAAGTGGCTACACACATTGATCAGAGCCAAGGGCATCAACACGCTCTTAGTAATTAGATGGATCCAAGGGTTAGACCGGATCCCGGGCACTTGAAAGCACAGAATCCCACATAAATCAAAAGGAGACTTCAAGATTTGCTTAAATGCATCATTTGAGTACTGAAACGGCTGATGGGAAGACGGATCAGTTTATATACAGACAGGTAAAAGGAGCTATTGATCTGAGAGCTGGAAATGCGCTGAAATGATTGATGAGCCAGTCGAGTGCTGAGACAGAGGCCTGGCTGGACGGGATTCGTGTCACCAGCGTCGCTGGAGCCGTAGATAAGCTGGGAGCCTCTGGGCTTGCGCACCACTGGCAGGACCTCTGCGGACACACTGCCGTACAGGAGTGGACTTTCACTTGCTTTGCCAAGACTCGCTCCATCTCTGTTTCTGCCAACACAGCATGCTGTGTGAAATGAGGTAGTGAATAGCACTCTTGTGTTCATTCAGGAAAACGGAGTAACTTCATCCACACAAGGCCAAAGAGTCTTGTCATTGACAAGACACCATTCACAATTAGAAACAGGCATCGGTGTAATATTATTAATCATTGTACTAAATTAACAGTAGAGTCTCTAGGCCACACAACATCACGTGTTCGATAAGCTCATTTTAAAGCAATAAATGTTCTTTAATACATGGTATGTTGTTCATTTTCACAGTTGTACAGTTAAAGGCCATACAGCAAGCTTGCCCCAAAAGACTTTCATTGTATTTCTGTACATGGGTGGAAATCATTTTGTATAACAAAATGAACAGTGGTGTGACATGTTATATTCCATCTAAAATTAATTGAAAGAGCATTTTGTGAATTGTTTTTGCTAAATTATTATACACAATTTTTTTACCTTTCATTAAATCAAAAAAGTAAAAATGGAAGATTTTTACTTTTTTGTCATATTGCAGGGCTGTTTAAAAAGATCTATTAAAGGTAATTAAAAATGGCAAAAATCTTGAGCTTAAAGAGATAGTTTACCCAAAAATGAAAACTTTTAT
Organism: Anabarilius grahami; assembly: GCA_003731715.1. Classification (NCBI taxonomy): domain Eukaryota; kingdom Metazoa; phylum Chordata; class Actinopteri; order Cypriniformes; family Xenocyprididae; genus Anabarilius; species Anabarilius grahami. The sequence goes on along the minus strand of RJVU01048406.1, from coordinate 6,406,772 downwards.
CACTTACTCGCCCCTGAAGTTGTTCCAAACCTGTATGAGTTTCTTTCTTCTGTTGAACACAAAAGAATATATTTAAAATAATGTTGGTAATCAAACAGTCGACGGTAGCCATTGACTTACATAGTAGGAAAAAATAAAATTATGGAATGGCTACCGTCGACTGTTTGATTACCAACAATCTTTAAAATATCTCCTTTTGTGTTCAACAGAAGAAAGAAACTCATACAGGTTTGGTAAAACATGAGGATGAGTAAATGATGACAACATTTTTGGGTGAACTATCCTATTTCTATTTAAAAGGATAGTTCTATCATCATTTATTCATTTCATGTTGTTCCAAAGCCGTATGACTTGTTCTTCTGTGAAGCACAAAAAGGAGATGTTTGAATGAATGTTCATGCTGCTCTTTTCTACACAATGAAAGTGGATGGGTACAACAGGCTTTAGAGTTTTTTTTTTTTCAAACACCATGAAAGCAGTCTAAATGCCTCATGTGCTATATTTTAAGACTTTTGAGGCCATGGTAATAATTGTTCTGTAAATAACTTCTTTCGCGTTCCACGGAGGAAGTTATACAGGTTTCAAAAGACACGAGAGTAAGTAAACAATACCTCTCTATTATTCCTTTAAAATCCGAACTGAAATATTAAAGAGAGAGAGAGGCTTAAAAATAAATACATCCAGGACCACAGTATATTTACTTAATATCTTTTATATTTGCTAAAGCATGAACATAAAGTGTAAGAGCGCCAGCCAAACAAAGAAGAATAATTATCAAAACTCTTAAGACAGAGCATGAACACAGAACAAATAATATAGTTATACTTGACGAGGCTCGTTAATAAAGAAATAAAAAGAGTAAACAGCGCAGGAAGATACTGTTCTCATTTCCATCAGTCAAATCACACGAGTGAGTGATTATAATACTTATGATAATGACTGATTATTGTAAGGTGATAATGTGTGGTGATGGTATTCATGTGAGCCGGGCATCGGAGCACTTCAAACAGGCCTAACTGATCCTCGCCTTGGATTTGTCAGCAGGTTGTCAAACATCAAACAGTCGTGAGCCCAGGACACTGCAAAGAGGCACATTTTAAAGACATCCCTCGATTTCCTTATCTTCTTCTCTCACTCTATGCTTCCTATTTTGCTTTTTACATCCCTCCATCATGTTACTGTCTGCACCTTTTCTCTGCCTCTCTCTCGCCTGTGCAGGCTCTTTCCTTTCCCCATTACTCTCTTCTTTCTTTCACTCTTCATCTCTCTCTCGCTCTCTCTCTCTATCCACACAGAGTGACTGGGAGCGTCACTCTGTGTGGATAGCTGCGAGCCGTTCTCGGTTATCGCCTCCTGCAGACTCTACCGGTCTGATCTGTCTCCTCTTCATTAAGCAAATACGCCGACGTGGAAATGAAAACATAATAGCTATTTGATTTCCAGCGAGATATTTTGCATATTGGTTCGGAGCTGATAGTGGAATTTCATCAAGTCATTTTTTTTTTCATGCTTTAAAAACTGAATTACTGAGCTGGGCGGCTTCGGCAGGATTTCTTTACATTGCTGGGAAGAGGAAAGGGGAAAAAAAAAAAAAACACAAACGGCAGCAGCAGTTCCCCAGGAAGACTACTTAAACGATTAAATATCCCCCACTACCCTTTTTCTCCTTTTGATAACAGGGAGGGAAAATTTAAAGAATTCACAGTGCTTTAGGTTCAACTATACTAATCAGAGATAGAGAGAAGAAAATTAACTCCTTAATGAGCAGGAGCTGTCTGCCAGATAATGGTCAAGGAGAGGCGATAGGGCTAAAGACTGAATGAGAGAGAAAGAAAAGAGGAATAAAAACATAGATGGATTCACTGAACAGGGGAGAAATCAGATTTTACCCCTGCTCTGGAAATTGTTCTTTGTGTCCACAGAGGGCAGGTGCGATTGTCGGCAACGATATCTCTAAGGTTACAAGCCAGTCGAGTCGCTACAGAGATGAATGGTGCATCTGAGGGTATTGCTCATGCCCCTTTGAGAGAAAAACTACCCCTGCAAGTACAGATCAACAAACCTGCTCTCACCAATTTATCAGACCCTTCCTGTAGAGGGTAAAAAGCCCAGCCAAAATACATCTGAGTTCTATTTTCTGTGTTGGAACAATTGCGCTGATACAGTTCTCTTACAACATATATAAACGTCATATTCAGGGGAAAAGATACTGAACATTTCAAGTTATTACATAATATTGAGCCTCAAAAATCCACATGAAAGGAAGTTCTCACACCTTTTGACCAGCTTTTCTAGCCCTTAATGAGTGATTTTTAATTTGGTTGCCAATTAAATATTTTGGAGCGGAGCAAAACTTACACATTCTCTATAGAAATCACCATGATTCTTTTGATTTTGTTAAATTTATATGGCTTTTCCAAGCCAGTTTTAATATCCCATGTTGGTTTTCCATAATGGGAACCCGGTACATGACAAGTCCGTTTTTTTACCACTTTTTTTCATATGCGGTATAGACAGGACTGTAAATGTAAGGGGGGTCAGAAAAAAAATCCTATTTGTTGGCAGTTTGTCAGAATATGTACAATACCACTCAAAAGTTCGGGGTCAGTAATTGGGGTCATGTTTTAATTTCTTAAAAAAAAATATATATTCAGTGAATATACATTTAATTGATCAAAAGTGACAGTAAAGACATTTATAATACTAAAAAAAGTCTATTTCAATTAAATGCCATTCTTCTCAACTTTCAATTCATTAAAGAATCCTTAAAAAATGTATCATGGTTTCCACTTAAATATTAAGCAGCACAGCTGTTTTCAACATTGATAATAATAAAAATTTCTTGAGCACCAATTCAACAAATTAGAATGATTTCTGAAGGAGCATGTGACTTAAGACTGGAGGAATGATGCTGAAAATTCAGGAATACATTTCCTTTTAAAATATATTACAACAGAAAACAGTTCTTTAAAATATTTCACAATATTAGTGTTTTTACTGTATTTTTTTATCAAATATGCAGCCTTTTTGAGAATGAGACATATTTCAAAAAACCTTACCGTTTAATGGTAATGTTTGCTATACAATTCTCAATATGACAAGAAAAGGTCAGAACACTCTCTGAGAAACATAAGCATTGTTTGTCCCCTTTTCCTGGAGAGGTGAGAAGGTGCATTTTCCCTCTTGAGAGACACTGCTAAACACCCTGGTACTTCATCACACACACACACACCAAGCCACATCTCTGCTTCACTCCTCCAACCTTCCTCCCATCGCTAGAACAGCAGAAATAGACTAAACAGATCATACGTGTGAGTACACGGACTCATATCCGAGCATGTGCGCCTGTGTATGTTTGCAAAGTGAGACACGATAGGAAAGAGGGGGCGTGTATGAGTATTTATGTGAGAGAATGATTGAAAAAGAAAAGCTAGTGGTGAGGGAGAGAAACAGAAGGGTGAAAGGAAATGATACACACAAAAAAAATCTTTTCGTTTTATAGCAAAAAAAAAAAAGCTGGCAGCTGTGGTTGCCAGTATAATATGTAAAATGCAGTAAAAATGTAGAGATATTTTCTGCTTACTTGGCAAGGCCATGCTGCTACTAAAATCTGTTGTGTAGTTTTTACATATACTGACATCCACCATAATAACAGAGGGAGTAAAAGAAAACTACATGATGAATCAAAGTCCATCACATCCACAAGTAGCTTTTCCACAAGCTGTGGTAATATATAGAAGGCGCACAGTGTCATGCACACAAATACAAAACCATGCAATAAACATTCATTTAACAAATTAAGATGCAACATAAAACCCTAGTGTACATATATGATAACAAAAAAACTAAGAAACATAATTATTTAAATTAAAACCATCAAATGTGAAGTGTCACTGGGAATGTCAGTTTACAGCTTAACACTGTAAATTTTAAAATGATGTGTTCTTTTTACTTCCAAAAAACGGTACATTTAATAGTAAAATTTTATCTTTTTACTGTAAATTTAAATTAAATTTAAGGTTAGATATTTTACAGTTTTCCCTTGTATATAGTAAGGTAATTTACCGTTAACCAATTAACAGATTTTTACCATCACATTTTTACAGATAAAATTACAATCATTTTTTACAGATGCAGAGGAACATTTTCAGTTGAAGGTCAGGAAAAAAGTTGAAAGTCTAGAAAAGAGTGTGTGTGCATTATGTGTGAAATGCCCATCGCTAAGATTGAACGTGTGTGTGCGTATGTGTGCCTTCTCAATAGCCTTGCAAGTTGTTCGTGGGGAAAGACAGATATGGATGGATGAAATAAGTAGTTGATTCAGCCGCCCCTCCTCCCCGGGAATCTTGGATGGTGGGAAAGTTGAAATCTGCTGCTATTTTCTATCTTTTATCAGGCGGCTTATCTTCTGGCTCTTGTCTGCGTGCCTGGCTTCGATAGTCCAGGGTCTCCACTCCGGCTGCCTGGCAACTTTACTCCCCCCAGTTCAATCTCTCCTCCTCTCTCCTCACGCCACGCTCACCCCACCTTACAAGCAAGTGCAGGAGGAGCAAAACGGAAAACTTCTGTTTATGATTAAAAGCGGAAATGTTCTTAAGAATTGAGGATGGACAAAAAGGTTCTAAAACCTAGATAGTTGACTAGCAAAACAGCATTAAAGGGCCAAGATGGCCGGCAAGCAGAGATAAATTAAGGCTAATCGATTAATCGATTTTTAATCAATATTCATTTTGATGAACCGATAACAATTCTTAAAATCCAAAACTGATCTTTTGCCGTTTTCTGCTGATGTGTGAACAAAACTTCACCAAACATACTTGTCACATGCCTCCCATCCAGTAATCGCAATAAGCTTGTGCTTTGTTACTTTTTATATAAAACAGCCTCAGTTTTCAAATTCCGTCAATTTTATCAAGAAGCTCAAACAATAAATGTCGTTTTGGTGCCGCCTTAGTTCAAACGACATGAAACGGTTAAATGTTTATATTTCAACAACAAATTGAAGTGAAATCATATTTATATTATTAAGTAGAAAAACTACCTTATGTGCAATTTAAATGTATACAACATATTTATTTGAGTGTTGACCATTATATCTAAAAATGTATATGTACTGTATGTGAGATATATCAAAATAAATTGATACTGAATTGAAATCTAATTGAATCAGGAGCTTGTGAATCGATTTGTGAAATTTGATTCAATGCCCAGCCCTAAGTAAAATGTTGATTATAAAGGCCAACGCATACTTCAGTTTTGACGCAATCTCTGAACATATGCATATTGTGGTTAAAAAGGTCTGGATGAACACATACAGTACCACCCATACTATGCTAATGATAAAATTTATGTCACACGCACTGGATGCTTACATTTGCGCACATGCAAAAACCAGTTAGGCTGCTTCAAGGCTCCAAGTATACTTCAGGCTTTAATTTACTTTAATTTAATGAATTTAGTACAACAAAACACCAATTAAAATACTAAATCATTTACTATTTTAACCCATTATGTGTGCTGTGTGGTCTTATGGTTATTTGATTATAACTTATTAGCCTAGTAACATGCTAACATCAGTTAACTGTAGGCAGCTCACTAGGTTTAGAATAGAGCTAGTAAGTGTGAAAACATCATAAAAAGAATCTGACAAGCATATGGACACAACATATGGATCATGCTTATTTATCTGACACGGATTTTGGCACTTCTTTTGTATGAAGCACCCCTCCCACCCATCACCCAAATTGAGGTTTAGATCAATACGCAAACGCATGTATGTGTATGTTAAGCTAAAGAGTCTCTAAGCCGCATCAAGCTCTCTGTCTATTCAAAAGGGGTCAGGGCAACAGCTGCCGAGACGCGTCTAATAGAATAATGAGCATCGGTGCAAACAGATCCGTGGGGTTACGCAAGGGTCACAACCTGTCAACACACATATAAGTGTAATACAGGCAGGCACACACACTGCTCTCAGTTTGCTCACATTCATGTTTCAGCTAAAGACTTCCAAAGTTTCCAAATTCTGCATTAAATAGAAGTTAAGCTCTATATTGAAAAAAAAGTGTTTGCAATTATGCACTTTAAATGGAAATATAATCATTAAACTGCCCGGTAGACTTCTATTACAAGTGCATTTATGTTAGGGGTGGGTGATATACTGGTAGATACAATTAACAGGTAGAAATGTATCAACTGGTAGAGATTTTGGACTATTGTCTCTATTGTGGTTATGCAGTCACGTGACGCTGCCATGCTGCGCCATCATGAAAGCTTATCATTTGCATGCATTTTTAATCATTGTTGTTTAAAAACAAGTGATTTTAAACAGTTGAAACACAAAATGCAGCAAAAGAGAACTCATTTCGTTATGTGCACGCTAGAGATGCAAAGGGATGGAAAATTTCCGGTAAATTTCCAGAAACTTTCCAAAATTTCCCAAAAGTTTCCAAATATCATGGAAAAGTTTCCAGAAACTCTGGAAATTTACCAGAAATTTTCCACCGCTTTGTATCCCTAGTGTGTGCGCTGTCTGAGAGATGGTTTCTAAGCTCTGTCTGAAAGTAGTGTGCACTTGAAGCCGCTGCTCATAGAGAGTGTGAGTACTGAACTGAGTTCTTTTGCTGCCTAACTGGGCTTGAACGGTCAAATACACACACTTGTCTCAAAATGCCAGTCTTTGCGAGTATCTAAGTAAACAGTCAAAAATAATTATATTGTGATATATATTGTTATGGTGTATTAAAATAACTCTTGATATAAGATTTTGGTCATATTGCCCACCCCTAATTTCTGTATTTCTATCATTTCTTTTATACTATGAGCATAACTAAAGCCAAATAATAATAATCTTGATATTGTCTTTTTTAATGACACTCACCTCATCAAATACTGAACAAGGTAAAAGAGACTCCCCTAGTACTAGCAAAAGGCCTCTCAAAGACAGTGTTGCATTTGTTATCAGACCCTAACTTGATTGATATGAGCTGTCCTTGGATAAGCCTGAGGCAATATTCAGACACATTCTTTTCCCATGAAAACTCCTTCAATTAAAGCAGCATGAGCCAACAAAAGAAACAAGCGCAGATTAAATTAATATCAAAAGTATACATTAATATCAGACGCCGTAACCTTCAAGACAATAAGCACGTTTGCGTGTGTGTTTTATACTATATCTTACAACGAATGTGTCAGTGATAGAACGCATCAACGAGGCGGATGGGTTAAAAGAGTAGAGGGAGGATGAGAGCAATCCCTCTTAAGACTCATCTTCACCCAGAACGTTTCTGAGACTCTTCAGAGGAAAGGGAGAGGCAGCCATCGCAACGGTATGTGGAGGAGATGCCTCTCATATTCCTTTCCCTCCCTCTTTTCACCGTTCCATCATGCCCTTCACTTTCTGCTCTGACAGATTCATCATCAACCCCTTACTAATGACGATTCTCATTCTTCACACACATTCTCACACACACACAGACAGACATGCACACGGCCTTCACAGTTTATCCAGACTCTGACCCTGAGATCTGAGCTTCAAGAAGACATAAGTTGTACAGATCTTCCAGCTCCCCCGTACAGACACATCCCCAGCTGTTCCAGTCCAGAGTAAAGACTAAACATGGCAGATCATGCAAACACACCGCGGATGTGCAGACTGGGGCACAAGACCACATGATTCCCCAAAGAAGAGCAGCAGAGGGCGTGACTAAACTAAAAGGAATTGCCATTGACGACATTTTACTTCCACAGTTGATGAGTTTGTGAATTACAATAGTTTGAATTGTGAAAAAAAGTGGTAGTTCTATACTAGGATGAAGCAATCCAATATCCTGCACAGCTTAAAGGTGCCCTAGAATTTTTTTTTAAAAGATGTAAAATAAGTCTAAGGTGTCCCCTGAATGTGTCTGTGAAGTTTCAGCTCAAAATACCCCATAGATTTTTTTTAATTCATTTTTTTAACTGCCTATTTTGGGGCATAATTAGAAATGAGCCGATTCAGGGTGTGTGGCCCTTTAAATCTCGTGCTCCACGCCCACGGAGCTCGCGCTTGCCTTAAACAACATAAAAAAAGTTCAAACAGCTAATATAACCCTCAAAATGGATCTTTACAAAGTGTTCGTCATGCAGCATGTCTAATCGCGTAAGTACAGTGTTTATTTTGATGTTTACATTGATTCTGAATGAGTTTGAGGCTATGCTCCGTGGCTAACGGCTAATGCTACACTGTTGGAGAGATTTATAAAGAATGAAGTTGTGTTTATGCATTATACAGACTGCAAGTGTTTAAAAATGAAAATAGCGACGGCTCTTGTCTCCGTGAATACAGTAAGAAACGATGGTAACTTTAACCACATTTAACAGTACATTAGCAACATGCTAACGAAACATTTAGAAAGACAATTTACAAATATCACTAAAAATATCATGTTATCATGGATCATGTCAGTTATTATTGCTCCATCTGCCATTTTTTGCTATTGTCCTTGCTTGCTTACCTAGTCTGTTGATTCAGCTGTGCACATCCAGACGTTCTGCCCTTGCCTAATGCCTTTCATAATGTTGGGAACATGGGCTGGCATATGCAAATATTGGGGGCGTACACCCCGACTGTCACGTAACAATCGGTGTTATGTTGAGATTCGCCTGTTCTTCGGAGGTCTTTTAAACAAATGAGATTTATATAAGAAGGAGGAAACAATGGAGTTTGAGACTCACTGTATGTCTTTTCCATGTACTGAACTCTTGTTATTTAACTATGCCGAGGTAAATTAAATTTTTGAATCTAGGGCACCTTTAAGTGATGTCAGTGGAAAGGGAAAAGTGTTTCAGAAGAAAAGCATGTTAATAGATTCTGATAAATTATAACGAAGATTTGAAACAAGTGCAGAGATGATGAATAGTTCACAATACAACCAGGAATATGCATTAAGAATGTAAACAGGGTTCATTTGAATTTCATGTTATAATACATATATTATACAATATATTGAGATGGGAAAGGAAACTGTAGCACACAAGTGACATGAATTGGAAATTGCAAACATATACATGTTTAAAAATAATAAAAATAAATAAATAAAAACTACTGTTTAAAAGTTTGGGGTCTGTTCAATTTTTTCTTTTCTTTTTTTGAAAGAAATTAATACTTTTATTCATCAAGGATACATTAAATAGATCAAAAGTGACAGTAAAGACATTTATAATAACACAAATCACAAATTATTTAAAATAAATCCTTTTTTTTTTACTTTCTATTCATCAAAGAACCCTCAAAAAAATAGTGTATCATGGTTTCCACAAAATAACTGTTTTCAACATTAATAATAACAAGAAATGTATCAGAATGGCATATTAAAATGGCTGAAAATTCAGTGTTGCCATCACAGGAATAAATTATTATATATTAAAATAGAAACTGTTATTTTAAATTGTAATAATATTTCAGTTTTACTGTCTTTATTGTATTTTTAACCAAATAAATGCAGCCTTGCAGACTTCAAGAAAAAATCATACGATCTTACGGCTTTTGAATTGTTGTGTACATTTAAACTAATACATGTGTTTTATATATGAATATTTTCATAGTGCAAGTGTGTGAATGTGTATATTTCTTCTCAACTCCTTGTCAAGAGGCAGAGAAAAGCCCTTTATGGCTCTTGTATAATTGTTATGACTTAATCACCATAAAAGCACATAAAAACAGACAACATAGTGAGCTACTGGCCAGGAGCTGAAGCACACAGACAGTTTAACAGTTATACACACGCATACTAAAACACTTCAGCGGCCAGCACTGCTTCTATACAATTCACTCCTCTCACTGATGTCATAATTGTGAACCATTAATCGTTACCTAATGGCTTAAATATTTACTTGATATTCTTAATATAAGCTGGATATGAGGGACATCAAATGATATCGTTCCTTTCCTAAAGAAAGAGAATATCTGGAAAACTTCAGCCTAATCATAAAACCATCCTTGCAAGATTGCAGAAAAAAGAAGATATTTTGAGAAATGCTCCTGTGTTTTTTGCCCATAGAGTGGAAGTCAGTGGTAACCAGAACTGTTTGGTTAATAACATTCTTCAAAATATCGTTCTTTGAGTTTTGCAGAAGAAAGAAAGTTTTGGTATGACATGACAGTCAATAAATGATGAAAGAATTTTCATTTTTGGGCGAATGATCCCTTTAAAAGGCAAGAATAAAGGGTCACCTCAGGCTGCTCAAACCCACTAAAACCGTTGCACAGGAACCTCATCTGAAAGAATTCACAAGCTAGACAAAGGACTTTTGTTCACATGCATTCGCATTATTCAGCTGTGGTCAGATGTACATGTATGAATGTGCCACATCTGAGGTACAGGTGCACACAAATGTATCTGCATGATAGTAGAGAGGGAAAGAGGCAGGATTTGCTGTTGAAATGTTATCTTTCGCCATTGTCGCAGAGGCAGAAAATAAAGTAAATAAAAATACAGCGATGTGTGAGGGTGGCACAGATAAGTATGGTGAACGTAAAGTGGGGGTGGTGAGGGCAGATGAAGTAGGTATGTTAAATATAAACCCTCTCACAGCTGGCAGCAGGAAAGAAAAGGGGGTATTTTCAAGAGGCAGGGCATCACTGGAGCCCTCAGTGCCTCCGATAACATCCATGTTGAGAGAGAAAGAGAGAGCAGTACAGAAGGGGGAAGAAGAGATGGGGGGGGAGACGAGGGAACGCAGCCCGGGAAAGATACGCACAGAGATGCCGTTTGTGAAAGGAAGTATCACCACCCCTCGAACGCAAAAGTCACAACGGGATTTCTGATGGGAAAAATGTGTTCTTTTCAGATGAGAGGAAGATAGAGGGAGCACAGCCAAATGTCAACGATGATAAATGAAGGAGTGCACAGAAACACCAGCATACTCTGATGTGCATGTCTAAGACGCGAACAAACAGAACATGTCTGTTTGCTCTCTTTAACAAAAATGTACAATGATAAAAGTTGCAAGCAGAGAACAGAAAAATGAGCCACCGATTTAAAGGGATAGTTTAACTAAAATTAACATGTACTCAAGTCATTATAGACCTACATTACTTTTTTTGATTTGAAAGCAAAAAGTAAAACTTTCCATGCAATTGCAATAAATGGTGAATAGAGCTTTTAAGATTAAAAGGTGGCAAGAAATCTTTTAAATATTACAAAAAGTAGCCCATACCACACTATAAATATATAGTGCCCGGCCAAATGCACACAAAATTTATTAATTATTAATTATTAATTAATTCGCTGTTTAGATTTTAATAGGCAAATACTTAAGAATATATGGATGAATCATTATTACAGTGATTATTATGTTTCTAGCATGTTTTATATTTGGCAAGGGTTCTTTTAACGCTAACAGAGTGTGTAGCTATTCATTTCTTAAACAACCATGCTGGAAGATGTACTGTATCATGGTCATATTCCAGGATGATTCATCAGGGTTAAAATTGTGAAAGAATGGTTCAGAGAGCATGAAGAATCATTTTTTGACCAAAAACTGATGCACCTCTTGATTGAAATAACATCACAACCAGGGATGGAAATTAGCAAAACTCGGGGTAAACTCGCTTCACCTACCGGCCACCGTGGCGGGTAAATAAAAATAGCATACTGTTTCACCTGGACGGCGGACACTTTTAGAGGAGGCACACCTTAAAAAAAAATGTGGCGTTACATCGCACGCGTTGTGTTCACACCGCCGGCGGCGAGAGCGTCAAAGTGACAGGAAGTCATTCATTTTCAATGTGAGCCGGCGGCGAGCTCCGGCGCGTCCTGGAAGTTGAGAGCGTCGGTCGAGGAGAGTTGCAGTCAGGTCAACTTTATGGTAATGAGCTATGACACGGTTCGGCGGCAACCAATCAGAATGTACAGGTCCTCGCTTGAGAGGATTCCGATTGGTTGCCGCAACTTGTCATTCACTTTGACCCTCCCGCCGGCGGCGGTTTGAACGAACAGTACTGAAATGTATATCAGTTCATGGTTTGTGTGTGTATAAGAGAGAAAGAGAAAATGTCAGTATTTCATTGAGACTTGAGATTAAATAAACTGCTTAAGTATTGTAGATCTTGTAGTATTCATTTTCACATGCAGTTACACATTGTCGGTTAAAAACAAGAAAGTGGCTGGTAAAAACATTGAGTGGCTGGTAGATTTTGAAATCCACCAGCCACAGTGATCTGATCACAACATTATTTCCATCAAGAGGTGCATCAATTTTTGGTCAAGATCTTGTAAATGACAATGCAAGAGGTGTGCACTCTGTAAAGTCTCCTCCAGCACATCCCAAAGACTTTCAATGAAATTAAGGTCACGACTCAAGAGCTCAAGAGTTTCACACAATTCATGTGTGAAAATGATTGTTCATGCTCCTTCCCAACCATTCTTTCACAATCTGAGCCTGATGAATCTTGACATTGTCATCCTGGAATATGGCCATGATACATCTTAATACATGGTTGTTTAAGAAATGAAAAGCTACACACTCCATCTTTTAGGGTTAAAAGAACCATTGCCAAACATATAACATGCTAGAAAAGTAATAATCACTGTAATAATGATCCATCCGGTATTTGCCTATTAAAATCTTTTTTTTGGCCAGGCAGTGTATATATCAAGTATTTTGAAGTCATATGATAGCTTTGCATGACAAACAAAGCCTGCAATTTATGCATTATTCACATATAATCAATAACAACTGAACCAAAGTCAGTGATTGATGAACAAATCACTAAGACCAGTTTTGTGGACTGGATCAACAGTAGGGATGTGCAAGAGTACTTGAGTACTCAGACATGACAGCGACAATCAACCATGAAAACGATGATCACCATCTTTTTTCCATTACTTGAGGTTTGACTGGTTAGCATTAGGACAGCATGCTGTCCAGACCGGCGAAATAAAGTGTAACCATGTATTTAAAAGTGCGCAGTGATGCCTAGAATCGCTTTGATCATGAAAATACAGTAAAGTGCAAGATGTGCAGTGCCAATCTGCCATATACATAACATTATAATGAGAACACTACTGTAACAGAATGTTATAAATTCGTTGCGCTTTAGTTGCCCATGTTTCAGCAGTTGTTGTTACGGGAAAACAGGAGTTCTGAGCACAGTCAAGTTCACATGCGCATTTGCATCCTTTTGTGAAAATGTAAGTTTTTACTTTAGTAGTACTTTTAGTAGTAGTATTACTTTTGTTGTATAGCCTAATGTCATATAGGATGTGTCATATAGAACGGGCTTCAGTTTACTGGTCTTCATTCACTCTTCAGTTTCATCTATTCACCTATCAGCTATTCCTTTTAGATGTTTCTTTTTCGAAAACACTGATGCCTTAATGATAATCTAGCAGTTATTTTGATTGACATTCTCATGTAACAGTGTTTTAATTCAAATTTCTTCATTATAGCCATGACGGACAAGCCATGACCCCCGCACACACCCTGCCCCGTCCCAACATTTCTTTTTTTAAACCTATTAGCACTTTAAAAAAAATAAAAATAAAAGACAAAAATGCCAATACCTAATGAACAGATTAATCCAAAGAATCCAACTCACATGAATATTTAATTCCCTAATCAATATTAATCATATGAATCATATTAAAAGAGTGTCCACAAGGTTCAAAAATTCACTTCTAGTACTCAATGAAAGAAAGTTATAATATTTTGACACAATGAGTAAATAATGACAGAATCTTCCAGCTGTTACAGCTGGATCATTGAGTTCATGAACAAATCATTCAGACCATTTTTGTGATCTCATCAAAAAGACCCAACTCAAACCAAACATTCATTTAATAATTTACTTCCATTTTATTCCAAAATTCACTTTCAGTTCTAAACCGGTGGAAAGAAATTCATGAGGTTGTGAAACAGGTGAGTAAATAATGAGAGAATCTTCATTTTTGGGTGAACTATTGCTTTAACATTATGTGTGCGGATGCACGTACACAAACACCTACCATTAATTAGCGTTGTTATCTCCACAGCCTCACTAAATCTAATTACAACTGGTTTGTCATTAACCGCGAATGATGGTAAGGAAACATTAATGAGAGCGACTCGCTTCAGAAGAACATTGGTAAGCCAACTAAATGAAACAGTCACTTTAGTTTGGGTCAATAGTTCGGCGGTTACAAAGCCAGTTCAGTGGCTCTCAGCAGGGGAACACAACGTCTTGTCACTTCCAAACAGGATTCTGTTGTCAGGATGTGGGGTATTGGTTTCACGACAATTATACTAATACAGCAAATATTTGACGATGACTTACTTGGACTGATAAAAGTTGCACCATTAGTGTGAAGCATTAATGGTTTTCATGCTAGGTCTTGTCATAAATCAAAGCTAGCAAGTACAGGCTTTTCTAAAAGTAGAAACAACTCTCTAGCTAGCACAAACGTTGTTTATCAGTAGTATTAAGTGCAATTTGTGAATTAGCAGGGTTAATGGACATTACAGAAAGCCGAGGCCCATCTAATCCGACGTGTGCCAGGATGAGGTGGGTCTGCGTGTGTATGTGGATGACTACAGATAATTTTAATATCAGGCTGGTGTGGATTGCTGATAGTGTTTTAAGGCAGGGCCCTGTGGACTGAGCACTGGTAGTACCTATCTGTAATTAGTAACCATTCTCTATCGCTGATAAGATAAACTCACCCTGACCTTTTCCATTTGGTCGTCATGGTAACGGGCCCTCTACCCCCCCTCTTGATATTATTTTAGTGATTAAACAGCAAATAGCAGGGAGATGGAAGAAACCGATAGGGATGATTAATAATGGTGTTTGGTTGAAGTGAATGTATGTGAGTGTGTGAGTGTGTGTGTGTGTGAAGGGGGCCGCCCGTGTCAGAGAGGAGTGTGAATAGGCTTGGCTTGGCTTTTTCACAGTGAATAATGGAAATTTAAGATGAGGCAATAGGAAATAAAAGCATGGGGTGAGAGCGATAGATGTCTCGTTTCTTTTTTTTCCGCTTTTTTTTCTGTGAAACACTTTCACTGGGAAGAGAATATTAATGTGTCTGTCTTTCTCCTCCCTACCCAGCCAAGCCCTTTACCCACAATTCACTCGTTCTCATCATTCAACTCTTAAGACCCCTGCACTTTTTTATCCCATTGATGGTAATAGTTATTTCCTATTAATGTGAGAACATGGCACAATCCATAACAAGCAGTTTGAAACAAGTATGATATTTATTCCACACCATAAGATTTTGCCTGATTGTGGTGGGATGAGGGCCTTGCATTCCTTTCCAAAGACTTTGAAACCATTCATTATAAATGCTAAGGATGCACTGATGAAAATTCTGGCCGATACTGATAAAGCAGTAATTATTTCATAGTTATGACCAATAGTGGATAAAAGGCTGAATAAATTAATATAATAAAATAACAAAAAAATACAAGTGAATTTAAGTACTACAAAATTAAGACTGAAAAATGCATAATCATTTTGAGATTTGCTTATACACTGTCATAATAAAATTGTGATATACATTATAATATATATGTAAATTACATACATGTCAAATTTTATATATATATATATATA
>RJVU01048406.1:6369183-6390709 GCA_003731715.1 Anabarilius grahami | reverse complement strand
TATATATATATATATATATATTTATTTATATTACACACACATACACATATACATATGAGAAATATTAAAGAATAGAATGTAAATTTTGTTTGTTTTGCAGTAAATGACAATATATAAGATATACAAATAAACTAGGACAATATCATATATATATTTGAATATTTGAATTCTTAGTGATTTTCTGGCCAGTTTAACTCTATTTATAAGAATATAACCTGGAATATAATATATACAACAAAAGCAATAGAATGAAAAAAGAAAGCAATAAACAGATAAGTAAGTCCACATTAAAACTAATATACGCACACTTCAGTTTCTAGGCAGGGCCGAGGTTTCTCTCAGCAACCCCTGAGAGTGCATTTGCATAAAAAGGAAAGAGCAACCGTGCATGCAAACCGGGCCCAGTTGACTGAAAGGTCACAGGGCGAACAAGAGCAGGGCTTGACAGCTCGTATCAGGCTGATCTCTGTTCTGATAGGCACTAAGGGACACCTTCCCAAACTACGGCCAGGGGAGAGATCATGGACCTCACACAAACTCTGACAATCTAACGACACTGCCGTAGATTCATACGATAGCACAACTTCTGTCGTACACAAGCCTGTATGACTACACTGACATCTCTACAACCACAAACCTGAGTGGCGCTCTGGAATGTGGCTGTCATCAAGGATTTTGGGCAATCTGATGAAGGTTAGCCATTCCGAGATATTTCAGAGATAGACTTTCCGCCATATCTGCAGAAAGGAATGCCTGGCCTCTCAGAATGGATAATGGATCCCATACTTCTTCAAGTGATTTGGGATCTGACAGAAGAACTGAAGAACGCCCATGTCCAAAAGAAGATCCCCAATAAATCTGGCACTTTATGAAAATGACAGAAACAGACACACGTACTGCGTACTGCAGTGCTAGAGTAAGCGTTCTTAAAACAGGGCCACAGGACACACACACACACACTTGCACTGTAAGTCTGCTCTATTGCTTGAGTAAGCGAATTAGCCTCAGCGATGGCTGAGGAGGCAGTAAGGCGACAGAAAAAAGGGATAATCTTTTATCTCTCAACCCTCCCCAATGATTTTTATAGTCCATATCACTTCCCTGACAGTTGATGTTCCACTTTTCTTTTTCATTATTTATTTATCTATTTTTGCTTTGTGTGAATTCAGCTAAAATACTTCTAAAGCTCTTAATGGTGCTATCGGGAGCCGAGATCTGCTGCCATGCGCTGCTTTTCATTGGAGATATTTGGCAGGCCGACCCTAAAGAAACGGGACATTATCAAATGTCTAACGAGACTGACACGGCCAATTATTGACAAATTATTCCTTCAGAGCGCGCCCGACTCCCTTGATGAGCAAAGACTTCCTTGATGAGCGCGTAGTCCCCCCTCTGTCCTCTGGGCCCGGGGACTGACGCCTATCAGATTCTATTAAACGCTCTGCACTTCTGCGAACAAAGCTACTCGCGCCCTGCGTCACATTAGCTTCCATTATACGCTCATGAACTTTGTCGTGATCACAATGGTATAGCCGTCTTTTAAGAGCTTTTAGGACTGAAAATTCCTTTCTATTTATCAGAGGACTCAAATATGACTTTGCACAAGGAGGGAACGTGAGTCGTGCTCTTATTGAGGTCCGTCGTGGTCTAATTCAGCAGACAGTGGAAGAATTCACCAAGAAATAATTGTTCCTAGTATTAGCGCCATTTATCTGAACCCACTTTTGTGCGGTTTTAGTGCCCGATTCACTAGAAAAATTACGCCACAAACACAGCCAAAAATTTCACCATCCAAGCACCTAGTTTTTATAGTAATCAGGGGTGTTTGCAATGAAAAGAATGACAATTAATTCATTTAAATACCTATTTAGTAGGGGTGTAGCGGTACACAAACATGACGGTTCGGTACGTACCTCGGTATTGAAGTCACGGTTCGGTACGTGTTCAGTACAGCAGGGGGGAGAAAACTAAACATAAAATTGCTTCTTTTTTTCTTCTCATCACTTCATAACATTAAGGTTGAACCACTTTTCTGGACCTTGAATGATGGTAATTTTATTGTTTTCTATGGGAGATAAAAAAAAAAACTCTCGGATTTCATCAAAAATATCTTAATTTGTGTTCTGAAGATGAACGAAGGTCTTACGGGTGTGAAATGACATTAGGGTTTATGACAGAAATTTCATTTTTGGGTGAACTAACCCTTTGAACATATATCAGATAATTAAGGCATTACTAACAGGTAAAGTAAATATAATGAATAAAAGCTAATATAGTGCATATATTTAGTGAAATGCTCCTCTGCTGTGGACACTAAATGACTTTCTTGAGGTAAATGTAATGCTACTTGAGATATTATTCTCAAGCTGTTTTATTGATGTCTTTCCACGGTTGAAACACTGGTTGAGAGATTACGTTGTCTGTTCTTCTTCTTCTGCGCTTTTTCCTGTTGTGGCGGTTAGCAAACAGCATTGCATTACAGCACGCGCCCCCTTCTGGATTGGAGTGTGTATCACCTGTGACTAACTGTATTTGTCATCCACCTGCATGAACCAAACTGTGACGTCCGTACCGTATGGTTCGGGATGAATACGTGTACCGTTACAACCCTACTATTTAGCAACTATATGAATTTAATGATATTAAAAAAAAAAAAGTGTTGTGTGTTATGTGTTGTGTCATGTGTGTAAAATGTTATGGTAGATAACTAATAAAATTGTCAAATTTCTATACTATTTTATCTAAATTAAATTAAAAATAAAACGCTTAAAACTAAAACCAATTTTAGCAGATTTAGGCATCACATTATAATGCCCAGTATGAAAAAGGGAGATTTGCTTCATTTAAGATTACATTTAAGTCTTCTTAAATTATTAGTGTTTTTAAAGATTACATTTATGTGAACATTAGATGACAGCAAAGGCTATCTAAATGTAAAAATGAAGGAAATGTGTATGCGTCAAATATAAAATATTGATAGATAAATTCAATATGGAAAATAAATCCAATATAGGCCAAAAACCCTGTGGTACCAGTGTATTGTTAGTGTTAGCAAGTGAGTGTTAGATGACAACAAAGATAATCTAAATGTAAAAACAGAGGAAATGAGCATCACATTTTAATTTCCAATATCAATAAATTAAAAAATAAAATCCATATATAGGCTGTTAACCAATATGGTACTATAACCACCTAGTTAACTGGATTGAAGGTGATTAGTTAAAGACATGCAGGTTTTTACATTGACAAAACGTTGCACATCCCTCCCAAGACTGAGCTGAGCTATTTTTGTTTCACCACAACAAATCTTGAGTAAAGACTCAGAAAAGCTATTAGCCTGAAATTTGAACTCTAAGCACTTAATATCTGTCAGGAAAATAATGCTTTATCGGCTATTTGCACTGTGCACTTCTAAGTACTGCTCTCTTATCAAATGCATCGTCATCAGGGGACTTTGAGGCATGACACAAACTGATAGATGGGAGCAGTTGATGTGCTGGCTTTAGGCAGAGAGGTCACTGGAAAGATGGGCCAGAGGACAGTACTAGGGCAAGACAAGCTGTGCGCTTGGTCTGGGTCCAGTTCTGCAGTTCTTCTCAGGATTGGAGTCTGGATATGAGAAGCTGGTTCTTCACAAGCTCAAAATAATTAGCTAGTTAATGACAGAGGACAACAAAGCAGTCACTCCAGATGACATCCAGCTGTCCTCTGTAAACTTTCTCATGAGGGAAGCGACTGTACTAGTTTATTAGAGGCAGAGATAAGCACTTTCAATCTTCAGCTAAGACAGCAATGCTAAGACAGCAACTTTATCATCAAGATATAGTGATACAGGAGAAATTTAAATTAGGGCTTGGTGATATAGCTAAAACAATTAATTCTATATAATGTTTTCAGCCTTCAACTGACACTGAAAGTATATCTCAATATTTATATATGCTCTGAATTAATTTAAAAAAGTGCTTTTTATTTTTTTAAACCAAGTTGAAATGCCAAGTAGATTTAGAAAGTTTAATGCAAAGTTTGATAGTAAATACAATAAATACAAAAAAATATATATATATAAAACAAAATATTATTAAAATATTTTAAAATATTATTTAAAATATTTTAATATTATTAAAATATTTTAAAATGCCAAAAGGCAAAACTTCAATGCCTCAAAAATTATTTTAAAATTAGAACCAATAAGAAAATTTTTGGCCTAAAAAGTACTAGTTAGTGCCACTTTGCTTGAAATAAATAAAATTTGGTTTGATACATTGAAAAATAAAGCAAAAAGACATTAATACAATTTGAAATGTGGTTTAAGTGTCCAAAAACGTTTTGAAACCACTGGATACACGTTTGCGCATTAACACGTCTGGATGTTTAAACTGAAAAAATCTAGGAAAGAAGGAAGGGGAAAAATAAAGACGAAAGCGAGAATGTCTGTACAATAACAGGGTTTTGACCTCTAACCTGACGACTGGTGTGGGGTGCCAACATTTTCCTTTCTCTCCCTGCTTTCATGTGCGGCCCCCTTCATGGTCTCTGCCAAGTCCACATCCTCTCTAACGAGGGTGTAGTTTCTTAACATTCATCATCGCTGAACTCTGAAACTTTATCAGCTCCGGAGCACGGCGCCATGGCCCCGGCCCGGCTCGCTCCAGCTCTCAGATAGGGCTGATAACACACTGATAGATTACAGCAGATTGTTTTACTTCAGGGGACACTGCTGCCTCTAATACTAATACTTAGACAAGACTCACCGCTTATGGAGGGAGAACAGAAAGAGGGAGGGATAGACAGCACAAAGAGGAAAGGGCAAAGGAGCCAAGTGTGTGTGTGTGTGCGTGAGTAAGGGATATTCACGAGGTGATTGTGATCAAAATGGGCTCTAACAGTAGCACAGGTTTAAAATGACAGTTTTCGTAGAGATTATACATTCCTTTCACTCCACAATCTGATTTAATAATGCTCAATATCACAGAAACTCAAATGCTGCATATTGCCTTTGTGTGCGACTCAACATTAAAAAGTGCTGAAGTATGTTTCAGACTAGTATGTACAGACAATAAGTAAAATATTAAGCAAAGACATTGACTGAAGTTAAACAGTTATGCAGTTAAACATCTCCAGTTAAGCAGCATAACAAAAATGAGAAATAAACATATAAATAGCCTTAATCGACATGCCTACAAGCCACTCATAGTCCATCTGGCATGCAATGCACATAAAAATTACACATACCGATTCCAAACCGATTTTGGATGACAGAAATTTAGATTTTCCGTCATCTTAAACACCATCATTTGAATGTGTTTTTCCCCACAATGTGCTATTTCAACCATCTGCAAAAACAAAACTGTGGTCACTAAGCATGTCATTTACATTATCTCTAACTGTTAAAGTGGGTGGTTCTCAGTCAGGAGAAGCTGCAAAAAGATCTAAAAACTAATATGAAAACCAATCATGCTAACTGCTAATGGTTTACTTCGTTAAAACATGATCTATTGTTGCAAAAAAATGAATGACCAATCAAACAAGGAAAAATGCCATAGAGACAAAACATTGTCATGGAGATGCACCTCCATAAAAAAAGTAAATATCAAACTTTTAATGTGTGCATAAATCGCAAACATAAATATACACATGAATCTTCTCACACAGAGGCCGCTCTCACACACAACAGCCCGAGGCACAAAGACAAGAGGAAATCTGAAGCGTCCGGGCGAGCGCAGGACTGGAGTACCACCTGACCTTCCGCTAAAAAAACAGGGTCAAGTGTAAATCACAAGGACTCCACAGAAAGACTCCTGACTGGACCATACTCAGATATGAGAGAACATTACTGTACCCAAGACATAAATGCAGAAGATATTTTGTCATATACTGAAAGAAAATCAGCATATTAGAATGATTTCTGAAGGATCATGTGACACTGAAGACTGGGGTAATGGCTGCTGAAAATTCAGCTTTGCCATTACAGGAATAANATATGAGAGAACATTACTGTACCCAAGACATAAATGCAGAAGATATTTTGTCATATACTGAAAGAAAATCAGCATATTAGAATGATTTCTGAAGGATCATGTGACACTGAAGACTGGGGTAATGGCTGCTGAAAATTACAGGAATAATATTACATTTTAAAATATATTTAATTATAAAACAGTTATTTTAAATTGTAATAATATTTTACAATATTACTGTTTTACTGTATTTTTGATCAAATAAATGCAGCTATGGTGAGCATAAGAGAAAAATCTTACCAACCCCAAACATTTGAATGGTAGTGATACGGATCAGATAATTTTTCGGATCTGATTGGCAATTGTGTTCAAGCACTCAACATATATATCTGTGATTGGCTACAATGACCAGTCCGCTGATAGACGCCTGCTTTCAAACACTTCCATGCGTATCTGCGCAAGCACTCTGTGAAGAGCATCATTGATGACTACTTACAACGTTTTTGAAGCGCTGATCACTGTAGCCAATCACAGATATAGCTAATAAGCGTGTCAATATAATTGCCAATCAGAGGTGCTTACAAATCCGCTCAACATCGCTCAAAGTAGGGCTGGGCGATATATCGCATGCGATTGGCACGCGCATTTCGTCAGTAAAGCCGGTTCCGATTGCCGCTAAATCGCCATCACCTGCTTTCAAATGGAGCGGCATTTAATAGACACAACCGTAGATCACTGACAAGCCACGCAATATCGCGTTCAGTATCGAAGGCGATTCATCTGCGATAATGAACGCGATATTGCGCGTGCCAATCGCATGCGATATATCGCCCAGCCCTAGCTCAAAGCATCACATTTTTTAAATTTCAGTTGTAACAATTAAACAAGAGTTTCTTTTTTGGATGAACTGTCCCTTTAAGACACACACAAGTTTAGAAACTCTGAGTCATAATACAACTGTCAAAGGGAAAAATTATTAGCCAGGTAATAAATTACTAAGCCGTTGAACTGAGCCTGCAAAAACGTGTTTATAAATGTAAAGCAAAGTAAATTACGTGTAACGTCCCGTTCCTTCCCCTTTTGCTGGAAGTGAGCTGCGCTGCACCCTAACGATCATCCAATCAGCTGTCCTCAACAACAGCAGACGCCTGTCGCCCACTGCAACATGCCTGTCCGCTCTGTCCAGCCTCTTTATTTGGGTCAGACTGAGGTTAGCCTTATCAGAGGCCAGCAGCTCTAAAAATGCTGAGGTGTGTGTGTTATGAAGGTATGTGTGTCAGTCTAGAAACAGACCAGAAAGGGTTAACACAGGCCCAATCACTAACTCTGACAGATATAGAGAGAAAGACGATCTTTTCACTCTTCCCTCATAAATAAATAAATAAATAAATGTAATAATATTAATCCTACAAAACAACTGCCATGGGAAAAAACCTAATAGCCCGGTATTATTCTTAATTTTTGCATCACCCGTTTATCAGCAGGCCCCATGAATAATCCGTACGGTAATTTCTTTTCTTTTTCCCTTTTTGTTCCTGGCATTTTGGTAGAGAGAGATAAGGCATAAAAAACAACAGAAGGGCTAAGAGAGTGAAAAAGACAGATAGATAACATTGATATCAACTCCTACACAACACAGTCATTCCGTTATCAGAGCTTTTTATCATGCTTTCGTTATTTTTTCTTCTTCTTCGCCTCTACTCCCTGTTCTTTGTAGCCCAACTGAAAAAGGTCTACTGCCCTTAAAAATCTAGGCAAGGTTTTGGTATCAAATTAACCTTATGCAGGCTTTTTACAGGCTCGCTAATGTGAATAATTCAGCACGCAGGGACACATGGTTGAAGAGATTGTGCGAGTGCAGCTATGTCAGAGGGAACGTCAAGATTTTTGGAGCAAAAGCCAACTCACAATTCTTTTTTTTAATGTTTTTTTTATTTCCCTATTTATCTAAAATATTGCTTCCTAGACCAAACGATTTGGAAAAAAACTGACATTTTCAGACACAAACTAATAATTTCTGTCTAACATGATCAAACTCCCACAGAAAGTAAAAAGGTCTCTCTAATCTATCAAGGTCAGTTACAGTGCCCTGAACAAATACAGCATTGTTTAAAAGAGCAGTTTAAGTGAGCTCTCTATGTAAGCAGAGAACGGACGCTTGGACAGAAAGACAGGAAGATAGAAGGACAGATAGTCAGTTAGACGGTACAACAGACAGAATTCACCCCAAACTTCTGGGATTAAGTGATTGAAAAGAAACAGTAAATGCAGAGAATGACCCCAGAAACATTCTGTTGGAGTAATGCTTTGCTAAATATGTTAATATGTTTTATTTAGAGGTCAATAAAGATTTTCAGGAAGGTTTCAACAGGTGAACAAACTCATTTCAGTGAAGGAGATAATAATGTTCACTATGTCATTGACATATTGGCGATATGACCACCCTCTTACTCATGTCACGATATCACGAACTTTATTTCACGTTAACGATATTATGATATAATTATTAAACTACAAAAGAACAAACACAAATTAAATACACCTACCTGAAAAACGTAAAGCACAAGAAATAAGAAATACTAGTTCATAAATTGTATGTATAAAAATGTATAAAAAAAATACTGCAGAATCTTTACTGGGTAAATTAAATACACATTTATTCTTATTAAAGTTACAAAAGTGATTCAGTCAAGAGCAGTGAGAGATTTTCTGTCATTTGTTGTTTTAACATTAATGACACAGACAGCAGCAGGTTTATTAGTCTGCTGTCACTTTAAGACTGAATGCACGGATCCAATATACTGATATACATGCGTTTTCTTTCTAAACTGTTTACATTCACTTAAGTCATAATTGACTGTTTATGCAGGGATACAATAATTTGAATGCATTCAAATGATAAGCATTTGTGACAGCACAGCAATGTCATGTGAGCGTTTTGGCTATTCATTTACACGACAACAGTGTTTTGGTGGCTTGAAAATGCAAACTTTTGAAAACGGGTTTCAAAATGCAAGTTTTTGCAAATGGTCTCCATGTAAACAAAAACGCGATGCTGTGAAAACAATGACGTCATGCACATGGGTATAACATGTTCAGTCTATAGTGTTCCATCGCCATCTAATGGCCTGCCAGCAGAATACAGCATTTTTAGTCGTTTTTTACGGATTCGTATGAATGGGCATCGTTTTGACAATGGTGTCGTCTGTACACGGAAAACTCTAAAGGAAAAACTTCCCCATTTTAAGCATATCGTTGTCGTGTAAACATAACCTAAATTGATCAAAAGTAAAAAAAAAAATTTTTTTTTTTATTTTGCTACAAAAGATTTCTATTTTAAATAAATTCTGTTTTTTGTTTACTTTTTATTTATCAAAGAATAGGAGAAAAATGCCGGCTTCCACAAACATATTAAGCAGTACAAATGTTTTCAACATTGATAATAAAAACAAATGTTTCTTGAGCAGCAAATCAGCATATTAGAAAATTCAGCTTTGCCATGACAAGAATAAATTATATCAAAACATATTAAAAAAGACAACAGTTATTTTGAATTGCAATAATATTTAAGAATATTACGGTGTATTGCATTTTTGATCAAATAAATGCAGCCTTCGTAAGCATAAGAGACTTCATTCAAAAAGTTTCATTACACTTTTTAGCTAAAAAAATATTTTAAAAAATATTGATTTATTGATAAAATACAAAATTTTTTACTTTTTCACAATTTTTTTTTTGCACAGCCCAGTTTGAAAATCTACTGTATAATTACATTTATCTAGAAAGACCAACTAAAGATAACCAAGCGGTGTACAGAAAATGCATAATAAAGATAAAGTTACTAAAAAGAGGCCTAAATCCATCAGCGAAAATATAACGTCTGTTAGATATCCTTTATTACATCCACATAAAAACACATGTGCATGACATCACTTGTGGGCAGGGCAGGAGGAACACCTAGATTTGAGGTGTGCCACTAGATTGCATCATTAATGGCACATGAGTCCCTATGACATCAGCAATGTGATCCAGGAAGTGTGAGAGGAAAATCCACAATTTACAACTGGATGAGTGGAAAACAGCAAAAAACAAGGAGGAAGAGACAGAGCGGACATGGTTTACTGTACACAAAAGGATGTAATCGGTTTGATCAGCACGGTATCTCTGTGGAGCAATCATTGATAAAACGCACTCTGGAAGAGCGTGTTATTGGAGATGGGAGGTCATCAGCAGCGATAGGGCTGCCCACGCACTACCTGGCTACTTCCTCCGGTCGCTGTGGGAAATTAGTGGTTGGCCATGAATATTCACAGCGGTTGGGTGACCCAGTGTTTCCGAGTGAGGGAGAGGAGCGTTTAGGCAGTGCATGTTTATGCAGATGGCGATGTGATTGCACGTCGTAGAGTGTCAGTCGACAAGATTCCAAATGTAATAGTCCCTGAGAGGCACTTGAATGGAGTCATTCCCCCATCACACCCCGAGTGCTCCCCCGCCCTCCAAAACTTTCTTATTAACCGCACCATCTCGCCATCTCTCCCACATACCCCTCCTTCCCCATTCCTCCTCTCTCCTTCTCAAATAAACCTACAAAGAAAGAGAAATTAACAGAGGAGACGTTTTTCTCCCTGCCGCCCCTCTCCTTTCTAGAGAGTGAGAGAAACAGAAGGAGAGAGAAAGCGATAGAGACAGAGGAAAGGAGCAAAAGAGAAAGAGGGAGAGAAAAAAAAACATAATTTATCTGTGTATTATCAAGAAAGGCAGACACTTTAATCAGTCAGCTATGAAGTCAGTATTTCCATTCTTATCTGTTGCAGGAGTGGAAATGGAGAGCAGATAGTGTGCTGGGAGCCCATCGGTGGGCAGGAATGATAATGGGAGAGAGAGGGCTGGCTATTGGACCGCTGTGTCAGCTCTATCTGCACCCATTATCAAGGGCCTTATCGGCGCTGCCATCAGCCAAGCTGTAATGGGGCCAGTTCAACTTTCCACATTATCATACCGCTAAGACCTGGTTCAGTAANCTCAATGCAGGACGCTTGGTTAGGTTGTTTCGACCTTGCACAAAGAGAAAAGAGTAATGGAAAGTGGCCCAGAAATGAAGGGGGAGAGATGGAGGAGGGGCTTACTTGAAAGGGTTGGGAAGTCAGGACTTTGATTGACAGAATGAAACTCTGGTCAGGAATGCCTAGAGGAGTAAAGTCTATGCTGATTGATGATTTTATACCACCCGTCTTATCATATTATCAACTCTGTTATGATAATATTTTCATTGTGATTGTCTGCAGAGATAAAACACAGAGGAGGAAGGGCGTACGTACGTACGTACTGGGCAGGACTTTGATTGACAGGTTGAGAGGTACTCTTGACTTTCAGACTGCATTCTGGGTAAACAAGAGAATGGATGACGTCCAAAAGTCCATGAAATCGCAATGATTACTGCCTATAATGTACTACCAAGTCTTATCCTATAATCATCATGATAATGATAATATTTTCACTGTGACGATTTAAAAAGATAAGCCCCTGTGGATGATGACCTTTGACAGGCAAGATTTCATTTTAGATACTGTTAAGATACTGTTCATTGGAATTGGAGCAAGAATACACAACAAATGGATTCAATGAAAGTCATAGACCAAACAATAAATTCCTAAACGGCACTGTGGAGTACTACTAACTGACCCATTTTAACCCTGCAGGTTTATAAAACACAATCTTCCTGATCTTCCAGTTATTATGCCAATGCTTATCTACTTATTGTAAGCAATGCTATTTGTAGGGATGCAGATGATTATATTAAAATAAAAGGCCAATATTAAAATTCTATACTGCTTTGTCTATTTAAGTAAAAAATAAAACAATAAAAGGGTCATTGACAAATAAGGTTTTTAAAAGTGTCAAAAAATATAATGGAGATACAATTAATTTTGATGTTTTATTAAGTGTTAACAGTGAGATTATGTGGTTTTTATAATCTTTTAACACTGCTTTTGTCATTTATTACAAGATGGACAAAATCCATCACCAAAAAAGTCATTCGGTTTAACCAAAATTTCAGTTTTTCCGAATGACACTTTTGGATTTACCGAATGACGATATTTTCAAACAATGCTAACAGGCTGATAGTTAGCTAGTTAGCTTGCTAGCTAGCAAAAGGACAATCAAACATTTTATATTTAGTACGTAGGTAGTAAGTTTTTTAAATATTACAACATTTTCCATGTTTTATAACAGTTGTACCGATTGACCTGATATTTTGGGACATGCTTAATGAGCAAGAGAAAACATGAATTTTTCAAATAGTTAAAAAAAGAGTGTAAGTTACTTTGCTTCATGACCGTGTGGTCCTTTGCAGGTGTCTGAATGATGTCACATGTTGTCACATGCTATTGACAGCATGACTTGATCCAAAATGGTCCCTTTATATTGGATACTCCGAATGACATCAATTAAATTAATTTTCTTGAATCTCTTGAATGAATTATTCAATGACAAATACATTTTTAACCTAGTGGCGTAACAATGTCATCGATACAATCGTTATTTGAAGCACCATTTTACATTCACAAGGTGACTTGCTCTATTTTGATCGCTACCATAGACATCAGTGTTTATATCTGAACTATAAACTTTTATCCCAGTACTTCAGTGATAATCTGAATTATTGTGAGACAGAAATAACAATACTGTGTGGTTGAAAAGACTGTTTGTGAGGCTGTTTCATACCTCAACATAACTCCTCTCCTTATGTCATCGGCAGTGTGAACACAGATTTGACTTAGTCAAAGGTTTAATAGACAGGTGAATCATTGTCATTGAGGAAAAAGATTCCGTGGGTGTTTGAATAGAGATCTTTTAACAATTAATCATGCAGCTCTGCCATTAATTAAAAAAAATAATAATAATATCAGCAAGTAACCAATATGGTACAAATACATCATGCAACCCTGGCTATTTGACTGGTTATATTGTAAGAAATGCTGAGTACCTAACGTGGGAAACGCCTTATAAAGAACATTCTACCACCTGTTGCAACAGAGATATTCCTTTGGCCTTGTAGAAAGGGTGTGAAACAAATAATCTAATGAGATAAGTGTTTGCAACTTGCTAAAGGGGTCACAATAAGAGTCAACGAAAGGGCAAAATTAAAATATGAGGAAGTGAGAAAGCAATGACCAGAAATAGCACAGAAGAAACAACTTAGGTGGCAAAGGCAAGCCATCTATCGCCTCAAGACAACCTCAATGTAGTCTTCCATGTCACTGGTTTAGGCTAAATTTCCCAATAAAAAGGATACAAAAGGCAAAAACAGTGTACACTGTCAAACGGGAGTTGTTTACTGTTAAACAGAAGCTCAGCTATGTGTCTGAAATGTACGAATACATAGCAATGAGATCACATATGACCATTAGCTACATTTGCAACATGTCTAAATAACAGAAACAGTTCATGTGGCTAACACGACATGATTCACACTTCACACACATACCCCTCTCAGACAGAAGCTGAAAGAGGTTGGAGGCTGATCTCTGGCGGTCTCCCTTCTCTTTCTAGAGCAGGCCAAGTGGAGTGTGTGAGAGCAGAAAGAGGAGCCACTCTGGTCTAGACCACCTCTGTTCAGGGGTGGCTCCCTGGAGGCGGTCTAACCTCTCCTCTTTCTAGGGCCTTTGTCCCAGCTGCCCTTCTGTGCTTATCTCTTCTCTTTCCGCCTCTCCTTATGAAACATGCCCGGTGTTCCCTTCCCACAAGAGCCTCCTGCCTGGCATATAACACCCAAGCCTGAGCCCTATGCACCGTGAGCAATAGGGATACTCGGGACATTATTTTTCACATTGTACAACAAGTCAGTGCAGGGCTTGCAAAATTTCTAAATCACAGGCACTCTTCAGATTTTGGTAGCCTGAAATGAATTTAACTAGCCCACATAAAATTACTGGTTCCAGTGACATAAGCACTCGTCGAGTCAGAAATTGCTGTGAATTAACGACACAGCTGATAGAACAGATTCAGCCACAGAAATGCTTTCTGTGCTTTCTTTTCACCTTATAGTCTGATTTTTCTCTTCTGCTTTGTGGCTGCTTTCTTTGGCTGTAAATCGGCATGATCAAAAAAAGATCATATGTGATCCTATTTTTCCTTCAAAAAGTCAAGAGAGTGAACAACGCGAATCAACGAAGGAATTTTATTTCACTATTTAATACAACGGTGACACATTTTGGTAGCCCGACTGGAAGAAGACACAATAGCCCCGAGACATTGGACTATTGGTGGGGCCTCCATGGATCGGACTTGTTTGTTCAGCACATCCCACAGATGCTCGATTGGATTGAGATCTGGGGAATTTGGAGGCCAAGTCAACACCTCAAACCATTCCTGAACCATTTTTGCTTTGTGGCAGGGTGCATTATCCTGCTGAAAGAGGCCACAGCCACCAGGGAATACCGTTTCCATGAAAGTGTGTACATGGTCTGCAACAATGCTTATGAAGGTGGTACGTGTCAAAGTAACATCCACATGGAAGGTTTCCCAGCAGAACATTGCCCAAAGCATCACACTGCCTCCGTCGTTGTTTACATCCACGTGATGTAAAAGAAAACGTGATTCATCAGACCAGGCCACCTTCTTCCATTGCTCCATGGTCCAGTTCTGATGCTTACATGCCCACTGTTGGTGCTTTCGGCGATGGACAGGTGTCAGCATGGGCACCATGACTGGTCTGCAGCTATGCAGCCCCATACGAAACAAACTGTGATGCACTGTGTATTTTGACACTTTTCTATCAGAACCAGCATTAACTTCTTGAGCAAAATGCCTTATTTTGAAGTCTGTGGTGCCTCATTTATAAGTGTAAAATGACGCACAATGCACAAACACTATATAAATAGTAAAAACCTGACCTTGTGCATTTGATTACACTTCAGCTCTTGGCAGCCATAACAAGCAAGCCAGTGAGGGCTGTTTCTGTCCCAGAGTGTATATTTTACACTCCGAGACAGAAACTCACCTGAATGCCATTGGGATGTGACCAATAGATTTAATCTACAGCCTTATGGTTCAGACAAACACACCCATCTGAACTGTTTGCATAAAGCCCCCCTTGAGATATCTGCACAGATCCTTTTAAAGGAGGGAACGGTATATAGTGTCACTCTTGAACTTCATGTCCTTAGCACTACATCAAATTGATGGCCCACACCCCCTACCATGCCAATTAAGCACATCAAATAAAGAACATGACATCAAACCTCAGCGTGGAAATCAGCCAATCTAATCAACCCTGTAAGCCGTGATCCACATCAAATATGTCTCCTCCACATCGGACAAATTATCATATCTCCATTCTCCTTACGACGCAACTCATTAACTCCAACCAAAAAGCACAGAAAACTCTATTACACCAGCCTTCTGGAGAAAAAAAAAAACTCCCTCCTGCGATGGCAAATCTCACCTCCGCCGTTCCTATCAAAACGGCACATAAAAATAAGTCCTCTTCATAAGATGCTATGTGATAACAGTGCATTAAAAGATTACTGCCCTGTTCCCATCTTGTTTTTAATTGCATTGGGGCCAGAGGCTACGGGATCCTTAATAACACATTAATATTTTATTCTCATCCACCGCTCCACAATCACATGCAACTGCAGCTGTTTAAGACTTTATGCTTGTCGTTTGGCAGGGATGTGGTTGATGGGGTTGAGGAGGTGTCTTGCAACTTTTAAGGTGCTCATCTGAGTTGTGCTCCTGAGAAAGATGGCCGGACTGAAAGAGTGCTGGAACTCTGACAGCACTGTATCAAGTGTCGTTTACATATATTTACATAATATAAACTAAATAAATAAAATAAAAAATGTGGTTGACTTGACAAATATTAGATGATAAAAGACAAAATATGACTCGCTGCGATGTAAAGTTTCTGCTTTACACAATCATCTTTACGAGCCTACATAACAAAAGAAGAAGTGAGGATTTAGGAGTGCTAAAGGGTCAATGAAGGATCAGTTATCATAACTCACTCTACTTCCCCTGGCGTAAACATTAGGAAAGAGCAATAATTCATCAAAACACCTAAAAGCTTTTCCTTTCACTGTGGCAAACCAACAGACACTTCCTAAACAGTAAATTCTAATCTACACTTACAGCTTTTTGACATCATTTTCAGTCCACATATTGTAAGTTCTCTCATCTAATCCGAAGAGCTCATGGGCTGAACATCACCCAGCTGTATTGACCAATCAACACACTACACAAAACTCTAATAAATAAGTAGTGAAAAAGATAACAGGACAAAGTAGCTATACATGTTATTTGGAATAAATAGGCCATTCAAAAAACACACAAAAAAGCTATATTTAAGGACTTGGGTTTTAGATAAAAACTTGAGGTTTCAGCAAGTTTACGACTGCGTGACAGAGATCTGTGTCTGCAGAAAGCAACAAAGAAATACATAAAAATCCTTACATCAACAGATTATGAGATGTCTGTCAGCTTACTAGAGTGTGGTCAACCTATAATAGATACANTCCTCTGATGGCTACTTCCAGCAGGATAATGCACCATGTCACAAAGCTCGAATCATTTCAAATTGGTTTCTTGAACATGACAATGAGTTCACTGTACTAAAATGGCCCCCACAGTCAACAGATCTCAACCCAATAGAGCATCTTCGGGATGTGGTGGAATGGGAGCTTCGTGCCCTGGATGTGCATCCCACAAATCTCCATCAACTGCAAGATGCTATCCTATCAATATGGGCCAACATTTCTAAAGAATGCTTTCAGCACCTTGTTAAATCAATGCCACGTAGAATTAAGGCAGTTCTGAAGGCGAAAGGGGGTCAAACACAGTATTAGTATGGTGTTCCTAATAATCCTTTAGGTGAGTGTATAAGCACAGTTAGAAACAATAATGCATTATTATTATTAAATAATAATCATTAAAAGCAGGACTTTGAAGACCTTAACAACCTTGCTTTAAAGATTATCAGATACTAGAAACAGCATATTTTTTCAAATTCACTAAAGTCGTCCTTGGCTTTGCAACACATTATAAAAACGTTATGACTTTTCTCACAGTGTTCATTGCACCCACTATCACTCAGCATCTAATATCTCAGTACAAATCAACATTTCAGCCATACTGCTGACGCCACATTCTTGTTTCCTTTCGCAAGGCGTAGAGCTGAATACTTTTTTTCACTGTTTTTCACCAAAACGCACCCCACAGATTAACATCGATGAACAAAAAAAAAACCCTGCATCTCAATGCTATCTAACACCAGATCTGCAGTGAGTAATATGTGGAATTAGTTTTAATTAAATTAATCAACTACAATGGTTGTTAGGAGAAAACACAAGGGTGGGAACCAAGAAAGGGTGGGGAGTAACTAAGGGGGGGAAAAAATGCATTCACACCTATCATCTAATTATACAACAACATTAATCACATTAAGGCTGGAACTGATTGCCAGGGTCCGGGGCCCTGCTGTTCTTACGTGTAGCTTTGTTATTGCAGCAAAGCCTCAGCTCCTGCCTGCTCTGTGCTGATAACAACTCTTATCGCACTTGGCGATCTCTATCTGTACCGGAGATCAGGCCCCAGGCTTTATCAAAAGTTCACATCGAGCTAAAAGCAGAACAAAGAAGGAAAACACACAAGCAAAACCACCGCGACGCATAGGCGTGTTTGCGTATCTGTGAAAATATGTGTGCGAAAGCCTGTGATCTCTCATTCTTTTCAATATTTTTGGCTGAGTATTAAACTAGCCCTCGGGTCAAATGACCCTGAGACGCTGAACCTGACAGCAGCGAAAGCTCTAAGAATGGTTTCAACAAAAACAGGAAGAGATCCCATCAGTTGTCCACACTTTGAAAAGTGCAAGCCCAAGGTACAGGAGGTGGTTACTCAAACAAGTGCATTGTCTGGCCCAAGCTTCTCAAACATCCTCCAGCCGCTGACGCCAAATTCTGGGAGCTCATGAATAATCCATTCCGACCTCTGAGCCATTTGAATGATGTCACTCGGCTGTTATCTGCGAGAATCTCCTCTCTGTTATCTCCCAATCATCTCAACGGCTCTCTTATCGGCCCCTGCCATCTCACTGAGGCAGCTGCTTTTAAAACGCAGCATACATCCATCTACCATTTCTGTATTCCTGCCTCTCTCCCCCAGCCCTTATCAGCCCTGCCATCCTACTCTCCCCTTATCTGCTTTTCTCCTCTCTCTTTTTTTAACTCTTTATCTAGAGATACACCCAGCCAGTCCCAAACAACAACACAAACATGACAAAGATGAGAATGCTTCAGCCAAATGTAATTATAATCCCAATTTCCCCCAACCCCCCTCGACGTTGGCTCTATCTCCACAGAGATCGCCGTCTCACCTATCTTGTCTCCCATCTCAACTGCCAAAATATAAGCCCTGGGATGTGGCCCCGCTAGGCCGTGAGCTAATCTCGCCATCAGGGAGGGATGGATAATCTATCAGCACGATCTTCACCATTGGGAGAGTGACGCACAAAAGACACACAAAAATATTTCCTCTCAACATAGACTTCCATGATACCGGATACCTCTTTTAGAGGGGCCGGGATTGTAATCCTTCCAGTAAGAGTGTAACAAAACAATGCAATCGTGCATTTATTATACGCAGTCTTCTTGACGTTTACATATGCAAAAAGGTAAGATAAGAGGGCCGATGTGACGTTCACATGCGTTCCAGAGTTTTGTGGTGGGGGAACTCACTCACCTTTGGGGAAATCTAGCACCAAATCTGAGATACTTTTGCACCATCTTGAGTTGGCGATGGGTAGCCACCAGATATGAAATCTAGATAAGGAATGTTTACTTTGTATTGTTTAAATCATCAGCTACAACTGAAGTAGTAACACTGGTTCCACAATTCGCAACTGCCTCTAGGTAAGAATATGAGTTCTCCAGAAAGCAAGCAGAGATAGCTTTATATCAGATAAGACATCTCAATTAAGAGAACGACTTCATGGGTCAGCAGGCCACTGGCATTGTCACTGGCCAATGTAACTCTCCAGTCACTTAAACAAACCTTGATACCGCCCGTTTACACTCAGTGGTATATGCTAATGCTGCCTTATCAGCCCATTTTTCTTTCCTATTCAAGAGTCGCTTTCTGCCTTTGAATCGCATTAATATTTATTTTTTTTGAGCAGCCCTTTCAAACTCAACCTCCAAGATATTGCTACTGTGCTTATCGCCTGGAAGCATCTCTTCTGGATGAAGAACTGAAACAGCGCCTGGCACCAGAGCAAAACGACTTTTCAGCACTGCTGGTTCTTTTCAGAGAAAGAGAGGGAGAGGCAAGGGTCAACGAATTTGATTTTTACTTTATGATTTTATTGGCCACAAAATGTTAACTTCGACCAAAAACTTCTGTCACCCTCATGTTGTTCCAAACCTGTATGACTTTCTTTCACCAGTGGATGTTTAAAAGGAAAAAAAAAAAAAAAAAAGGTTGCTCTTTTCCAATCACAATAAATGATGACCGAAGATGTCAAGCCTCAAAAAGGTTTTATAAACGTATAATAAAAGACTAGCACACTATATTCCAAGTCTTAGGTCTGAAGCCCTATTATCGCTTTGTGTGAGAAACAGAGTTGTTATTCACTATTAATATTCCCCTCCAGTGAGCCGTTAAACGGCTGGAACCGGATCAATATCTCAAGAACCGAATCAAGTTTGATTCATCAACAGATATTTCTGATTAGTATCAACGATTTAATTAAAAAGATACTCAAACATTGCTACTTTTCTCAGGAAAGTGACAAGAGTTTAGAGGCTTGGAGTCACAAAGATCGCTTTTATGATTATTTTGCGTCGTTCTAGAGGCTTTACATCTTCAGCAACCATATCTTTGTTATTGTATGGAGAAGAGCAACCAAGACATTCTTCAAAATGTATCCTTTTGTGTTCCACAGAAGAAAGAAAGTCAACACGAGGGAGTGCAAATAATGACAGAATGTAATATTTTGCATACAATCATGCAAATGTCATTTTAAGTCCAACTAATTGGTGCCTGAACATTATGGGGTTAAAATGGATAGATGGAAAAAAAAAAAAGATCCAATTGTAATCCACTATCATGTGGAGAGATCAGCTGGGTGCGCTATCTGACGTCTCATCTCTGGAAAGAGAACTGAAAAGCCGGAGGAAAATGCAACAGCAGCCTCGGTGCAGCCACAGACAGAAAACAAATAAAAGATCCAATTTTAATCCTTATCTCGACTGGGATCGGATCGCTGTTTATCTGAACTCATATCGTCTTTTTCAGAGAACAGTGACGTTTCCACAACAGTATTAAACAGGAAGCCACGGTTACACTTCGGTTGAAGCAAACACGAAAGCACTTTTACAAATGAAAAAGTTAAATAAAACGGATTTAAACAATTATCTCGGCTGGATTTGAAAAATTAAGCGCGAGTTCGTTCACATGTGCCGCGCGCTTTTACAAAACGAGCTGCGCGTCCTAAAAGCTACTGGGGTTACTATGGCAATTGTAACTAAATGTAGCCATTTCTAATTTTCTACTGTCTTGAAACCATTAAAACACAATAAGGATTATTTGAACAGACCGCTCACACATCTAAAGTGTGCCATTTGTCTCGTGTTAATAGAAATATCTTGTCAGTTTCCAAGAAATTGTTGAGCTGAGCTCATAAAAACAATGATATCCCGTCATATGAATCATGTCACACACTTTTTACAACGAGTCACCATTCACAACAGCAGCACCGGTTCTAGTGAAACTTTAAATGCTTACGTTTGATCTGCCGGGGTTTGCTCTGCTTTCTTCGAGACATGTTTATTCCGTCGTTCCTGCTCAGCTTGCGGCAAAAGCGATCAGTCCACCGGGGTGACTAGCAGTAACAGCAGCACTGGATCACAGTTCTCTGCCCGTCCGGAGACACCCGCATGACCTGTACTTTGATATTCAGAGCCGAAAGAGCTACCTGTGGCCGAGTGAGCCTTAGTTACTTTTCGACGTCTTCCCAGATTAGCGATCTATCCTCTTTGTTAGCCACAACAAACTGTGCCGGTGTAGCCCTGACAGCGCATATGCTGCTTTAGAAAACTAAACCTGTAGCTTTTAATGATTTGTTTATGTCTACTCCAGTGAAGCACAGAGAGAGCGCAGTTCTCAACGGGGCTCGATCGACACATGAAACACTGGCGCTGATATGTTATGACACGCCTCCGTCACGCCCCTTGCGTATGATGTCATGCCGCACGCTCCCCACTGCGCCCGCGCTCTCATACAACTCTCGATCATCATACTTCATACTTTCATCAATGCAAGGCGTGAAATGTATGCCTCGTTTGCGTGCAAAACTATTTTCTTAGTTATAAGCGTGTGCGAAAAATTTCAAGGGGCTATTCAAAAAAAATATATATATAATAAAGTTATTTACCATTACTCATTTTAATAACAGTAATTATTATAATTGTGTATTACTTAATCTATTAACGATATATATTCATAATAATAATAATTATGAATTTATTATAATATATTTTACTATAATAATTATTAATAATAATTGG
>RJVU01048406.1:6354165-6368708 GCA_003731715.1 Anabarilius grahami | reverse complement strand
CATAAATTGAATAATATTATTATTTAATTAATTATCATTAATAATAATATTATTATTTCTGTCCTTGTTGTAATTTATTATATTAAGATAATAAATATTTTGCCATAAAAAAATCTTGGCTTATTGTTTAATCTGCACATTTCAAATCTTTGATTATTTTTATTGTTTATTGCTTTCTGTTGCTTTCTGCTGGAACAATGCAATTCCCCGTCACACAGGAATCAAAAATACTTTTCTACTAAAATCTTTAAGTATCTTTAAGTAAAATGCTGAGTGGTGGTTACTGAAATAAAAAAGTCATTCAATTATAGCTGTCAATCATGATATAATTACTTAAAAAAGTGAGAATGCTGCTACTGTTCTCTTAGCACACATGCTGACACTGTGGCCTCCTCAAAAACTCACTGCTTCCATCTAGTGACCAACAAAAAAGCTAATTATCCTTCACAGTAGAGGCCACCATGCTTGCAGAGAGATGACTTATGGACACATTCCTCGCAGACCACAGCATTTGAATATATGTCAAGTACATCAACCGTGTCATATGCAGCAACAGCTAACCTGAAAGTTGTGGAGCAACCACAAATACTAGCCAAAAGCAAACAAACAAACAACAACAATAACAAAACAGTGTTGTGTCATGATTTATTAAGATTTGTTATAAGGTTCAGACTACTAGTAGGCTATTAATAAGATCAATGCTGATCTTGTTAATCTTGATAATGGAGGAACATTGCTTATCTTGTCTTTCATGATTAAACGTGATGAAATCAAGACCTAAAATGAAAAGGATAGCACACTCATGATGGCAATAAATTATGTAATAATACAATTAACTAAAAGCAGGAGACATTGAACACGAGCACGCTATTTCAAATGCATTTATTTCAAACCTGTTTACAAGGTGAAGCCACTAGGGTGCGCTCTGCCTCTACAGAAGGTTATACAGTAGTTTTAAGAAAAATTGTTAGCAATAAACGAATGCTGGACATGGTCAAGCCCATGCATACCTTAAATTATATTTAGTAGGTGTGCAAAATATAACCAATAAAACATTTTGAAAATGAAAAGCAAACAATTTGACTTTCCTGTAAAGAATGGGCATGTCCACAGCAGATTCATTACATCATTGTCATGTAGAATAACAAAATTAAAAATGAATTATCTGACAAAATAATAAACATTGAAGGCCCTTTAATATCTACTATGTTTATAGTATAAAGGTCTTCAGATTATTACAAAAATCATATTACAGATTATTATTAAAAATCTTTTAAGATTCTTAAGGCAACACAATATGGTTCTTCTATGGCATCATTTTGAAAACCTTTTGTTTTTAAGAGTGTATTTGAAGAAACATGAGTCAGAGCTTTTAATTAAAAAATACTTTGCTAATAATTAAAAATAAAAAACACATATAAATGGTTGTGATTGTTGAGGGTTTCAGGGAGGATAGTGTACTTTACATAGACAGTGTGAATGTTAAAACTAATGTACATTAAAATACATGTTTCCTCTGTCATTTTGTAATCACTTGTTGCTGTTTTTTTGTTTGTTTGTTTGTTTGGAGAGGAGGAGACTTGAGATTTATTTCATATCACTATTATAGTGATCAAATTGATCACGGTTATCAATTTTATCACACACTTTAAAAAATTATTTTCATGATTTGTTATCGCAACATTTTTTCTTTTGTCAAATCAGCTTAGCTAATAATCTGTTATCTTCTAATGTATACATGTTCAATAAAAATTTTGACAAGAAAAGTTGACAAACCTCACATTTTAGCCTTCAAACCATTTTTAAGAAAAGGGATAAGTCAAAATGATAAATGATTATATATTTTATCTGCTCCGTGAATATTTATAGATACCTTATTACAAATGTTGACATTTTTAGAATGCACTTAGGCTTATTTTCCATCAACCGTTTAAAATTTACACCAGTGCATATAAAAGTTTAGTTCAATTTTTATGTAAAATTCATACTAACCATTTCACCCCTATAGAAGTGAGCTCTCAGTACCTCCCCTGTTTCTAGACCAATGCCTCTTAAGCTTGAACTTACAGTCTTTGTGTTACCAAACCAGGCCTTGGGTTGAGGGTTGTTAACCGTTATGCCAGTTAGTCAAACCTACAGAAAGAAACCTCACAGCTTTTAACCTCTCAACT
Organism: Anabarilius grahami; assembly: GCA_003731715.1. Taxonomy (NCBI): domain Eukaryota; kingdom Metazoa; phylum Chordata; class Actinopteri; order Cypriniformes; family Xenocyprididae; genus Anabarilius; species Anabarilius grahami. The sequence continues at coordinate 6,366,537 of RJVU01048406.1, read as the reverse complement.
TTGTAACCTTCAAGCTTTCCTGGAAGCTTTGTTCAATAAAAACGGCATAAGACATGAATTATTAACCTACCCATGAAGAATCTGAGCCTCTGTGACACTCTTTAACATCTGCATTAAGACACACTTTATCAGAATGAACCTTTTTGACAGAAGAATTTACTGTGGTGGCAAATTAAATTATCCATATGGGAGAATAGCTGAGAATGAAAATGATTTTGTAGGTGTCCATTTATGACTTTTCTTTGATACGTTGATTCATTTGGTATATTTGGTTCACTTCACTCATACATGTAATATTTTAGACCTCTTTATTCTAACAAACATGTCAGGAGAGATCACAGAGATACAATACAATTATTAACTAATTATTATATAGGGTATGGATTTTCCCCTTCTCAGTGTGCAGTACAGGGATTCCACTGTGTACACAGGTAACAGTTGATTTGTTTTAAGGGGGTAAAGTAGGATCAGGTTAAAGGGCAGTATTTTGTAACTGAACCTGTTTTGTGAGGTTTTCATTACATTAGAGGCTTGAGTCAGTATCAGTCTTTAACGAAAGAACAGCTATGATAAAAGACGTTTTGCTCTGCCTGTGCTTGGCCCTGGCCCCTGTTTGGACAGCCCCTGTACAGACAGGCAAGTATATCATCTTAACATATTGCTCTTTAAATAATATTAAAAATTATACATTGAAATGATATTGAATTTAATTATCTATTTTATGGATTTTTTGAAGATGTATTGTCAACGGACAAGAATATATGTCAGATTTCTGTTTGCATTTGTGCAGACTCTGGGCCGGTGGTTGTTCTGAAGCATGGCAGTGTCCGTGGGCAATATATGAAAGTTAAAGGCTCCGAAAAGGTGGTGGAGCAATATTTGGGCATTCCTTTTGCACAGCCACCTGTTGGTCCTCTCCGTCTGGCTGCACCTAATCCTGTACAAGGATGGGAGGGCATAAGAAATGCCACTGAGCACCCACTCATGTGAGTACGGCTATCAGAGCTGGGTAGATTACTTATGAATTGTAATCAGTTACTGATTACAAATTTCATGACAAAATTTGTAATCAGTAATATATAATCTCTTAGATTACACATTTTTGGTAACGTAATCTGACTACTTTTGGATTACATTTAGATTACTTTTGTGCTAACCCTTATTTGATGTCACATATATTGTAGGAAAATCTTGTACTATTTTGACAGATACAAAGAAAAAATATATTCCAAAAAATATATTCTATTCTATTCAGCCTCAACAAATTATTTTTAAAGTGCAATGTATGGACAGTTAATACTTCAAAATACTAACACTTATGTACAAGTTAGTGTTTGCTGATAGTAACACTGAATAAAACAAAATCACATCTTATGATTTTAAAACATATTAACTTCAAATTAAGTAAATTTTGAAAACAGCAACATAACAAAAACAAATATTGAAAAACATAAAATTCAAAGCAATATCACTGCTTCATCAAATATTTAATCTATATTTCATATATAATATATTATTATATTCATATACATATATATATTTCATATATGTTTCATCTATATTTCCTCCTCACCGCCGGAAAAACTCGAAGAATCACAAACGTATATAAGTGGCAGGTTTATTATGAAAAAACTATAACCGTTAAAAAAAATTAAAATTAGGAGAATCAATGAATTGTGAACAACTTCCTGCCATTGTGTAAATAATATGTAATCCATAAAAAAGTAACTGTAGTCTGATTACGAGTATTTTAAAAAGTAGTTTACTCTAATTACAAGTACTTGATTTTTGGAATATGATTGCGTAATCCAGATTGCTAATCTGTTACCACCCAGCTCTGACGGCTATAGTCATAAAGTAATTGAAATATATATGCCATAGGCTATATCTGTACTACTATTGTATGTGTGTGTGAAAATCGAATTAGATCAAAATCTAGTCAGATTATATTACAATGGGTAAAGTAATAGACTACGTCTGTGATTATTCCTCCGCATGCCATAGGTTGCTGACCGCTGTGTTATATTAAAGTAATATAGACCACTTTGGAGCTCAGATTTCATCTGACAACCTTATTTTACCCTATATGCTCCTTTTACCACACCTACTGTATATGTGCAATATATATCTTCTCTTGCTGCATTATAGGTGCCTTCAAAACCCAGATATTGTGCCTATGGTATCAAAGGCCATGAAGATGGATTTCACCCCCACTGGAATCTCAGAAGACTGTTTGTATCTGAATGTTTACACTCCATCTCAAAGATCAGAATCAGAAAAACTTCCAGTGAGTACTGAATTGTGGCTAAACTAGAGGACAGCACTTATTCACAGTAGAACTTTCCTATTATGCTTTATGTATAATTTTCATAACTCCTCTGACAAAAGCAATGTATGCAAACCACCAGGTAATGGTTTGGATTCATGGAGGGGGCCTGGTCATGGGCGGAGCTTCTATGTTTGACGGATCCCCGTTGGCAGCCTATGAGAACATAGTTGTGGTGGTCATTCAGTACAGACTTGGAATGTTAGGATTCTTCAGGTATTCATTTATGGATCAACAGTGGGCACTACTCATCCAGTTTGTCCCTTTAAAAATGACATAAGATTATTGCTTACTGAAGACACTGCTTCTTCTGGGTGGCTTATAATAAAATGTGCTGTTGGTTTTAGCACAGGTGATAAGCTTGCACAAGGAAACTGGGGCTTCCTGGACCAGATAACAGCTTTACAGTGGGTGCAGCAAAACATTGAGGGTTTTGGAGGAGACCCCCAGTCTGTCACCATAGCAGGGGAGTCTGCAGGAGGAATCAGTGCCTCTTTTCTGGTCAGCCAATGTTTGTAATGCAACATTATCTTTCTCTGTCACAGTTTATTGTTGCCTATTTTTTAATTATGTTTTTAATTATGTTTAATTATTTAATTTAGACATTGTCACCCATGACCAAGGGTCTGTTTCACCGGGCCATCTTTCAGAGTGGAGTAGCAACCTTGATGGGTTACTCCACCAAAGACCCATTGACAAACGGAAAGGTATTTAGTCCAAAAACAGCAATCAGTGTTTACTGCTCAAGGGAATCTGTTATGAACAAACAATCTTACATTAACATTAATAGAACATTCGTTCCAAGTTATCTGGTCTTTAATAATGTTCTCAAAATGTTAGCACAAGAACATCATTTATACATTGTTCGTGGAACTTTTTTTTTTGACAATGAAATGTTCACATAACCCCCCCAAAAAAACAGAAACAAAAAAAAAACTGGATGTTTTGAACATTCATAGAACATTCAGAAATAACATTTTCATAATTAAATGGGAACATTAGCAATATGTTTCTGATGTTAGAATATATAGGGCACATAAATCGAATTTAACTTCCTCCCAAATATTAAAATAAGAATTTAAGGCTTAAAGGGTTAGTTCACCCAAAAATGAAAATAATGTAATTTATTACTCACCCTCATGTCGTTCTACACCCGTAAGTTCTTCGTTCATCTTCAGAACACAAATTAAGATATTTTTGATGAAATCCGATGGCTCAGTGAGGCCTCTATTGCTAGCTATGTCACAGAACCTCTCAAGATCCATAAAGGTACTCAAAACATATTTAAAACAGTTCGTGTGAGTTCAGTGGTTCTACCTTAATACTATAAAGCGACGAGAATACTTTTTGTGCGCCAAAAATAAATAAATAAATAACGACTTTTCAACAATATCTAGTGATGGGCGATTTCAAAACTCTGCTTCTGAGCTTTACGAATATTTTGTTTTCGAATTAGTGATTCGGATCGTGTATCAAACTGCTGAAATCCCATGACTTTGGTGCTCCGAACAACTGATTCGAAACAAAAGATTCGTAAAGCTTCGAAGCAGTGCTTTATAATATTAAGGTAGAACCACTGAAGTCACATGAACTGTTTTAAATACGTTTGAGTACCTTTCTGGATCTTGAGAAGTTTGGTGACATTACTGGTAATAGAGGCCTCACTGAGCCATTGGATTCCATCAAAAATATCTTAATTTGTGTTCCGAAGATGAATGAAGGTCTTACGGGTGTAGAACGACATGAGTAATATATGACATTATTTTCATTTTTGNATTAGATATTTTCAATGTTTAGAAGAAAGCTGATTGTCTGTAATCTGTTTGACCAGTTGATAGCAAATGTTACTGAGTGTGACTTCAGCTCTTCTGAAGTGCTGGTCAAGTGCATAAAAGAACTGACTGAGGAACAGATCATCAATGCAACTAAAAAGGTAGGAGCAGAAAATTTGAAATGAGATGCTTTCCAGTATTTCATAAAAAAAAAGAAATGCTAAGTGCTGTTGGTGATATTCTATTCTGTATTAATATACAGATTGAAGAGAGAATTAATTCATTTCTTAGACCAAGTGATTTCCTTAGAAACACATTTTCCTTGGAGCGACAGTTGATGGGGTCTTTCTGAAAGATCTACCAGAGGAGATACTAAAGAGCAAAGACTTTCAGAAAGTTCCAATTCTAGTCGGAACAACAAACCATGAATTTGGATGGATACTCCTTCAGGTAAGTATCATAACATTTTTGTATGGAACAGTACAACGAAACATTGGGTCTTTGAATCTTTATGAACTTTATGAAATAGGAAAAATCCAAACAATACATGGTGCTGAACAGGATGTGCTAATTTTTTTTTATATTATTATTTCAGGTCTTTGTCTCAGGAGAATGGGTAAAAGGGATGGACACAAAATCAGTGAAAGCAATTTTGGACACTGTTAACGAAGCTGGTGTAAAGCTCAACAACTTCTGTCTTCCCAGATTATTTCTAGTGATTAATAGTTAAAGGGCTAGTTCATCCAAAAAATGAAAATTCTGTCATTTATTACTCACCCTGGTGTCATTCCACATCCATAAGACCTTCGTTCATCTTCGGAACACAAATTAAGATCTTTTTGATGAAGTTTGAGAGGTTTCTGTCTCACCATAGAGATCCAATGCAACTACCACTCCAAGGTCCAGAAAGATAGGAAAGACATCATTAAAGTACTTCATGTGACTCCAGTGGCCTAAACTCAATTTTATGAAGTGACGTGAGTGCTTTGTTTGCACAAAAAAAAAACTTAATTTACCACTTTACTTACAAAAATATTAATCTGCAACGAGAGCATCACGACTCATATGTGTTGTGTTCAGACTTGCGTGTCAACTCAAGAGTGTTCACGAGAGCATCACGACGCATGTGTTTTGTGTTCATGTGAGAGCTGGCATTGTTGTGTGAACACGTTTTGGATAATATTATTTTGTAAATAAAGTGGTAAATTATGTTTTTATGTTTTTTTTTTTTTTTGCACAAACAAAGCACTCGCCTTCATAAAACTGAATTTAGGCCACTGGAGTCACATGAAGTACTTTAGTGATGTCTTTCCTATCTTTCTGGACCTTGGAGTGGTAGTTGCATTGTATCTCTATGGAGAGACAGAAATCTCTCAGACTTCATCAAAAAGATCTTAATTTGTGTTCCGAAGATGAACGAAGGTCTTATGGATGTGGAACGACATGAGGGTGAGTAATACATTTTTGGGTGAACTAACCCTTTAAATTTTGCAGCCCTATTTATTTGGATTAGCTAATTTGTTGGTATTTGTCTCACTCTAGTGGACATAGTACAAAATATAATTCAGAAGACTTGGCAGAATGTGTTTAAGTTTTCTCTCTGTCATCATAGAAATCAGGAGCCAATGAAATCATTGCAGAAGAATACTTAAAAGATGCTAAAACTCCTGAGGACAGTCGCGACGCATTAACTGAGATGCTGGGGGATATTTTTATGGTGATGCCCTCCATGAAGGTTGCAACTTACCACAGAGGTTGGTTGCAATGTTACTTGTACTGCAGTTTTACTATTGGTTGGCATTATTATTTGCCAACATCCTAATTATAACTTCACAGATGCTGGGGTGCCTGTGTATATGTATGAGTTCCAGCACCGGCCCAGTATATTTAAAGATGTCAGACCCAGCTTTGTGAAGGCTGACCATGCTGATGACGTTGGATTTGTGTTTGGGGCCTGCTTTTGGGATGGCCATATCAAAATTGTGGGTAAGCAGATCTAAGAAAGTGTTTGCCCTGGTTAATTATTATGATATTTGACAATTATACTGGACAATTACTGTGAAACTGCAAATGATTGCAACAGAAGTGAAATGGTTGTGATGAAGTGGTGATGTGTGGTTATGGGTATCAACTCTTTATCTTCCACAGAAACACTAAGTGAGGAGGAAAACAAACTATGCAGAACTGTCATGGGATACTGGGCTAACTTTATTCGTACTGGGTGAGTACATTAGATGCTGGACACAGAGTATTAGGATCTGTTACTGATTATCCTTTATTCATTAAATAAATATTTTATTTCAGCTCACCAAATGGGCCCGGTCTGGTGCATTGGCCTGTATACGACCAGTCTAATAAATACATGAACCTGGGATTGCAGCAAACTGAGGGACAGGGACTGAAGATGGGCAAGCTGCTCTTTTTCACTGAAGAACTGCCTAAAAAACTTGCTGCACTCCACACAGCCTAATTATATATTACAACAATAAACATAGTGCTGTGCATAAATGATTATTTTTGTCTCCATGTAGTGCAGTTGTTGCCAGAGAAATCTTTTGCTATTGATGTAGATTTCTGCAAGCATTTCAATGTTTCCCAAATCCAGCCAAAATCTGGAAATTGGCATAAAAACAATAAAAAAAACAAAAACAATCAGTATCCTGCATGATTAGAAATAACTTCATGGATGTGTGTAATAGTTTGAGAGTGAAATTAAAATGAATGTACAAAAGTGTTTGCATTTAGATGGAAACAACAGGCTACAACAGAAAATACATTATGAAATTAAGTAATAAAAAATCAAGCAAAAAATATCAAGATAAATTGCTTAAGAAAGGTTTTATACTATTTACATATGCAATATATCAAATGTTTTCACATTTTAATATTTAGCATATACATATATACTTATTAATAACTGCATATTAATTAATTTTATTATCAATTGTATAATCGTTTTCGTATTATTAATTATTTAATAGTTGTCATGCAAAAATATAAGGAATGATAAGAAGTGTGACATTCAAAAATTGCTACATAGGCTTTCTTTCTGAAATACTTAAAAAAAATACTGCACATGCAGCAGCTAAACTGACCATATCAAACGTGAACAGTAAAAAATGCGCAGTGAGCAGTCACGTGTCATCAAGACTACGTCACTGGATTCCCCCATCCGGTACTGATATTGTCGCGCATGCGCACACTCAGACGTTTTCAGAGCACCCTGTACAATACATGACATGGTCAAACCCATGCATACCTTAAATTATATTTAGTATGTGTACAAAATATAAAAAAGACACAAATCTAGATGCAAAGTCTATCTAGTGCAAACATTATTTAAAAGTATAACCAATAAAACATTTTAAAATGAAAAGTAAACAATTTGACTTTCCTGTAAAGAATGGGCATGTCCACAGCAGATTCATTACATCATTGTCATGTAGAATACCTTCAAGCTTTCCTGGAAGCTTTGTTCAATAAAAACGGCATAAGACATGAATTATTAACCTACCCGTGAAGAATCTGAGCCTCTGTGACACTCTTTAACATCTGCATTAAGACACACTTTATCAGAATGAACCTTTTTGACAGAAGAATTTACTGTGGTGGCAAATTAAATTATCCATATGGGAGAATAGCTGAGAATGAAAATGATTTGTAGGTGTCCATTTATGACTTTTCTTTGATACGTTGATTCATTTGGTATATTTGGTTCACTTCACTCATACATGTAATATTTTAGACCTCTTTATTCTAACAAACATGTCAGGAGAGATCACAGAGATACAATACAATTATTAACTAATTATTATATAGGGTATGGATTTTTCCCCTTCTCAGTGTGCAGTACAGGGATTCCACTGTGTACACAGGTAACAGTTGATTTGTTTTAAGGGGGTAAAGTAGGATCAGGTTAAAGGGCAGTATTTTGTAACTGAACCTGTTTTGTGAGGTTTTCATTACATTAGAGGCTTGAGTCATCAGTCTTTAACGAAAGAACAGCTATGATAAAAGACGTTTTGCTCTGCCTGTGCTTGGCCCTGGCCCCTGTTTGGACAGCCCCTGTACAGACAGGCAAGTATATCATCTTATTATATTGCTCTTTAAATAATATTAAAAATGATATATTGAAATAATATTGAATTGAATGATCTATTTTATTGATTTTATTGATTGTCAATGGACAAGAATATATATGTGAGTGTGTGTGTATATATATATATGTATATATATATATAGTTTGTACATGTATTAAAGAATGTGTGTTTATGTCAGATTTTTGTTTGCATACTGTATGTGCAGACTCTGGGCCGGTGGTTGTTCTGAAGCATGGCAGTGTCCGTGGGCAATATATGAAAGTAAAAGGCTCCGAAAAGGTGGTGGAGCAATATTTGGGCATTCCTTTTGCACAGCCACCTGTTGGTCCTCTCCGTCTGGCTGCACCTAATCCTGTACAGGGATGGGAGGGCATAAGAAATGCCACTGAGCACCCACTCATGTGAGTACGGCTATCAGAGCTGGGTAGATTACTTATGAATTGTAATCAGTTACTGATTACAAATTAACTGATTACAAATTTCATGACAAAATTTGTAATCAGTAATATATAATCTCTTAGATTACACATTTTTGGTAACGTAATCTGACTACTTTTGGATTACATTTAGATTACTTTTGTGCTAACCCTTATTTGATGTCACATGTATTGTAGGATAATCTTGTACTATTTTGACAGATACAAAGAAAAAATACATTCCAAAAAATATATTTTATTCTATTCAGCCTCAACAGATTTTTTTTAAAGTGCAATGTATGGACAGTTAATACTTCAAAATACTAACACTTATGTACATGTTAGTGTTTGCTGATATTAACACTGAATAAAACAAAATCGCATCTTATGATTTTAAAACATATTTACTTAAAATTAAGTAAATTAAGAAAACACCAACATTACAAAAACAAATATTGAAAAACATAAAATTCACAGCAATATCACTGCTTCATCAAATATTTCATCTATGTTTCATATATAATATTATATTATTATTTCATATATAAATTTCATATATATTTAATCTATATTTAATCTATATTCATCTATATTTCATCTATTTTTACCCCTCACCGCCGGAAAAACTCGAAGAATCATAAACGTATATAAGCGGCAAGTTTATTATGAAAAAAATATAAACGTTAAAAAAATGAAAAATTAGGAGAATCAATTAATTGTGAACAACTTACTGCCATTGTGTAAATAATATGTAATCATGTAATCCATAAAAAAGTAACTGTAGTCTGATTACGAGTATTTTAAAAAGTAGTTTACTCTAATTACAAGTACTTGATTTTTGGAATATGATTGCGTAATCCAGATTGCTAATCTGTTACCACCCAGCTCTGACGGCTATAGTCATAAAGTAATTGAAATATATATGCCATAGCCTATATCTGTACTACTATTGTATGTGTGTGTGAAAATCGAATTAGATCAAAATCTAGTCAGATTATATTACAATGGGTAAAGTAATAGACTACGTCTGTGATTATTCCTCCGCATGCCATAGGTTGCTGACCGCTGTGTTATATTAAAGTAATATAGACCACTTTGGAGCTCAGATTTCATCTGACAACCTTATTTTACCCTATATGCTCCTTTTACCACACCTACTGTATATGTGCAATATATATCTTCTCTTGCTGCATTATAGGTGCCTTCAAAACCCAGATATTGTGCTTATGGTATCAAAGGCCATGAAGATGGATTTCACCCCCACTGGAATCTCAGAAGACTGTTTGTATCTGAATGTTTACACTCCATCTCAAAGATCAGAGTCAGAAAAACTTCCAGTGAGTACTGAATTGTGGCTAAACAAGAGGACAGCGCTTATTCACAGTAGAACTTTCCTATTATGCTTCATGTATAATTTTCATAACTCCTCTGACAAAAGCAATGTATGCAAACCACCAGGTAATGGTTTGGATTCATGGAGGGGGCCTGGTCATGGGCGGAGCTTCTATGTTTGACGGATCCCCGTTGGCGGCCTATGAGAACATAGTTGTGGTGGTCATTCAGTACAGACTTGGAATGTTAGGATTCTTCAGGTATTCATTTATGGATCAACAGTGGGCACTACTCATCCAGTTTGTCCCTTTAAGAATGACATAAGATTATTGCTTACTGAAGACACTGCTTCTTCTGGGTGGCTTATAATAAAATGTGCTGTTGGTTTTAGCACAGGTGATAAGCTTGCACAAGGAAACTGGGGCTTCCTGGACCAGATAACAGCTTTACAGTGGGTGCAGCAAAACATTGAGGGTTTTGGAGGAGACCCCCAGTCTGTCACCATAGCAGGGGAGTCTGCAGGAGGAATCAGTGCCTCTTTTCTGGTCAGCCAATGTTTGTAATGCAACATTATCTTTCTCTGTCACAGTTTATTGTTGCCTATTTTTTTATTATTTATGTTTTAATTATGTTTAATTGTTTAATTTAGACATTGTCACCCATGACCAAGGGTCTGTTTCACCGGGCCATCTTTCAGAGTGGAGTAGCAACCTCGGTGGGTCACTCCACCAGAGACCCATTGACATATGGAAAGGTATTTAGTCCAAAAACAGCAATCAGTGTGTACTGCTCAATAGTTCCAAAAGGGAATCTGTTATAGGGTTAGTTCACCCAAAAATGAAATTTCTGTCATTAAGTACTCACCCTTGTGTCGTTCCAAACCTGTAAGACCTTCGTTCATCTTCGGAACACAAATTAATATATTTTGATGAAATCTGAGAGTTTTTTTTTTTTACCACCTATAGAAAGTAACGTAAAGGTCCAGAAAGGAAGAAAAGACATAGTTAAAATAGTCATCGTGACAACAGTGGTTCAACCTTAATGTTATAAAGTGACGAGAATACTTTTTGTGCTCAAAAACAAAACAAAAATAATGACTTTATTCAACAATTTGTCAGTCTCATACACAGTTGACGCAGTGCAGCACTTCCATGTTATGTCCAAATGCCAGCTCAGTATTGGCCGACGCTGTTCACGTGAGCACCACGATGCATGTGTGTGATGCTGATGCAGGAGCCGGCCAGTACTGACGGTGCGTTCAAGTCCTCCTGGGAAGTTCGTATTTACCAGGTGGGAAGTCGTGTTTATGACGTTGGGTGCGTTCAAGTCACTTTCGTCAGAGCAAGATGGTGGCGTACCCTCTTTTCATTAACAATACAAAAATACAGCAAGGTATTTGAAGTCTACTTCTAGAAAACGATGAACAAACACTGTGCATTGGGTGTGTTTTGCTTTGTGATGTTTTTAATTATGAATCCACTGTAAACTTTATCTTTACATATTATATGGTTATATTACAATGCTATAATATTTTGTGTATGGAATTAACTTATTTTGTTGTAAATAAAAAAGCCTGCTGCAAAGAAATCAATAATCGCACTTTGGTGGGACACTAAGGCAGACATCTCAAGACTGTGGTTACTGAATATGCAACAAATAGTTACGATGGAATGCTCCTTAGCTAGATTTATTAAAGCTAAACCAAGAATGGTACAGGCCTGGCAAAGAGCTGTAAAGTCTATTGGTGACCTGTTCATTAGGTAGTGGGATGTAGATGTATCTCCTTAGAACTGTGAAGTATCCATAGCTAGGGTATAACTTTGTCATCTAAAGTATTCATCTTCTTTGTAAGCAGTGCTGACAGAATTTGTTTCTTATCTCTGTTTTGTTCAGTTTTGTATGTTTGTGTTCTTTTGAAAATCTAATAAAAAGTAAGTCACAAAAAAATAAAAGTAAATAAAAAAGCCTTAATGATATCTGATATGATAACGGGCAGAAACTAGCAAAAAACACTTGTGTCCTGTCTGGCGCCGCATTGCACCAGGTGTATGACAGTGCCCTTAAGGTTAGGAACAAACATTTTTCCATTAACATTAATAGAACATTCGTTCCAAGTTATCTGGTCTTTAATAATGTTCTCAAAACGTTAGCACAAAAACGTCTCAGGTTACGTATGTAACCATAGTTCCCTGTGAACATTCTATAATTTTCTGCTAACATTATGGAAATGTTACTTTTGAATGTTCTCTAAACTTTCTGAAATGTAAAATAAATGTATAAATGATGTTCCCTTTCGAAGGGAACTCCACTCTGCGTTTGCAGTAAACGCTTTGGGGGACGCCACGTGACCCAGGTGTCTGAAAGCACTATCCAATAACTCCAATTCCTATTGGCCGGCGACAGCCTATGACGTCATACGGCGCGAC
>RJVU01048406.1:6314850-6351240 GCA_003731715.1 Anabarilius grahami | reverse complement strand
TAACCCAATCATAACTATGGGAAGCTAACTGCAACCTGCACTAGGCTACACATTCCAACAGGCAATGTACCCTAAACATGTGACTAAAGGGAACCAAACAAAGCCAACATGGTCTAAGGGAGTCTATAAGGCCTATTAACTCAAACAAACACGTGGCAGGGCCTGTGGTAGTGTACATATGTGAGCAAACCATGATCTGTTAAGCAGCATTGTAGAAAACAACTGCTAACTAGAAGGAGGCTAAATATCATAAAGCCAACAATCCGAGTTATATGCAATATAGCCGCTAACAAGATCACCAGGGAGCTTAAATAGATACCAACTTTCCTCAAAAAGTGGTTCTAACTACCCTGAGTATGCAATCCAACAGGTGATGCACTCAGTGACACAAATAACCCTCTTAACTGGGGAATATATAGTCACCATCCTCTCAAATAGAGGCCGCTTTACAGCAAAAAGGGCCTACTATTAAGAGAACAGGTGCTAACCTGTGGCAGCATAAGTAAGCTCACATATAAATGTAGGGCAAAAGTCTAGAACTCAAAGTAACGTAAAACTTTGAAATACATGCTGTTTAAAGCTGCAGTCCGCAACTTTTTTGGGTTAATAATTATCCAAAATAAATTTTTGAGCAAGTACATAACCAGCCAGTGTTCAAAACCATCTCATTATCTTAGCTCGATTCACAACGGTAAACTTGTAATAATGTTTTATAATAAGAGCGACATGGCGGATTTCCGCGGGAAATTCGAGCATGCAGCAGTTCGTTTGTGTGTCATTACGTCACGTCCGTAAATAGAAAGAAGGAGTTCAGGCAAGTAGGTTGGGTGAGGATGCTGCCGGTAGCGGCACATTTATAGCCTTTTCTCACAGCAGCTGAAATAATTAAACTTATCATTTTGATGGCGGATTGTAATCCAGAAAGATCCAAATGTCAATCATCAGTGACAACTGGAGATTCACCTGTAGGCAAAAGCAAAAGACTGGACAGTGGAGTGGCTACAGAAATTGAAATCTACAGGTAACGCTAATACACACTAAATACACAGTCACGCAATGCTGATGTTGTTAACAATTACAATTTGAGAACAATATAACAATAATAATAATTTGCACGGTTTGACGTGATCCGAGCTAAGCGATCGTTAGATTTAATCATCATTGGCAGCGCGATTTACTGTAGGCTTAATGCTTTTTTCCTCACTTGTTCAGAACAAAAGTGGCAGAAATGTTACTTACTTGTTCAGATGATATTTTCCGGTGAAAATTCTTATATTGGTCATACTTTCAAGACGTAGAATCTGTGATTCTGAAGTTCAGTATCCACCGGTGCGGTGACTGACAGCAAACATTAGATTCATCCGCGCTGACGAGCTGTGCCGAATCACAACGCACGTACAGATAACTGTTCCGCATATGACTGCAATTGCAGGTTTCAAACAAGAGATGGCGACAAAGAGGAAAAACGGCGGACTGCAGCTTTAAAAGGAAAAACACTCTCATACAGATCCTCAAATCTGTTCTAAGCCTTAGAGGACGAAAAGCTAAAAAAACTAGCGTCGTCAAGTCAAACTTGATAAATACAGATATCAAGTGGCTCAGAGGAATTCATTTCCTTTAGCATGAAAGTTCTAGGTAGTGGGGCCTAGCAATACCTGCATAACTTATCTACGCAAAGATAAGGGCCTACCACCTAAGAGACAGCATCAGGGAGTCAAAAACAGTCTACAACCTAGCTGTTAAATCTCACAATTGCGCCTACATAAGCAAGGGGATAATGGGCATACAGCCTAACAACTCCCTCGGGAGGAGGCCAGAACTAGGAACTATACAACCTAATAAGGGATAGTATACATAAGGTTATGTAAATAACACACCTAACCTAGCTCTAGCCTAGCCGCTAAGCTACGGGCCTTCTTACAGGCCCACAAGCCTAGTGAAGCCTGGGCTTCACCTCCAAATCTCATGGATAAGAGAAAGAAAGTGAAGCTCACAAGCAAACAATGTCAGGCGTCCGATTAAGGCCGACCTAAACATTTACATATTAACTGAAGTGACGAGTGTTGAACTTCAATTTGCCCAAAAACCCCCTAATTTTCCTGACTACATGCTCAAATAAGGTCTTATTTTAAACGAATAAAATATAGACCCTCCTGCGGCTCAAAAACCAAAAACTCCTAATGCTCCTTTTTACATGAAAGGATGGAATCTAAGGTTCTTTTAAGCCTAAAAGATCCTCTTACTATCAAACAGAAACAGCGGGCTGATAGAAATAATGACTATGGGCCCAGCCATCAGTCTGACCATAAGAAGCACCTGAGCATGATATATGTTTATATATACACATATACATACAAACATGCATATAAATATACAGGAGGTGGAGGAAGAAGAGGAGAGGGTAGATATAAATCGCCCTATATAGCTGGGGGATCGATTACAATGCAACAGTGTTTACAATCGATCACCCGTCTCACTCTCGCTTCCTCCCCCTCCCGTCTGTCTGGGTTCAGATACAAATCTGAATGGCTAGGGGTTTTTCCATGCCCTCCCGATCTCAAACGCGGAGATCAGAAAAGAATGGAAAGTATGGAAGCTGCCGTATTAATGGACAGAAAGAAACCGCTCGTCGAGCCGTCCGCGCGCGGATCCTTTCCTAACGCGCTCTCCCGGCAGCTGCAGCCCGCCGAGAAGCGCGTCCCAAACACACAGCAGCTCGCAAAATAATAGAATGTTCACATAACAAAACAAAAAAAACTGTTTTGAACATTCATAATTGAATGGGAACATGAGCAATATCTTGCTGATGTTAGAATATATAGTGTGCATAAATTTAACTTCCTCCCAAATATTTAAATAAGAATTTAAAAGCTTAACAGAAAGTGCTTCAGGAGTGAACTTCAAATAGCACATTGTATATGAAAATTGTAAGTTGCCTCATTTGTCAGTTAAAAATGCATATTTAAATTACATTATGTTGGATAATTTATATATATATTAGATATTTTCAATGTTTAGAAGAAAGCTGATTGTCTGTAATCTGTTTGACCAGTTGATAGCAAATGTTACTGAGTGTGACTTCAGCTCTTCTGAAGTGCTGGTCAAGTGCATAAAAGAACTGACTGAGGAACAGATCATCAATGCAACTAAAAAGGTAGGAGCAGAAAATTTGAAATGAGATGCTTTCCAGTATTTCATAAAAAAAAAAAAAGAAATGCTAAGTGCTGTTGGTGATATTCTATTCTGTATTAATATACAGATTGAAGAGAGAATTAATTAATTTCTTAGACCAAGTGATTTCCTTAGAAACGCATTTTCCTTGGAGCGACAGTTGATGGGGTCTTTCTGAAAGATCTACCAGAGGAGATACTAAAGAGCAAAGACTTTCAGAAAGTTCCAATTCTAGTCGGAACAACAAACCATGAATGTGGATGGATACTCATTCAGGTAAGTATCATAACATTTTTGTATGGAACAGTACAATGAAACAAAAGGTCTAAGAATCTTTATGAACATTACGAAATAGGAAAAACCCAAACAATACATGGTGCTGAACAGGATGTGCTAATTTTTTTTATATTATTATTTCAGGTCTTTGTCTCAGGAGAATGGGTAAAGGGGATGGACACAAAATCAGTGAAAGCGATTTTGGACACTGTTAACGAAGCTGGTGTAAAGCTGAACAACTTCTGTCTTCCCAGATTATTTCTAGTGATTAATAGTTAAAGGGCTAGTTCACCCAAAAATGAAAATTCTGTCATTTATTACTCACCCTGGTGTCATTCCACATCCATAAGACCTTCGTTCATCTTCGGAACACAAATTAAGATCTTTTTGATGAAGTCTGAGAGGTTTCTGTCTCACCATAGAGATCCAATGCAACTACCACTCCAAGGTCCAGAAAGATAGGAAAGACATCATTAAAGTACTTCATGTGACTCCAGTGGCCTAAACTCAATTTTATGAAGCGAAGTGAGTGCTTTGTTTGCACAAAAAAAAAAAACTTAATTTACCACTTTACTTACAAAAATATTAATCTGCAACGAGAGCATCACGACTCATATGTGTTGTGTTCAGACTTGCGTGTCAACTCAATGCACATGCGCGAGTGTTCACGAGAGCATCACGACGCATGTGTTTTGTGTTCATGTGAGAGCTGGCATTGTTGTGTGAACACGCTTTGGATAATATTATTTTGTAAATAAAGTGGTAAATTATGTTTTTTTTTTTGCACAAACAAAATTCATAAAATTGAATTTAGGCCACTGGAGTCACATGAAGTACTTTAATGATGTCTTTCCTATCTTTCTGGACCTTGGAGTGGTAGTTGCATTGGATCTCTATGGAGAGACAGAAACCTCTCAGACTTCATCAAAAAGATCTTAATTGTTGTGGAGGGTGTTAGATGTGGAACGACATGAGGGTGAGTAATACATTTTTGGATGAACTAACCCTTTCAATTTTGCAGCCCTATTTATTTGGATTAACTCAGTCTGGCTAAATTGTTGGTATTTGTCTCACTCTAGTGGACATAGTACAAAATACAATTCAGAAGACTTGGCAGAATGTGTTTAAGTTTTCTCTCTGTCATCATAGAAATCAGGAGCCAATGAAATCATTGCAGAAGAATACTTAAAAGATGCTAAAACTCCTGAGGACATTCGCGACGCATTAACTGAGATGCTGGGGGATATTTTTATAGTGATGCCCTCCATGACGGTTGCAACTTACCACAGAGGTTGGTTGCAATGTTACTTGTACTGCAGTTTCACTATTGGTTGGCATTATTATTTGCCAACATCCTAATTATAACTTCACAGATGCTGGGGTGCCTGTGTATATGTATGAGTTCCAGCACCGGCCCAGTATATTTAAAGATGTCAGACCCAGCTTTGTGAAGGCTGACCATGCTGATGACGTTGGATTTGTGTTTGGGGCCTGCTTTTGGGATGGCCATATCAAAATTGTGGGTAAGCAGATCTAAGAAAGTGTTTGCCCTGGTTAATTATTATGATATTTGACAATTATACTGGACAATTACTGTGAAACTGCAAATGATTGCAACAGAAGTGAAATGGTTGTGATGAAGTGGTGATGTGTGGTTATGGGTATCAACTCTTTATCTTCCACAGAAACACTAAGTGAGGAGGAAAACAAACTATGCAGAACTGTCATGGGATACTGGGCTAACTTTATTCGTACTGGGTGAGTACATTAGATGCTGGACACAGAGTATTAGGATCTGTTACTGATTATCCTTTATTCATTAAATAAATATTTTATTTCAGCTCACCAAATGGGCCCGGTCTGGTGCATTGGCCTGTATACGACCAGTCTAATAAATACATGAACCTGGGAATGCAGCAAACTGAGGGACAGGGACTGAAGATGGGCAAGCTGCTCTTTTTCACTGAAGAACTGCCTAAAAAACTTGCTGCACTCCACACAGCCTAATTATATATTACAACAATAAACATAGTGCTGTGCATAAATGATTATTTTTGTCTCCATGTAGTGCAGTTGTTGCCAGAGAAATCTTTTGCTATTGATGTAGATTTATGCAAGCATTTCAGTGTTTCCAAAATCCAGCCAAAATCTGGAAATTGGCAAAAAAAAAAAAAAAAAAAACTATCAGTATCCTGCATGATTAGAAATAACTTCATGGGTGTGTGTAATAGTTTGAGAGTGAAATTAAAATGAATGTACAAAAGTGTTTGCATTTAGATGGAAACAACAGGCTACAACAGAAAATACATAATGAAATTAAATAATAAAAAATCAAGCAAAAAATATCAAGATAAATTGCTTAAGAAAGGTTTTATACTATTTACATATGCAATATATCAAATGTTTTCACATTTTAATATTTAGCATATACATATATACTTATAATAATATATTATTTACTGCATATTAATTATTTTTATTATCAATTGTATAATCGTTTTCGTATTATTAATTATTTAATAGTTGTCATGCAAAAATACAAGGAATGACAAGATGTGTGACATTCAAAAAATTGCTACATAGGCTTTCTTTCTGAAATACATTAAAAAAAATACTGCACATGCAGCAACTAAACTGACCATATCAAACGTGAACAGTAAAAAATGCGCAGTGAGCAGTCACGTGTCATCAAGGCTACGTCACTGGATTCCCCCATCCGCTAATGATATTGTCGCGCATGCGCACACTCAGACGTTTTCAGAGCACTCTGTACATCGTACGCACTGACTGGGAAGACGAAGCTCCAGCTGGAACATCCAGGGTAAGTGTCATCTAACAAGACTTTATCAGGGGACTTGACGTTAACAGTCGCAGCATAGGCGGTGTCAGGTCCATCATCATGCCATTTCTTAAGCTCGAAGCGCGAATGAACAGGATGTTACAATAAAAATCATTATTGATAGTAATTACGTTGCAGGCAGAAACCCGTATACATATATGCGCGAGCCGTTATATAAATGCTGTTAGTGACAAAATGAACACTGAAATGAACTCCCATACGTACTTCAAGAATTTTCCGCTTTTCTTTCCGCATGAAAGTGTGCCATATGATTGCACAGTGTTGTTTACACTAAGGAGGTGGAGTGGTGGAGGTTTCATTTTGCAAGAGTAAACTGAGCCATAGAGTGCTGGTATGAGGAAAGTATGAATGATGAGCTTTGAGAACACGGCTATGTCTCAAAACCTAGTGAGCTGCCTATCTAGACATCATTTTTATAATGTGTGTGTGCTATTTAATGCCCAAATGATTCCCACAGCCACTGTCAGTTCAATGTGTGACTGTGCTTATTTTATTTCATCAGTGTTTCAAGCAACCAGAGATGCAGCCTGTGCATTAGTGCTAATGAAAATATGCACTTGTTGTGGAGGCTATAAATAAGGCCATTTTGACTGTAGAAAATTATTCTGATGAAGCCTGCGAGTTGTCATTTGATAAGCTGGTATTTTGACAGGTGTTATTTTAAGACACTAAACTAAGAGAAAAGGTCTAAAGCACTGGAGCAGAAGTGCTATTGTTTTCGATGGAGAAATCTATGGGATTACCAGCAACATCATAGAATCTAGTTCCTTCTCACTTTCTTAAGATTTCTATTTCCGCTTACTGTCTGGGACAGCATTAGCAGGTGTGGCACCTGATTCACACATTATTTCAATGTCAGTGGTTGATATATACTTAGATGTATCTACTCAGATCATTGTGAATAAATATCAGCCAAGTGTTATATAATTCATTACCTGCTTTTTTCCCCTTACGATCTAAACACTTGTATTTATATTTTAACTAATGTTTTTAAGAATAGTTTAAGATTTAGTTAATGATAAGAATCCTGTATTTATTTAACCTGCCATCTATACATTATGATATACTAAAATACTAGGCTATATGCTATGATAATTACATTTTTTAATTAGATGCAAGCATTTATCAGGGGTTTCCTCATTTTTTAAAGTCACAACTCTAGTGCGTTTTTGCCATTAAAGGGATAGTTCACCCGAAAATGAAAATTATCCCAGGATTTACTCACCCTCAAGCCATCCTAGGTGTATATGACTATCTTCTTTCAGACGAACACAATCAGAGATATATTTTAAAATATCCTTAGTCCTCCAAGGTTCATAATGGTTGTGAAAGGGGGCCGCGTGTTGAAGCCAAAAATAATGTATCCATCCATAAAAAAAGTAATACGACTCCAGGGGGTTAGTAAAGGCCTTCTGAAGTGAAGCGATGCGTTTTTGTAAGAAAAATATCCATATTTAAAACTTTCTAAATTCAAATAACCAGCTTTCCGTACGCAGAATGCGCAAGTCAATTTGCGGCCGAAGAGTTTACTTTGGCCTGATGCACACCGTAATGGCGAACGTAATGACGATTATGGATGGATTTTTTTTGGCTTCAAAACGCGGCCCCCCATTCACAACCATTATAAACCTTGGATGACTAAGTATATTTTTACATTTATCTCTAATTCTGTTTGTCTGAAAGAAGATAGTCATATACACCTTGGATGGTTTGATGGTGAGTAAATCATGGGATTTTTGAGTGAACTATCCCTTTAAGTCCTATTGAACAGCGTTAGTCCGATAAACCTGGCATCCATGCTTGACTGCAGGCCTCATGAAAATGACTACATATTTTTAAACTCTAGTGGCCGGAGATAAGAGTGCTCTTGTTTCCAGCCAAGCCGAGGATCATTTTTCTTGTCCTATTCAAGTGCAGGCCACTGATGAAAAGCTCACTGTTAGAAGCAATTTTCAGTCTCTGCACTCTTTGCAGTGTCTCAGTAAAATGGTAATTTTATGTGACACTTATTGAATCTGATACTCTCTGGTTAGAAGCATTGATCCACTTAGACTTTGTTTATGTGTCTGATTGTGCAGTATCAGTCAGCGGCTAGCTGATCAAGCTCTGTGAATGAATGAATGAATGAATGACAGTTCACAGTGACTGATACAGTGACAGATATAAGTGAGGTTTCCCTTGAGGAAATAGCAGGGCATGTTGCATAATGATGCAAATAAAACAGCCTCAAATTAACCTCTCTATGGCCTTATTTTCACATCAAAGACAGTCTCACACCATTAACACAGCCTTCTCCACCAAAAACACATTTCTGCAAGCTTTTGCATGTTTTTCAAATCCCGATGAAATCTGATCTTTTCTTGTCTGGGTTTTGTCTGGTAATGTATTATCCTGCATGATTTATAATTATTTTCTTCCCTACAACAGTTTTCTTCTTGGTTCTATACCAGCATGTAATCTTAATCAACCTCTATATTTGCATTTTGCTTGTAATGCAATAAACAGGTGGTTCTCAAAGGGTTGAATACAGGTCAGTTCTGATAGCAGTGACAGCAGGAAAAAAACAACAATGCCAAATGCAAATGATAAAATCTAATCGTGCATAGATATGATGGCAAAATAAACAGACTTTCCAACTTATCCAAAATCTTGTTGTCAAAGGTTGCTGCACCTAATCAAACTCGACAGTATTTTGGCACAAATTCATCTGTTGCTTGGTAGAAGCTACACAAATTATACAATGATGGGACAAATGGGTTGTCTGACATGAACAAAATTATACAAGGTAAAATAAAATGCAACCCAGACATTAAATATGGGTTCAATTGTTTTGCATCAAGGATAAACTTGTTTTTTGTGCTGAAAGCAATGTTTCGTGTAAATTATTATTATTATTATTGATTGTGATAATATAATAGATTATTTAATCATTATTATTATTACTATTAGTAGTAGTAGTAGTAATAAAATTTATTATTATTATTAATTGTAATAATATAATAGATTAATTTTATATATGTGACTCTGGACCATAAAACCAGTCATAAGTGTCAATTTTTTTTTATCTGAATGCTGAATAAATAAGCTTTCAATTGATGTATGGTTTGTTAGGATAGGACAATATTTGGCCGATTATTTGAAAATCTGGAATCTGAGGGTGAAATACAATCTAAATATTGAGAAAATCGCCTTTAAAGTTGTCCAAATGAAGTCCTTAGCAATGCATATCCACTCACAAAAATAAATTTTTGATATATTACAGTAGGAAATTTACAAAATATCTTCATGGAACATGATCTTTACTTAATATCCTAATGATTTTTGCCATAAAAGTAAAATCGATAATTTTGACCCTGTACAATGTATTGTTGGCTATTGCTACAAATATACCCGTGCGATTTATGACTGGCTTTGTGGTCCAGGGTCACACATTTATTATATTATTATAAAAATATTAATTATACTGAAGTGTATTGATGTGAGACAGTGAACGCTGTGGGATGCGAGACAATTTTTGAAGAAATTCCAACAATAAAAGTGAAATTGAATGGAATGGAATTTAAAACGTTTAAATGTTTGCTTTTACAAACATTTTTGTTTGCTTTTGTGTTACGAAAATTTTGGTGCTGGTCACCATTTGATGTTCAGTGTAACATCTGGGCCTTGACACAAAACTAATTGAAAGCCACTGTTCTAGCTCACTAGTTTTCTAGTTTTTTGACCGACTTGACCTTGCCCACAAGCCAACCCAATATCTCTGTCCCCGAGACATTCATCACACATGTAATTATCTTTCTCTCTGCACTGCTGACTCGGATATCACTGCAGTGCTTTGGTAACCCTTAACCCATTTAGTCTCTTAAACCAGTGGACCCACTCCAACTCATCTGTGTCCCATCACTCTGACAGCAGAACCTCTGTGCTGGGCCCTGAGGCTCACCATGAAGGGGCATTTTGTTGCATGGATGGATGGATGCAGTAGAAAGTGGGGGAAGGGTGCAGGGAGGAAGGAATATTGCAGCATGTGCATTTACCCTCGAATGCTGAGATTTATAAAACTCAAGAGAAACGGCAATGTGTTGGAGTTTGGTATCTTTAGTTATGAGCCTCAAATCATTTAAAAAAATCACTGGATTCTTGTGAAGCATGAGTAAGTTTAGTGATTGCTCTTGACATGTACAGTATTTATTTCAAATTTTTACATTTGGTGGCATTTTTATAAATTTGGTTTGTAGTAGTATTCGGTAGGTCACCAACTACCACATGCTTTTGAAATAAATAAATCCGTATTTAGAAGAATTACAAAATGTTGTGATATCACCTATACCATTACTGTGATAAAAGCTTTTCTTCATAATGCTCACGCCAACATAACAGTTGTTTTTTCCGCCTTGTGCCTCTTAAAGATAAGTGTGAAAAAAGGCAGGGCGCAGTTGACACGATCTCTGACTCTGGTCACTGCGTGTGTGTCTGTGTGTGTGTGTTTGTGTGCACTTGTGAGCGTGTATGCCAGCTAAGTCACGCTCCTCCAGCTCTGCATTACATAACCATCCTCTCAGTCCTAATTCTCAGGGTTTTGTCCAAAACCTAAGGGGACATAGTTTCTGGCATTGTAAAAAATAATGGCGGTATAGCATGAATGATTGGTCTACATGCAGAATTCATTGTTTTCATTGAGTTTGACTTCCAGAAGCCTCTGTTCAAAAAAAGCTATGGTAGCCTTGCAAGGTCTACTGCATCTTAAAGCTTATGGATAATATTAACCAATAGCCGAATAACTTCTTTCATATCCTGTTACAATCTAAAATATGTAATGCTTAGAAGGGGTTTGTAAATGGCACTTCACATTGAATTTAACACTATAACCATTAGCGTCTATTGGGGCAGAGTGAACTAGCCCTTCGTTTGAGAAGGAAACACATGTCACTCGTCTTCAGTTTTATGAGAAGCAGATGGTATTTTCACAGGGGCAAGATTAGGTACTTGTGAAAATTAAACTTTAACCATAATATAAAATTGATAAGCATTACAATATTTGATGGGGCAGCTTTATACTGGTTTGCATGAGAATTTTTTTAATTTAAGATTTGAAAAAAATGTATTCTCAATATATATTTGTATTCTGCCCATGTCTGAGAGTGAAAGACACTCATTGCATTACACAGATGGCATCATCGTGGCATTATACTATGTCTGGTGCTTCATTAGCAGACATAGAAACACATGCTTTTGCACTGAGATTCTGTGCAATGGATTTCATAATCTAACATCATATTAACAGGCTCTGACAGACTCTGCGTTGCCTCATGCTGTGGTCAGTCTGTATAAACACAGCTGCAAGGAAGTTTATGACAAAAGGGGATGTTAAAGTACCCTTACCGTAATGTTCCACTTCATGAAAATGTTTTGAATAGTTACATTTTTATATTTATATGTTTTTTTATAATATTATTTTATATAATAAATATTATTTTTTTAAACATATTAAAAATATAATATACACTGCTGTTCAAAAGATTGTGGTCAGTAAGGTTTTTTTTTTAAAGAAATTAATACTTTTATTCTGCAAAGATGCATTAAAATGATCAAAAGTGATAGGAAACACCTGTATAATGTTACAAAAGATTTCTTTTTAAAATAAACTATTTTTTTTAACAGTCTATTCTGGAAAAAAATCAGTTACAACAAAAAGATTAAATACAACTGTTGTCGCAATTGATAATAATTAGAAATGTTTCTTGAGCACCAAATCAGCTTATTAGAATGATTTCTGAAGGATCATGTGACATTCAAGACTGGAATAAACATCACAGGATAAATTATATTTTAAAATATTAAAATATTTCAGTTGCTTTAAGTTGTAATAATATTTTACAATATTACTGTTTTTATTTTTGATTAAATAAGTGCAGTCTTGGTGAGCATAAAAGACTTTTAAACATTAAAAAAAAATCTTGCAAACCCCATATATACAGTATATATATACCCCATATAAATATTATATTATTGTATAATCTATAATAGATTTTATAATTTTATGTTTGTTTATAAAATTAAAATTGTTTTGTTTTTTTAGGTCCTCCTGTGACGAAATTGTGGAGCTACAAACTGCTGTCCCCTTTGTGGGTTTTTGAGCTGACATCATCATATCTCACCTAGTGACTGAATTACCCCCATAAAAAAAGCATGGAGGGGGCCGTGGTGAACAACCTCATAGACTTCGACTCGCCCCCAGAAGGGACAGCGGCCTCTGTTCTTGGACCTCCCAGTGGGGCGGACTTTTTCTCATCTGAGCCTCTCGTCCCTGAGCCTGCGAGCGACGCCACCATGGAGCCCCTTCTACCACAGCCCATGGCCCCCACACACACTTCCCACAAAGAAGAAGATAGCGATGCCACCGAATCTGCTGACAGTGAGATCGAGGGCACAGAATCGCCATCACACCCGTCGAGCACGCGGCGGTCCTCATCATGCTCCAGTCACAGTACTGAGGACACAGAGGAGACGGAGATACGAGTGTTCATGAAAACCTATGTGGCAAAGCTCTTCCATGGAAGGTGATTTGCTTCACAAACTACAGCTTAAAGAAATGCTTCATACCAAAAACACAAAAAGAGATGTTTCACAGAATGGTCATGTCGCTCTTTTTATTATAACTACAGTGACTAGTGAATATCAAACTCCAGAAAGTACAAAAAAGCACCATAAAAGTACTTGTGTGCTATGCCTTATGAAAAGTTTAAGGAACAGATCAAATTTAAGATTTTATTTACTGAAAATTTCCACCATAGCTCACAAATCTCATTCACACCAGATCAGACACAATACCACTGATAAGGTGCACTTAAATTTTAGTCTATTCCTGAGTCAAAGCTATTGTTTAGCTTTAGAAAGCTTAGAATATAGTGTGTGAGTCACATAGACTGCATTTATTGGGCTTTTTTGTCCTTGTTGGAGCTTGACAGCCAGTTGTCACTGTGTACTTTTGTTGTATTGAAAATCTACTTTTGTTCTCCACGGAAGTAAGAAAGTCATACAGGTTTGGAACTACATGAGGGCGAGTAAACGATGACAGAATTTTCATTTTTTGGTTGAACTGTTATCTTGATTGTAGAAGAAACTTCACACGGAATTATAGTCACATATCAGCTAATGCATGTATTTGCATTTGTTCCTATTGTTTTAAGTACCCCTTTGTCTTTCTCTTCCTGTGATTGCTCATGGTTCCTTTATTCTTTTTCCCTCTCTCAGGGAGGACTTTGATCAGGAGGAGAAGGCTCACTTTGGAGAGCTGTGCACTGGAGAGAACGGGAAAGGCAGGGAGTGGTTCGCCAAATACGTCAGTGCGCAGGTATGGGAGCAGCAACGATGGTCAATCATATAAACAATCACTGCATGACTTTTCATTTTTAATTTTGTGATTGATTATGGTTACATTTTGGGTGATGGTTTAGACCTGTTTCACGCATTCTGCACCAGAGGTGTGTCAACTGAACAGAGTTGTTATTATTAACTAAAACTATTAAAAATAATTTTCCTTAATTGAGATAAAGCTGAAATAAAATAAAATATAAATATTGTGTTAAAAAAAACTTAAATCGAAATGAATGAGTGTAAGTTAATATAATTAAAAAATAATTCAAACTGAAACTAAATTTTTTTTATGCGTTTTGGTTGTTCATTTACACGACGACCACGTTTTCTGGGCCAGAAAATGCAAACATTTGAGAGCGGGTTTCAAAGTGCACATTTTTGAAAATTATACCGTTATGATCTCCATGTAAACTATAAAAAATGTGAATTTGTAAAAATGGTGAGGCACGTAGTGTTTCTTTACAAAGTGACATCGCCAACTACTGGCCTGGCAGCATAATACAGCGATTTTAGTCATTTTCGCGGATCCGTGTGAACGGGGATTATTTTGACAACGTTGTCGTCTGTAGTCTGTACACAAAAAATGCAAAGGAAAAACTTTTTTTAGTACATTGTTGTTGTGTAAATGTACCCTGAATTAAAAATTAATTAAAGCTGAACAGAAATATAAAAAAAAAACAAAAAAAAATGACAAAAGCACAAAACTTTAATAAAATTAAAATGAAAACAATTTTATATATATTATTTATAATTTATTGAGATAAATAAGCTTTCAAATGATGTAGGTTTTTTTTGGATAGGACAATATTTGGCCAAGATACAACTATTTAAAAATCTGGAATCTGAGGGTGCAAAAAAAACAAAATATTGAGAAAATCACCTTTAAAGTTGTCCAAATGAAGTCCTTAGCAACACATATCCACTCACAAAAATAAATGTTTTATATATTTACGGTAAGAAATTTACAAAATATTTTCATGGAACATGATCTTTACTTAATATCCTAATGATTTTTGGCATAAAAGAAAAACCAATAATTTTGACCCATATAATAATTTTGACCAATAATTTTGACCCATATTTTGACCCGTATTGTTGGCTATTGCTACAATTATACCCGTGGTACTTATGACTCTTTTTGTGGTCCAGGGTCACATATATATTATTTTATTTATATATTCTTATATATATGAAAGATCATTTTAAATGGTAATAAATACTATAATAGCATATACATAATACTTAAACAACACAGTGTGTGAATGGTGCATATTCATTAACAGGTTCCAGTGTTCACACCGTAAGTGTGAGTCATACAAAACATAGCAGAAGACATGTTGCTTATGTACTGCAAACCTATTTAGCAACACAAGTTTTTGCAATATTGGATTTTATGAAGCAACACAAAATAATGGTGGGAACTAGTACGCACCCATTGTTTGAGAAATGTGTTAAAAATAGTTTGACAGTTAAAATGACCAAAACACTGGAGTGGTGCACAACATACAATTACCATATTGGTTATCATCAGCCAATATTAAAGTTAATCTTTAATAACACTAATGATTTAATAAATATGTTCAATGTAATATTTAGCAGACCTCAAATTGAATATCTATTTTTCATATGGTACATTTTAATGATATGATGCCTGAATTCATTTGTAGCTTTTAAAATCATTGATTTTAGGTTTTTCATTGATTTCATTTATTTACTTAGTCTATAATAATCTATTATTTTAATAATTGCCCATTTGTTGGTTATCTGAAAATAAATATTGGCCATAATTTTCAGTCCATATGGACTCAATGTACAGATCGCTCAGTTTTTCTGAAAGATCAAGAAAACTCGTGCAATAAAATACATATGCATAAACAAATACAGTTGTGATGATAACCGTGCGTTGTGTTTGCAGCGCTGCCACTCCAAATGTGTGAGCGAACAGACTTTCTACAGGCTGGTGCAGTCCTTCGCCGTTGTTTTGTTTGAGTAAGTACATCAGCGATAATATCTCAGGTTTATGTTTGACATTACATGGAAGCCACTCCAAACCATCCGAGAGCTGCTTCACCAGTTTTCTGTAGAACTCCTGGCGACTGTGCCATGTGTGTGACTCACATGTGACCCAGATTTTATTGATTGACAGATGTCACCAGGTGGATGATTATGGTCCTGCCAAACACCTCATGACCATGTGCTTCACATATTACTACATTGGTAAGAAAGTTTTTATATTAACCTTTAATATTTAGCAGTCATACCATGTGGAATGTAGGAGTCTGAAAAAGAACGTCCTGATCTCCGACGACTTCCTGTTACAGCGTATGACTCAGACATTACTGGCACTGTCTCTTATTGTTTCTGCAAATTAAACAATGCCATTTTAATGTTTTTTGACCTGGAATAAAAACGGAGGATGGGGGAAACATAGATATACACTACAATTCAAAAGTTTGAGTCAGTAATTTTTTGTTTATTTGTTATACTTTTATTTAGCAAGGATGTATTGAAGTGAAGTGAAGTGAAGACATTTCTAATGTTTCAAAATGTTTATTTCAAATAAATGCTGTTCTTTTCTATTCATCAAAGAAACATGAAAAAGCCATGAGTTCCATAGAAATATTAACTGTTTTCAATATTGATAATAATAAGAAATATTTCTTGAGCACCAAATCTGTATATTAGAATTATTTCTGAAGGATCATGTGACACTGAATGACTGCTGAAAATTCAGCTTTGCCATCACAGAAAAAAATTACATTTTAAAATGTATTCAAATAGAAAACAGTTATTTTAAATTGTAATAATAGTTCACAATATTACTGTTTATACTGTATTTTTGATCACATAAATGCAACGTTGGTAAGCAGTAGAGTCTTCTTTCAAAAACATTTTAAAAATCTTATTGACCCCAAACTTTTGAATAGTTGTGTGATTCACAAAAAATTTAGTTAATAAATGTTTTTCTTATTGAAAACGTATACACGGATACATTATATTCAACACTGCTAAAGATTTGAATCCATGTCATGGATGTTGAGAATCGTTTTGGAATCAGATCATGACTCTTTAAACCTTGTGGTGCCTAAAGATTCCTACTCCTAATATACAAAGAGTGTGACTGCCTAGTGTGCCTTTTCAATTAATTTCATTTTAATTTCTAATGAATATATGTCTGTGACAGGTAAGTCCCAGCTGTCTCCCACAGAGCTGCTGGAGAGGCCCAGCGGGGGGATCGACTCGTACCTGCGCACTGGAAAGGTCTGGCTCTCTGGGAAGAAGGATATCGCAGAGCGACTGCTCAAAAACACCTCCGCTAAGACTGACGTTAAAGGATTCTTTGGGGGTCTGGAGAGCAAACTGAGAGGACCCTTGGGCCGAAAGAATGAGTGAGTGATTTTCTGTCATCACTGTTAATAACACTTTAATTATTGAAGATTCTGCTGCTCATCCTGTTCTCATTCTCTCCTCCTCAGAGATGCAGACAGACCTGTTGAACAGAAAACCAAAACTCCAGGTACAGTAGTTCACCATGTACCATCACTGTGTTTTTAATCAGGTGTTCTCTAATTCCCTCTTCTCACTTGTGGTAACCTCTTGTTGTGTCGTTACCAGTTTCACTTTGGGTTTTCTATATGTATAGTGGTGGTGAGACTTAGTGGTTAAAAATCTGGGTTGGTTGCCCAAACCAGTCATTAGCTACCACCAGTGTGCCGTTGAGCAAGACACCTAACCCACAGGAATTATAGACATGTGTAGGTGTTTGAGTTATTAACTGTGCTTATCTCTGCTTGCGTACCCTGTAGTTTCTCCCCCTCTCTCCCCGGATAGAAAAGAAGAGGAGAAAATTTACCTGTACACTCACCTGAAACAGCAGCCCATTTGGTAGGTTGTCAATAATCTTTTTTTTACTGCAAAATTGATAAAATGAACAGCTGAAGTTGTCTAAAATGTATCCTTTTCACATAATCGGCATTTTAAAGGAATATTCTTGTTATTTACAATTCATTGTTTATGAACTGCATTTGTGGCATAATGTCAGTGTCTACCAAAAATTACTGTTTCAAACAACTGTTACATTCAGACATATTCATCAGAATCAAAGAATTAGCCAGAATCATATTTCACGGTAGAATAAAAAAAAAGAACTTGGATTTTTTTTATCATTTTATTATTATTATTGCAAAATTACAGTAATTAGTAATTCTCTGTAATGTAAAAAAATACAATTGTATTCTCATTACAGTAAACCAGTAAAGAGAAAGTTGTGACGCTAATTTTAATTTGATTTGTGACTGCAAATTTTATATATACAGTTATTGATTATTTATTGATAAGATTATTAGAATCACCTTTAATTAAATTTACTACAACAAATAGTACCATTATATTAAAGTATTTTACAATTAGTAATAGCATTACTTTTTCACATTTCAGTAATGGGAATTGGGCAGAGAAATAATTTACTTGCCATAAAAATAATGTCAAAATGTCACNGGAAATACTTAATTGTCATGAAAATAATGACAGAATGTTTAAAATCTTTTTTTTTTTTAATTTTAAAAATTATTCTAAAATGTTTTAATTTATGGCATTTTAATATATTAAAATCGAATTTATTCTTGTGATGGAAAAGCCGAATTTTCAGCATCATTACTCCAGTCTAGTGTCACATGATTTTTCAGAAATCATTCTAATATGCTGATTTGGCGTTCAAGAAACATTTCTGATTATTATCAGTGTTAAAAACAGTTGTGCTTTAAATAAATCTCTTATTAAATCAGCATTAAATACATTTCCTGCAACAAATAGTACCATTATATTAAAGTATTTTACAATTAGTAATAGCATTACTTTTTCACATTTCAGTAATGGGAATTGGGCAGAGAAATAATTTACTTGCCATAAAAATAATGTCAAAATGTCACATTACTACAGAAAATATTTTAAGTTTGTAAAACAAAACAGAAAACTTACAATGGAAGCCTATCAGGAAAGGAGGCTGGTGTGTTTAATGTACAGTCCTTTTCTAACATTGTTCACTCACAATGTCTGATCATTTGTCACATACAGATGCTAATGTTGGTCTGCTTGTATCCGTTTCTCTTTCTCTTTTTTTTTAAAAGGCACACTTTGAGGTTTTGGAATGCAGCGTTTTTTGATGCCGTCCATTGTGAGAGAAATAAAAGATCCCCTACCACGAGGTGAGAGAGTGCAGGGTTTTCAAAGTATACTCCGTAATTCATATTACTTCTATAGAGTGCTTCTTTTCTCTTTCTCCTAATATATCGTGCTATTAAACAAAACAGACTTCGCACAGCACCTAATGCACATGTTAGATTGCGTGTTTGTTTAGACTGCGTGTTTGTTTGTGTGTCTGTTAAAGCCGGAGGGAGAGATTGAGAGTTTACAGTGTGTTTGATAGATTGTTAGTGATGTTGAAATAAACTAGCTAGAAGTTTCAGCTGAGGTGCGTGACTGTGTGCCCAGTCCATATGACAGTGTTGCAGTGTATTTGTAGTGGAAATATTCAATGTCTGGATCCTGCAGCCTCTCTTTGTGCTCTTATGGTTTACTCTTCCACACTGCTCATCTGCTCATCATCCTCTCTTGTCTTTCTTTCTTGTCTCCTCTCTGTGGCTCTTTCTCTCTTTATGCATGTGACTTTAACCCTTTTTCTCCCTGTGCCTTGCTGCCTCGCAAAGGCGGACGGCTGAGGAAGAGAAAGATGAAAGGTCTGTCCTTCATTCCGTCTGCTGCCCTGGACACTGCTAGACGGGAAAGGCAAAGAAAAAGGAGGATTATAAAGGAAAGGAGGGGGGGAGAGTAGATCAGTTAGAATGAACTGAGAGTGAAAGATGAGCACAGAATAAATCGAGGGAAATGTGGAAAGAGTTTAGGAAAAGGATAATAGACTGACAGAATTGGAACAGCATTTTAAATACATATACTGTGCACAGAGTTCTTACAGTCATGGAAAACTGGGAAATATCAGAGAATTTTGGTGATTTCCTGACCTAAAAAGAATTAAAACTAATAATCTCAACTAATAAATCTCAAAACACTACCTTTTTAAAGCTTTGAAGTCAGTAAAATATTTTAAAAGTTTTTCAAAGAAGTCTCTTATGCTCACCAAGGCTGCATTTTTTAAAAGAGTAGAATATTATTAAAATTTTAAACAATTGTTTTCTCTTTTTTTTCAATATTTTAAAATGTAATTTATTTCTTCTATGGCAAATCTGAATTTTCAGAAGCCATAACTCCAGTCTTCAGTGTCACATGATCCTTCAGAAATAATTTTAATATGCTAATTTGGACCTCAATAAACATTTCTTATTATTATTAATGCTGAAAACATACCTTTTTTTTATGAATAAAAGTTCAAAAGAACAGCATTTATTTGAAATATAAACCTTTTGTATTTATGTTTATGTAACTGAATTGTGACTCTAACCATACTGTAACTTTAGATCGATTTCTTTAAAATAATCTTACTGACCTCAAACTTTTGAATTGTAGCATATATACATTTTTTCTAGTTCTGCTCCACTGGAAACAACTATAAATTCTTTATTTTGAATGTAATTCTTATCACAAATGACTGGAAAATTCATGAGTCAAAAAAATTAGGAACCTTTTGAACCCTTGACGTATTTCAGCTAGATATTCACAATAAGCTGTATCTATCAGCGCAGGATCCAGACAGGAAACTGTGTAACATTCTGATAACATTTTCAACAGTGCTCAAAGGAAACTTCACAGTGTTTGAGGTCCACCAAAAAAGTACTGACTCATGTCACATTTGGCTTAACGTAATGCTTTGTCTTTTTTTAATCAACTTTAACTTTGCTCTCAAAGACACAGTGGACCTTGAAAACTAATAAAATACTTATTAATACTAAAATACTACTGGATTGTGACATAAAAAAGTCATATCAATTCTGACAGCAGGGAAAAAACATTGATAAATGCAAACAACCATACACTCATGCTGTTAGTATAGTAAAATAAATAGGCTCTTTTTTTAAACAGGAAGAGAAAATGTTTCTATTGTTGTTGATTTTCAAAAGCCTTGCATCCAATCAAACACAGTATTTTGGCACGGCATATCAAATTCATCTGGCCAGCATGGACAGGTTGCATGACATGCCCTCATTATTGAAAACAATAATATTAATACATTTCAATGTTTAACCAGGGACATTTTTGTTTACTTTTGAACGATAAACATTTTTGGGACTGTTTTTGGGTCACCATGATGTCCGATGTAAAAATCTGCGTCCTGGAACCAGTTGAGAACCGCTGATCTACATTACCCAAAATGAGAAGAGGGCAATGAGATCACAGTGTGTTCGCTCTTTGACTTTTCCTGCTGTATCATTGCATGCATTCAGAGTGTATTGTATTCCTAGTGCCTGTTCATTGCAATGTCAACTGCTAACCGAGAACAGCTTGAATTATTAGTAGTGTTTGCTAAGAGAAGTATCACTATTACTTGTGCGCATACTTGCTGTTAGGGGGTTCGTTCAGATACCCAGCCGTAGGTATTAAACTTTTGCATGTAATTCGTCCCACACTGTTTGTGCTACTGACATAAATGATTCCTCAAATCATTTAGCTTGTTGAAAGGAGGTGTGCTATTACAGGTGAAAGTGTTTAGACTTTCACCTGGCAGGCTATTAAACGGGCTAAAAAATATGAAACTTAAAAGGTTAGTTCACCCAAAAATGAAAATTCTGTCATTAATTACAAACCCGTAAGACCTTCGTTCATCTTCTGAACACAAATTAAGATATTTTTGATGAAATCCGATGGCTCAGTTAGGCCTGCATTGCCAGCAAGACAATTAACACTTTCATATGCCCAGAAAGCTACTAAAGACGTATTTAAAACAGTTCATGTGACTACAGTGGCTCAACCTTAATGTTATGAAGCGACGAGAATACTTTTTGTGTGTCAAAAAAACTAAATAACGACTGCCAAATTGAAATATCGAAACACTTATGACGTAACAAAACCTTGTTTACTGAAATCACGTGACTTTGGCTGTTTGATACACGCTCCGAGCCACTGATTCGAAACAAAAGATTCGTAAAGTTTCGAAGCTTCATGAAGCAGTGTTTTGAAATCACCCATCACTAGATATTGTTGAATAAAGTCATTATTTTGTATTTTGGCGCACAAAAAGTATTCTTGTCGCTTCATAACATTTAAGGTTGAACCACTGTAGTCACATGAACTGTTTTAAATATGTCTTTAGTAGCTTTCTGGGCATTGGAAATGTTAATTGTCTTGCTGGCAATACAGGCCTCACTGAGCGATCGGATTTCATCAAAAATATCTTAATTTGTGTTCCGAAGATGAACGAAGGTCTTACGGGTGTGGAACGACATGAGGGTGAGTAATTAATGACAGAATTTTCATTTTTGGGTGAACTAACCCTTTAAACTCAAACATTTTTCCAGTAAGAGCTTATTTATTTTCAGTGTTGGGGGTAATGTATTACAAGTAACATGAGTTACATAATCAGATTACTTTTTTCAAGTAACTAGTAAAGTAACGCATTACTTTTAAATTTACTTTTACAAATAAGTACCCCAAGTTACTTTGTTTTCCCATTTATTGACTGACAGCTCTCCTGTTCCCATGTTGAGAGAAATCGCGAGTAAGTGCAGATGTGTTGTGTGGGCTATATAAACATGATGGTTATTGTAGTTCTAGACTAAATGCGAACAACATGCATTTATTCATCTCACTTGCACAAAATCAGATTCAGTATTCCTCAAAATGAAAAGAAAATAAAAAAACAGTGAAATGCAAACTCTAGAATATTACGCAAACCTGCACTAATTAAATGTTAACACAAATATACTTTGTATTTAATTTCACTTTATTAACCAATGTCTTTGCTGCTGACCTTCAGTGATCCACTTCGGCCATACAAATAAGCAAAAATGATTCAGAAGAATAATGCATTACTTGTAAAAGTAACTTTCCCCAACACTGTTTATTTTTAGGAGAGGAATATTTTGTACATAGAAAAAATGCATTTTGGTTTGTTTGCTTGAGCATTTTTTTCCTGTTTGTGAGCTGAATTATGCTGTGGTTCTGTGTTGCTCATATGCTTTTTATTATTTAAATTGTCTTGTTTTTGTTTTGATTCATTGTGAATCATGGCTACAGCTGACTGCTCACTAAACCTTATTCTGAAATGTTTGTTGAATTTTGCATGAGCACCAATGTATGGCTAATACACATTTGTCCTTTTGTATGATTGTTTTTACACCTTTTTAACTATCTAACCTCCCAGTATTCATTGTAATGTGTTTAAAAGGTTTCTGAGTGAACTTTTACATCATTATAGAGGCAAATCTCTGTTGATGGTCTCTGATGGTCTCTCATTCTTGATGAGAGGAAAAAAGGTAAAATATCAGTGACCTCTGACCTTGACCTCCTATGTTTTTGTACCTTCAGAGAAAAGTGGTGTCATATGACCCAGGAAGAGAAAGACGATAGCTCCAGATTTAATGAGAACATCACCTTTGGTCAGCTGGGGTGAGTCACATGGCATTGGTCTTGTTTTGTACAATACAGACAAAAACATTGTTCACTGCATGTTAATGTTTCAGATAGGGCTGTAAAAACTAACATAAAATCTAACATAAAAGTTTGTTTCATAATATATGTGTGTGTGTGTGTATATATATATATAATATATATATATATATATATATACACTACCAGTCAAAAGTTTGGAAACATTACTATTTTTAATGTTTTTGAACGAAGTCTCTTATGCTCATTAAGGCTGCATTTATTTCATGATAAATACAGAAAAAACAATAATATTTATTGTAAAATTATATAATTATGGCTTTCTATTTTAATATACTTTAAAATATAATTTATTTCTGTGATGCAAAGCTGAATTGTCAGCATCATTACTCCAGTCTTCAGTGTCACATGATCCGTCAGAAATCATTCTAATATGCTGATTTATTATCAATGTTGGAAACAGTTGTGCTGCCTAATATAATTTTTTAACCTGTGATACTTTTTCAGGATTCTTTGATGAAAAAAAAAGTTAAAAAATATCAGCATTTATTTAAAATAGAAATCTTTTGTGACAATATACACTACCGTTCAAAAGTTTGGGGTCAGTAATTTAAAAAAAATAAAAATAAATACTTTTATTCAGCACGGATGTGTTAAATTGATAAAAAGTGATAGTAAAGGTTTATATTTTGAATAAATGCTGTTCTTTTTAACCTTTTATTCATCCATGAATCCTGAAAAAAGTATCACAGGTTCCAAAAAAATATTAAGCAACACAACTGTTTTCAACATTGATAATAACTGAGTATTAAATCAGCATATTAGAATGATTTCTGAAGGATCATGTGACACTGAAGACTGGAGTAATGATGCTAAAAATTCAGCTTTGCATCACAGAAATAAATTATATTTTAAAGTATATTAAAATAGAAAACCGTAATTTTAAATTGTAATAATATTTCACAATATTATTGTTTTTTCTGTATTTATTATGAAATAAATACAGACTTAATGAGCATAAGAGACTTCGTTCAAAAACATTAAAAATAATGTTTCCAAACTTTTGACTGGTAGTATATACTGTATATTTTCAAACACATATTATGTAAACCACATGATTAATTGCGATTAATCGATTTTACCACCCTAGTTTCAGACATAGTTTTGTATGTTCTTATGCTCACATATATTTGTTCTGTTTGTCTAGGACATTCACTCATAACATGGTGGCATTTGGACTGAGCAAGAAACTTTGCAATGACTTCCTGAAAAAGCAGGCAGTCATTGGAAATCTGAATGAAGGTAATGTCATTTTCCAAATTAAATAGAATTACTTTTTTTTTTTTTTAGTTTGTGGCCTTCATTACAGTACTGTTGAAACATTTATTTGATCAAAATTACAGTAAAAACAGTAATATTGTAAAATAATATTATTACAATTTAAGATAATATTTTGTATTTTAATATATTTTAAAATGTAATGTATTCCTGTGATGCATAGCTGAATTTTCAGCATCATTACTCCAGTCTTCAGTGTCACATAGACCCTTCAGAAATCATTCTGATATGCTGATTTGGTGCTTAAGAAACATTTTTTATTATTATCAATGTTTAAAACAGTTGTGCTGCTTAATATTTTTGTGTAAATTGTGTTAAAAAAATTTCAGGATTCTGTGAGAAATAGAAATTAATCTATAATAAAATCCTTTTGGAACATTATAAATGTATTTACTGTCACAATTCAATGTATCACTGCTGAAATGATCAATTTCTTTAAAAAAAACAACTTTTGAGTGGTAGTGTATGTATTAATACGATTCTCACTTTTTATGATCCTCTTTCAGAGCAATACAAGCTGCTGTGCGATCACATTGAGCAGATGGCTGCCGAGTGAATATCCAAAATCATCTAAACTCTACCATCTACATCAGCACATCCATTTGAACTCTAATGATCAGTATTCCACAAATGCCAACACAGTTTAACACTCCAAAGTCCTGCTACGATCCTTACATTACAGAAATCATGCAATTAAAATGGTTGGCATAGATCAGCCTCATGCCATGATGCTGCAATGTGTGGAAACGGTTCATTTTTGTCGAAACTGCGACAATTTGACAAAATATGCACATATGTTACAATAACAAATAAGCAGTTTTCAAGCATCATAAGACACAGTTTGTCATTATAAATTAATATTGTCTGATGTGAATATGATGCAAAACACATCCTCAGACCCAGTCAGTTAAAATATTTCCTTTAAATATTTATTTCCTTAACTTTCTTGCTGCTTTTATGTACAGAGCTATAGTACTAAAAGTGCCCTCTGAGCAAATTCAATGACAAACAATGAACAAAAATACAGTCTAACAATATCAGTATTTCAATATATCAATATCAGTCTCAATATTTCTTAATCCATCTACTCTCCAAAATTCTCTACTGGGCCTGTTCCTGTCGTATATGTCCCCATCTATTGCACTTCTTGTGTTCTTCCTGTATGGATAAACTGAGTATTAATAGTGTTTGTGACATCCTCATTTGTGGACACTAGAACTATGTCTCTCTCTTCCCCTGTTTAAAGTGCCTTGAGTCCTTTATTAAGCAGTGATCTTCCCATTTTAGTCCGCGCAAACCTGTGTCAGCATGCTGTTATCCTCCCATGACTCTCTGGGTTAGCGCTCATAAGTTTGTGCACCCTGCTAGTAGATGTGTTAGTGTTGTGTGGATAATGCTTGCGTTTTGTATTAGAGTCAGTTAAAGAAAAGTATCACGCTGCAGCTGTTTGAGTGTCGTACAGTGTTGTGTCTTTAGCGCATGGTATGCATGCACATTGGTTACCATCTACTTACACTGTTGTGCAATTAATTTCAAGCCAATAGAGGGCGATCATAACCCTCCGCTTCGACTGTAGATCAGTGGAGGTGAATGTCAACCACTGAGTGGGGACTTCAAGAGCTTGTATTGAATCAAATGTCCTCCATGTGAGGAAAAAAAACAATAGTTAATATATTTGTTTGTAAATACATTGTTTTGTTAACCGAATAAAGAGGAATCGGATGTTAAATATGGGCTGGTTTAAAGTGATCGTCAGATTGTTGGGGGTTTATTTATTTGATGTCTGTATGTGTTGTACATGGGTGCATGGTTGTATCAGGAATTTGATTTGGTCCAGTCTTTGCATTTCAGATGATGTTGATGTTAATATTGTGCTGTCTATGTAAATTAATGTTCATAGTAAGCTCAGTGGTCTGCATTGTATTTTTCCCAAGTGCCCTGAATTTCCTATCTGGAAACCAACGAGAGAGGTGTTGTCCTGTCTCTAAGTGTTTATAATAAAAAAACAAAAAAAATGTAACTTTATTTTCCTGTTTCTATCTTTTTAGTCCTCATTCAAAGAAAGTATGAATTATGAAAGCATTCCTAACAGAAATAAAAACTATAAATGGAATTAAACAATAATAATTTAACTGATATTCACAAGAAAACATGTTTTGTATTTTGATCAGAGAAAGGAATGTCTGGAAATTTTTTTTNTTTTTTTTTTTTTTTTTACACACCCAGGAACATTAAAACAAATTATTATTTACAGTTCCCTTCACTTAATTATTTTGTGGAAAAAAGAAAAATAATATAATTAGCATCTTTAAAATTTGTGATTATAACATTTTTTCCAATTTCAAATTACCAGTCAAAAGTTTGTGGATAATAAGATTTTTTTTTGTTTTTAAAAGAAGTCTTTTATGCTCACCCAGGCTGTATCAAAAATACACTATTGATAATATTAATATATCAAATAAAGCAGTAATATTGTATAATAAGATAACCTTTTTTATTTTAATATATTTAAGATGTAATTTATTTTCAGTATATAGCCTAACATAGAATAATAAAATAGTACAACTTTTAGGCTGGGAGGGATCTTATAAGATATATTAGATCATGCTC
Organism: Anabarilius grahami; assembly: GCA_003731715.1. Classification (NCBI taxonomy): domain Eukaryota; kingdom Metazoa; phylum Chordata; class Actinopteri; order Cypriniformes; family Xenocyprididae; genus Anabarilius; species Anabarilius grahami. The sequence continues at coordinate 6,324,056 of RJVU01048406.1, read as the reverse complement.
TATGCCTGATAATGTGTTACCGAATATGTCCGTGCAGATTCAGCTCAATGTGGGAGTGTTTAAGGCTCCCCAGTGAAGAAAACCGCCAAATGGCTGCCATGGCTGGCTGTGTGTATAAATAAACAGCAGTCACACTGGCCTGCACTGATTGGATGCACAGTAATGAGCTGTGAAAGGCCAAGCGCTAGTGTCACACACTGAGAGCTCTACTACTAATTAATCCCAGACCTCATCAAACAATATAAACTCGCCTTATCTTGAACAGTTAGTGATTGATCACATCCTTCTGCACTTTCTACTTCCTTTCTTCTATTTTCTTGGTCTTTCTTTGACTCATTTTTTCTTTTCTTTTTTTTGTCAGGAAATGTTGTCATTTGTGCAAGAAATTATTATATGTTTTTTTCTCTTTCCTTTTTTTATCTGTTATAATTTATACACGCGCCTAGAGGGACATAGTGATTTTCTAAACTGCCTATAATTTTATTAATAATTATAAATACTTTTATTTGTCCTTTATTTAACCAGGAAATCAAATTTCTGAGATAAAAAAATCTCTTTTTGAAGTGTCCTGCCAAGGGAACAAAGATATGATGGCAATAGACCCAAGATAGATTTCTAAATAAACATGTACCAGTGTTTTAGTATAATAATGAGGACCAACATATTCTATTATTCAGCTCACAATGTTGAGTTTTGAAATAACAGTTTGTTTTAAACCTGAGAGCACTGAGAGCAGAAAGATATTTGTATTCTGCCACTACCTCTATTACTGTACTCAGTAAAGTGCTAACCGATAATAGATTTGCTGCTTGTTTCTTTGAATTTGAAAAAACATGTCAAATTCAAGCAGCAAAGCCTTTGTTGCACAACATCGAAAGCAGACTGTAATAAAGACACAGCTGGATGTCATTTGGGTGCGATAAATCACTGTCATCAGCATAAAAATGAATAGAATTCCTAATGTTAAAATTAAGATAATTAATATAGATACTAAAAAGTAGGGATCCCAGAACAGAGCCCTGAGGAACACCCCTCGTAATCTGTAAAGGTGTGGATGACTGACCTTCCATTCGCACCCATTGTGTCCTGTCCATTAATTTTCAAAACAGGACAGTGTTATTAGATGATCAATGGGAACTGAAATGGTTTGGTTATCAAAAAACTCTTTAAAATAATTTATTCTGAGCTCAACAGAAGAAAGAAAGTCATACAGGTTTGGAACATGGGGGTGAGTAAATGATGACAGAATTTTCATTTTTGGGGCGACTATCCCTTCCCAAAAATGAATGACCCGTTCACACCAAGGTAACTATAACTATAAAGTGATCTGGCCTTTAGAAGCTGTATATAAACTTTCAAGAAATCATATTTTCCAACCTCAGGTTTAAGCTACCAGGGCTGATAACCATAGAAATATGACAATATTCAGATTAATAATTAATAATGAGATAAGAAATATGGCACATCTGGCTCTTAGAACTTGAAACGATTGTTTTGAGGATGGCTTATGTGTTTCCTGACAATAAGTCCTATGTTTATCCTTAATATCTCTGTCTACCCATTTTCAAACACAGAATCTCATAAACACACATATACATCCTCTCAAGCATCTCTGTTTAAATCCCTTTCTGTGTTAGTGTGTCTGTGTGATGTTTGGCTGGCCGGCTCAGACAGTTTGCTGTAGTCGGTCAGTTGGAGTGGACCTCGGAGGCCAGTGCACTTTTCAAACCCTCTTTGGGAGGCAAAAACTGGAGTCAAGTTTCGCCGTAGGTTAAGTGTGAACCAGACAGCCGGGTGGTCTGTGACAAGGGCCACAAACCCACACTAATGGGTCTTGGGAGCTTTCACAGACACGTACGCATACAACTGTAAAGGTATGCGTAGACATGGATAGACACTTTCATTCAGACAACATTTGGCCGGCACATCTGGCTCTTAGAACTTGAAACGATTGTTTTGAGGATGGCTTATGTTGCTTAAAAGATCCCTCATTATAAGAAGTGTGTGTAACACATGTAGGTCTTCATGATAATCCCACCAGCAGATAGTATGACGGATTTAATGTCATTTGAAGGTCTGCTTTCTTAGATAGAGTTGCACAGTGATCTTACAGTTATGATACATTTAACTTGATATCTTTAGTTAATAGCATTTTATAAGTAATCCAAATAAGTTGAAGGATCACATCTCCTTTAGTTGTTTTCATTGTATATCATAATGATCTTTATCATCTAGTGTGGTCCAAAAGGCTGAGACACTAGTGAAACTAATTATGTTTTGCATTGACTTCAATTAGATCATCAAACTTGAATGAATTTCGCGATAATTTTGTGATGCGACTGCACGTTACATCTACTCAGCAAATAAATAAAAACGTGGATATAAAATATTCCTTACAGTTAAAATTATTTTATAATCTTACCTGTATGTTATCTTTAAAGGGAAGTTGCGGTCTTCTTTCCCTATTGTGACCTGATTGTGACGTAGAGTCAAACAGCTTCTCGAACAAGAAAAAATGTTGGGCGGGAAATTCATTACAACGTCACAACAGCTACTGAATTAATTAATTAATTAATTAATAGGCTACTGAAATCTCTCTTTTGTTTGTATGAAATGAGAGATTGCGGTTGAGTGGACTTTGGAAGATGGCGAATATCAGACCACCAGATGGCATAGTTGACCAATCAGAATTGAGTATTCCAGGGAGCAATATAAATGAATAAATACATGGGTCAATGATGTGACGGGTCTTTTTTTTTTTGTCCAAAGGCCTTAATAATAATAAAAAACAAAGATATGACATCCAAAGTACTAGATTTCATTTATTAAATCCAAAAGGTTTTAATTATATTTTGCTACAAATAAAGGTATTTTAAAGATTTTGAAGTGTCAAAAGGTCATTCGGTTTAACCGTCCAAAAGCCAATACAGACATTTCATTTATGATTAAAAAGTCTTAAAATGTAATAAACGTATTTCTTTTTTTATTCTGGCATGATTTTATAACATCATATATCAACATAGTGCAAAATGGTTTTAAGATTATGTGTAGAAGTCGTTGCTTTGTTATGAGAAAGAATGTCTGGAAAAATGAATTTCATTGATGTCATTCGGAGTAACCAATATAAAGGGACCATTTTGGATCAAGTCATACGTTCAATATCATGTGACAGGATGTGACATCATTAAGACACCTGCAAAGGACCACATGGTCCTGAAGCAAAGTAACTAACTCTCTCTTAACTATTTGAAAAATTCATGTTTTCACTTGCTCATTTGCATGTTCCGAAACATCAGATTATTCGGTGCAACCGCTATAAAACATGGAAAATGTTGTAATATTTTAAAAACTTTTACTAAATATAAAAATGTTTGATTGTCCTTTTGTTAGCTAACTAGCAAGCTAACTACCTAGCTAGCTAGATATCAGCCTGTTAGCATTGTTTGAAAATATGGTCATTTGGTATAACCAAAAGTGGCATTCGGTAAAAGCGAAATTTTGGTTAAACCGAATTACTTTTTTGGTGACAAATTTTGGTGACAAATCTTGTAAAAAATGACAAAAGCAGTGTTAATTGATTATAAAAACCACATAATATCATTGTTAACACTTAATAATACTTCAAAATTAATTATATCTCCATTATGTTTTTTTTTACACTTTTAAAAACCTTATTCGTCAACGCCCTACATTATAAAAACATGCAGTGAGACAAAAGCTGTAGGCCTATAACTGGTAGTAAATATGTCAGCTATGATAGCAGGTTGGCATAGTTAACAAGTGCCTCTGTGCCATGGTAATAAACAAAGAATAGTTTGAAATCAACAGAAAATCCACTCAATTACTTAAAAAATGCAGGTGCATTTAAACAAAGAAACACCTGAAAGACTGTAGATGAACTGCTGGTGCTCAATAATGTATATGTTACTGATTTAGTTTAGGTTTAAATGATGGGAATGCACAAGGATAAGGGTGGGCTATTGCGAAAATCGCGATAAAAAGTGTTCATTCAGCAGCTGTTAGTTAATTTAAATTCCTTGGTTTGAGTGAGCTAAACTGGAGGAAAACGACCATATCCAAGCCAGCTGGTGCATAATCCACTGAGATGATGGTTATATGTGTAATATTTAGTTTGGCCCATAGAACAACACTTGAGAGTTTATTTCTAAATGCCTCTTTGTTATTGCCTCAAAAATTGTATTTTCACGGTATGAGTCACATGAGTAATCATGTCAATTACTGTGCACGGCCATATGTGCGGGTGAGAGAGATATTTATTGTGCTAACCTCCTATTACAGCTTCTCAGTCAGGCATCTGAAAAGATATGTAAACACACAATCATCAGTGAATACTTCATGACGTCATTACAAATCAAAAAGCAAATTTTACATTTCATTCAAGAGCAGTCGGTGTCCATCTGTGTTTTTCAAGTGTCTGTTGCAAATTTGGTTGACATCAGGATCACTCTTGCATCAAATACAAGGCTGTAAATGAGAACAATTACATTTAGTGCACCGCTCTGCTGAATCTCAGCTTTAAAAATGGCCGTATGGGGGTATAAAAGTAAGTTAAATAAACCTCAGATTGCTAAAATAAGCGTCAAACATTTACATTATGATAGCAAAAGTGTTTGTGGTAAAACAGTACATATGGAAATGGAATGATAGGTAATCTGGCTTACCTCAAGTCAAGATTATTTGCATGTGGCACGGATGTTGGTGCTTGGCATGAAATGGGAGTGAGAAATGTGTTTACGCCCTAAACTTAATATAATTTTTAGGCCTAAATTTGTTATTGTTTTTCTTTTCTTTTCTTTTTTTACAAAGTCACCAGTCTTTCATTTAACAGGTTTTATTCGTACTCATAATGTCTTATTTACATTATCATAATCCCACATGTCCATTCATCTGGCCAGAGTTGTATGTAGTTTGGGCTCCTTGCCACTTTCACCTCTGGCTTGCTTAGTTGGGGACACTTAATATTCAGCGATATTATTGATTTGACTGCACTGACACCATTGAATGAAAACTGAACTGAGCTGGATGATGACATCACTGTTTTTGCAGAGCTGCTTTATAGCTGAATTGAACTGAATTGATTAACTTTACACAGTTAGTGAGCCAAACTGAACCAACACTGAACTGACTTCAGCTGAATAATGAAACTACTGAGCAGCTTTACAGCAGAATTGAATTTTGTTTGCATCACTGCATCATTATTTTCCTGTTTATCACCAAAGTCCCTTTAAGACAAGTCATTTCACTCGGCGGCCATCTTTGAAACGGCTATCGGGCATCCAAGTGCAGCTCCTATCTTTTTGAATAGGGAAACATCAAATTCTCCAAAACTGTTCACTAAGCTTACAGGTAAATTTCATATTTGAAAACACCAATGAAATCTGACAACAACAGTCTCATAAAGCTTGTTTCTTATGTTCAAATAGCGTTTAAAAACCTGTTTTTCATGCTAGACCAGCCAATGCGCATGCGCAGTCATGAACGCGAGTCTGAGAACGCTGGCAGCTGCTTCTTTGGCTGCAGTTACGCGATGACTTTACTAATCAACGATTGGCTCTTTCACTTAGAAGGCGGGGCTTATTCGCCATATTGGATGTTGCACTTTAGGAGTGCATGGTCTTCCTATACATAAAGACTTTATCACTGTAAAGCTCTGTATTGTATAAAGTGCTATATAAATAAAGGTGACTTGACTTGACATTATGTTGCTGTTGTGTTTATTTTTTAATAATAATAATACATTTTATTTTTATTTGAGAATTTGTTCAATTTTATTTTCTTGAATTTTGCTGCACTTTAGGTCAACTTAAATTGCTTTTAAATTTGCTAAGAGAAAATGTCTGTTCTTTTCAAATTAAACACACTGATTAAGACACATGAAGGTGTCTCTATCTGGATGGACAGCTCTGACTTGGATGCATGAGTGTGTTTCATAAGCAGGCCTGATAGCAAACAGGGATCTAGCGCTCTTCGCATGCAAATAGCGATGCATAAAACTGAGCACAAGGAAACCTAACTTGATTAGCAGCTAATGTTCCTCCCAGAGAGACCATCAATCTTCATCAGAGCCCCACCCCTCCCTCAGCGTTGAGAGCGTATTTGGACAACTGAGTTTGGTTTACGCTAGGAGTGAAAATATATAATAAACACACAGATTAAACTCTTTTGATGCCGGCGGCTTGAAATGGTATGATTTAGTGCTGCTTGGAGACGTGATTGCACATGAAACAAGGGCGATGACGCTTCTGCAGTATGGCTCCTTTTCTCTCATTCTTAATTTGACCCCTGTCTGATCTATCAGGCCTTGTCAGTTCAGTCTCAAATAAGTCATTTAAGGAGATCTAAGATTTGAACCATGGCCGATAGACCTCTTCATGACTGGAGTCTTGGTAAATGGTTCATTATGAAAATAAAATAATGTTTCTTACAATTTTACCACTATCTATATTTATCTACATTTGTCAATAGGGGGTGGTCATATCATTTTACAGTAAACAGCTGATATTAGAAATGATAGACATATTATAGCTTTAATATCTCTTTCTAGGTAGCACCTCAAACTCTAAAAAATGCTGGGTTAAAAACAATGGACAAAGTTTTATTTAACCCAACTGTTGTTTAAAGGGTTAATTCACCCAAAAATGAAAAGAATGTCATTTATTACTCACCCTCATGCCGTTCCACACCCGTAAGACCTTCGTTAATCTTCGGAAAACAAATTAAGATATTTTTGTTGAAATCCGATGGCTCCGTGAGGCCTGCATAGCTAGCAATGACATTTCCTCTCTCAAGATCCATTAATGTACTAAAAACATATTTAAACCAGTTCATGTGAGTACAGTGGTTCAATAGTAATATTATAAAGCGACAAGAATATTTTTGGTGCGCCAAAAAAACTAAATAACGACTTATATAGTGATGTCCGATTTCAAAACACTGCTTCATGAAGCTTCGGAGCATTATGAATCAGCGGTTCGGAGCGCCAAAGTCATGTGATTTCAGCAGTTTGGCGGTTTGACACGCGATCCGAATCATGATTCGATACGCTGATTCATAATGCTCCGAAGCTTCATGAAGCAGTGTTTTGAAATCGGACATCACTATATAAGTCGTTATTTCGTTTTTTTGGCGCACCAAAAATATTCTCGTTGCTTTATAATATTAATATTGAACCACTGTACTCACATGAACTGATTTAAATATGTGAACTAACTGTTTAAAAATTATGATATGACTGGCTTAAAATGAACCCAAACAGGTTGGAAATTAAAAATCAGACACATAATTATAGAAGCAACCAAACTTATTAATAAATGTTTATTTATTAAACATATTAATAAATGTTTAATTTACAGCATACTTTGGGTTCATTTTAAGCAAGCAATAAAGTCATTTTTAAACAATAGTTGAGTTAAATAAAACTACCCAGCGGTTGGGCAAACATTTAACCCAACCACTGGGTTAAAACAGCCCAATTTTTAGATTGCATAGTTTCAGGACTATGACCACAATAATGTCAAATTAATGTACAACTATACTGTATTGTATATTGACATTAATGGCACAATGAACACCTAAATACATAGTTTGTCTGATATAATGTTTAAAATCTTTAAAAAATCTCCTTATCAAACTAGAAAATGTACTGGTTTCATAAAATAATCCTTTAAATTGTTTTAAAATCACTGCGAGGCAGTGTGTCAGAAGCATTTCAATTGTGGTCTGAATCAATGTAGGTTTTTGCGAAAAGAAGTGAATAATGACTTTAAATCAGCTAAACAATATGTTTGTGTGACAGAAATTTTTTTTGTTTTTTTAACTAACTGCTGTTTATCAAATTCTGCTTTAAAGTCAATGTGCCTTCATTTGGCACCTCTCACAGTAGAGCGTTTGTGGTTATGGCCACAGAAAGTGTGCTCTATTTCCAGTCAAAATAAATGAAAATGAGACCGCTCTCTGCTCTCGACTGTGAATTTTTTACACTTTAAACACTTAGGAAGATAATCTTTCTTCTCATGTTTATTTTCATATAAAGCTTGAGAAGGACAGAACACAAACTGAGAATGTTGTCATTAAAAATTCACATCCAGCTCTGTGGTCCATCAGCTTCAAGCTGTTGAGACAACATTTGCCTTCTGTAATACTGTTCTTGTGGTTACCAAAAGATCTAAAAAAGCAGATATCCAGCAGTTAAGACATTTAGCGCTCCATCTGTATTACATCATAGGGTCTTTGCAGAGATGAAAATGAAAATGTATTGATAAAACATACACTAATAACTTAACCATGTCATCCATGTGTGTTAATTGAGGTTGAGTATAGCCTACATTACAACACTAGAGGGCATAATTATCTTTAGCAACGTAATGAGACAATGAGATACAGTTTATTTCACTTATTTGGGTTTAATGCAATAAAGCCATCTCGGTAAAGGTCACACTTAAAAGTCATGGTTGAATAGTTCATCCATGAGGTTTATGATGTCATGATGAAATTCCTCTGATTATGAAATAACATTCTTTTATAATCTTAAAGATCACCTTAGAGATAGCAGTGTTTCGTTATGATCATGGATGGCAAATCCAGGGCTGCGATCCAGCAGAGTCCTTGCGGACTGCTCCATCTAAGGAGCCCATCTGTGAAGTGGAGGACAGATGGAGGCAGCAGATTGAGAGATGTAGTCTCTTTCTCTCTACAAACCTTCCGATGGATGACGCTCTATTTACACTTCTGACCAAAAGAATCCTATACACAGGAAATGCTTGTGGATGTGAGTTCCTCTGCTCGATGTGGGGAAGCTTATTTATTTCCACAAGCATTCCTGATTTGCACTCTCTGAGGCTTAGACCTTTCAGTTCAAAAAACACTTATGGCTATATATGGTGGCAAGGAATACATGTGGTAGACTAGTTTCACAGTTCGGGATTATGCGTAGTCCTGGAGCAACAAGTAGTCTTTGATATATATGCATATATATATATATATATCTTTGGGGTTTCAGTTTAGGTCAATAGTTTCATGTATAATGTAGATCGGATTATTTTTGTGTAGGAAATTGAAGGTATCAATTTCAGCAAAGTGTTACTCAATGTTTATTTTAAGAATTGAGTTCTCTGTTTAACTTAATATGAATCTCACATTGAAAGTCCAATGTACAAACCAACTAATTTTCTTTTCTTTCCATAAAT
>RJVU01048406.1:6267350-6312350 GCA_003731715.1 Anabarilius grahami | reverse complement strand
TAGAAGACAATACATAAAATATTGTTTCAGTAAAAATAGAACATGTATATTTAAAAGGACAATATCTTATAGAAATTATTAATATTTTTGTAACAAAAAATAAGATGACAGTTTATTTCAATGGTCCACTTTAGATATAACAATTAACTATATGTCAACTGCATCTTGTTAGAATATTAGTAGTTAGGGTAGGGTTAGGTGTTAAGGTTCGGGTAGAATAAGTTAAAACTGCTATCCGTAACTTTTTTTGGTTAAAAATGACCCAAAATCAATTTTTGAGCAAGTACATAACCGGCCAGTGTTCAAAACTATCTCCTTACCTTAGCTCGATTCACAACGGTATAATCTTGTAATAATGTTTTATAATTTGGGTGGTACTGGTGGGTTTTCGTAGGAAATTCAGGCATGTCATAGTTTGTCTTTGCGTCATTGCGTCACATCTGTATACATAAAGAACGAGTCCCAGCTAGTAGGTTACATCGCAGGTGAGCCAGATCATTTATAGTCTTTTTTTAGCCTTAATTAAATTTATTCTTTGGATGGCATTGTATGGTATGACAAATTCACTTTAGAGATTAGACTGTACTTGCAAAGTTAGTAGAATGTCTGTTGGGGGTGCATCGAAATAAAGTGTTAGCATATATTAAGCATATGTGGTATTCTAATAATATTCTAATGAGAGTTTATTTACATGCAAAGTCATAGTTTGTAGAATGTCTAAAGTGGACCACCGAAATAAAGTGTAAACAAAAAGAATGGTCTTGGGTAAAAATGCGAATAAAACTAATATTCATGATGAAAATGGTATTCCTATTCCCTGCACAAATATCTAATTTATTTAGATTTTATTTAAAAGTTCTTCTCGGTGCACTGGCGTTGTATTTTATCTGTATTATATTATTTTATTATGGTGTATTGTCTGCCTCTGATCATGTTTTGTGTCTATTTTGAACTTCAAGACATTATGTGGTACACAAGATTTTAGGTTTGTTGGGATGTTAGTATTAATTTAATGACATCTTGTAAAATCATAACTGAATTTTTTATATGGTTAAATTCTGGCAACCACAGCTAGTACAGAACCATTTTTATATTATATATTATATAGCTTCTTTATTGTATCACATAAAAATTTCATCAGTTTGCTAACAATAGATAAAAGAGCAGTGATATCCAAAAAAGGAAAACTTGGCTGGACGTTAGGAGAAACTGTATTATTTGTGGATGCACGCATGATGCTTTATATTATGTATTTTCCTGTTTATAGGACCGAGAGGGATTATAACAACTTTACAAGTGCACACAGCTGGCCTGTGATTACATTACGCGTTTGGAGGTTTTTGTGGATAAACTTAAAAGTTTTCCTGAGTTTGTACTATCCCTCTAAAGATGGTGATTCATAAAGTTTTAGACTAAAAATCCAGACAAACCGACAGCACGCCACTCTGATAATAGATTCTTTTGCTTGCTTTATCTAACAGATGTGTTGCCATTTTCTTTGAGCATGTCTAACCATTCCATATTGTTTTATTGTGCTTTATAACACAAAAAGCATGGCCTGTTTCAGTATATCAATTGCCTTTGTTTTTCATATTACTATATCTTGCATCATTATTAAAACAATTAACATTTTATTCCAGTTCTCTTCATTCAACATGAATTTTTCATCAGTGAATCTGTCTTCTGAACTCAAAACAAGGAGAGAAATGTGGTTTTAGATTGTTTGTATAAGTAGACACAGATTTTTCTGTTATTTTTAACCGTTAGCAACATGTGTTAAAATTCCTTACTCTTTGTTTTATTCATCATGTTCCCATCTGAAGGATAAAAACAAACAAAAACCCCTGTGAAACAGACTGGCAAGGTTTGTTACTAAACACAATAAATAAAATCAGGGCCAACAATGTTTCCACAAACAATGTAATTGGAGTTTTGATCTGGGCTATTGGTGCAGAGAAAGTCAAATTATTCACAGAGCTTTGCAAATCATTCACAGTGTCTCGTTCTGTCTTTTCAATCAATTTATGTCAAATGAATAAATTGCAAACTATTCAGACGAGTTTTCTGAACATGTATCTTTCATTCTAATTGGACAGTTGTTGTTTACTAGGCTTTTTTTATTTTATCTAAAGCTACTTAATTATGGGAAAAGGCTCAGTGGGACAATATGGGGTTAAATGGGTTTGCTTATAGAGACACAAAAGCATGTTCCTTAAAATAAACAAACAATAGTTTGTTACATTACACAAGGAGGTTCATCTGGATCTTAAACATATATGACAATTTTCATCCAAATATTGATTATATTATACATGTTTCAGATCATTGACTCGAAATAAGAACTCTTCAGCTTCTGAATGCTGCTGTTATTATTCTATTTTATCCTATTCTATTATGCCTTATGAAAATTAACCACGGTTTTACTACAAAAAAACAGCAACATGGTTAATATAGTAAATTAACTATGGTTTTGCTATACTAACCATAGTTTATCCATGGTATTTGTAGTAAAACTGTGGTTATACAAATGGTAATAAAAAAAAACATGGTTACTAAACATTTACTATAATAAAACTATGGTTAATTTTTGTAAGGGATAATCTATATTTCATTATTCTATTAGCATGCATATGCCCAACAAATAATTTTGCTCTTTTCTTTTTGTTTATTTTATTACAAGGATTCATGCAGGACACAAATACGTTTTTTAAAACTAAACTAACACAAAAACACAGACATATGTAAATTCAATGAGAGCAAAATACTCAGACAGCAGGTGAACATATAATTTGAAGATTTTAAGTCATGCTTTTGAGATTAAATTACAAAACACAGACAGTCTGCTTAATCTCAGCATTTACCACACAGTCTCTCTGTGTTTTCATCACTTGTAGGCCTACTGTTATGCAAGCACTCGCCAGCCACTATAGAGGCCTTTAATAAATGACGCCATCTAGTGGCTTTTTATCAGCATTCTCAATCTACAACCAACATATTTGCCCCTGCCCATAACACCAACTCCTTAATCTTTCTCGGTGACAGACACAGTAGGCCAAATTAATTGTATTTATTTTTTATTAATTAATTTATGTATTTATAGAGATCTGTGGTGGAAAATGTATGGTCTTTTGTTTATTTCCTGCTATGTCAGTTAAATGATTACTTTCAAATGAAAATTACCCCAACCTTTACTCACCCTCAAGCAATCCTAGGTGTATATGACTTTCTTCTTTCCGATGAACACAATCGGAGATATTCTATTAATAAATATCCTGACACATTTGAGCTTTAAAATGGCAGTGAGCAGAATCAACGAGTGTGAGCTGAAGAAAGTGCTTTCATCCACATCCATTCATCATAAACATATTCCACACGGCTCCTGGGGGTTAATAAAGGCCTTCTGAAGCAAAGCGAAGCGATGCGTTTGTGTAAAAAAAAAAATCCATATTTAACAAGTTATGAAGTAAAATATCTAGCTTCCGCCAGACCGCCTTCCGTGTGCTACTTACGAAGAAAGTTTAAAACTCTCGCAGTTCAGAAAGCTTATGCTACATCCTACGCCTTCCCTATTCAACTTATAACATGATATTTAGTCCCTGGAATGCTAATTTTACCTGGGGAACCACGCCAAAAAACGCGATTTTTACCGTGGGACACCCCTGAAATGCCTTTGGGTTAGTTTTGAGGAACAATTGGGCGGGTTTTGTTGTGAAAACCTGGCAACCCTGCGCGAGGCTAGTTCCGTTTTTTTTTCGTAATTTGAATACGGAAAGCGGCCTGGCGGAAGATAGATATTTTACTTCATAACTTGTTAAATATGGAATTTTTTCTCACAAACGCATCGCTACATTCGGAGCCGTGTGGAGTAGTGATGGATGGATGCACTTTCTTCAGCTTCATACTCGTTGATCCCGCTCACTGCCATTATAAAGCTTGGATGCGTCAGGAGGATATATATCTCCAACTGAGTTCAACTTCCTCTCATAATTATTTTCATTTTGGCGTGGTACACAAAATCTGACAAGTAATTCATCAACATAAAATGTCAACTGCGCTCACTCTTTGACTTTTATTTTGAAGATTGCCGCCAGGAAGTGCTATCTCGTTCGCATCGGAAGTTGAATTATCAGCTGATCATGGTGTTTTGGATGGAAGTTGCATTTGGCACGGAGGGGCTCTTTCTTTATCATCTTAAGCAAATCTTAAACGTCAAAGACACCGGAAAATTAAGCTGCATGTAACAGTCCGGCGCCTCCAACAACCGAAACGGCCGAACGCGGAGAAATCCGTGTTATTACGAACAGATGATGGTCATAAGTGGTGATCTGTTTGCTTGCTGTTGAATCATCGGAAAGAAAGAAAACAACGTCAGGCGAGGCTCGTGCGAGTCACTGATAGTCTGATGTGTGTCTTGACTCGTATAGAGCGGTCATAAATAGATTAATGTAACTGTTTGGACACGAAATGTTCTTCGTTCGCTGTAATAAATAGTAGCTTACGCGTTTTATGTGATTCAGGAGTAAGTCAAAGGTCAGATCAAAGTGTTTTTTCTTTTTTCCACAACAGACAGCAGTTTTAAAAATACTTCATTCCCATGTATGTGAGTTATAAGTTAATTAACGTCTTGAATTAATTCATGTTTAAAGAAGTTGATAAAACAGCGGCAACCTGTAACCAATTGGTCCTGGACATCAGCTCGCTGTGACTGACATACATTTTACTTGTCTAATTTATTTAAGCTTTGTCATATTGATCTTTTTATTGGTGTGTTTGTACGTGTGTACCTGTTACTCTTTGTATAGTGTTATTTATAAGCATGGTGACAGTGGAATGCGTTGATAGCTTGATTGCATCACTTGTGTTTTGACATATCTGACGTCAGGGTGTCGTGTGTCACTCAAACTGTGTTTAAAGTGTGTGGGAGCTTTTTAAACATACTACTTCGTAATATTTGGACTTATTTGGTGATTTAACGGTGGATTATTCAAGATTTTTCGAGAGAGAAGATTCAGATCTGGCACAGTCAGAGATCCTCGTTGATATCCCCAATTTCTCCCCGCCAATGCTGGATCTGGAGGTCGTTCCTGAGCGATCTTTGGGAAATGAACAATGGGAATTCGCATTAGGTGAGTGTGGAATAAGTTCAAAATCTTTTGTAACCATTGTATGTTGGACAAGGGTTGAATTGTGCTCGACAGGATGTTTGCAGACTATTTGAAAATAAGCTATTTTATTTGACATTATAGTCTGTTGCCATCTGGATTTCACAATTGCATTACATGCTTTTTGACACGTTCGCATCTGAGGTTCACTTGACCTGAAAAAGGTCTCTGTTGCACTGAATGAATTATTTGTCCCTTTAGATTTTTCACTGACTGCTACAGGATATTAAAAGAAAACATAACCGTACGGTATATTTAACCGTCATTCGGAGAGTCGTTATCTCAAAGCAGAGGATGTTATGTTGTATTGTTATTATCTCTTTGTAAATTATCGTCACCATGAAATCAATATGGACATTCTTATTTTTATATGGATATGAGGCAAAAAAGTATTTGAAAATCGGACAAAAATACAAAGGCACAAGACTGTACATAAAGGTGGGGTAAGCCATAGTTCAGAAACGCTGTTGGACATTGTTGATATTTGAAATTAACCCAAACAAACCCACCCCTCTTTTCATTGCTCCGCCTCCAAAACTCACCCTCCAATCCTAACCTTGCTCCGAGTCGGTCTCGAACCCAGGCAAGGGTATATACCAAAGTCCCTTTAAGACAAGTCATTTCACTCGGCGGCCATCTTTGAAACGCCTCTCGGGCATGCAAGTGCAACTCCTATCTCTTTGAATGGGGAAACATCAAATTCTCCAAAGCTGTTTGCCAAGCTTTCGATTAAATTTCATATTTGAAATCACCATTGAAATCTGACAACGTTCTGTCTCATTATTTTTTTTCTAAACGCTCGAATCATGACACAATTCTTTATTTTTTAGGCTGGATCAAGCTAATGCGCATGCGCCGACCTAATTGCACGTCTCTTGTGCCTCATTACGGAGGCGCGCATCTGACTGTTTCTATTGAAACCGGTGCTTCTAACGGCCGCTGCAGTGACGCGATGACTTTACCAGTCAGCGATTAGCTCTTATTTAGAAGGTGGGACTTATTCCGCCATATTGCGCGTTGCACTTTCTCCCATTCAAAACAATACGAGTGACACGTCTTGTGTTATTCTATAGTCTTTGACCAAAGTCCCTTTAAGACAAGTCATTTCACTTGGCGGCCATCTTTGAAACGCCTCTCGGGCATGCAAGTGCAACTCCTATCTCTTTGAATGGGGAAACATCAAATTCACCAAAGCTGTTTGCCAAGCTTTCGATTAAATTTCATATTTGTAATCACCAATCAAATCTAACAACTGTCTCATAATTTTTTCCCAAACGCTCGAATTATGAAAAAAAAAACCTGTATTTTTTTTAGGCTGGATCAAGTTAATGCGCATGCATTTCTATAGAAACCGGTGCTTCTAACGGCTGCTGCAGTGACGCGATGACTTTACCAATCGGCCATTAGAAGGCGGGACTTATTCCGCCATATTGCGCGTTTCACTTTCCCCCATTCAAAACAATACGAGTGACACGTCTTGTGTTATTCTCAAGCGGCAACCTCCCCCAGTTTCTCGTGAAGCCAATACGGAAGTGACTTAAACTGCGATTCATCGACTGGCCACTAGGGACAGGCTGCAAAAGTGAGCAGAATCTCATTGACACCCATGTTAAAACAGCAAAGTTTACAACCTGGTTCAAATTGTGGTTTTGGTCTATACTGCTAATTTTGCCCTTCATGACAACTCTGAGGGGGGTGATTTTTATTTATTTATAACTCATCCGTTTAAATTATATTAAGCCTTAAAGTTCTGCATAATTATGGGCGTGGTCACTTGAGTGACAGGTGGATTGCCGCTGCTGTCTGTGAGCCGTCATGTTACCTCAGCAGCTAATCTCAGCCGTATTTGTGCTTTTTTTCTGGATTATTTTATACAATATATGGCTTGCTGCATTATACTCGAGACAGATGTCCGTCTGTGTACATGTGCTCGCATGCGGAAGATAAACAGAACACACGTTGTTGGATCGTCTTGGCATTGGCTAAAAGTTTTGTTCCTGAGATTTACTACAATGACAATACCAGGAGGATATACAACTCAGACAGCACTGCTTGGATATTATAACTAAAACTGCTGCACTATTTTGAAAAATTATACTTTGGACACGTGCTCATTTGTTTGAGAGAACATTTGAGAGATAGATACAGATATCTGGTACCTATATAGGTACGTATAGAGTTTTACATTATAAACGTTGCTCAGATTGCATAATTTCTTGAAGAACGATGATGGAGAGCAAATCATTCCGAAGAAATGTGATGCAAACAATGGATAATATATAAATATTTAATGGATTTAATGCTTTTGTGGACATTTTACACCCCCAAAAAAAGTGCCACGTTTTGGATTCATCTCGCGATCTCTATTTCATTATAAAGGTATGAAGTCCAATTTGATTTATTGTGTTATTTGCACACCCGACACAAATTAATTACTGGTGTTGGAGCATCTATAACTTTATCTTTAAAAAAAAAACACCATAGATTGACAGTAAACCTTTAGTACTTTCTAATGATATTGTTATCTTTATTAATATTTTAGATAGTATCTAAGATAGATAGCTCCTGCTAACATGGTCACGTCGAGCTAGGCAGGCGTGGTTTCAGCAACAAGTCGCATGGGCTCCAACTTCGTCCCGCCTCTTTGCCCATTTTCAGTTATCCGGGAGTGACGTGCGGTGACGCGCTGCTAAGATGGCAGCGGCCTCATTTTCGCTTCAAAACTGCTGTTCAGAACTCTATGGGTGATGTTACGGACACTACGGCCATATTTTTACAGTCTATGGTTATTCTATAGTCTTTGGTATATACACACACACACACACACATATATGTATATATTTATAACAAAAAATATTTTATGTTTATTGCAAAATATTTATAAACATATTACATATATACATACACACAAATATTTAAGTATTTTGAGAGCTTATGGAGACCAACTCAATTGACCCTTCGCTGGGAGTTTGATTGACAAGCGATCTGACCAATCATAAAGCAGAGTCTGCCATTTTGTCCAACAAAGCAGTCAGGAGTTAGATTAACCTCGGTGGACTTGAATTTGAAAAATGGTGTGTATTTACGTCTTGCCGCGTTTGAAACAACATTCCTTCTGATGTTCATTCATGTTTATTTGATGCTATAAATGAACTACTAGGAAGAGATGATCGATTCACGAGCCGCTTGAGCTGAGGCACTACAGCGATCTGTCACGACACATTAAAGAGCCACAAAACAGTTTTTATTGTTCGAATTTCTTAAAAAATTACACAGTTTGAAAGCTGGGACTTTGTTTTATATCATAAGTAACCTGCTCTGTCTTGTCTGTCGACGTGTTGTCAGTGTCCTCTTTGCTCCGTGATGTATTTTTCACTCTGTGTTACTGTTGCTACGTCCGACAAGCCATGCTTCTCTCACGCCACACATCATGTTCTCATGAAGTGAAAAATACATAGTGGAGCAAAGAGGACACTGACAACACGTCGACAGACAGACAAGGATATGAAAGGATAAGGATATTACATTTGATATGAAACAAAGTCTCAAATTTCAATTTTTGTAATTTTTTTAAAATACATTTAAACAATAAAAAAAAAAAAACGTTTTGCGGCTCTTTAATGTGCCGTGACAGATCGCTGTAGTGCCTCAGTTCAAGCGGCTCATGAACGGATCATCTCTTATTATAGCATCAAATAAACATGAACGAACATCAGAAGGAATGTTGTTTCAACTGCGGAAAGACATCAGTACACACCATTTTTCAAGTTCAAGTCAATGTTAATTCACTAACTCCCCTGAGGCCCTATCCCAAATGGCACCCTAAACCCTCATGGTCTTCCTCTGAGTCCGCACTTTCGTGACGTAATGCCGCTTTGACTGCCGGGTAGAAGTCCTCTGCGTAGCTTGCAGACATGCGGGCTCAGCAGAAGTGCGCATCGAGGGCGCATAGGGGGCCCTCGATGCGCTCGCGAGCAGAAGGGTGCTCGCGAGCACCCTTCTGAAAGCTAAAATGACAAATGCGACACCCTACGGTCTCGTGGGGTAAGTCCACAAGACCTCAAGTCAAGTGACCTTTATTTATATAGCGCTTTTTACAATGCAGATTGTGTCAAAGCAGCTTTACATTGATAACTGGTATATATTTTTGGCTGCACAGCAGTTCTTAAAGAATAGTGTCAATGCAGGCAGATCAAAGCTCTGTTGAATATCAAATGTCAAGTGTCCCCAACTAAGCAAGCCAAAGGCAGCAAGAAACCCAAACTCCAACAGGTGCATATGAAGTGTGCCATTTGGGAAAGGGCCTGACTGCTTTGTGGACAAAACGGCAGATTAGTTATGATTGGTTAGATCAAAGTCCCTTTAAGACAGATCGTCTGTCAATTACATCATTCGCAGTGCTTTATGGGAGTGGGCGGAGATAAAGAGCTATTTTGCTACGTATTTTGGCACGTTTTGCTAGTTTCTTCTTGCTGATTGGTGGAATTTTCTGTACAACATCATGGTTAATGTAGTTTTTCAGTACCAATTCCATTGTTAAACATGATTATTTTAAAAATAAGTTGAAATAATGTGTGCTGACTGCATCAACAGAAGCAAATCCCATCGATTAATAACCTCGTAGCTCTGTGAGGCTGTCTTTAAGGTTTTAAAAGTAATTGTTAAAAATCAATTTCCCTTTGGAGAAAATGAATCGAGTTTTTACTTTCAGAACCTGACTTTTGCACTCTATAGCAAACCACATTGATCCAACGATCCAGTCAAGTCCCATTCTGCTTTTTTTTTCTCATTCGAGAAGCTGTTTTACTCTTCACAATAGGCACAACTTGCGACTTTAAAATCAGAAATATTTTGATTGGCTGTCAATATTTTTATCTTTCATCAGCTGGAAAATATCATTCCTTTGTGTCATTATTGTTATAGTTTTGAGGGGAATCCAATATTCTTTTAGAGTAAGAGGAGCTATTTTTGTTTGAGCGACTTTATGGTTATAGTTTTTGGTATGAGTGGACCTTTAATCTTCCATTTAAGTCACTTTTTTTTTCTTTTTCTTTTTTTTGACCATTTAAAAAAAACTAAGTGCCACTTGACCAATAACAATCCAGTATTCCAGAAAGCTGTGTAATAATAAATTATTATAAACAGTGACAAGTTATTTTCTTACATACCTTATGTGTTTGTGTTTTATGCCCTGTAATTATGATATATTTACCACAGCAGATTCTACAGCTGTTGACTCCACTTCTTTTATCATCATGTGAACTGAAACCTGACAATCTATTTGTTTGTCTGGATTTGTTTCCAGGGATGCCATTGGCCCAGGCCATTTCCATATTACAGAAACACTGCAGAATCATCAAAAATGTCCAGGTGCTCTACAGCGAACAAGTAAGGATGTGTTATTACTATTATTTTCTGTAAATGTTGATGTGCACTAAAGTTAATCATATAGATTTATTTGTATCCTTATCTGACCTCTTTCTCTTCACCAAACAGATGCCACTCAGCCACGACCTCATTCTCAACTTGACTCAGGATGGAATTAAACTGCTGTTTGATGCCTGCAATCAGAGACTGAAAGTGAGAGACAACATCTGTGTGTGTGTGTGTGTGTGTGGTTTATGTCTTACACCCGTTACATTACGTTGCAAATATATCTCCAATGTTTTTGCAGGTAATTGAAGTGTACGATTTGAGCAAAGTGAAACTGAAATACTGGTAAGTGATCTTATGTTTTGCCACAATAATTGTGGATTACATTTGTGTTTCACTATTTTTCTAGATGTTGTAGATGCTGACATACTAACATCTACCACTAACCACTTTGTCAGCCACAGAAATATAAAATGACCAATTCCTCTGTTCATTACAGTGGAGTACATTTTAACTCTCAGGCAATAGCACCTACTATTGAGCAGATTGATCAGTCCTTTGGCGCTACTCATCCAGGAGGTGAGATTTATTGTCGGTGTCAGACCTTTGTTGCTATATGTGTGTGTGTGTTTTTTTTTTATTGGGGGATTCATGTTCTCTCTGTCCAGTCTACAATGCTGCCGAGCAACTCTTCCACCTGAACTTCCGAGGGCTTTCCTTCTCCTTTCAGCTGGACTCCTGGAGTGAAGCTCCTAAATATGAGGTGAGACTATGTTCCCTCCCTGTGCTCATGCTCTAATAAAAAAGTACTTTGGTGTTACATTAGATGCATGGTAATACCATGGTTCTGAATGATACCATATTATCATGGTATTTATATGGATCTTCAAAGAATACTATGGTATATATCCCAAGAAGCATGATATTGGTATATATCTGAATAAGCATGGTATTTTCCATTTTTAGTGTTTACTCTCCCTTTTGCATAATATTTGTTCTGTGCACAGACATGTAGGAAATAGCACACTGCCTTCTGTGTTGTTACATGTGATTGCGTTATACCGGTAATAAAAGACATTTAAAGCTAAGTATATAGAATGGTTGCAAAAAACAAAGCACAACTGTATTACTAATGAAGTAAACTATAAATAAATAATAATATAATTAGCAGTCCCAGTGCCAGGATACAGTTTTGTGAGAATTATCCTTCAATCTGATAGTTGACTTTGCTGGATATAGCAAATGATGACAAAATAAACATGTTAAATGAGATAAATGATGTATGCTTAATTTCATGATAAGTATATGATTAAAAATGTAACTAATAATAATAAGTAATAAGACATACAATTTTAACTATTACTTATGAAGTAAAATAATAATAATAAATTAATGAAATATTACTTTATTATTAATAAATTACTTTAAGTAAGAGACAGTAACACTGTTATAATTGCATGTAATCCAATTATACCAATATCAGTGTTATGTTAGTATTATTTATATATTATAGTTTGTTTATAATTTACTAATATTTTGAATTAGGTTATTTTATATTTTAATTAGTTAATTTTTAGTCATTTTGTTATGTGCTTTTGACATTTATATTAGTTTTTAATTAGTTTAAAATAGTACTATTTAGGTTTAATTTCTTTTAATTTATTTCAGTTTTAGTGCTTTTAGTGCTTAGATTCTCACATCATCACAGTAACATAGTTTGGATAAATTCTTACATTGGGCCGAGGTTACTTTATCATTAACTGAAACTAAAAACTATTAAAACATTTTTGTTAATTAAAATAAAGCCAAAATAAAATATAAATATGACATTAAAAAACTAAATTCAAAAGTTTTTAATGTAATATTTATATTTCTTTTTATTTCGTCTTTATTTCAATTAACAAAAATGTTTTAATAGTTTTAGTTTCAGTTAATGATCAAATAACCCTGACCCAATGTATGAATTTATCCAAAATACGTTATTGTGATGATGTGAGCATCTTTTCACCAGAGGAGACACCTGCACAGACACTGCATTCTACTCCTAGCTGTTTTGCCTTGACAGCCTAACTTTGCCCATGGCTTGGCCTCCCTGCAGATTCCCCATGGGGCCACTGTCAAACGGATGTACATTTACTCTGGAAACAACCTTCAAGAAACCAAGTAAGATCTGTGCATTTGTTTGGATTATTAAGGCCTTTGTGTGAGGGTAAAAATGTGTAAAAACACCGCCACTAATGAATGATTATATGCATAAGGCTATTGAGCATGGATGTGTTTACTAACAGACTGTAAAGTTCAAAGTCATCATCTTATTATGTTTATTTATAATTTTGCTGTGACCCAAGGGGAGCATTAATCTGCATTTAGTCTGTAACCTTGGGTGTCTAATTTTGAATGCTCAGTTTAAGCATTTGTTAAGAATCTCATGGGTTGCATTTCCTCAAGCAGCGATCACTGTAAATTATATATTTCTTCACAGGGCCCCGGTGATGCCTCTAGCCTGTTTCCTTGGTAATGTGTATGCAGAGAGTGTGGAGGTGCTGAGGGATGGGGCGGGACCGACGGGTCTCAAACTTCGTCTCCTCACCGCAGGTACTACAAGCAGCCCAAATTCATTCACAAATGTCAGAAATCATTATGCGATGTTTCTATTAAATTTGCACATTACTAAATTCATTGTAAGCCTGTATAGCTTTTAATAAGAGTTTCATATTCTCATGAACTCCCGAAATGCACAGTATACCGATTTTTTTTTTAGATGACTCAAAGGAAACTTTTCATCACCAGCTCTTGTCATCGCCCTCATCCTGTACTTTGTAACCACTACAATCTTGTAGAATACCATACTTTGATTATTCTTAACTCTTCTCTATGTATTTTACGGAATCATAATATGCCATTAACAACAAATATGTTCCTTTTTTTTTTTTTTTTTGCATGTTTCTGTGTTTAAAGGCATGTCATGACATGTTATTTCCAGTATAAGTAATGTGTGCCTGTGAGATAAACATTTGTGCTGATTATTGTTTGATTGTTAGTCATAACCAACATACGTAAACAAACAACATAGGTTTATTTTATCACTATAGCATAAACCACAGAGCTGGAATAATCATAGATTTATTGATTTTAACAAAGATGTTTATATAGCTTCTATTATCCATTCTTTGGTAATTTTCCTGGTAATCAGAACTGTGTGACTTGAACTACTATTAATAGTCCAGTGGTTCTCAGCTGAAGGGTCGTGACCCAAAACTGTAGGGTTGTGATTTGTCAGACCTGGGTTGCAAGTCTGATAGGTCTGAAGGGTCACAGACAGCAGAGATAAACAATGATAAATGGAAACCATAATCTGCAACTATGTAATCATGAATTGCAAGGATATTAAAATATTTAGGTATTTACAATTATTTTACTGTTAATAAATGTATTTTCAGTTTCCACAAAAATATTAAGCAGCACAACTCTTTTCAAATTTGATGATAATAAATATTTCTTAAGCACCAGGATCAGCATATTACAATAATTTATGAAGGATAATGTGACACTGAAGACTGAAGTAATGGCTGCTGAAAATTCAGATTTGCCATCACAGGAATAAATTATATTTTAAAATATTAAATTGTAGTAATATTTTAAATTACTACTATTTTTTACCTATTTTTAGATAAACTATTTTATCTATTTTAACTATTTTTTATCAAATAAATGCAGCCTTGGTGAGAGATGGGATTAAAAAATCTTACAGGCCCCAAACATTTGAAATGGTAGTGTATGTTTATTCATGAAATTTTTATCATAACCAAATTTTCTACTGCGTTGGGTCACCACTTGATGTCCAAAGTAGAATCCTGGTTCTGTAATCCAGTTTAAAAGTGATATCCAGTGATCAAGTGATAATGTAAATTGAATTAGTAAACAGTTATGCTGTTTGGAATGCTGCTTTGTCACATTGTATGTGTTATTTTACTTTCTCAGGATGTGGCCCAGGAGTGTTGGCTGATACGAAAGTGCGGGCTGTTGAGAGAAACATCTACTTTGGAGATTCTTGTCAGGATGTTTTGAGTGCTCTTGGCTCCCCACATAAGGTCTTCTACAAGTCAGAGGACAAGGTAATGACCAATCCTCTTTATACACAACACACAGTACGTTCTCGGAAATAAACCAGAACATTCCCTCCACATTTGTCCTGACGAATCTTTTCCTTTTTTTAATGTCTCAGATGAAGATCCATTCACCCTCCCCTCACAAGCAAGTCCCGTCCAAATGTAATGACTACTTCTTTAATTATTATATTCTGGGAGTGGTGAGTATTAGTTTAAAATTACTCTATTACTTAAATTATTGGTCACACTTTAGTTTAGGGTCCAATTCTCACTATTAACCAACTATTAACTATGACTTTTGCCTCAATAAACTCCTGATTACTGCTTATTAATAGTTAGTAAGGTAGTTGTAGGAATTTTAGGTATTGGGTAGGATTAAGGGATGTAGAATATGGTCATGCAGAATAAGGCATTAATATGTGCTTTATAAGTACTAATAAACAGCCAATATCATAGTAATATGCATGGTAATAAGCAACTAGTTAATAGTGAGGATTGGACCCCAAACTAAAGTGTTACCAACATTTTAATATTTTTAATTACTCCATAACATGCTGTTAATGTAGGTTTTATTTTACATACATTTACATAATTTACATAAAATCATTTAACTTTGAGCATTATTTGTCTGTATATCTTTCAGGATATACTGTTTGACTCTTCAACCCACCTGGTCAAAAAATTTGTCCTTCACACCAACTACCCTGGTCATTACAATTTCAACATGTGAGTCTCATTTCTTTGCTGTATTACAGTAGTCACTGCTGTTGGAAAGCTCACTCTGGAGGGTTTGCAGTCTGGACATATTGATTTAATATTGATTTTCATTTCAGTGTTTAGAAATTTGTGGTTTCGGTATCACATACCACTTTATTTACACACTTTATTGCCCCTCAATCCCATCTCAGATATCATCGGTGTGATTTCAAGATTCCTCTTATCATTAAAAAAGGTCAGTCAATATTAGACTCTCTAGACTAGATCATTATTATTTGTTCCGTTTGTGTGGTCTTTTGTGTTTGTGTCTCATTCTTTAACAATTTTTTTTTTTTTTTTAGATGGGACAGATGCTCAGAGTGAGGACTGCATTCTGACCACTTACAGCAAAGTGAGTTTATAGACAGTGTGTAGCCTACACTTGCTTTATGTAACACATTAAATACAGATGCATTAGATGTTATGCACTACTGTATGTGATAAATAATTTGAAATTTTTAAGTGAGTACTAATTATGTTTTCAACCTTTGCACTCAGTGGGATCAGATTCAGGAGCTGCTAGGACACCCCATGGAAAAACCAGTTGTGCTACACAGGTGAGAAACAGATTTTGGCCAAATAAACATGGAGAGTTAAGGCCTATTCACAGTAAAAGCAATGTGACAAGCTTCACATTTCAAGAACCCAAATCAGTGTTATTTCTTTATTTGTTTGTTTGTTAGAAATTAGAGGTTAAAATTAATAAAAGAGCCCAATCTACTATAGATAGCTTTCCTGTAGCTCAGTGGTTAGAGCATGGCACTAGCAATGCCAAGGTCATGGGTTCGATCCCAGGGATTGCACATACTCCGATACAAATGTATAGTATAATGCAATGTAAGTCGCTTTGGATAAAAGCGTCTGCCAAATGCATAAATGTAAATGTAAATGTAAATGTAAATTTATTATATTCAACTGCAATTTATTTTCAGATATAATAATTACACTCAAATAAAAACTGTATACAACTCAGTTGCACATAAGGTAGTTTTCATTAACACTTGTCTTCATGACAAATTTATTCAAACAAAATTAACAGTAAATAAATAAGCTCCTCTCTAGTGTTTTTTATAGCTAACTGACAAACTATGAATACTGGATAANTAACTAACAACATGTAAACATTGTAACTTTCCTGAGGTAAATGCAGCGTTAAGTGACATTGTTTACAAGCTGTTTTATTGACATCTTTCTGTGCAATTACATGAGACTTGATACAATTCAGTAAGTTGTACTGTATCTTTCAACATACCTTTTAATGTTCATGCTTACCTTTTAAATGCTATAACTTGTATAGACCTTAAGTAGCCCCACCCCTTTTCAGCGCTGCACTCGTTGTCTTTTGTCTTCCGGTTTGTATTTCCACAGTGATCTTACGTATTTATGAATGAACTGCTCATTTTAAAATCTTCCCGATCTACTGAAATTTGTTAAGACATCTGCTTTAAACATTACAATGCTCACGATAACTTTCATTAACTCTACAAGTAAATCCACTTCACCAGCTAATTATCCTTTGACAGCGATGCCATAGAAATGTACAGAAATACCGCAAAAACGGAAGTTCAAAGGCAATATTTTAAAGATGGCGATCTATTAAAGTGGAAGAAAGTGCGATCTGTCACATAACATTTAATAATGTCAAAACACCATTTATAGTTTGAATTTCATGATAAAATGGACAGAATTTGAAAGGTTATTGGATGTGAGGCGTGCTACAAATAACATTTGGTGTAGGGAAAAATCATGGACCTGGCAACCCTGGCTTGATTCATAGGGTCAAATAGAACTTGCTTTAACATCGCTATTTGTTATTGCCCTTGTTATAGTTATTGCCCTAAATTGAACACGAGACATTTTTTTTCACACACAGTATGAGTTGCAGTCTGACATGTTTTTCTGCCCCCTTTTGATTGACAGGATATAATCGGCCCTGATCATCGGCTGTTTTTAAACAATTAGCTGATGGTGAAAATAATAGCTTTTATTGGCCTATACTGATACATGCTACTAACCTTATGTAACTACATGTCAACTTATTCTACTAACGCTAACCTAGTTAGTTGATATGTAGCTGCAAAGTTACTTATAGTTAGTAGAATGTCTAAAGAGGGCTATAGAAATAAAGTGTAAACTTTTATGCCAAAAATATTTTAATAATTTTATTTAAAAATAACAACACCGCCTGAATGAAAACACATGCTTAAATTCACATCCACACAGCCACCCCTGCATATGAAAACCTGTTTATAATGCTCTGATTAATCGATTAATTGTGCACTGCTCTGCAGGTCGTCTTCTGCAAACAACACCAACCCTTTTGGTTCCACATTTTGTTTTGGACTGCAGAGAATGATATTTGAGGTATGTGACTGGGCCATCTGTGTGTACTGTTTGTTTTACTTAGTTAGACTGTATAAAAGATTCTTTTAAAAATACAAATAAATAAAGATATTAATTTAAAAATATATATATATATATCTACAAATGGCAGATCTGGTATTCATGTTTACAGTCCAATGAAAGTATAATTTGCTCATCATACTAAGGATGTACTGATGTTAACATTTTGGATGATGCAGTTAAAGAGATAGTTCACACAAAAATGAATATAATGAATAAAAATGAATATTTACTTACCCTCAAGTTGTTCCAAACCTGAATGAATTGCTTTCTTCTGCTGAACACAAAAGATAATATTTTGAAGAATGATGGTTGATGGACCCCATTGACCTCCATACTATTTTTTTTTTTCTCCATACTATGGAAGTCAGTGGGGCCCGTCAACTGTTTGTTATCCATATTGTTCAAAATATCTTTTGTGTTCAGCGGAAGAAAGAAATTCATACAGGTTTGGAACAACTTGAGGGTGAGTAAACAATGTTTGGGTGAACTATCCTTTTAAGCTGATAATTATTTTCATGTTATGGCCAGTAACCAATAAAAGGTCACTATTAAAACTATTTTGACAAAAAAAAAAAACTAAAAATCAGTCTTTTAAATATCACAAGTGAATTTAGGCATCACAACATTATAATGTAAATAATAACAATATGGATATTGATTTAGAGATTTACTAAAGATTGCAGTTAACAATGTTATTAAATTATTAGTGTTATTAAAGATTAACTCTAAGTGAGCATTTGATGGCTTTTGAAGTTATTTTAAATGTAAGAAATAAGGGAATTGAGCATGCGCTATTTAAAGCTGCAGTCCGTAAGTTTGCCTCTTTGTCGCCATCTCACTCTTGAAACCTGCAATTGACCCTTCACCGGGAGTTTGATTGACAAGCTATCTAACCAATCATAACGCCAAATCTGCCATTTTGTCCGACAAAGCAGTCAGGAGTTAGAAGATTAACCTCAGTGGACTTGAACTTTAAAAATGGTGTGTATTGACGTCTTTCTGCGTTTTAAACCGCATTCCTTCTCATGTTCATTCATGTTTATTTGATGCTATAAATGAACTAGGAAGAGATGATTGGTTCACGAGCCGCTTGAGGCACTACAGCAATCTGTCACAACACATTAAAGAGCCACAAAACATTTTTTATTGTTCGAATTTCTTAAAAAATTACACAATTTGGAGGCTGGGACTTTGTTTAATATCATAAATAACCTGTTCTGTCTTGTCTGTCGACGTGTTGTCAGTGTCCTCTTTGCTCCGCGATGTATTTTTCCCTCTGTGTGGCGTGACAGCGCCATGGATTGTCGGACAAAGCAACAGTAACTAAGGGGGGCGGGTCTTTGCGAAGGGTCAATTGCAGTTACCTCAGCGCAGATGAATCTAATGTTTGCTGCCAGTCACCACATCGGTGCGGATACTGTACTTCGGAATCACAGATTGTAGTCTTGGAAAATGACCAAAATAAGATTTTTTTTTAACCAGAAAATGTCATCTGAATAAGTAGGACTCCTTCTTTATGTAAACAGAGGTAACGTAATGACGCAAAGATGAATGGCTGCATGCTCAAATTTCCAGTGGAAACCCACCAGTACCGCTCTTTTAAAAAAACATTATTACAAGCTTACCATTGTGAATCGGGCTAAGGTAAGGAGATAGTTTTGAATACTAGCTGGTTATGTACTTGCTCAAAAAATTATTTTGGATCATTTTTAAACAAAAAAAGTTACAGACTGCAGCTTTAATATATACAAAATTGTCTAATACAGTTTTTTTTATTTATTTTTTGTTTTTATTGGCTTAATATTGGAAGATAACATCCATAGCTCATACACAACGAAGCACTTAATTAACTATTGGATCTCATCTCCGTGCTGTTGTTGTGAT
The DNA here is from genome assembly GCA_003731715.1 of Anabarilius grahami. Taxonomy (NCBI): domain Eukaryota; kingdom Metazoa; phylum Chordata; class Actinopteri; order Cypriniformes; family Xenocyprididae; genus Anabarilius; species Anabarilius grahami. Next base: position 6,292,660 of record RJVU01048406.1, on the reverse strand, counting down.
TACAGGTCATGCAGAATAACCACATAGCTTCTGTGACTCTCTACGGAGCGCCTCGTCCAAGTAGCCTGGCCCGTGCCGAGCCAAGTGCCCACTGAGGAAGCCGCCATGCACACGGTGCCCGTCCAGCCCTGCAGAGCCTCTGAACTGACCAGTAGAGTGTGCCTTCACTCACTGCTGCCATCACACAAGCTAAAGCAAGACATGCTGGGAGTTTCTCTGGAGTTGAACTCGTCCCCCCCTTCACATCATAATAGAGGCCTCAATTCGGTCTCCTCAATAATAGCATGGAGGCTGCCCTCAGCCTGCTAATTATCCCAGATAACCATGCAAACCTGGCTCTGCCCCCAAAGCTTTAACCCAGACATGCATCAACGTCAGCATCGTTATAGTACTTGTGGATGCACAGTGATTCATTTCTACATATTTGTGTATTCCTTTTTTTGTTTTGCCCAACCTTCTAAATTTCCATACCAGATGCACCAAAGGGCAAACATTGAACCGATTTCTCCCCTGCACGCTAAACACTTTAACAAAAACGCACATGCATTCGACTTCATTTGCTTTCCGATGCGCAGAGGATGAGAACAAAGTCAAAAGAGGACAAACTTTTGCCACGTAAATTCAATGATGAGTGTGTTTTGTATGCATTTACGTAAGGTTACAAGCACAAGCTAGCACAGTGTGGATCTAGTGCTGTGAAAATGTTCTCATGGCACATGAACAGGCTCACAAACACACATAACGATTCATAAACCCATTTCATACCAAGTCAACAGCACAGATTACCTCCCATTTCAATACCGTACACCCGCTTACGTTGATTCCGTTATTGTTTTGTTGTTCATGAGCGCATTAGTTTTGAACATTTGCACTAAAATACACCTAATTTACTTGATAATTGTCTCCTGTCCACTGAGGAACGTTTTAATTGCAAGTCTCAGAGAGAAAGGACGGCGGGGGAGGGAACGACGACGTGCAATCTGGATTTCAAAGCGAGTTTTAACCCAGACTGGAGAGAAAAGCCATCCACCCATCGCTGTTCCTTTTTCCCACTGGATGTCATGCCGTCAGTTCTGTTTGCGTCCTTTTATTTTGTGCAAAGTAGAAAGATGTGAAGTTCTTTTACCTTGTTCAGTATCTTAAAGTCTTAACTGCAGAATTGTTTTGTCGCCTGATTGCCAAATCATTAGCCAAAGAAGAAACAACAGTTAGATCTCTGTCACTTTTAATATCCACATTGTAAGTACATTCCCTTTTTGATTTGATTTATTAAGTCCCTGAATTGTTTTTAGCATTGCAACTCGATACATTTTTAATTGCTTTTTGATTTGAAGCTTTCTCTATTGCTTTCTACTCTACAGATTTGTTGCCGATGTTTCCATAGCAAGTAGATGTGATGTTTTCTCAAGCACAGTGTGTCCATGTCTGTACAGATCTGTAAATAGTGTGCAAAATGTTCATTGTTTCGTTGCCCTAACGGTACCATATCAGATCAGCTGATGTTTTGAACTCCCCTAGACTGCTAACATACTGAGAGTGTCTGGTTTTCTCTGCCAGGGACACTATTGCAGCTTCCCTCGACTGTTGTCTTGGATGGAATAGCCTACATTTGAGCACTGTCGGAGATGACTAGAGCGTTTTAACTTCAGTAGATGGTTTGTTCACCTCGAACTACTGTTCATTGCTTTGCTGCCTGGCAGCGTAACCACCCATGGCTGTCATGTCCACCTCCCTTCAGGCTTCTGCAGTGTGTGGTTCAGGCTAACTCGGGCATTTTTAGCTTTCTGTTACATTAACTTCTCATTAACTGCGCTGGAAGACCGTCAGTGGTGTTTTTAATATATTTTACCTTTAGCTTTTGGTCTTTTACAAGGAAGATGCTATTAACATTGTGCCTCATCTCCCACCGAGCCTGTCTTGACTTTTTCTCTGTAAATGAAATTGTTTGAACTGCTTTGTGTATGTCTGAGCATGTAAAGCTAAATTGATAGTCATAGTCCTTTTGTTCCGAAAACATACCTGAATATTAGAAGAAGAAAAAACCGACTTGTTGGTTATTGAACTCTTTTCATGAAGGGCTAGTTTACTGGGTTCAGTGTGTTTCAATTGAAACTCTAGATGACCCTTCTTGATTTGAAGTTCGCAAAGTGGTTGTGGTGTTTCTGTCGTAATACAATTTGTACTTTTTGAAACTGGTGTTGAGTTCCACTTTAAATATGGTTAGATCTTAAAGCAAACTGTTTAGATGCACAATTGGAATCTCCGTTGTCGAGAAGGAACAACACAACCGCTTTTTTAGTGTCATTTAGGGAGTGTGACTGAGGGGGGAGTGTGGTCTGATGGGCTGATTGCCTGCCCAATCTCAGGTGGATGTTTTTTTTTAATGCCAGGAGCAAGTGAATGCTTTCTTTTCATCAAATGGGTTTTGGCTGTATTGTTTCTTCTTCAGACTTTATCCTATTTTTGCATCGGAATGAATGAATGAATGATCATCCTGAGGATTGTAATTACAAATGGACAACCTCCATACAGTGTAATGCGCATATTAATGCTATGTATTGTATCCCTCTCTATATTGTATGTTCTTCCCCATCCTCCAAAAAGTGATTATTTTTTGTGGATTCAGTACATTTAACCCATTTCTGGAAGTGGGACTTATCCTCGATTAAAAAAAAAGTGTGTATCTAAATTGATTGCAATGTGGTGTTTTGTATCTCAGATATTTTTACTTCTGTAGATTTAAGGAACATGTACACGGAAGATCAATATTATCAGGCATCTTTTTGTTGTTGTTTGTTTCTTTTTGTTATGTTTTTAAAGCAATAATCATTGCGTTGATGGAGTATAAATCGGAATGGTCTGGTATTTGTTTGTCTATAGCTCCGAATGGTGCAACAATGCTGTGACCATTGGATTTTAGTTTCCTTGTTGAATCTACTGAAAGCATTATTGATTTTTTTTTTTTAACTGCTAATTTTGCATTTTGTCCATTAAATCTGTTACAGCGTGTTCAACAAAAATATTTAAAGAATGGATGTAATAAATATGGAGGGAAAGAATGGAGGCATCTTTTGTCTTTTGTTAAAAAAACATTTTTTTATTCTCGTCATTTTCATGTTTACAGCAGGCTACTTTCAGAATTCAATCATTCAATTCAGTTTAAACTAAATCCAAAAGACAGCAGGTCATCCAAAACTATGCAGCACACTATTCAAAGAAAAAAGTGTCTAATAAAGGATATATATACAGTGATAGTCTGTTCTATATTATAACATAATTCATTTTAATGCATAACATTAGTTACCAGTTTGTGCATACAAAATGTCTGATTCCCTTGCACTTCCTATACAGCATAATCTTCATCATTTAGACAAAGTCTACAGTAATTTCCAAAAAGAAAGAAAAAAAAAGATATAATGTTGGATATAAGAACCATCTACAGAAGCTTTTGTTTCTTACATTTTATATTTGAGCAATTTTTTTAAACAGTCCAAAATGACAATTTTGGCAATTTACTCATTCTCAAGTTGTTCCAAGCCTGAAATGTTCAGATACATTCAGATATTATGTGCGTCAATGGCAATGCATATCACAGAGATTTTCAGTGAATAATGACTTAAATATCTCACACAAAGCTATCATATGGCTTCAGAACATTTGGAGCAGGACAGTTGATGATTATTAGATGTTTTCTTTTTGTACAAAAGTATAAAGAGCATCCCAGCGTGTTCAAAAAAAAAAAATCTTGAAAGGAAGTCATATAAATGGAGCCCCAATATGATGTGGGTAAAACAAGATATCATGGCCACGAATTAAGAATTCATTCCCACAACTTACTTAATTGGTTCCCTCATTTTAGGTAAATCGTGGCTACATTGTAGTAATTTGTTACCTCTTGTTAATTTAGGTGAATCGTGGCCATGCTGTACTGATTCAGTACTGACATTGTCAAATCACATCCATGATTAACTAAAACATGGGAGCAAATTAATAAAATGTGGTCATTAAAAATAAAGTTGTGGAAACTAATTCTTAAAGGGTTAGTTCACCCAAAAATGAAAATTCTGTCATTAATTACTCACCCTCATGTTGTTCCAAACCTGTAAGACTTTCGTTCATCTTCGGACCACAAATGAAGATCTTTTTGATGAAATCTGAGAGCTTTCTGTCCCTCCATTGACAGCTACGCAGCTGACACTTTGACGCTTCAAAAAGTTCATAAAGAGATCATAAAATGAATTCATATGAATTGAGTGGTTTAGTCCAAATTTTCTGAAAAGAGATTTGATTCCATTCAGGTTCGGTTGAGCTTCTGTTTATATTCGCTGATCAATGTTTATATGTGATTAAAAATCTAAATTAAATCTGTTCATCACATAAAGCGATCAAGTCTCTACAGAAAATTTGGACTAACCCGCTGAATTCATATGGATTAGTTTTACGATCTCTTTATGAACTTTTTAAAGCGTCAAAGTTTCAGTTGTGAAGGCTGTGTATGGAGGGACAGAAATTGCTCATATTTCACCAAAAATATCTTAATTTGTGTTCCAAAGATGAACGAAAGTCTTATGGGTTTGAAACAAGATGAGGGTGAGTAATTAATGACAAAATTTTAGGAATGTATTTGGGTGAACTAAGCCTTTAATTTATGGTCATGATATCTATTTTTTCTTCCGCATGTCATGTGGGGGTCACCATACATATGGGTTTGACTGACATGCCGGTGAATTATCGCTTTAGTTTGTCCTCATATTCACTTTCTTTGTTTTATTTTCACAGTACAGTCATTTTCCAGGAGTTAATGCTCCACAAACACTTTTATCCCATAGTCATTGTTCCTAAGCTTCTCCTTTGCCTTGTTCTTAGCCGCCATCTTGTCTCTCCATTGAAAGGGAAAACCTGTCGGATCCTGACTGCTATGACACTGAAGATTAGGGTCATGCAGAAGGTTCCACATGAGCCAGATCTGTGGGACCGTCAAGCTGTGCACCACCATCAGCTCTCTGTAGAAGCAGGGGTCGAAGACCTGGAGGTGGGGTGCAGCAGATGGTCTCACGATTCCAAAGGTGCGGAAACCTTCGTGGCGAGTTGGCTGAAGGTTAATCCTCAGCAGACACATGCCCAGAAAGACATCATCAATGGGGAAGAGTTCCACTTCTTTGCAGACGAGGTGGAGCTTCAATGCGGTATGTCCCGACATGACAAAGCCGCCTCCGCCCGCATAGGATGGGTAGATCCCCTGGCCGTAAATAAACTCGGGGATGAAGTACTTGCTGTTGCGTCTGCGAATTGGTTTCGCGTGGACAATGATGTCGCCGACAAAAAGATCCTTATCGATCTTTTGACCCTCAAGCATCTCCAGGATATTGTCGATGTTCACATACACATCTGTGTCACCCTTAAAAATAAACTTTACTTTGGGGCAGCTCACATTGATCCACTGTAGAAAGTGGATTTCTTTTAGTGTCAAGTTGAAGAATGTGTCTTCAAAGTCCCACAGAAGGATGTCACCAAAAGTGTGGCTCTCATATCCCAAAAGTTTGTCCCATAATGGAAGTGCTGTTTGATTTTGGGGTACACCGAGAAGAAAAACCCTCCTGACATTCACATCTTTTTGGAACACACCTTCTCGTCCCCATGTACGTCGAACGACTTGACGTTTGTCGAAGTCCGTTGCTACAGATTTTATGGCGATCAGCATGTAGGGGGCTCCTTCTGGAGCAGAACACTTTGTAGGTTGATCGATTAGCAGCTTGAAGTCTCGTTGGTCTTTTTTCCGAAGGTAATCGTAAAAGTCAAAGGAAGCATGTGTTGGTAGCAGACTTGCTGTCGTTGAGGGCTGGTGAAATTTAGACTTTGCTTTGCTGCGTCCTTTCTGAGATTTGACCTTTGATGGTCCTTGTGCTTTAGGCTTGATCTGAACCTCAGGCTTGCAAGGAGGAATGTCTGGAGATTTTGAAGGGAACGGCTTTGTTTCCAGTCCATTTGATGGTCCACCGAGGAGGGTTCTTGAGCTGGTGGACCCCTGTTCAATATGCAATGTCCCCCATACGGGTGTCATTCTTTGATGTGCATATAACAGCAGAAAGAGTAGCACCAGTAGAATCAGGGAGCAAAGTACATCTCCTTTTATATGGACCCTTCTCATGGTGTGACTGATTTCACTGTTATCTTCCCATGAAATTTGGCAGAAGTCTCATATTCTTCCTAAAGTGTTTGGATTTTCTCACAGCCATAGCAGATTCTGCCACGCAAAAGTACAATATAAATTAAATTAGCTGCACTAGTTAAAATAAATGCACAATAACTGCTTGAAAATCATCATTTTGGTTGTATTTTTCCTGCTAAAAAAAAAATTCATGCTATGTTTAACCTCTTTTTTTAAAACAACTGCAGTTATACTTGAAATCATGCACTTAAAATCAATTTCCTATTTTGTAAGATATGTCTGTATTTGAGAGGCATCACACATACTTCTTACCACAGGCATCCTGGATGTCATCAAACAACAGGAGACACAGGATATTACTTGACCGAAGTTATGCTCCATATACAGCCAGGACTGCATACTTCTATGAAACAGGATATACAAACAATTTATAACAGGATTCAGATCTGACAAATTTAGGAACTTAAATATCTTTTCTGGCACTTCAAATTAAAAAAATATATATAATTATTTAAAAAACAATTGAAACTGTTGAAAGAGCTGAAACCAGTGTCTCATGTGTTATTCACGGAAATATACCTTAAATACAGTTGCTTTTCCAAATCATCAGTCAGTTTTCAAAAAAGATGCATATGCCAACAAAATCCAATTGGTCAACACCACAAAATGAACCATTATTTAAAGAGATGTAAATACTACTTCATTCCTCAAATCTGTTCACTAAAATGATTAGTTAAATGGTCCATTATGTATGTAAACTACATTGTTAAAAAGTAGGTAAGTAGGTGTCTTTTTTGTGTTAAGAGTGAGTCATTGAATCATTCAGTCAATTGATTCGTTTAAAACAAAAAAACAAGCCGAGTTTCCTCTCTCTATCCCTTCCTCTCTCTATCCCTTTAACGAGAGTTAAAGGGATAGTTCACCCAAAAACGAAAAATCTGTCATCAGTCATTATTTACTCGCCCTCAAGTTGTTCAACATTTTGGTTACCGACAGTCTTCAAAATATCTTCTTTTGTGTTTAGCAGAAGAAAGAAATTCATACAGGTTTGGAAAAACTTGGGTGTGAGTAAATGATGATAGAATTTTAATTTTTGGGTGAACTATCCCTTTAAGCATCGTTTTCCACACACATGACAGGCTTTACTGTGTTTGATCTACAACTGGCTTTATTATAGATCTGATTCAATTCGTTAACAAAAGAGCTTATTTCCAAACAGCCTCGAAACCCAAAACAGCGACTCGTATGAATGAATCTGTATACGCGAACAATTCGTTCAAAAACAAACGTATCACCACATGCATATATTTAATAAGCCCAAATCAAACTTGTGTAATTTAAACATTTGAAATTTAGGAATGATACTCCAAACAAATACAGTTAAAAGTAAATGTGGTTAAAATTGACTAAACACTGCCTCATGCGATGAATAATTATTATTACCCTTTAGGCATATAAGGTAGCCTATTATAGTGCGCAAGTTGCTTTTTAATGACATTTTCGCGTTCAGTCTTCTTTATAACTAAATTTCATCCTTTCAAACTTACATTTAAAAAAACTTACCCAGGCGTACCAGGAGAGCAATGACAAGACAGCACTGCAACCAGATCCAAACATCTGCTTCCACTATTAAAGCTGCTGCACGCCACTGTTGCGTGTGCATGTTTCAGAAAAAAACTTTTCCAACTCACTGCTACGTTATTAAAGACAAACTATGTTTACATCAGCTATGTTCGTAAAAATGTACATTAGTTACAAGCGCAAGACTACTTGCACCTTTTCAAAGTCCTTTCCTTGATCACGTCACAGATCGCGCGCCAGATGCCAGCGCAGCAACTGGAGCCTCCTGAGAGCTGGGAGCGAGGACAGGGAAGCGAGAACGCGCGAGAGAATTATGAATTCAGGAGTTGTGCCTTTATCTCTTTCATAATGGAAAATAAACCAGCTGCAACAGTTAACTGTTCAACAGCACAGATAGAATGAAAACAGACACATTTATATAATAATTTAATGTGGATCTTGCTTGAATACAGATAAAAACACTCGATTTACACACACATTGGTACACAAAATACAGTCTCTTTGGCTATCACTTTTTGGCTAAGACTTTACAGTTACTGACAGACCAACCCAGTTATTCCTCTAACACAAAACTGCTGCCAGTGAGGGCTGGATTCAAAATATATCCCCTCATGCAGGCTTTTTCATTTCCCAGCAGGCTACTGGGCACTTTCCGGGCCAGTTTTGGAGGTCTCCCCCCAGGAATGTGGTCTGATTTTCCAGACTTCTGCACTTTAAGGTCATTAAGAACCAGATGTTCCTCAGGAGGAAGTAGTCCCTGCTCTCATGATCTTAAAAAGAGCATTGATGTTGTTGTTCTTGATGGCATCTCGACAGGCAGTGATAACCTGAGTTTTGGGTTTTCCCACTGAAATGCATAATTGGAAATTAATTCATTATAACTGTAATTACAATTAAATGCCAAAAAAAAGAGCTGAGACCATTTAAGCTATTCATAGTCATATGAAGGCACTTGGAAGGCAAAACATCCATAGAACTTCAGCCCAAGCCTGTCAATTTTCCATGTTTCAAGCCACAAATATTTAGATCACCTCTCAAAAGAAGAAAAAAAGATATTTGAACAAACTGCAAGTTTGAGGCACTTGTGATCCATATAAAGCACCAGGCACAGTATTTCAATCACTAAAAATAGTGGGACATTCTAAAACGCTTAATGTGGCTTACTATATCAAGACAGTGAAATTAAAAGATCAAATTCAGTATACACCTTATTGAGAATGCATACTATATACAGGCAAACAGAATATGAATCCAAACATGCTACATTTCATGTTAAGTTTTTACTTTAAAAAGGTTTTATATGGGAAAACTCAATCATGTGTCTGCTTGCCTGTACACAGTAGATTTTATTAATGTATATTGTGAATAATGTGAATTTGATCCTCTTATATCACTGTCTTAATGCATTAAGCCATATTAAAGGATTAGTTCACTCCAAAATTAAAATTTGCGGATAATTTACTCACCCCCATGTCATCCAAGATGATTATGTCTATCTTTCTTCAGTCAAAAATAAATGAAGGTTTTTGAGGAAAACATTCCAGGATTTTTCTCCAAATAGTGGACTTCACCGGAGTACAACGGGTTGAAGGTCTAAATTGCAGTTTCAGTGCAGCTTCGAAGGGCTCTACACAATCACAGCCGAGGAAAAAGGGTCTTATCTAGCAAAACAATCAGTCATTTTCTAAACAAAATTAAAAATTTATATACTTTTTAACCAGAAATGCTCATCTTGCACTGGTCCCAGTGGGTCAGTATTTCCGCCATGTCACGCGTGACCTTTCCAACGTGATTACATAATGCGTGAAGTCGTGGACACGCATCGCAGAGCTAGTGCAAGACAAGCATTTATGGTTAAAAAGTATATACATTTTTATTTTTTTTAGAAAATGACAGACCATTTCGCTAGATAAGACCCTTATTCCTCGGCTGGGATCGTGTAGAGCCCTTTGAAGCTGCACTGAAACTGCAATTTGGACCTTCAACCCATTGGTAACTGCTGAAGTCCCCAATGGAGAAAAATCCTGAAATGTTTTCTTCAAAAACCTTGATTTCTTTTCGATAGATAAAAGAAAGACATGAACATTTTGGATGACATGGCGGTGAGTAAATTATTAGGAAATTTTAATTCTGGAGTGAACTAATCCTTTAAGCCATGTCTTTATAGCGGTTTTCCATGGGAAAACATGCATTTTAGCATGTTTTGTTCATATTCTTCTTGCCTGTATACAGCATGCATCATCAGTTAGGTGTATACTGAAACGTTTAATATCACTGTTTTAGTACATTACAAACCTGGTAAAAAATAACTGCCGGGCAGTGGAGGAAAACCTTGTTTTGCCCTCCAGGTGGGCATTCTTATACAATGTGACATCACGTGAAAACTATGAATACTCATTAACTGTGTTATTAGGGGTCTTCTTAGTAAAATCCACCCACCTCTCAATCTCCCTGCCCTTTGGATGGCCTGGTTAACTGATTTCAGCCGTGCGAGGAGGGCATTGTGATTATTAGACCTGATTTTATATTCATTAATCAAATCTCTGTTGAGGTCATACAGCTCAATGTAGCGTTTCTTCATGTTTCTCCTAGAAAACAGAATATCATTTTTGTGAGTACATGTGTTTGAGAAAGTGAGAGGACTGATGAATCAAACTAAGATGCTCACCAATCACCCATGAGTCTGGCATCTTCTGCCTGCACCAGCATATTTCTTATGTAGTTGGAATGATCTGCCATAGCCGCTGTGAGCTTTTGATGCACTGAGTGAAACTCATCCACCTAAGACAAACATAAACGGATATTTGCAGTTAAAAGACATTGAAAAATAATTATCTTAATGGTGATGTTGCTATTCTTAACCTCAGTTAGAATGGTTCGTAGCTCTTTGAAGTAGACAGGGAAGTCAGCTTCTGCCTGTAAGTCTTCAATAGCCAGAAAAGAGGCAAGTGACTGGATCAGATCCCCTGCCAGATCAACGTCATCTGTTCTCAACGTGATCTGATGGGGCAGAACTTAGTTAGAGAGATTTCTGATTCATGAAGAGTAAGTAGCTCACAAATACTGACAAACACACAGTAAAAGTACCTCTCCACTAGGCTGCATGTTGATTCTCAGAAGACCTCCTCCACGCAGTGCGGTGAAGGTGATGTCTGGACTGTCAATGCCCTCGGGCAGCAGAAAGTTCTGGTTTAGCCACATGACTACCTGCAGACATAGATGCATGCCTCATTTCATCAACACTATAATATACAACACACGGCACAATTGGTATTTTGTTTTTGTCACGTCATGCACACAGTTCCATTATGAGTGAATGTGTCCTTTTACCCTCTGAGGTCTGTCATTGATGCTGAATGTGACTTTTCCTGTGGGTTCTGCGGCTGAGGAGTCAACGTTAAGGTCATACATAGAGAAGCGAGGCAGCTGACGTGTGATTTCAAATACGTGGAACTGTGTACTGGAGTAAATGAGGAAGAAGAAGAGAAAAACGCTCCGTCATGTGATTTCTTTGAAATTCTTCCACTGTATTCTTTCATGATTCCTTCGCCTTAAACTTAAAATAACTATCAATTTTCAGGCATTTTTGGTAGTTGAATGAATCCTCAAAATGTAATATAATGAAGTTTGACCATTGTCATGATGATATTTTACATGTGTGTACCTTGTCTTTCCTCCCACGAAGGCTTTGATGTGAAGGTCAACTGGAATGTCTTTTGGAGGAATGATGGGGACACGGACACAACCAGAGAGATTTTGAGCGCTAGGGTGAACCACGTGACTCTCGCCCTCAAAAATCCCCTCAGCAAATATCAGCACGGCTCTAATGATTGTTTCTGAAGAAGGCCAGCAAAAAGAATATGATAATATTATCATTTAAAATTTTGTTGACACAGCACAACACATGACATACAAAAAACACCTTATATTATGGCCACGAATTTTACTAATTTGTTGCCTAATATTAGGTATATTGTGGCCACATATACATTTTTTCCCTCTTTTTAGTAAATTATGGCCATGGTAAGTTAATTTGTTTCCTTGTTATAGTTAAACCATGGCCACGTTTTAATAATTTGTTCTAATTCATTCCAATTGTGGCTACATTGTAAAAATTTGTTCCCTCATTTTAATTTAGTTAAATCGTGGCTACGATATCTTGTTTTTTTTCCCTGTATGTTATTGTGTGGTGCTCTGTACATGTCAAACAGAGTTAGACTAATTTTAATGTGGCTTCTATGACAGGTATACAGTGGGTACGGAAAGTATTCAGACCCTCTTAAATTTTTCACTCTTTATTATATTGCAGCCATTTGCTTAAATCATTTAAGTTCATTTTTTTCCTCATTAATGTACACACAGCACCCCATATTGACAGAAAAACACAGAATTGTTGACATTTTTGCAGATTTATTAAAAAAGAAAAACTGAAATATCACATGGTCCTAAGTATTCAGACCCTTTGCTCAGTATTTAGTAGAAGCACCCTTTTGATCTAATACAGCCATGAGTCTTTTTGGGAAAGATGCAACAAGTTTTTCACACCTGGATTTGGGGATCCTCTGCCATTCCTCCTTGCAAATCCTCTCCAGTTCTGTCAGGTTGGATGGTAAACGTTGGTGGACAGCCATTTTTAGGTCTCTCCAGAGATGCTCAATTGGGTTTAAATTAGGGCTCTGGCTGGGCCAATCAAGAACAGTCACGGAGTTGTTGTGAAGCCACTCCTTTGTTATTTTAGCTGTGTGCTTAGGGTCATTGTCTTGTTGGAAGGTAAACCTTCGGCCCAGTCTGAGGTCCTGAGCACTCTGGAGAAGGTTTTCGTCCAGGATATCCCTGTACTTGGCCGCATTCATCTTTCCCTCGATTGCAACCAGTCGTCCTGTCCCTGCAGCTGAAAAACACCCCCACAGCATGATGCTGCCACCACCATGCTTCACTGTTGGGACTGTATTGGACAGGTGATGAGCAGTGCCTGGTTTTCTCCACACATACCGCTTAGAATTAAGGCCAAAAAGTTCTATCTTGGTCTCATCAGACCAGAGAATCTTATTTCTCACCATCTTGGAGTCCTTCAGGTGTTTTTTAGCAAACTCCATGCGGGCTTTCATGTGTCTTGCACTGAGGAGAGGCTTCCGTCGGGCCACTCTGCCATAAAGCCCCGACTGGTGGAGGGCTGCAGTGATGGTTGACTTTCTACAACTTTCTCCCATCTCCCGACTGCATCTCTGGAGCTCAGCCACAGTGATCTTTGGGTTCTTCTTTACCTCTCTCACCAAGGCTCTTCTCCCCCGATAGCTCAGTTTGGCCGGACGGCCAGCTCTAGGAAGGGTTCTGGTCGTCCCAAACGTCTTCCATTTAAGGATTATGGAGGCCACTGTGCTCTTAGGAACCTTAAGTGCAGCAGAAATTTTTTTGTAACCTTGGCCAGATCTGTGCCTTGCCACAATTCTGTCTCTGAGCTCTTCAGGCAGTTCCTTTGACCTCATGATTCTCATTTGCTCTGACATGCACTGTGAGCTGTAAGGTCTTATATAGACAGGTGTGTGGCTTTCCTAATCAAGTCCAATCAGTATAATCAAACACAGCTGGACTCAAATGAAGGTGTAGAACCATCTCAAGGATGATCAGAAGAAATGGACAGCACCTGAGTTAAATATATGAGTGTCACAGCAAAGGGTCTGAATACTTAGGACCATGTGATATTTCATTTTTTTTTTTTTTTATAAATCTGCAAAAATGTCAACAATTCTGTGTTTTTCTGTCAATACGGGGTGCTCATTAATGAGGGAAAAAAATGAACTTAAATGATTTTAGCAAATGGCTGCAATATAACAAAGAATGAAAAATTTAAGGGGGTCTGAATACTTTCCGTACCCACTGTATATAATTTACCTAAAAAAAATATTAGATCAGCTGTAGTGCAGGTGAAAAGTGTTGTAACAGAGCTAAGCTGGTTTAACAGTACCATTCGGAGTGGAGATGTTGAGCTCTATGTGAGCTCTCTGGCTCTCTATGGCTCTTCGTACAGATAAGGCTGTCTGGAGCTGTGTGTTAGCTGGAATTACACCCATCTTAGATTCCCCCTCCGAAACTCCAGGAAGAGCCTATGTCAAACAAATTTCACTCACCAAAAACTGCATCCGGAACATCAATATACATCACTAACCTTTTAACTAAATAATTGCATGTATAACCTTGGCATTTTCCTCGTAGTTTCGTAATTCCAGCATCAAGTTTTGTTTACGTTGACTTAGCTCCCTGATCAGGTCTTGTTCTACACTTGCATCCATTAGGTTTCCCTTCATCTCCTTACTGGCAGGCAGATAGCCACGTACTGTAGGACGACACAAATATGATGAGCCAATTCTCAAAGGCAACATGCATTTACAATAAAGGTCCGTCATCTCACCCTCTCCCTCCACAGAGGTGCATATAAGCTGGATCTGTCCATCCATGCGGTAGTCTCCCTCAACAACCCCAGCCACAGAGGATGAGAAGTTATCCTTGAAGATCACCTCACCAGTGCGATCACTACGAGCATCAATCTAGACATGGAATCACAGAGAATCATCTCTTTTTACCCATAATGCAAAAACTTCGGTAAGTAAAATGTGAGAGTAAACAACAGCGATGTAATAAAAAAGTTTTTCCTTTGCGTTTTTGCGCGTACAGATGACAACGTTGTTAAAATGATCCAGGTTCACACAGATCCTCAAAAGTGACTAAAAACGCTGTATTATGCATGCCAGGCCAGTAGTTGGCGATGTCACTTTGTAAAGAAATACTATACACCTATAAACGGAACCACAGACTTGTGATGGACAAAATGATGGACGACGCACCTTCACTCTCTACCATTGTAGAAAAGTGAAGCCGCCAATGTCTGAATATGGCGCTGACATCTGAGCACGAGTCTGAGCATGAAGTGGAGGCACGGTATCATGGTTCCGCCCACGCTCCCGCAGAATCGGTTAATACAGTTTACTGCAGAACAACTCATTATGTTGTGTGAAATAAACAGTTATGAAAATGTAGAAATTAAAGTTGAAGCTACAATCTCCTCCAGAAAAAAGTCAGTTGGTGCCTCAGTGACTACTTTTCTCAGAAAAACTGTCAATCTCAGCTGTCAATCATGAGGTCAAACCTCTGTTTTTATTGCATCAAAAAATTACTTTAAACCCATATTTATTTAAAAAATTAACACTAGAATTTACATAAATAAAAACTACCTAAAACAACAGAAACCACCTTTGGAAAAAATGTATTTGAAGTGTAATTTGATTACACTTTTTTGTGTAGTTTGTCTCACGTCCCATTCGATTACATGGAGAGGGCAGGGTTTATGAGCTATACTGCATCCAGCCACCTGGGGGCGATCGAAACCTTTTGGGTTTACTTTTCGGGACTTGTGTGGACTGTCACTGAACACGTAATACGCACGAACATGACGTCATTGTTTTCACAAGTTTGCATTTCTATAGTTTACACGGAGACAATAATGGCATAGTTTTCAAAAACATTTTGAAACACATTTTCAAAAGTTTGCATTTTCAGGCCCCCAAAATGCTGTTGTTGTGTAAATGAATGGCCAAAATGGATAAAAAAGTTTTTTAGTTGAAAATGGTTTAGTGTAAACAGCCCCTGAATGTCATTGCTAAAAGACTGACCTTTCCATTGGACCACCCAGTTATGAGCTCAACAACACCATCAGCATTAAGATCAAAGGCATGGATACTCATGGCGTGATTTTTAGACTGTGGAAAAAAAAGAAAAATTATTCTAACTCATTTATGTTGATTAATGATCATGTTCCTCTAGGGGGAAAAAATGCTGATTCAGGTTTAATTTTGAATAGACCAAAATGCACTACCTTGATCCTCCAGTAGCGTGCAGTGCGGTCATATACTCCTACTGTGCCATTGGCCAGAGCATAACCAAACCTGCTGCCGTGCATGTGACAGAGTGACGTGACTGTCTGAAAGAAACAGAAAACAATAATTTTTCCAAAAAGAAATATCCAACTATCAACCAACAATGTCATAATTCATACCTCATTTTCTGCCATCTCAGTCACCAGCTCATCCTCTCTGAACACCCTAATGTCAAAGTCCTCTGAGCCAACAAGAAGCTATAAAGATGGGATGTGTGGTCAATTTATGAAAGCAGTATTTTATAATAACTTACAAAAGTATTTTTTCATTATGAAGTGAAAATGAAAAGAATGCCTCACCTCATTCTTGCCATCTGCAGTAAAGTCACAAAGCACAAGTGATCGTACATTATCTCCAGTGACCTTTAAAAAACAAAGGCATACCTATAAATATCCTTCATAGTTTTATTTATCAAATACATTTTGAATACAAGAAGCAAAATGATCTTACTGTCCAGAACTGGTCATTTCCCTCATAGTCAAAGCCTTGCAGAGCACAGTTTCCACCAATGATGGCAAGGGGGGACTGGATATCTCCTAGTTTTCCCAGAACTATGGCATTGGCTCCATCAGTCACCTATTATATAATAGGCATGTGACAAACATATCTGTCTTATTTGGAAAAAAAACATCGCAGCTTGTATACTTACCTCCTTGTAGAAGACATCGGTGTTGTCATGCACATCATAGGCCAACAGGTTAGTTTGAGAGCCAACGAGCAGCGTGTGTCCTGTGGTGTTGGGTCCCAGAGTACCAGCCGTCAGACAGCTGACTGCCTGGTTGATATTGAGGAGTGAGATATCGGAGTCCTGGGTACTCTGACTCAGCCGGTGTGCTGCTAGCCTCTGGCCTCGAGTGTGAGGGTTATGGATAAACACCTGGATGGGTTTAGAAGTTAAACTGGATTGTAACATGTGGAAAAATGCAAATGGATTAATATGTAGAAGATGCAGTTTTTTATTTTGCTTAAAAACACAAATTTGAAAATTTCCTAAAATCACTTTGTTTTAACAATGTAAATTAATTAAGATATATCAACAAGGCACACCATGTGTCCACTTTGATATTTGTTCAGCTCAGTTCCTTTATTGTACAATAAATATCATTTTGTAACTAAAATAGCAAATCAAATCAATTCTGTTGTCATGAGGACAACAATGAGCTGTTAGTGTAAATGTTAGTCTGGCCTCAAGAGGCGCGCTAGCGACTGACGCTAGAGACTGTGGTCTTTAGCGTCCTTGCTAGAATGCCCCCTCCCATGCCAGAGATGCCAGTTTGAATCCCGCTCGTAGCGGGTCGGGTAGGACCGGTTATATTTGGTGCCGTGACCCGGATGGGAGTGAGGTTTAGATCACTGAGTGTAACAGAGGCAAGCTAGTAAGAGCTGTGTGAATGAACCTCACTCCCCTGGCCTCAAGAGGTGCGCTAGCGACTGACGCTAGAGACTGCGGTCTTCAACGTCCTTGTTAGCATGCCCCCTCCCATGCCAGAGTGGTCTTTAGCGTCCTTGCTTTAGCGTTTGAATCCCGCTCGGAGCGGGTCGAGTAGGACCAGTTACATTTGGTGCCGTGACCCAGATGGGAGTGAGGTTTAGGGCACGGAGTGTGATAGAGGCAAGCTAGTAAGAGCTGTGTGAGTAAACCTCACTCCCCTGGCCACAAGAGGTGCGCTAGCGACTGACGCTAGAGACTGTGGTCTTTAACGTCCTTGTTAGCATGCCCTCTCCCATGCCAGAGACGCCGGTTTGAATCCCGCTCGGAGCGGGTCGGGTAGGACTGGTTATATTTGGTGCCGTGACCCAGATGGGAGTGAGGTTTAGGGCACTGAGTGTAATAGAAGCAAGCTAGTAAGAGCTGTGTGAGTAAACCTCACTCCCCTGGCCTCAAGAGGCGCGCTAGCGACTGACGCTAGAGACTGTGGTCTTTAGCATCCTTGCTAGAATGCCCCCTCCCATGCCAGAGATGCCAGTTTGAATCCCGCTCGTAGCGGGTCGGGTAGGACCGGTTATATTTGGTGCCGTGACCCGGATGGGAGTGAGGTTTAGATCACTGAGTGTAACAGAGGCAAGCTAGTAAGAGCTGTGTGAATGAACCTCACTCCCCTGGCCTCAAGAGGCGCATTCGCGACTGACGCTAGAGACTGTGGTCTTTAGCATCCTTGCTAGAATGCCTCCTCCCATGCCAGAGATGCCGGTTTGAATCCCGCTCTGAGCGGGTCGAGTAAGACTGGTTATATTTGGTGCCGTGACCCAGATGGGAGTGAGGTTTAGGGCACTGAGTGTAATAGAAGCAAGCTAGTAAGAGCTGTGTGAGTAAACCTCACTCCCCTGGCCACAAGAGGTGCGCTAGCGACTGACGCTAGAGACTGTGGTCTTTAACGTCCTTGTTAGCATGCCCTCTCCCATGCCAGAGACGCCGGTTTGAATCCGGCTCGGAGCGGGTCAAGTAGGACTGGTTATATTTGGTGCCGTGACCCGAACGGGGGTGAGGTTTAGGGCACTGAGTGTGATAGAACCAAGCTAGTAAGAGCTGTGTGAGTAAACCTCACTCCCCTGGCCACAAGAGGTGCGCTAGCGACTGACGCTAGAGACTGTGGTCTTTAACGTCCTTGTTAGCATGCCCCCTCCCATGCCAGAGATGCCAGTTTGAATCCCGCTCGTAGCGGGTCGGGTAGGACCGGTTATATTTGGTGCCGTGACCCGGATGGGAGTAAGGTTTAGATCACTGAGTGTAACAGAGGCAAGCTAGTAAGAGCTGTGTGAATGAACCTCACTCCCCTGGCCTCAAGAGGTGCGTTCGCGACTGACACTAGAGACTGCGGTCTTTAACGTCCTTGCTAGAATGCCCCCTCCCATGCCAGAGACGCCGGTTTGAATCCCGCTCTGAGCGGGTCGAGTAGGACTGGTTATATTTGGTGCCGTGACCCAGATGGGAGTGAGGTTTAGGGCACTGAGTGTGATAGAGGCAAGCTAGTAAGAGCTGTGTGAGTAAACCTCACTCCCCTGGCCACAAGAGGTGCGCTAGCGACTGACGCTAGAGACTGTGGTCTTTAACGTCCTTGTTAGCATGCCCTCTCCCATGCCAGAGACGCCGGTTTGAATCCCGCTTGGAGCGGGTCGGGTAGGACTGGTTATATTTGGTGCCGTGACCCAGATGGGAGTGAGGTTTAGGGCACCGAGTGTAATAGAAGCAAGCTAGTAAGAGCTGTGTGAGTAAACCTCACTCCCCTGGCCTCAAGAGGCGCGCTAGCGACTGACGCTAGAGACTGTGGTCTTTAGCATCCTTGCTAGAATGCCCCCTCCCATGCCAGAGATGCCAGTTTGAATCCCGCTCGTAGCGGGTCGGGTAGGACCGGTTATATTTGGTGCCGTGACCCGGATGGGAGTGAGGTTTAGATCACTGAGTGTAACAGAGGCAAGCTAGTAAGAGCTGTGTGAATGAACCTCACTCCCCTGGCCTCAAGAGGCGCGTTCGCGACTGACACTAGAGACTGTGGTCTTTAACGTCCTTGCTAGAGTGCCCACTTTCATGCCAGAGATGCCGATTCGAATCCCGCTCAGAGTGGGTCGAGTAGGACTGGTTATATTTGGTGCCGTGACCCGGATGGGAGTGAGGTTTAGGGCACTGAGTGTAAAAGAGGCAAGCTAGTAAGAGCTGTGTGAATGAACCTCACTCCCCTGGCCTCAAGAGGTGCGCTAGCGACTGACACTAGAGACTGTGGTCTTTAGTGTCCTTGTTAGAGTGCCCACTTTCATGCCAGAGATGCCGGTTCGAATCCCGCTCAGAGTGGGTCGAGTAGGACCATTTACACTCAGATCAGGCTTTGCTGTCAAGCTTAGCAAAAACACTGTCAGAGAAAAAAAATTGGCACTTGTCAAAGAAAAAACAAGAATGCAACTACAACAATGACAAGAGTTGCATGAATATTCTTGAACAAAATATATGCTTTGTCATTTTTTTTTATTTGCTATTGATGCCAAGGGAAGAGTAACTATTGAAATGAGTAATATAATATAATAGAACATTGTCATAAAATTTTAATATAGAATATTTTTAGCTTACCTTGCCTGCTTGTGTGGCTGCAGTGAGGCATGGATGTATCCCATCGTACTTTCCAATAGCAACCATTCGAGGGTTAATCTTATGGTTCAGTTTGAGGGTGAAGATGGGCACTAACATGATGGCACAGCTCAACAGCAAAATTAGATGTTACTAATGCAAACTTCCTGTGAAAATACCATAAACAGATGTTACAACAATATAAACATTAACCTCATATACTAGAAAATCACAAGAATCAACTGTCTCCTACATGGATCAAAAGTCACTGTAGCATTATTGTACAATTATATTCAAATAACATAGTTTAGTCAGTTTTGTGTACGTTTTCTGTTTTTGATATTATTTTTTAAATGTGTAAATGGTTTGAAATTTTAAATGCGTAAAATCTGCTGCTAAATAATGTTATGTTTGTATTGTCACTGTCAAATAAACAATAAACATAATTTACGTAATTAGAATGAATATAAATGAATTGAAAAACCTATTTGGGTAAAGGGGGAATGATTCACAACAAGAGACTGTATTCAGGCTTTAGCAGTGCTGTCTGTAGCCCATCTAACTACCCCTTCTCTCTGGGTAATAGAATAAACAGCTTACAGTGCTTCTCGCCCGACGGGGCTTCCGTTGCCTAGCAACAGTGGGCAGCTTGTCAAGGCATTATCACTTTTGCTAGCATGCTATTCTGCTAATCCTTTTAGTTTGCACGTCTGCTCACTATGTTTAAAAAAAATAAAGTTTCACTTTGTGTTTCTACTTTAACATATTAATCATGTGACGCCATTTTGATTCAAAAAGAAGGAATTTACAAGCTATCGATGTATTAGCCAGAGATCCATGCTATAGGCAACTCAGTGTATTCTCTATGGGGTGGCTAGGGGTGCTAACTCTGCGAAGCTAATTCGCAGAACCACATTATTCTGTGCTTAGAGATGATAATATGTGCATATTGATATTCCCTTTACTGTAACAAACTTGCGAGTTGTATTAAATGAAAAAGTGTCTTACCGCAGCCGCTAGCTTGTTCGCTGCGAGGTGGTGTTTCAGCCTAGCAGGAGAAACTGATACCCATAACTTGTGAGGATTGTGTTCTGGATGTTTAGTGAGCACGCGCAGGGATCCTGATTTTAGATTTTAACAGAAAGGCCATAATAAAAGTTAGCAGTTTGGCATCAATTATAATGTTGAAAGAAGAGATAAAGTCGGCACACCATGGCTCCAAAAAGTAGAAATTTATTGACAAGACTCTGTCAAGATGATTTTTTTTTATTTTTATAAAGCATAAAGAAATAGAACAGCCAAGGAAATTCAATGTCTAATTCTAGTTGGGAAATAATCATTTAGAACTATTTGCTAATATTATTTGTATCAAAATATGCACACATGTTGGCTACTTTTATTTGTAGCTAATATGTCAAAAACGTAAAACGCTTCTTGTCTCGTCACAGTCGGTTATTAATTACATGAATCACGTATGATAGCCTACCATATTTTCAATGAAAAACGACCATGTTTGAGAAAAAAGTTGAGTAGTTTGCATCACTGTATTTTACTGTCGCTACTGGTTGACCATTTACTCAACATTCATGTTCCAAACCTGTATGACTTTCTTTATTCTGTGGAACATAAAAGAAGATATTTTGAGAAATGTCTTAGTGTTTTTTTCCTCCATACTCTAAAAAAAATGGTGCTATATAGTACTAAAAGTGGTTCTTTGGCTCGTAATCATAGGGGAACCACTTTAAGTGCTGTATAGCACCAAATCTTGGTGTTTCAGTGGTTCTTCAGCAGTTCTTCACCGGTTCTTTGGGATGATGCTATATAGCACTTCTACTATATACAGAACCTGTTGAGCCTCTGGTTCTTCAGCGGTTCTTCAGTGGTTCTTTGGGGTGGTTAAGTAAGTAAGTAAGTAAGTAAACTTTTATTTATATAGCACCTTTCACAGATAGAAATCACAAAGTGCTTTACAAAGTGCAACAATTTTAATAAAAGAACAATAAAACAAACTATGATAAATAAAAATAAAAATTAAAACCACAAAATAGTAAAACATAAAAGCCCAATCAACTAAAAGCCTGTCTAAATAAAAGTTGGAGGGTACGGTGCCTTGCTCAAGGGTCTCACCTCAGTTGTGGTATTGAGGGTGGGGAGAGCGCTGGACATTCACTCCCCTCACCGACAATCCCTGCCGGANGTAGACAGAGGCGTAGCAATAGGGCAGGCAAGGCAGGCAATTGCCTGGGGCCCCGCATTTTGAGGGGGCCCCCGAGGGCTGATCATTTAAACAATGAGAAAAGTTAATATCAATATAACACGCAGTGACGCAGCGACATCTCTGCATCCCCCTTAGGGGTCCCCTCTCTCGTTACGTTGTTTATGCTTTAGCCGCCGCTTTCAAACTGGCGCAGCGCATACTTAGGCCTACATTAAAATGCCTAATTCCATTTATTAAACATGAAGAGGACATCCGTCTGGTAGGCAGAAGCGAAAAAGAAAGCAAGAAGATGAGGAAAAGAGGAAACAGGACAGCAAGTGATTGAGATAATGATGATTGACTTAAGGATATTAATAACTAACA
Organism: Anabarilius grahami; assembly: GCA_003731715.1. Classification (NCBI taxonomy): domain Eukaryota; kingdom Metazoa; phylum Chordata; class Actinopteri; order Cypriniformes; family Xenocyprididae; genus Anabarilius; species Anabarilius grahami. The sequence goes on along the minus strand of RJVU01048406.1, from coordinate 6,270,341 downwards.
GATCTTTTACAAAATCGTTTCACAATATTTGTTTCTTTTCAAAGCAACTTTACAGAAAATACACGTGTCTAAATTACAATTTAGCGATTATTTGTTATTAACAGCACAGTGTTTCGTGAACAACTCTGCAGCTTTGAACGAATCGTGAGAGTCATTCATAAATACAGCTAGTAGCTTCATGAATGAATGAATGACTCACTCATTAAGACTGTGATTTACCGCCACCTACTGACGGTTTTAATGTAATATTTAAAAGCATGCCATCATTAAGTTTTTTCTATTGATTTTTTTTTTGTTGAAACATCTATTTTATAAAGTTATTCATAAAGTAAAAAAAAAAAGGACTGGAAAATCAATTTAGGGGGCAAGCCTCTTACACATCAATATAAATAAATATCAACTAGTTGACATTATTAAATTAGTACCTAGTTTATCCAGCTCGCATTAATAAATAAATAAATATCAATACATTTATGATATTGGCATTATTTAATTAGTAAGATTTGTTGACGAATTTTGTAAATTAAAAAATAAGCACTTTAATTTTGTAAACAATAAACAATTTGTTCTGTTATGTGTTTTGACTACGTTATATGTTGTATAATTACGTCACTAGGTAATGAAGATATTTTAACAAAAAATCTTTTAGAGGGGCCTCATTGATTAATTTTGCCTGGGGCCCCCACTTAGTGTCGGTTCGCCTCTGGCTGTAAATTGACCTGCTACAACTGATGCTGGTGCTAACGTTAATCTGTCATAATCACCTCAGGAGTCATGTTCAATGGGAAGGAAAATCGAAAGGTTGATAGCTTTTTTTTATTTGCATGGTTTTTGTTTTTAATTTAACTACTATGTTTAGTATTTTGTTACAATTATTGATAAAATATGCTATTTCTAATTATTGTTTTAAAAAAAAGTTTTTTTTAATTTCTGGAAATCCTCTTGTGACCCCTCCCTCGACCCCTCCCCTCACTTTGGAAACCACTGCTGTCTTTAAAGATATGGCACCAAAAGTGATTCCCATATGATTACATGCTAAGAACCACTTTTAGTTTAGTGCTATATAGCCCCTTTTTTTTTTTTTTAAAGTGTATGGAAGTCATGATCAAAACTGTTTGGAACATTCTGAAAAATCTCTTCTTTTGGTTACTGCAGATGAAATAAAGTCATAACACAGATTTGGAAGGGCATAAGGGCGAGTAAATGATGACGTAATGTTTATTTTTGAGTGAAAGAGGTTATAAGCTGTGTTTAGGGCAGAGCAGTCGCTTCAAAGAGCACTCTAATGACAGAAGATGTCCACTTGTTGAGTTAGCATTGTGTTGTAAATGTGCGTTTGTTTGGCATTTTAATGCTTAAAATGATTTAACTTCACCCCCCCCAAAATTCAAAAGCACTCTGCACTCGTTACATCAGTTCAGTTGTAATGAAGTGATGGGTAATGGAAAAATACTCCGGCCAACAGCGACTAAGTAAACGAGTGCAAATCAATTCTTCTGTTTACTGAGGTCTCGCCCGCATCTTCGCCGAGTGCAGACAGGGGGAGCACGTGGTGTCACGCACACGCAGTTTGTTTCACTTTAGTGTCGTGTGCAAAGAGTGACAAACTGTTTACAAACAATTACGGGAGAGAATAAAGCTTTCATAAAATCAAAAATTGCCTCTCCGCGAGCATCTTCTATGTCTTTAATGTCATTAATGGGCCTGTACCATCTTAAATTAGGCCTATAACCTATTTAAACTCAAATAGGCTACGTGTTGATTTTATTACATAGAGTAGTAGGCTATTGCCTTCCTCACTCACAGCAATCTAAAACCATTAAAGAAGCAAGTATATGTTCTTTTATAGACCTCTTTCATTCTAACAAACTACTTTATGCTATCAAGGTCTTTCCACCTCCCAAAACGAAAATAACAAACAAAAGCATCGAATTATATAATTCAAGTAAACAAACAGCAATCAATATTCAGCCAGTGGAGTGGAACGGTAGTTATATAATCGTAAAAACAGCACATTGATGTGACAGGGTGGTAATGATGACTTGATTGTTTGATAGTTTGCACCCAGTTTCATTAATGAATCACCGTGTGCAGGCTGAAGCGGGCGGGCTTTTGCACTCGGTCTGTGTTCAGTCAGAGCTGTATAAAAGCAGCGCGCGAGCAGTCCCCTGGTACCTTCCACATCAAACTCATTCACGAACTGAGTGAAGCGATATTTCCGAGGGACTTTCGGGCTCTTTAAAGATACTCTTGAAGAAAATGGATCCTTGCGACTGCGCCAAGAGTAAGTGTTTTAGACTATGAATTTAAAGTTGTTGAATTTACTTTTGGAATCAATTTGCTAAACCGGTATATAAGAAACCTTCATTTTAACTATTTATTGCGTCTGTCTTTTTGTAGCTGGAACTTGCAACTGTGGTACCACCTGCAAGTGCACTAACTGCCAGTGTACAACCTGCAAGAAAAGTACGTGAACTTAATAGTAATACACTCTAAAAAATGCTGGGTTAAAAACAACCCAAGTTGGGTTGAAAATGGACAAACCCAGCGATTGGGTTGTTTTGACCCAGCAGTTGGGTTAAATGTTTGCCCAACCTGCTGGGTAGTTTTATTTAACCCAAGAATTGTTTACAAATTACTATATGTCTGGCTTAAAATGAACCCAAAATAGGTTGGAAATTAAAAATCAGACTCATAATTACTAAAGGTGACAATAATAATCAAAAAGATGAGCAATTTAATGTTTGTTTAAATATTATTCAAAAAAAGTAGTTTTTTAAACATTAATAAATGTTAATTTCCAACATATTTTGGGTTCATTTTAAGCAAGAAAGTAATTTTTAAACAATATTTGGGTTAAATAAAACTACCCAGCAGGTTGGGCAAACATTTAACCCAGCCACTGGGTTAAAACAACCCAATCGCTGGGTTTGTCCATTTTCAACCCAACTTGAGTTGTTTTTTACCCAGCATTTTTTAGAGTTTAGTTAG
>RJVU01048406.1:6252804-6267306 GCA_003731715.1 Anabarilius grahami | reverse complement strand
CCCCTCCCCACGAGGTGGCTAAACTTATTTCTTCTCTGCTGTTACAGGTTGCTGTTCCTGCTGCCCGTCTGGTTGCAGCAAATGTGCCTCTGGATGCGTCTGTAAGGGCAATACCTGTGGCTCCAGCTGCTGTCAATGAGGTCAACGTGATGTTTTGCTACAACAATGTGAATTTGTTCGTCTGTACTTGTCATCGTTTTGCATCGCATGAATGTTGTCTTTGAGATAATAAATGACCTCCAGTTGTTCTCTCCAAATCTTCTGACTGTTTAATGTTGCTAAATCGTTTAACAAAGAGGGAAAACAATGCATTGATTTGTATTACAACTGAGACTATCACAAGATGTCTGTTCTTTATAAAGAGACAATTGTAAGTTTTGCTATGTATCTTGTCTACAAAATATAAATGTCAGCATTTATTGGTGTGTGTGGGTCTTATTTCAGTGTTTTTGTGAACTCCATATTATGCACCTTAACTTCTTACCATGTAGCCTACAGAGGGTTGGCTCTTGTCCTAAAGTGCTATATATGGCAATGATTTTTCTTGACTTTTGAAATTTCAGTTTAAAGCCAAAAAAAAATCCAGGCCAAGAACTCACAACTTTAAAATGCCATATTTCTGGGTTTTTTCCATGACTGTGGGAACCCTGCATCTATTTTGTTTGTCAAAGGCTGTGCATCCAAGTATTCTCAGTATTTTGGCACAAATTAATTTGGTAAGTAGTCAAAGGTTCCAACATGTGCATCACTTATCCTCATGTTGCTCCAAACCTCGGAGTTTCTTCTGTTGATCAAAGTATTTTAAAGCATGTTGGTAACCAGACATTTGACAGTAGCCATTGACTCCCATAGTATTTTTATTTTTTTTTTAATTCAAGTTGCTTTTTGGAAGGTGAATGGGTAACAAAAGTGAATCACAATAGTCCTGTTAGTGCTCAGACCATACACTGCATCAAATTGGTCTGCATGGTTGTCGTCCCAGAAGGAAGCCTCTTCTAAAGTGAGGGGTGTGCTCACTTCTGTGTCCAAAACTCTTCCCAAGGAGACAACCCATCCTCTTTGACACCATTTACTCGCATAGATTCGTAAGAAGCAATTTCTATCATTGCACTAGCCCAATCTTTCAGTTCTGGGGCTTTCACTGTCTTCCAGTGTCTCAGAATAACCCTGCTAGCCATTGTAATACCTTTATAACAAAGTACGCTTGGAAACATTTGGTAATTGAGACTTGTCACAGGTGAGGTATTAGAGATATGGCACCATACTAGCAAGTTAGCAACCTATGACATCTATAACTTCTTTCCAGAATGGCTTAACTAGGCTACACTCCCAAATACAATGTAAAAAGGTACCCACTTCCAGCTCAAATTGTCCATCAATTTCATCCTGTAAAGTCTTACTGGAGTGTGATAGTCTATGAAGGATCTTATATTGATGGAACTTCCCCCTAGTATTTTTATTTCTACTATGGAAGTCAATATCGACTGTCTGGTTACCAACATTCTTTAAAATATCTTGTGTTCAGCAGAAGAAACTCATAGAGGTTTGGAGCAACATGAGGGTGAGTAAGTGAGTGAACTATCCCTTTAAATGAGGCAGATGCCAACAAGAACAGGTTTTACCCTCATGATGGTGTAATTATAAGGACTTTAATATTACTATAATTTAGTACTACTATTATTAATCATTAATATTGTGCAAATTAATTTATATATTATATAAAGTTTATAGTGTACTTGAAACGTTATTTTATTACATATTTAAATATTATTGTAGACCAGAAAATATTTTTGCGCTCAGAATAATGTTTTCTCTAGACTTTTACAATCTTCATTGGATTCAGTGTGCGGCTAGTTACCTTTTTTGTTCATTTTCAAATATTGTACAATTGTACTACCATGATTTTTAGACATCATACGGTCCTACCATCAAATATCAAGTATTATCGGACACACCGCTGTATCATCACGGTCAGGTTTCAGTCAAATATATTTCCATGTAATCTTGCAGAAATTGTGTATGACTGGACCTCGCTGATATAAACTCGTATTGTGAACAGAAACATCTGAATAAAGTTCTATCTAGGCTGTATTCGCGGGTGCTTTTGGGAAAAAACGGTTTGAACCAATCAGCGCTCGCTCTCACAGGAACCCGGGAGTTCACGAGGGGGATGTGTTTAGCATAGCGGCTAAAGTGAAATCATCCTATTATAGCCGCTGTAAGGATTCACATTCAGCGAGGTGGGTTATTACATGTGCATTAACTAATTAACTATTTAATAGCTTGTTAACTGTTGCCGCATTTGACAGGTGTCTGTTTGGAACACGTTTACCGACAGCACCTCATGTCAAGTTAGCTTGCTAGCAAGTGGCAGTCATTTGTATGGACTACTATTATTTTACAAGCTAAACAACCATGACGTTCATTCAGTGTACTAATATTATCTATCTATCTATCTATCTATCTATCTATCTATCTATCTATCTATCTATCTATCTATCTATCTTCGTCCCAGTTAATAGTCTGCTAAATTAATAAATGTGAAAGTATGTAATCATGAATATCATGTCACTGACTTCCCTAAGTAATCATGATAATGATATATATTTTCAGCAAAGTTCTCACAGTTACTGTAAAATCATAATCAATTAACATTGAATCTCTTTCTAACTGTAGGGTTATGATTATCAATGTAAAAAGTTTTCAGCTTTATAGTAATGGCAAGAACTGTTGTATCTGGTAATTTGCTGTTACTTTGGTAACCGATATATTGAATACAAATGATGTGCATATTACCATGTCACGTAGACTTAGTACTCTTGTTTTGCTGTCAGGTGGAACAGGTGCTGGATATGGATACTGAGGGCTTCGGGGAACTCCTGCAGCAGGCAGAGCAGCTTGCGGCAGAGACTGAGGCTGTGTCCGAGTTGCCCCACGTTGAGCGAAACCTACAGGAGATCCAGCAGGCAGGAGAGCGACTACGTTCCCGCACTCTCACCAGAACCTCTCAAGACACAGCTGACGTAAAAGCGTGAGTTTTCAGTTTGACTTGTTCATATGAATTGGAATGAATTTTAGATGCATTTGAACAATGGTGTCTTTTTTTTTTACTTCAGCTCCATCCTCCTGGGCTCTCGGGGTCTTGATATCTTCCATATCTCCCAGCGTCTTGAGAGTCTCAGTGCAGCCACTACATTTGAGCCTCTTGAGCCAGTCAAGGACACTGATATTCAGGTTAGTATGTGTTTTGTTTGGGTGGGAGGTTGTATTCGTAGTTGCTTTTTTTACTTTACACCTCCCCATTGCGTCCCTTGAGATACATCGGTGTAATGTTGTATGTTTAGCTACTGCTTAAATTGTATAAACTGTTGCATTTGTTGGTATCAAAGTGGACTAATTTTCTGGATGGACACTACCATTTAAAAGAACTTATATACTTATAGTTCTAAAGTTTGGGCTCAGTAAGATTTTTAAAGGGGACCTATAATGCCCCTTTTACAAGATGTAATATATAGTCTCTGGTGTCCCCCAGAATGTGTCTGTGAAGTTTCAGCTCAAAATACCCCACGGATCATTTATTAGAGCTTGTCAAATTTACCCCTATTTGGGTGTGAGCAAAAACACGCTGTTTTTGTGCCTTTAAATGCAAATGAGCTGCTGCTCCTGGCCCCCTTTCTAGAAGAGGGCGGAGCTTTAACAGCTCACGCTTCTGTTGCTCAACAACAACAAAGCTGGAGAATCTCACACAGCCAAAATGATGATTGTCAGTAACTGTGTTCAGGCTTACATTGTTCAAAAACTGATGGAGAGACTCAGGAAGAAGTTACAACTTTTAGGATGCAGCTGGATGTTTCTGAATAGTTAGTGGATAAATTTATGTAGTTGCTGTGGAGTTGATTAAACTCATCGACTACCATGTGCCGTCATGTTAATCTTTTGTGCAAATCCAGCGTTGAATTGGCCCTCGTTTGTGAAGCAGTCCGGCATAAAATGACGGCATGGCAACAACACTCTACTACAACAACTCTTATCTAAAGCAGCCCAACATGGCCTCACCCCTTTTGTTGCGTGTTCCCGGGGTCAGGGTTTATGCAAATTTTGGGGTTTGTGATGTCACCAACCCGGGAAGAAGCTCTTTATAGTCCTTAAAAAGCGATTTCTTTAAAAGAAAATCTCTCCCTTTACATTGAACTTTGAGCATTGTAACTTTGCAGATGTTGTTTATGTTCAAGTAGCAACAATACACACTAACTAATGTTAAAAAAGTGAAATCATACTCAAGGACCACTTTAAGTGTTTTTGAAAGAAGTCTCTTATGCTCACCAAGGCTGCATTTAATTGATCAAAAATATTAATAAAAACAATATATTACAAACATTATATTATATAACAATATTGTGAAATAGTATTAGGCTACAGTTTAAAACTGTTTTCTAATTGAGAAAATTATAAAATATATATATATATACACAGTTGTGCTCAAAATTATTCATACCCTTGGTAAATATGACCAAAGAAGGCTGTGAAAATAAATCTGCATCGTTAATACTTTTGATCTTTTATTTAAAAAATCTACAAAAATCTAACTTTTCATTGGAGAATAATAATTTTAAGTGAAGTTCCTAAACGTAATTTAGGGAGGAGCGAGCCCATCTAATCTTCCAACCAACAGCCAGAGTATATAAGCAGCTGCTTACCTCTTGTCAGTCTCAGCTGTTCCAGCATTCCTCCACCTCCCCAAACTCCACCTTCATCTCAGGTACCTTGTCCTATGTAATCATATCCTATATTTATTCACTGTGGGGGTATATCAGACCTCGAGTTGAAGATGTTTCATCGAGCCCCTCCTCAGTGGACAGCAAGCCAAATTAGCTAACCTAATACCCTAAAGATTATATGGGCAAACAAACTCGTTAAATGGGGGGGGAAATCTCATTATGAGAGAAATGTTTTTCTCTAATACACATTGCTCACAAATAATCATACCCTTTTATTCAATACTTTTTGCAACCTCCTTTTCCCAAGAGAACAGCTCTGAGTCTTCTCCTATAATGCCTGATGAGTTTGGAGAACACCTGACAAGAGATCAGAGACCATTCCTTTATACAGAATCTCTCCAGATCCTTCAGATTCCCAGCTCCATGCTGGTGCTTCTTCTCTTCAGTTCACTCCACTCATTTTCTTTAGGGTTCAGGTCAGGGGACTGGGACGGCCAGGGCAGAAGCTTGGTTTTGTGCACAGTGACCCATTTTTGTGTTGATTTTGATGTTTGTTTTGGATCATTGTCCAGATGGAAGATCCAACCATGGCCCATTATATGACTTCTAACAGGGACAGTCAGGTTTTGATTTTTTTATCTGTTGGTATTTGATAGGTTCCATGATGCCATGTATCTGAACAAGATGTCCAGGACCTCCAGCAGAAAAATAGGCCCAATAAATATAAGAAACCCTTGTAGCAAAATAATTTAGCTGTCAGTTACAATGAAAATTGTTTGCATGAGTTGGTTTGATTTGTATTGCCAGCAGTTTTGTGTTACTCCAGACTTCATTGTCACATGATCTTTCAGAAATCATTCTAATATGCTGATATGGTGCTTAAGAAGCATTTCTTATTATTATTATAAATGTCTAAAATAGTTGTGCTGCTTAAATTTTTTTTGGGAAACTGTGATACATTTTTTGAGGATTCTTCAATTAATAGAAAGTTCAAAAGAACAACATTTATTTTAAATAGAATGTTCGGTAGTGCTTAGTTTTTGTTATTGCTTTTCCCTGATAGTGATGTACTCGGCATTGACTTAAGGTAATAATTTGATGAGACATTCTGCATCACTGCCTCAGTAGAAGCCAAATAAACATTTAAACAATCTCCACACTCAGCCCATTTATAATTAGCACTATGCTGTTGCCTTTAGAGCTTGAGAGACAGGGTGGATCTAATGAGTCTTAGTCCATGTGTATGCGTTTATCTTCATGTCAACAGGTTTTTACATTATCAGTGCTCCTTAGTGCAGCTTTTCTTGCGTTTACCATACCCCAAGCATTTCTTGTTGTTTATTTTGATTTGGGAATTTGTGGATGTTAAGTGCACAGCTTTTAGAAATTGTATAGTCCATGTTGTGAATTGATTATAATATGTTTGCTAAGGCATGACTTTGCTGTAGCAGTGGGTTACAATTGAATTCAGCTGCATCTGTAAGTGTAAGACAGAGGCGTGACGTGGCAAAATTTTAATGTCAGGCAATGCATTGTGTAATTCTTAAACTTTTCACAATCAAACATTGAAATTAAACAGCCAAGAGCATTACAGCTTAAGAAAGAGTTTAGTGTTTTTGCTGACAGCTGGCATTGTAAATGAAAAGACATAAATGTGAAAATGAAAAATGACTTTTGAACTGAATGATGGTCATTACTTCATGAAGCATAACAGTGGTTACTACGCCCCCCTGTGGATGCTGTTGATACCAGAGGATTAATCGATTTAGATATATAAATTCATGCATTTCCAATCCCTGTTTGCATTTGTTCTGGTACACAAGGCAGCTAAAGACAAATAGAGCATGTGGCTTCAGAAAGGGACAAAAGGCTGATGTTTATGGTGACCGCATTGTGACGCTACAGGTTTAGTGAATTATAGTGAGCTCACTAGAGCCAGGAATCAGAAGTCAAGTCAACACTGAGTTGGCAAACCAAATTAAATTAAAGATGGAGACTTCTTGTGTTNGGGGGGGGAGCATTGTCCTTTTTGGGTTAGGGCAAGGTGTTGTCAATTGCCACTCCTTTGAGATTTTCTTCTCTATGCAAATTTTATTGCTTTATTGCAGGATGCTTGATCTGAGTTTCCGTTTAACAGGAAAATCAAGCCTTACAGTTGTAAAGACATTGTTAAAATACTTTTTACGAGAATACTTTTTGTGCGCAAAAACAAAACAAAAATCACGACTTTATTCAATAATTTTTCCTCTTCCCTGTCGGACTTCTATGCAGTTGACGCAGTGAACGGTGTGCAGAGCTTCCGTGTTTACGTCTGAATAACATTAAGGTTGAACCACTGTAGTCACGTTGTCTATTTTAACAATGTCTTTACTACTACTCAGGACTTTGAATGTGGTAATTTCGTTGCTTTCTGTGGGAGATTTTTTTTAAAAACTCTCGGATTTCATCAAATTAAAAAGCATTAAAAGTCATTAAATGGATTTTGCGAAAATTAAGGCCTTAAAAGGCATTAAAAAGCATTACATTTTATTCCTGCATGCATTCAATTTTTTTAGATAGTTTTGAAGAAAAATAGTACTACCAGTTTATTTTGAATATAGCCTTCATAAGGGGCTATGCTGTCGCAAAATATGTACATTGGTGTGATACACACGCGGAACCAGTTTGGTAATTGCCTCCGGCCGGTGAAAAATTCATACACACGCAAGAATGACAGATTTGATTACATTTAGTGTAAGTGCTGATCGATAGTGGTTAATAATAGGCTGTATAATGGACTGATGGTTACAAGGTTGCTTGCGAAGCCTTGTTTTCATTAGCCTACTGAATGATTCAGTGTTTTGAACGAATTGGTTGGGTCAAGCATCCCAATGTGCATACTATCCACCTTAAATTGTATTGAATATTACTAATGTCACATGCTATTTAGGATGGATAGTATGCACATTGAGACGCAGGCAATGACAACTGCCTCATTCTTGAATGAATCAGCCATTGGAATGAATCGTTTGAATGAATGACTCAATGACACACTTATTAAGACGGTTACTTGCCGCCACCTACTGGTGGTTTAGATTCATTTTTAAAAAGTATCACTTTCCCCCCAACATTTCTTATTTGAATTTTCAAAAATTATTTAAAACAATCCCATAACATTAATTAATGCAGTTGTAATTTTTTTTATTGTAAATGATTTAATTTGATTGGTAACAGCCTTTAGTGTCTTATTCTAATTGATTTTGTTGAGCAAATTTAAGAATTTAAAAATTAAAGATGAATCATACATTTTACATGAATCATACAGGATTAGGTGGGGGGAAATTGTCCCTTGTAAAGGTAAAATTAAAAAATGCCCTCAATGTAAATATCACAAATATGCAGATTTATATATGTCAGAGCCTGAATATTCTGAGAGGATATTGCTTCAGAATAAATTTATATTTACACCAAAAAATAAATATAAAAATCCTATTTTTTCCAGACAAGCAACTGTTTTACTCAGACAATGAAAGACCGATTTACTTGTCCGAAGGACAAGCACATGACAAGGCTTAAAGGGTCATGAAACCCCAAAACACTTTTTTTGAGATGTAAACAGATATGTATAGGCTGCACATCATTGAAAACACTAAAGGTACTCATTAATGCTATTCATAAGTGAAAAATAGTTATTTTTGCATTTTTCAGAGCGATTTCTGTCTTCCGGTTTGAAAAGCTGAGTCGGAGCAACGTCACAAAATCTGATGTAATCGTGTACTTTCGGCCCAAGTATGGGCATGGTGGAACATGCTGACGTAGACCGTTTCGAGCGATTCTCGACATATATTCATGACATAAAGCTCATTTAATCCAATCACTGCGCTGTAGTATGCATAAGATTATAATTGCGGTATTATGCATGAGGAAGTATCACTTCTCTCGCCTCGGTCTCTTGTCATTCAGAGACATATCGTTGGTGTTCGTTTTCATTTGTGCTGTAATCTACCAGTTTGCACGCATATGATCGGTTTCAGCGCGGAGCTTCGCATTGTGTTTAACAACACTAGCCACGTGGCACATAACACTAGCCACGTGGCACATAGCTCATACAGAATAAAGTATCTGTGTTTAAAGTTTTTATTTCACACATTCTCCTGCACCAAACATTAACCAGCACGGTGTAGTTATGCACACATATTTCATCAAGTCTTCTTCAAATGGATTATATGTGCAAACTGGACACTGATACAGTGGTGTAGCCTATCTGAACGCGATGACACGATTATTCTAATAGACAAAAGACTGATTTTGAGACTGCAGTGCTCGTAAACGTAATCAAAGTAGCCTATTATTAGCCCTATTAAATATTCTTTCGCATTTCTCCCTTGTGCTTGGGAGTTTGTTGTCATTCTCTCCCTGCTCATATATTAATATTCATTATTATGTATAATGAGTGTGTTCTATGTCTGTGCTTCATTGGTTGTTCTCTCCCCTCTTCCCCCCCTCTACACTCCCACTTTTCCAGAGCTTTACACGCCCATTTTAACAAAGTTTTTTGAGCTTTGAGGTGTGAACGACCAGGGTAAAACAGGGGGATTTCATGACCCTTTAATGTCGAGCCCTGTATGTAATCTTAATGGGCCGCATTTCAGTCACCATTTCATATTGCGAATGCAATATGAACGTCATCTATTGACATTTAGCGACATATATATGGCATTAAATTTTAAAAAATTGGCATTAAAAAGCATTAAATTAGATTTGATGAAATCTGTAGAAACCCTGTTTGTGTTCCGAAGACGAACAAAAGGAATGACATGAGGGCGAGTACTTTTTTGGGTGAACTAACCGTATAAATTAGTCTATCTAGAGTGATTTTACTGCATAAGTGGAAAATGCTTTTCCTTTTCCTGTGTGTTTACATTTTAATGCTGCAAACCTGTGACCTAAATGTATTTACAAAAAATCACAGGAAGTAATATATCACTTTCTTGAATGCTGAAGTGGATGTGACATAAACTAAAGCCTGATGGCTTAACTGCTCTTGTCATGCCATTTCTTGGGGCTTCATCCATCATCAGATGATGTAAGATCTTGACTAACATAGTCTTTAATGATTTTTTTCTAAAGGCCTATCTTGATCAGTCTGAAAAAAAAGCTGTGGCTGGAACTGATTTTTATATTTACATTTGAGCCATTTGTTATGTGTGGTGGAGTATTGCTAAATAATTGTATCAGTTTTGTTTTGACACAAAAATTGGGATGTCAAAATATCCCTCAGTTAATTTGTCTTATAAAAATAATTTAAAGACTCTGCACAGTGGTAGATTTGCTCTGTGCATGTCTCAGGAATAAAATATCATATTCCTTATTTCTCAAAGTGCTTGAGATTAAGAGGAAGCTACTTGTATTGATTGTTTTAAGTTTTAAAATGAGTCATTGTAATAAATGGCATCTTAACAATATTATTGATGGTAATGCTAAATGATGTCCAGTATAATGTGAGTTAAAAGAAGCACTTTTGTGGTTTTGTCGATGAAGAAGTACTATGAGTCTTACTGAAGGGGCACTTTATGTCTTACTGAATGGCTACTATAACTTGGGATCCAAATCCAAATCTATGGTCTCCTATTTTCAATGCTGTCAGAGACGAGGCATTTCTGTAGCCTGTATGAGAAAAACAATAAGATAATTTTATTTTGGCATTTTACAACTTTATTTGGATAATGTATAGAGCAGACTGGAAGCAATCAGAATCTGAGGTGGGTGCCGGGACTTTAAAGGGATAGTTCACCCAAAAATAAAAATTTGGTGTTAGTTTACTCACTCTCAGTCCATTCAAGATGTAGGTGACAGGCAAAACAAAATTAATACCCATGATTCCTGATCAGAATCAGAATCAGAATCAGAATGTGCTTTATTCGCCAAGTGTGCTCAAACACACAAGGAATTTGTTGTGGTTTTTACAGAAGCTCTTGGGACACACATACATATGACATGAGAACAGAAACATTTAACTAAGTAAACTAAGAAAATAATAAATAAGTAAAATAAAATAAATAGATGTAGGTGACAGGCAAAACAAAATTAATACCCATGATTCCTGATGATACATTGAAGTAAAATGATCGGTCTGTGCAACATTATTTCCAACGTTATTACCTGTAATCCACAGCCTCGGTCCTCGGCAAACAGTCCTGAGTGTGTTCACGACAGTTTGGAGCACGAGCTTCCTGTTGCATAATGACGTTCAAACGTTGGGAAACTGTTAAGTCAATAATCCCGATTGAGATCACACAAAACAAATGTAATTTTAGTTTTTTATATAGGTTTCGGCATTCAGGATAAGCACTAGTAAGTACCACTTTGATGAACAATATAACACACACGTCTTCCCTCTCTGTTGTAAACAAACACAGCCTCAGCTCACGTGTGAGTTTGCTCCTGCACGTACGTCATAATGTGACAGGTAGCTCGCGCTTCAGACTGTCGTGAATGCACTCAGGGCCGTTTGCCGAGGCTGTGGATTACAGGTAATAATGCTGTAAATAATGTTCAGTTTCTTGCGTAGACTGATCGTTTCGCTTCTTAAGACCTCAATGTATCGTAAGGAGCCGTGGGTATTAATTTTGTTTTCAGCAAATGTTCATTTTTGGGTGAGCTATCACTTTAACTTTTACGGTTACCTGTATCACAACCATAGTAAGTGCACAGATTTTGGCTGTTTTTCAAAATCAAAAAGATTTTTAGAGAAGTTTATCATTTCCGAACAATCCTACAGCCACACCCATAAAAATATACAGGAGACATTTAGTAGATTATGTCCTGATAATAGCAATTGGATGATGTCCTCAATTACTTCTTACCATAAAAGATACACATATTCTTGTCTGTTTGAATGTTATAGATACTCATAGAGAATTGGCTGTTGACTCATCAAGTCCTGTAATGATCCACTTGGTTTTTGCTTCCCGAAGGTTCGAAGCCATCTACCCCCCACCCATCTTTTCCTCCGCTCATCTCTTCTCTCCTTCTCTTTTTCACTGTCTCTATCCCTCCCCCTACTCTCCATCGTCTTTTTTGTCACACATATTTTTGTGGTGGGCCTGCCAGAGTGCGGCTCGGCTCTTACTGGAAGTGCACTTACTGCCTGGCACTTTCCTCACCTCCCTCCCTGCCCGAATATATGTGTGTGTGTGTGTGTGTGTGGCTGACAATCTCTTTAGCATTTTCAGTACAACTCTGATTGACTTTAAGGGCCATGAGATTTAATATCTTTCTTTTGTCGAACTTGTGTAACTGTTCTTCCATTTATCATCATCTTCATTCTCATTATGTATCGCCGCCGTCTCAATCTCATATTGAAAAGATGTTCAGAATCGCATTAAACCCACTGCTGAATAAAACAAAGATGCTGCAGGTGCCATGCTCAGAATTGTATCCATACAATTGTGCCAAGATATCCAGATGTGCATCGACCCTGCGAGGTGGCGGCAGAGTGTAAATTGTATATTGTGCGTGCTCCATAAGGCTGCTGAGCTGCCTGCCTGAAGACAAAGGAAATGCATGCTGCTGATGAGGCGTAGTCTCCTGCCTTTCTCTCGCCTTCTGCGTTTGTGTGTGTGGGCTAACGTGCAGCCTTCTGTAACCCACGTGTTTCCTTTATAAAAGCTAAATAAAATCATTTTTTATTTTAACATCACAACTGTAAGATGAACAGGAAGGCAGGAATGCTCGATTTAGGTGCCTATGTCTTGTAGACGAAAAGGCAAATGGCTTAAATGACAGACTGAAAGCAGGAGATGCTTTTCCAGAGGAAAATGGTGCAGAATTGCGTGATGCATCTCATCTTTTTCTTTAACTCTCACTTTCGCTTACTTCCATCTTTCCTGCACCATACCTTCACACAAGAGTGTGTTATCTAAGCGCACCCAATGGTAGGTGTGGGATAAGTGCAAATAGCTCTACATGTGGAGTCTGATCTCTGGTCAGTGCACTCTGTTCATTAACTAAACATGACTCTTAAGAGGATTATTAGCCCAGTTTCTGGACAGGATGTCGAAATCCATAAGAATAGTGTGTGTGGGGGGGGATCCATTACCATAATTGCATTGCGCTAGCAGAAGTGGAAAAAGGAAGGATGCAGAGATGTTTAAAAAAGGAAGAAATGAGTGAGAGTGAAAGAGGAGGCTGGCAGGGATGCTGGAGGAGAGACGAGGAGGAGGGGTGGATGGCTGATGGTGAACAGGCACGCGGATCAGGTTGAATAATGACTTCTCCTCAGATTCCCCCCCGTGTCTCTGAGCTGACTTGGTACGCTCCGCCTCCGACAATAAAGCAGCCCACAGTAACCCTGCTCGTGGCTCATATCTAGGTTCAGACCACTGGGCCGCCTTAGAGGTAAAGAAGAGTGCATGTGGCAGATACAGTGTGGGCCTCTGGTAAAGGAGGTCAGAAACGCCCTAGAAATGCACTGGCCCGCTTCTTCAGGACGAGGAAGATGGAGAGAGCACGAGCAGGGGACGAGCACACCGCTCCCAGACAGTTTCACCTCCCAGCAGCACTTTTCCAGCAGGTTAAACCAGAGCATGAGTGAGTATCACCTACACGCACATGCATTCGACAACTTGCTATACTACATATGCCTCGGTCAGTCGATTTAACCAGGAAAATGAGACCGTCGCCTTCTCCGAAGGGATGATGAAGATGGCGAGGAGGATGATGATGATGAAGGCTTGTCTGTCACACAGGAAGTGGTTGGGTTAGGGTGGGGTTCCTTCACTCATCATTGTGCAGAAGTAAATGAAAGAAATGAAAAAAAAGGGATGTGTAGATATAGAGGGGGTGTTTTAGTTTAAATCAACTGTCGTGGGTTTGATTAGCGTATGCATGCATGTCTTTTGTCCAGCTCTTGCATTCGATGCCAATCCATGTAATAATTCCTGCTTTATATGCTTCTGCTATTTTCACTTTACGTCTCAATCTGTGATGGTCAATATCAGTGCACTGCGTAATACCTGATATCAAAATATAAATGCATCCGCAAGAAGGTGTGTGCATCATGAACATGTATGATGTCTATATGTTGCATTTATTACTATGTTATTATTGAGCATGTATGTATTTCATATTGAAATGACGTCTTTGCTTGTTGTAATGCACCATTTTTGTCTGAATCAAACTCTCAATATTCGAATTTTCCAGAAATCCACAGCCCTTAATTGTATGGGATATGATAACCTCCCCTTTCAACCTATGTGATCTGCACTTTGTCTTGCTGCTTTAATGGCAGCCTTTAGTCACGCATTTATTTCACCGTGGTCAGATAATTCAAAATGTGCGTGAGAAGATATGTGAATCTTTGGCACACATTGCACATCTGATCTCTTCTGAGAACTTTAAGATTATTTAGGGGTTAAAATGCCATATGCAATGACACTCCTTCACTGTATGTATTAAGCATGTTCTCGGTTCAGATATGACCCAAATGCATCCATTTAAAATGTTCCTTTTGTCAGTTACTGTCTCTTTGGTACTTGATGCAGAGCTTGGATGCCTGAAGGGGGCACTGTTCTGGAGCTAGCGGTTGGAGGCACAGTGACTGAGCAAGAAAACTGCTGCTAAGTACGAAATGTTGGCTGTGCCCACACCTTAAACTCCCCACCCACTTTCCATCTCTGTATCCATTAGCTCCGCTTATTCGTTCAGATGTGTCATTTAGACGTTGCGTTCTTCAAATCAGAATAAATCAATCCTCTTTTACAGCTGTCAGTCAAAGTGTGGATGGGGTGATGGGGGTCGTGCG
>RJVU01048406.1:6223310-6249244 GCA_003731715.1 Anabarilius grahami | reverse complement strand
TGGAAAAAATTAAGAGACCACTCCAAGTTCAGAATTCAATGTTAAGTGGTCTCTTAATTTTTTCCAGAGCTGTATATTTATATTTATATAAAATATAATTTATATAATTTTAAATTTTATATAACATTATTAATTTCCAATCAATATGATTTTTTTTTCTTGTATGCTGTAGATATATTAATATGTGTGTGTATACATTTAGTTTTATATTTCACATATAGAGAGTTCATATGCTCTCATCATACAAGAGAAAAAAAGCCTGTCATGTGACAATAAGATGGGATGACACTGGCTGTTTTGGAGGCTATATTCATAAATTAAGGCTCTTTTGGCAGCACTACTCACATCTCCACTGTCACAAAATGGAGAGGTGAGCAAGAAGGAAGGATGTAGAAAACATTAAAGATGACAAGAACTCCTCTTCTGAATAATGTATACCAATAATGCATGTTTCACTTTTATGTCCTCAAGTATAACAATAGTCTGTCTACGGCAAATAATGGCAGTCTTTTGAGAAGAATATGCTTTTGTCTTTCCTTTTATTGTCCTATAAAGAATCCGAAAAGAATGTTGTGTTTGTGTGTATATTGTGTATTTTGCTCTAGGAGATTTTTTGACTGCTGTCCTGCTGCTTTAATTATTAAACAGCAGTTAAATTTTCCATGTGTGACCTGCTGTTCTCTTCCTATGCCAGGAGCTCACTCTTCCTTGTACCACCAGCCTGAGTCGCCCCCTCCCTGCTAGATAGTCACACAAACTACAACGCCTCAGTGGCTTTCTTGCCAGGCTGTTCATGGAATTTGCTATTGGGGAGTGTGTGTGAGTGTGTGTGAGTGTGTGTGAGTGTGTGTGAGTGTGTGTGAGTGAGTGTGAGTGAGTGTGAGTGAGTGTGAGTGAGTGTGTGTGAGTGTGTGTGTGTGTGAGAGTGAGGGTTTTTGAAAATAATTTCAATTAAAGCACCATATGACCATATGTCAAATCTTTGTAAATGTGATGTTTTTCTTTAGGACGGGACGGATACATTCATGTCCATATACAAAATTTAAGGTTTTCCTGTGTGTGTGTGTGTGTGTGTCTCTCTCTCTCTCTCTCTGTATATTCACAGTACTGAGTTGTGTGCGCTCAAGCGTGAGTTATGTTCTTAACAATAGCTTCACGCTACATTGGTCGCTGCATTTAGATTAAAACAACTCTCCGAGATAAACGCAGCTTGTGCACTTGTCAAACCCACGCTTTTAGAGGCGCACATATGCACACCTACACATGTAGTGAATATTAATACGGTCTTGTTGTGTAGACATCCTTGTTTATGCCTTAACGACTGTTGCTATGTGCCCCACAGCCCAGTTTCGTGAGTGAGGTCGCAGTTCCAGGACGCAGTGCACTGGACAGTGTAGAAGTTGCCTACAGCCGACAGGTTTGTAGAAAGCCATGCATATAAAACATAAATATAATGATGAATAAAAATAAAACAAATACATAATTTAAAATATCTATAAATGATAAACTATTTTATTTAAAATTTGCAATTTTTGTTTGATTTGTATGTATATAATATTTAAATATAAAGTATAAAAATATTTATATTATACATTTTGTTAAGAAATAATTTAATATGTATTATAACATTTTTTTATTAAAAATGTATTAAAGCTTTAGCGTAGAATTATACATGCATGAAATCATTTATCTAAACATTATAATTTACAGTATAAATTATAAATTATAAATATGGTCACTAATAAATCATACAGTCTTGACATATTAAAAATAAACAAGTGACTCATAGTTACTGAAGTACCCTGTCATTTAGTTAAGCTTAATTTTTCTCTCAGCTAGTTATCTAGACACAAGAATAAATGTGTTGTGTTTTGCGAGCCTAGCTCGATTGATCGATAAGATTGATTGGCTGGAAAGCAGCGTGATGGGTAAGCTCCCAATCTATCCATAAAGGGGAGGGACGTCTCTCACTCTCTTCTCCTTTGTTCTCCTTTTTATTATCAGATCTCTCTTCTTTTTCCTTTGTCTTTTTTTTATTTCTCTAATCATGTGTCGCCACATCGCCTGTGGAGTCATTTTTCTGGTCCTTGCGCTATTTTTTGAAGACCTTCTAAACATTTTTATCCTGTTTATTTTGTTTTTCATCATCCTTCATTTCACCTCCAGATCATAGCGGATCCAGCTGTCCAGAGCCTGGCCTTAGACAGCAATCAGTCTTTGACCTTCATTCTCAATTTGCATTTTTTCCTCTTTCGTTTAGATCTACATCTTCAATGAGAAGATAGTAAATGGGCATCTTCAGCCCAACCTGGGAGATCTCTGTGCCTCAGTGGCCGAAAGCCTGGATGATAAGGTATATCACATTCGGCTTGGCTTCAGTGTGTGTGTTACTAACCATGCTTTTCATCTCAGTAATTTAGGGACACGATTGCTTTAATAGTCAGGTTGTTTGTGTATGTGTTTGTAGAACGTTTCAGACATGTGGCTCATGGTGAAGCAGATGACAGACGTTCTGTTGGTGCCGGCAAAAGACACGCTGAAGAGTCGAGTGTCTGTGGACATGCAGATGGCCTTCGTCAGACAAGCTCTACAGTTTCTGGAGAACAGGTGAAAGAAATTAAATGCTGCTGGCTCTTTGTTTAGAGAGATAATATTGACAAAATTTCAAATTTTATGTAGGAGTATTGAAATTACCAGTAGGGAAAAAAAATATGTTATAGCTGACCCAATATGATTGTCAGTATTTGAGATTTTTCATTATTTAATTATTATTTGAATAATTATTATTAATAAATGAATCTATTTATGAAAGATTTAATAAAAAAGAAACAATAAAGCTTCAGTGTGCAATTGTACAGTTTACTCTGAAATTTTAAATACTTTTGAAAGAAGTCACCGAGGCTACATTTTTTTTTAATAATTTAAAAATGCAATTTAATAATGATTTTCTATTTTTATATTTTTTTTTAATGTAATTTATTCCTGTGATGGCAAAGCTGAATTCTCAGCAGCCATTACTCCAGTCTTCAGTGTCACATGATCCTTCGGGAATCATTTAAATATGCTCTAATATGATTTGGTTCTCATTAAATATTTATTATTAATATCATTGTTGAAAACAGTTGTGCCTTTTAATATTTTAGTGGAAACTGTGATACATTTTTTTCAGGATTCTTTGATAAATAGAAATTTTAAAAGAATTTATTTGGAATAGAAATATTTTGTAACATTATGAATGCCTTTGCTGTTACTTTTGATCAATTTAATGCATCCTTGCTCAAGAAAAGAAGTAATTTCTTGCCAAAACCCCAAACTTTTCAATGGTAATGGATGTTCATGGTTCCCATGGTTATTGAAAACCATGAAATATCAGGGATTTCTCCCCCACATTTTCCAGCACTTGAAAAGTCATGGAAATTAATGTAAAAACTAATTTCATGGATGTGAACATCGATTTTATGCTGTAAAATATTTCATCGGCTTGATTTTGCTCTTATGTAGGACAAAATGTGTTTACAGGCCATAAAGATTTCAGTTTGTGAACCAATCATTCTTTTGAGTCAATTCTTTTCAATGAGTCAGTTAAACAGCTTTACAAATCAGTCTGAATTATTCATTAGTGAACCATTCTGAATCAAAATGATAAAAAAAATGCAATTATTTATTAGAAAAAAATACTACTTAATTATCTCTGAAAGGGTAATGGGGAATATCATGTAAATTCACTGTTCAAAAAGTTTATGAACCCAGTATGTACCTTATCCAACTGACTGCTTGTATCTCTCTTCTGCAGCTATAAAAATTACACTATGGTCACTGTGTTTGGGAATCTGCACCAGGCACAGTTGGGTGGAATACCTGGCACTTATCAGCTCGTATGCAGCTTCCTAAACATCAAGCTGCCGACCCCGCTGCCAGGCATGCAGGTACTGCAGCAAAACGTGTCCGCACCACACAGCACAGGCAGCACTACATCATACAGACTAGACGCAATCACTGCAGATACTCTCGAGTGAACTGCGCTGAGTGTGGCTTTATGTAGTTTAGATAACAGCAGTGGATTCTCCCTGCATGGGCCAATAAGCTGCTTATTTTAGACTTAAAAGTAAAAAGGGGGTAAATGGACCCAGTGTGACCCAAGGATAAACCTTGCTGTGTGTGCACGTGTGTAACAGGACGGCGAGGTGGAGGGGCATCCAGTGTGGGCTCTGATCTATTTCTGCCTGCGTTGCGGAGACCTGTCTGCCGCCATGCAGGTGGTGAACAGGGCACAGCATCAGCTGGGAGACTTTAAGATCTGGTTTCAGGAATACATGAACAGCCCCGACCGACGGTGAGAACATACATACGCACAGCCCAAAAACTAGATCACATCCTAAGAGAACTAATTCTCCTCTGCTTTTGGTAGCTACTTCTCTCTGGTACGCTTGACCCAGCTTGCTCCCTTTTTGTATCTCATGCATAAGTTTATCTTAAAACTGAATAATTCAGTAAATCTGTTCTATGGTTCAGTATGCATTTTCTCAAATGCATTGTTCTTCTCAGTTTGTCTCCAGCCACAGAGAATAAACTACGACTTCATTACCGACGTGTGCTGAGGAACAGCGCCGACCCCTACAAGCGTGCCGTCTACTGCCTCATCGGCAAATGCGACATCGCCGACAATCATGGAGAGGTGGCCGATAAGACAGAGGACTACCTGTGGCTCAAGGTTAGATATAGTTACAGATATAGACTTAATTGTATGTCATAGTGTACGTTATAGCTGCTATTTTTAGTGATGAGTTTAGTTGCCCAGTTCATCTCTGTGTTTGCCGAATGACTGAGTTTTAGGGATGCTAATATGGAAGGGTTTTAGCACTGAAATCCTTTTGATTGTTTTGAGCTGTGTTCTGTGTCCTTACCAGCTGAATCAAGTGTGTTTTGATGAGGACGGTAGCAGTTCTCCTCAGGACAGAATGACTCTCGCCCAACTTCAGAAACAGCTACTGGAGGACTACGGTGAGACCTGCAGTCACCATTATGTGCACCATGATTTTTTAACTGTGATGTTAATATTATGCACTATAATAGGTCAATTATATGTTTTATATTATATATAATATATAATTATATGTATTCAAATATTACATTAAATTAATAATAGTAAACCATATATAGTATATAATAGTATAGTGTATGTGTATATATACATTTTCTTAATTGGAACATTTTACAATATTTATTTAAAATGTATAATTATTCAAAAATATTAAACAATAACAAATATTATGCCAGTCAAAACTGAGTTATAAGCAAAATTTTGTTTCTTAGGCTATGTTCAGACTGTCAGCCCAAATCCGATTTTTGTACATATCCGATTAAATTCCAATCAGATTTAGCATGTGTGAACAGCAAAAAATCACATGAAGCTACATTCATATGTGGTTTGAAATCCTATTCAAATTGCATTTCTGGAAATTCGTTTCAGTCTGACCACTCTGATTGGATTTCACATGGTTTATGTGACTTTCTCATGCCACATAAAATGTAAACATCAGACGTTGTTTTTGGAAACATGCTGAAAGTCGCTGCAGAAACAAGGTTGTGTTGTTGCAAAGTGCCAGACGAGCAGAAAATGACAATATAACAGAGACGTCAGCGCTTAATAAACCTATGCATGCAGCCTCCCACGTTTCTGCCGCTGCCTCATAAGATGCAGTAGTCTAGCATGGCGGATACACATTGTCATGTTGTAAGACAACAACATCTTTATTGCAAACTCCTCCATGTTGCGGTTGTGGTTGTTTTTGGCATATGCCTACCAACGCAACATCATTGCCATAGAAACCAATGCAGATATTCCAGAAAACGAAAAAGCGGCATGGACAGAGAAATCAGATCTGAAAAGTTGTGATACACGGGGTGGATGTCAGTCATTTTAGATCTGATTCCAATGGGAAACACAAATAATAGGATTTGGACTGACAGTCTGAACGTAGCCTTAGATTGTAAGCTGTTCTGTGACAGATAAGTTTCAACTAGATACCATCAGATTCAAAGAAAAAGCATTATGAAAATTGGTATCAGGTTGATCAAAATTTGATTTTAAAAAAATGGTCAGTGACTCAAGGGGATCCTTACAATTTCTGTTGAACTTGATTAATCAGACTGCACTAGTTTATAATATTACAGTTACAAAATGCAGGCAATATGTTTGCAGTATGTCTTATTGCATTGGGGGAGAGAGAGATCTCAACTCTAAATCAAGTGGCCTCTCTCAATGTGCAAACCTCAGGTCAAATTATTCCATAAAGCCAATAAATCAACCCACTTATCTTTAGATTCACTCCAGTCCTAAAGGAAGAGATTTAATTGGGCATTTGAAAGACTAGGAAGTTAGTCAGTGTGCAAAACCCCCCTATTCAGTCTCTGCCAGTGTGCCTAGCCCAGATAAAAGTGTATGCCATTGTGCTGTTTTCTCATGGCTTAAACTTCTCCTCGCCCAGTTTTAAAAAGGCATCCGCTTAGTTTCTTCCACCTGCCTGATGAGTCAGTCTTATCTCACCAGCGCTCCTGCAGTACACCACATTAAAGACTCCCTCTATTGCTGATAAGACTCCTTCACTCCCAGCTGCGCTGCCACTACGCTCCATGCAAAGTCACAGCAGGTCTTTTCATTGCTGCTTTAAGACGTCAGTTTTAATGGCAATTTAAATAAGAGGGGATTATTTCAACTCATGCAAATGGAAATGAAACAGCCTATTTAAGCACTTCACAGCTGAGGAAGATTTGTGTGGAACCTATTACTCGCTTAAAGAAGCATTCAAATTCCTTAAGTTACAAATCCTTATTGGCTGCACGTGCACATTCCCAATATGTGGTTTATATTGTTCTGTAAGTGGTTTTGGATTATTCCAAACACTCATGAATGTGTTCATAAAAGTGTGTGGCATTATTTGAATTGTTTTCTGCAGGTGAATCCCATTTCTCAGCCAGCCACCAGCCATTCCTGTACTTCCAGGTGCTTTTCCTGACTGCACAGTTTGAGGCGGCCATAGCGTTCCTTTTCCGAGTGGAGCGTCTGCGCAGCCATGCCGTTCACGTAGCTCTGGTGCTGTACGAACTCAAACTGCTGCTCAAATCATCAGGCCAGAGCGCACAACTCTGTAAGTTGTGATCATTGAATGACAACTCAAAAATCATATCTGGTTTCTGTTCTAAGGAGATTTCTGGTCTCTTTTCAGTGAGCCAAGAGGCTGGAGATCCTCCAATGGTGCGAAGGCTGAACTTCATCAGGCTGCTTATGCTCTACACCCGCAAGTTTGAGTCCACTGATCCACGAGAGGCACTACAGTACTTCTACTTCCTCCGGTAATGGTCATCTAACCCCAGCTGATGCTATCAGGTCATCTAGGGTAACATACTGAAAAAGCTGATCTCAAATCAGTCAGGTTGAACAGCTATCAAGCAAATCTATACTTCGATATACCAAACCTGTTCTGAAATCACCTTGTTTCCTGTTTGATGAGTGGCTGAACTATAAGTCATGTCTTTTTCTCTGAATTCTGAGCGGAAATCCCTCTCTGAGAAGAGATTAATGTGTCATGAATAACTCAGAACCTTCCACGAATGATCCATGAATAATTAAACCTGTTCCATGCACACTGTGAATTTGATGCTAACTTGCCCCATTGTTTTAAGAGACCTCACAGCCACCCGGAAACAGTTGATCTTCTAAAGGTCTTATATCTCTGCGTATCACAAAGCGAGCGCGTTCCTTTGCAGGCCAAAGTGCTTTAGTCATAATTGCTGTACTGCACTGAGTGAAATCTCACAATCACTGTTCTCTGATTGGCCACAGGAATGAGAAGGACAGTCAAGGAGAAAACATGTTCATGCGCTGTGTCAGCGAGCTAGTCATCGAGAGTCGGGAGGTAAGAAACCTGTGCGAGCTCATTGGAGGAAGAGTTTCTGCATACTAATTGCTGTTATCATTACATAATTTCTGTCAATTCTTAACTCTCTTCCTGTAGTTTGATATGCTTCTTGGAAGACTCGAAAAAGATGGAAGCAGAAAGGTATGATGGAGGCTTTTGTTGTTATATCACCTGATTAGCAGACAGCGAACGTGCCACTGTTCTTTCTCGGTAACTCAGTGTGCACACGCTTGCTCTTTATTTGGTTCATTCAGCCATGCAGGGTTGTGTAGAATGTGCTATTGTCTCAGAGGCCTTTACAACACAGTCTGGCCTTTCATGCTCAAAGCCATTTTGAAAGCACCATTGTGCATTCAAAGTCCTCCGCTCTAAGCAGTGTTTGTTTGAATCCCTTCAGCCCGGCGTGATTGACAAGTTTGCCGGAGACACTCGGGCCATCATTACCAAGGTAGCCTCGGAGGCTGAGAACAAGGGATTGTTTGAGGAGGCCGTGAAACTGTATGAGTTAGCCAAGGTAAGATAAGCTGTGATGTGCCATTGCGTTTATCAGTCCAGTGATGATTTTGTGCCTAAAACATCTCTTTCCTGCATCAGAATGCTGATAAGGTTTTGGAGCTAATGAACAAACTGCTCAGTCCAGTTATCGCTCAAGTCAGCGAGCCCCAGTCCAACAAAGAGCGACTCAAAAACATGGCAGTGGCTATTGCTGAAAGGTAAATATTTTGTTCATAGATCTCTATAGACTATGCAAACTAAAAAAACAATAATTTATATAAAAAAAATTGCATCTTTATTTCTCATTATTGCAACTTAATATGTCACAGGGCACTCTAAAAAAGAATGTGTTGGCTCATGGCAATAGTTTGCATCAATTTTTTTGAGTTATGACGACTTTGAGTGAATTTACGTTCAGCCAACAATGCTACGTTGAGTTAGAGGAACTTAATTATTTGTAGCATAAACACAAATTTTTAAGTTGATTACTCAAAAAAACATTACATCATTAAACACTAACAGGTCTTTCCCTTCACTAAAAACAAATAAACTAACACTTAATTTCAACATTTATTCTCCTTATCCAGTCCTATGCAAAGCATGCTGGGAACTAGAAATCCACTGCCTAATTTCCGAAGTTATCAAGACAATTTCATTAAGTTACTACAACCTGATTTAAAAAAAAAAAAAAAAGCCAAATAATGCAGACATTTGAGTTCAAATTACAGACGGTATTAAGTTGTTGTAATGATCAACATTATTATGTCAACAGAACTTAAAATAATTTTTAACTTGCAACCATGTGTGGTAACAGGTCCCCTGAAATACATTTTAGAGTGTGAGACTTGTAATTGTTTCTATCTCTGCCAATTGTGACCTTATATCTTGCGATTGTGACTTTATTTCTTATTTTAGCGTGACTTTATAACTCGCAATTATGATTTTATTTCTTATTTTAGTGTGACTTTATATCTTGCAATTGTGATTGTATTTTTCCCAATTGTGACTTTATATCTCACAATGTGACTTTGTTCCTTGTTTCTTGTACTTGTGACTATCTGCCAACTTTACGTCTTATTTCAGTGTGACCTTATTACTCAGTTATTTTTATCTCCCATTTGTGACTTCATTTCTCACAGTTGCGACTTTATTTCTAACAGTTGTAACTTTATATCTCCCAATTGCGACTTTATTTCTCGCAAGGTGACTTTGTTCCTTGTAATTGTGACTTTACATCTGCCAATTGTGACTTTATTTCTTAAAAGTCATCTCACAATTACTTTATTTTTACTCTGAGGTGGAAACAGGCTGTCATCATCAGCCTCCATCTAATTATTGCATCATGGGTTTATGGTCTTGTAGTTTGTTTGAGTGAACACCATTTAGTATCTTTTATTTGTTTGTGCACAGGTACCGTACCAATGGTATAGCTGGGGAGAAGTCTGTGGACAGCACCTTCTACCTGCTTCTGGACCTCATGACGTTCTTTGATGAGTACCACGCCGGCCACATAGACCGAGCCTACGATGTAAGTCACATATAGGACCCCTGCTGACCTTTGGCCCATGCCTGTAGGCATCTGACTAATCTATAATTTTGTGCCATTCTGTATCAGGTGATTGAGAGGCTAAAGTTGGTTCCCTTAAGTCAGGACAGTGTTGAGGAGCGGGTCGCAGCCTTCAGAAACTTCAGTGATGAGGTAAGAGATCTTAAAGCATTAGCATAAATTACCCACTTGCTGTTATTTCAAATTGTTGTGCCGTTCCAGGTGACCCCAGATTAACAAGATGTTAGTATGTCTTTTCAAATATTTCCTTTTTGGTTGAGCAGACCAAAATCTAGTCTATAATTTTCTACATTGGAATATTAAAAATGTTCTAGGTTTTTTTTAATGGCCAGAATGGAGACCTTAATTCACATGACATTCTCTCCATTATGTCCTAATCTTTCCAGGTCAGACATAATTTGTCAGAGGTTCTTCTGGCCACGATGAATATCCTGTTCACGCAGTACAAGCGTCTAAAGGGGGCTGCAGCAGGCACACCGGGAAGACCACAGCGTACCCTAGAGGACAGAGACACGGTTAGATGTATTCTCTAAGATAGTTGCTTATTCAACTATAAAACTAATTATTTTTCTCTGGACATTAGACACACACTGTGACAATACATGTTAATCCTGATTAGCTCTTCTCAAGTGTGTGTGTCTGACCACCAATTGTTTGTCATGCGGTTGTATTTGTCTACTTTCCAAATAGCTGCTGCGCAGTCAAGCCCGGGCTCTGATCACATTTGCCGGAATGATTCCGTATCGGATGGCTGGAGATACCAATGCCAGACTGGTTCAGATGGAGGTCTTAATGAACTGAAATGTCCCACCCCACCCTTTTCCAGAAACTCTCCTTCATTGTCCTCATTCCATCATTATTTTGTCAACTTATATTTGTATTTTTTTCCATGATTTGAAATAAAAAAAATAAATTCAGTTCAGTTTTGTTTCAATTTAATTTATTTTATCATAAACCTTTTTTTTTTTTTTTTTTTTTTTTTTTTTGATGTGATGTTATTGTTTTGTCCTGCATTTTCTGTTTGTTTTAGTTTTACTTCTCAGTTGCACAAATCTATTCTATTTTAAAAGCCATAGTCTCATATAAAATGCTATTTGAAACTAATCAAATATACAATTATAGTTTATTCCTCATGACATCCAATACCAAACAATCAATTTGCACATCTCATGGAGATTATATTCTTTATTATATCATTAACAGTGAGATTAATTTCACTTTGGTGGATTTAGTGGCGACCAGCAATCTGAACTGTACTATACATACAGGGTTCTCACGGTCTTGAAAACCTGGAAATATTAGGGAATTCTGTTTTCCAGGCCTGGAAAAGACCTGGAATTTAATTAATCAAATTTCTATAGTGAATATACATTTTTCTAGTTATACTTTACTGTGAAATATTTTATTGGCTTGATGTTGCTCTTCAATTTAGATTATAAATATTGGTAACACTTTCATTTACAGTGTCCACATGTACTTACTATAATAATAACAACAGTAAATTATGCATAATTACTTGCAACGAACCCTAAACCAAACCTTGATCCTGACCATATAGTAAGTACATGTTGTTTATTAATATTACTCAGTACTTAAGTATATAATTACACTGTAACAAAGGCACCTCAAAATAAAGTGTAACCTATTTCTTTTAAAGGAACACTTAATGATAAAGTCCCATTGGTTAATGTTACTTAATGCATTAACTAACAATGAGCAATTTATTAGTTTTTTCTTAATATTAGTTAAAACTGTTAATTATTAGTTCATGTTAGTTCAGGTCCATTACATAATATTAACAGATACAACTTTTTATTTTAATAATGTATTATTATTTTTATTAATAAATGCTTTTGGAAGTATTTTTCTTTTTTAGTTCATGTTAACTAAAGTCGTTTTAAAAAATTGTTAAAACTGTTTCACAAGTATAATTCATTTACAAATCAGTGCACAGTATTCACAAATGACTGGAAAATTAATTGTTCAAAACATGTCTGGGAACCCTGTATATGTCTTGCCTTTGTTTTGGTTCACTCGCACTCTATTCGTGAAATGTATGTTGTGGAACACAAACCTGCTGTACAAACAAGTGGCTTGTCAGAGAGGGTTTAAAGCCCTCTCAGAGAGTTACGAGAGCAGGAATGTGTCTGTGTGACATTGATTCTCTCAGCAGATGGTGGGTTATGGAGGAAATGCCCATAGAGCACACAGATGGACGTGTTGGCTTTGTCACGGCCGGCTGCAGTGCCTGCTTCAGCTCCCTCTAAGCTCTGCTTTGCATTTTTAACCATTAGCATCTGGAGCTGCAGCATTAATATTACAGTGTACTGTCCTAAATTCAAGGTGCGATACTCAAAGTAATCAGGGTGTTTGAACTTTATTTCACCCTTTAAACAAAAGCAAGGACAAATCTGGTCCTTACATAATTTTCCTTCAATCTTCCATGTCAGTATATCACAAGTGTCAAAATGGAACTGTCTTATTTGAATCCTGGAGAAGAAGACCTGGAGGGCAAAGATCCGTCTTCACACCGCATGGACTGGTGTGTGAGGTGTGTGTGCTGCAGCTGGTGTTGTGAATCAGGCCGATGTCACACGTCCGCGATAACCCGGCTATTTCACAACACCAGGGTGGCACCACACCGCTGCCAACAGGAGCTCTACCTATCGGATCACCTCATTCATCCCTTTTACAAAGCTTACATCCTTGTACATCTGTAATGTATTATGCTCAATCTGGGAAAAATATGGGAGTGGTTCTTTAAAAAATAAAACTTTTTAATGTGTGAAATATTATTACAATTTTAGTCTTCTATTTTAATATATTTTACCATTTAATTTATTTCTGTGATGGCAAAGCTGTATTTTCAGCATCATTATTCCAGTCTTCAGTGTCACATGATCCTTCAGAAATCATTTTAATATGTTGATTTGGTGCTCAAGAAACATTATCTTATTATTATGAATGTTTAAAACAGTTGTGCTGCTTAATTTTTTTCTGGATTCTTTGATAAATAGAAAATTCAAAAGAGCAGCATTTATTTGAAATAGAAATCTTTTGTAAGAATGTAAGTCTTTACTGTCACTTTTGTTCAATTTAATGCTTCTTTGATGAATAAAAATATTAATTTGATAAAAAACATACTGACTTTAAACTTTTGAATGGTGTTGTATACAGTGTTGGGAAAAGTTACTTATAAAACTTATATAAAAGTTACTCCCTAAAATAGTAACTAATTGAGTTACTTTGTGAAAAGTAATGCGTTACATTACTTTTGCGTTATTTTTTTCTCACCTTNNNNTCAGGCTGAAGGAAATGCATATTTACGCCTGTACAGTAGAGGGCGCAGCTCTAACAAACCTTTCAGTTGTGCTGCCTTTCTGGATTAAAGAAGAACAGGATACAGGAGAAGGAGGTTCAACACTCTTATTTCTAAATCTAATCTAAAGTAATTTTTGCTTATTAGTATGGTTGAATTAGATCATTGAAGGTCAGCAGCAAGAACATTGGTTAATAAATTGAGATTAAATACATAAAGTATATTTGTGTAAATTAATAACAGCATAAAATTCTGACATTGCATTTCACAGTTTTTATTCATTTTGAGTAATACTGAATGTTTTCGTGCAAGTGAGATGAGTAAATGCATGTTCACATTTAGTCTAGAACTACAATAACATCATGTTTACACAGCACACACACCTCTGCACTTTACTCAGCGGCAGTCATGGCCTAATGGATAGAGAGTTGGACTTGTAACCCAAAGGTCATGGGTTCGAGTCTCAAGTCCGGCAGGGATTGTCGGTGAGGGGAGTGAATGTCCAGCGCTCTCCCCACCCTCAATACCACAACTGAGGTGAGACCCTTGAGCAAGGCACCGTACCCCCAACTGCTCCCAGGGCGCCGCAGCAATGGCTGCCCTCTGCTCCGGGTGTGTGTTCACGGTGTGTGTGTTCACTGCTGTGTGTGGGTTAAATGCAGAGCACAAATTCCGAGTATGGGTCACCATACTTGGCCACATGTCACTTCACTTCACTTCACTTACTCAACATTGGGACAGGAGAGCTGTCTGTCAGTAAATGTGAAAAAGTAACTTGCATTACTTATTTGAAAAAGTAACTTAGATATTTTGTTGTAAATTAAAAAAGTAATGTGTTACTTTACTAGTTACTTGAAAAAGTAATCTGATTACGTAACTCAAGTCACTTGTAATGCGTTACCCCAACACTGGTTGTATATAATAATAATAATATATTTAGCATTTTCTTTCATTATAGAGTGTCTATCTTATTTTATATAAATATGCAATAGTAAAACAATTACATGTGGTTTTATCTGTAACTAAGAATGATTTTATGTAATTTGAAAATTTAGCAGCGTTTCATACAGTAGACTCATTGTAATTTAAATTTAAACCACTTTATACAGTGTTCTACTCCTTGTTATGACAGCTCCCCTCAGGCGGCATGAGGGTTTCAAAATGACCGTTTAGCAGTTGGTTTTCTGCTTAAGCTCTCATTGTCTAATAATAGAAATTTAATCAAAAATCTGCTTCAAAGGAGAGCACCTGTGGGCATGTTTGCAGGGTCCGCACTAATTACACTGAAAAGGCTCCACCTTTGGGGCTTCCAGACCAATTTCTGTTGAAATAATTACTTAACCTGATGCTGCTCCCTTGGTCACATGCATTGGCGGACATTAGTCTTTTAGTTAATGAGGAACTGCTTCTGCAATGATCAGTCAACGCTCAAGGCAAAAGTCTGTCAGTTGGAACGACTCTGAGCTGCTGGCGGTAAAATGAAGGTCACTACAGGTTGGAAAATACACTATTAAATACACTATCTCAGTCAATACTACAATTACAGTACAGTTTCTCCATATTAGTTGTGTATCTCAACCAAATATTTAGATGCCATAGTTCAGGAAGTTTTGCCGGTAGGCTATTTTAATATGTCAGTCATGCTAAAGCCTGATCGCTATCAGACTAAAAAACACTACCAAAATTACCTAATAAAATAAAATAATCAAATAATAATATAAAATAAAACAAATTTCAATAATTCTCTAAATCAAATAAGTTGACAACATTTTTACCAGTGAAATCCATAATTTATTGTTTTTCATACATGACTCAGGACTCTCAAAATGTGCAGCTGTCCTTGAGAACCTGTGTCAAGGATATCTGACCAAAGATCTGAGTCATTACATGTTCTGATGATGTTTACAAGTCCCAGTACAAACTAAAGGCCCTGTAGCAACAATTAAGAATTAATGACCGTTAAAAAAGCTCCAGAATATGTTCTCACACTAATCACACATCCATAAGTGGTTCCTTCCGGCTCAGGTATAATATAACCCTTCAAATCAAGCCTTCGCTTTACTCAGACGTCTGTTGATTCACTTGTGCTGGAGGTACCGTAGGCCAATGAAGGGATGAACCTCACAACCGCAAGAAGCCCGTTTTCAGTCTCATCACTGAACAATGGAGATGACCGTAAATTCAGTTTGGGGGGATGTAGCAGTTATGATAGCGACAGCGTGGCCTCCCGCAGCACTGGCGTCTTTTCTGGATATGACACATTGGATACTCCGCCAAGTTATGACTTCTATGCTAACACTGAGGTTTTTGGGAGAGTAAAGAAGTCAAGACCTTCTCTCTTTCAGCTTCACTCCAACCCTCAGGTAGGAATGACATAAAACTAAACCTTTTCCCTTAGAAATTGCACAAAAAACTGCTCTGATAAACTTTTAACCAATGCTGAAGAATGTCCGTTCCTCTAGATTGGTGATAATTCTCATTAGGATTCAATAGGATAAGGTTTACTCTAATACAAATAAATCTTCAATCCAGGAATCCACAAAGAAATAGTCTTGTTTTCCACTATTTTCTCTTAGGATGACCCATCTCCACCTCCTCTGTATGAGGAGACGAGTGTGGACAAACAGAGCCTGGATGAAGATGAACCCACAGAACCTCCACCAGAACCGGCTCGCTTTGGATGGGCTCAGGGAGTCATGGTATAAGAACATCACACCAGAACATGCTTCTTGATGTATAGACAATTATAAAAACAGTGACACCAAAATGTATTTGTGGCCAAACTTGAAAATATAAGAATGTTATTCCATTAAATACAAAATAATTAAGTGGCATCTGCAAACAAATGCTAAAATAATAACATTTTAACAAATATGGAGGAATATTTTGTTATTTTGCAAAGGCGTTCATTCATTTTAAGTGTCTAAACTGTCTTTTTTTTCTATAAAATATACTCCAAACATCTGAATAAAGTCAAGCAGAAAGCATTTATACATTGTGTAACTGAATGGATCCCATTGGAGCATCACTGTTTCTTGTACTCCCTGTAGATCCGCTGTATGCTGAATATCTGGGGTGTTATTCTGTACCTGAGGCTTCCTTGGATCACAGCTCAGGCAGGGATTGGTATGTCAATCTCTGTTTTTATATGTCTTTATCCTTTCATTTTTATGTGTGTGTTTATGTGTTTTGCTGCTAAATTCCCTCTTGATTTGTTTTGTGAAACCCCTTAGGGCTGTTACGTTACATACCGCTGTGATTGTGTCAGTGTTTTGGCATGCATAATGTGAATATTTTCCTTTTCACTTTAAAGGGATGACTTGGGTTATAATCTTGGTGTCTTCCTCTATAACGGGCATCACTGGCTTGTCCACATCAGCCATTGCCACTAATGGCAAGGTTAAAGGAGGTAAAGACAATGCAAAACATGTATATGCTGAGTAAATTTGACTAACATGATTAATTAACTGTCTTTAAGCCATTATTCTTTTCAGGATGCAACATTGTTTTTAATAACCATAACTGATATCTTTTTATTCTTCGTATTTATTTCCCCAGGTGGAACATATTTTCTGATCTCTCGTAGTTTGGGTCCAGAACTTGGGGGCTCGATTGGGCTTATATTTGCTTTCGCTAATGCAGTGGCTGTAGCAATGCACACAGTGGGATTTGCTGAAACGGTACAGGCACTCATGCAGGTGGGTGAAATGGACCAGTATACACAGAATACACTGAAAATTAAAGACAAAGTTCACCCAAAAATTAAATGTACTGTATTTCCAAACTTTTTCTTCTTTGGAACACAAAAGGAGACATTTTGAATAATTTGCTGGTTATCTGGTTACCTTATGAAGTTTATTTAACAAAGTTCGGGAGGAGCACGTTCAGGTAATCCAATCAGCATGACAAGAGGCCTTTATATATAGCCGTCACTCAGCTCTATCACTCCCTCCATCACACCAACTCCTCACTCTTGGCTGGTTACTCTGAGTTCGGGTTCGGGCCAAATTCCAAGCTTAGAGCCCTCCTCTCGGACAGCATGCCAAATATAAATTAAGTAAGCAGTAAGGTACTAGAGGCTCTGCTGTTTCGTGAATAAGACTTATTCATGATACAGCACTCGAGTACCTTATTGCTTTTATAAAACGGTTACCACACAATACAAATATTAAGGCCAAAAATATGTATCAATGCAACTTTCATGAAGTAAACTTTCACTAAAAGCCTTCCTTCCGCCGGAAAAAATAATCCCTGACCGTGAAAAGCAACAGAAGTTACATTATTACGCCATTAGATGGCTTCAAAGACTGTCTTTATGAGTGTGTCAGTCAGTAGCAAAGACTATTGCATTGAAAAGACTGAATTGTTGTGAACACAGAACAAGACGCAACTGACATGCTTTGACTAGCGCTGTCAGTCACGGGAAAACCCCTTAACTGTTAAAAGGACAAGATAATACATCGGACATTTAAACTGATTTTTTATTATGAACATAAGACTGACCTGAAGGAAAATGCTAAATCTGAATGCAGGTAATACACTCGCTCAGTCGATCTCTTTCTCACAGTACTCTTCTACATAATACAGTAAGTGAGTGGTTGCTAAGGGTGTTGTGTAGTGATACACAGAACCGTTGGGTGAAGCGGTCATAGCCGTGTTTTATCATGAATAAAACACAGCTATTGGCCAGTCAGAATCAAAGACAGGAACTAACCGTTTTATAACGCATATTAATTAATGAATTAATTAATGCATGAAACGGAGGTTGCGATAGACTTTTCTTCCATATTGTGATGTATCTGCTTCTCAAACAAGAAAAAATTTAGGATTTAGTCCATCAGAACGTGATTTGATCCTTTGCTATCGCTGCAATCTCAAGTGAGTGACAGGTTGTCCTGCCCTCCGAAATTGAAACAAGTCATCAGAAAAGAGAAGTTGCTTGTAAGGAATGGGATCAAAGATTTTGATCAAAGAAATCGAGGGGACGTGAAATTTAAAAAAATAAATATGTGATAAATCATTTATAAAAAATACTGAAATGTTCCATAAAAAACAAGAATTGTCAATTTTAATTTTGACACATCTTTTCTGATGCCCATCAGGAGACTGAGGTTAGCATGGTAGACCGACTTAATGATATCCGTATCATTGGAGTGATTACTGTCACCTGCCTTCTGGCCATCTCAATGGCTGGAATGGAATGGGAGTCCAAGGTTTGTTTGCCAAAGCAATTCTGTCTAGTTACCTAAATAAGTTCAGATCCTAATAGTTTACGCTGGTTTTGTTCCTCTCCCAGGCCCAGGTCTTGTTCTTCTTTGTCATTATGATCTCCTTTGCCAGTTACATTGTGGGAACCATCATACCAGCCACTCCAGTGAAGCAAGCCAAAGGATTTTTCAGCTACCGAGGTCAGAGAGCAATGCAGTCAATATGTTCCAACAAATTTGCTAATAATAACACTCCATCCTCATTTTCTCAGTGCTAGTCAGATTACACTACCATATGTCCCCATAAAGTGTCTCAATTTGTGCCCAATAGCTGATATTTTTGCGGAAAACTTTGTGCCCGGCTGGCGCGGACCGGAGGGCAGTTTCTTTGGCATGTTTTCCATCTTCTTCCCCTCAGCTACAGGCATCCTTGCGGGGGCTAATATCTCTGGAGATCTGAAGGCAAGTTGAGCTCCCAGTCACAGTAATGTTTCTTCCAATAAAACATTTCAGAAAGCATATTTATTTGACTCAAGCCTCTAAAAGCTTTCTGTCTATTGTTCTCACACACAAAACCTCCTAGGATCCAAATGTTGCTATACCTCGTGGTACAATGCTGGCCATTTTTTGGACCACCATATCTTATCTCATTATCTCAGCTACTATTGGTGAGTTTCAGAAGTGCAATTAAGTCCATGATAATGTCTATTGATTATTTTTTCCATCTCTTTCTATTATTTATGTGGCTGTTTTATTTATTTTTTAATATATTTTCTCCTTTTTTTCTAGAAATCAAGATTGATCTGTACATTTTTAGTAAAATATTTTTTAAATTCACAACAATGTTTAGAATCAACTGAAACACCAGGTAGTCCAGATGACCTTAAAGTCATGATAAAAACAGCGACTTCTGTACTTATTATATTTATTCCCTATTGTGTATCCAAGTGTAAATTATCGTAAATCTTGGGCGCGGACTTTGGTTCTATGAATCGGTTGTTGATTGGATTTTGAGATGTGGGCGTTGCACACAAAAGTGGATGCAGATGAACATGAGCTTGCAGGGGTGGGATTTAAGTGCACTAAAAGATGAAGTCCTGCCTACGTCCCCAGAGAGAAGTCTGTGGTTATATGCCAATGAGGTCCATTGTATTATCCAGTCACACTTAGCTCTGTTATTTCCCTGTTGTTGTGCTCTTTAAATGCATTTCAGGCTCCTGTGTATTGCGTGATGCTTCTGGTGATGTGAATGACACCTTGTCATCTTTGTCTGGGGAGTGTTTGGGATTGGGTTGCAGCTATGGCTGGAACTTCAGTGACTGTATCACCAACAAGACCTGCCCTCATGGACTCAGCAATAATTACCAGGTGACCATCATGTCTAAATGCTCATTGAGTAGCGTTATGTCAATGTGTTACTGAAAATATGAAAACATGTATACTGTATAACATATTGTTCTGGCCCCTAAACATGAAGTGTTCCCATATATAAGCCGAAAAATAATCCTTTGTTGGTCATTAGCCATTTTAGATTGAAAAATTTCACATTTTAAATTTTTACATTTATGAAACTTGGTGACTTTTCTGGCACTTGCTAACACACACACACAAAAATCATAGACATAATCAGAATAGGCTAAATCTTTGTTTTTTTAATAGTCACATTTTGAATGGGAAATGCAAAAAAAAAATTTGGGGGGGGTACATATGACTATACGGACATTTAGTGTATGTTTACATAACAACGATATACAAAAAACAGAAAAGTTTTTCCTTTGCATTTTCGCGTACAGATGACAACGTTGTCAAAACGATCCTCGTTCACATGGATCCGCGAAAATGACTAAAAACGCTGCCAGGCCAGTAGATGGCAATGGTACTTTGTAAAGAAACACTACGCACCTATAGACTGAACAAATACGCATGCGCATGACGTCGTTGTTTTCACAAATTCACGTTTTTGTAGTTTAAACGGAGACGATAACGCTACCGTTTTCAAAAACTTGCACTTTGAAACCTGTTTTCAAAATTTCGTGTTTTTTTATGCCCCTAAAACACTGTTGCATGCAAATGAACAGCCAAAAAGCATACATTTTTTTTCTGTTTTTAGTTGAAAATTATGTTGTGTAAACAGCCCCCTTAGTGGTTAAATCCATCAGATGGCACCAATATGCCACCAATATGCCTTCCAAGCATTGGATTTTAGGGTACGTTTACATGACAACAATATACTAAAAATGGAAAAGTTCTTCCTTTGTGGTTTTCGTGTACAGACAACAACGTTGTCAAAACGATCCCCGTTCACACGGATCTGCAAAAACGATTAAAAATGCTGTATTATGCATGCCAGGCCAGAAGATGGCGATGTCACTTTGTAAAGAAACACTACGCACCTATAGACTGAACACATAATATGCATGTCGTCACCGTTTTCACAAATTCACGTTTTTGTAGTTTACACAGAGATGATAACGGTATCGTTCTCCAAAACTTGCAGTTTGAATCCTGTTTTCAAAAGTTTTGCATTTTCAGGCCCCCAAAATTACATTGTCGTGTAAATGAATGGTCAAAACGCATAAAAAGTTCTCAATTTCTAGCTGAAAACGTGTTGTGTTAACTTCGTGTTCATTTTTAACTTAAACACTGTATTAATTAAGAAAAACATAAAATATTTTTTTCTAATATTTGTATTAGTTAATATAGAAATAATTGGTGCATAATTTGGAGGTGAATACACCTCAAATACAAAATACTAAATAATAAATAATATTGAAACAAAATATAGTACAATTGTTCTGTTGTGATCCCTAAGTGTTGAATTCCAGAAGTTAACAGAAGTAATATGTTCTTCTGTCATATATCACTTCAGACTATGAGCATGGTGTCTGCAGTTGCTCCTCTGATCACTGCTGGCATTTTTGGAGCCACTCTTTCCTCAGCCCTGGCCTGCCTGGTGTCCGCTCCTAAGGTTTTCCAGGTAACAAATGAGCCCCTAACCATTTTAATTCCTCCATTATAGAGACTTCAGTGTTATTTACTAATTTAAACACACCTTTAACTTAACTCTCATCCATTCCCCTTCCTGCTTCCTTCCGTTCCTTGTCCCCCTATAGTGCCTTTGCAAGGACAATCTGTATCCAGGCATTGGATTTTTCGGGAAGAGTTATGGGAAGAATAATGAACCACTCAGAAGCTATCTGCTAGCCTACGTCATCGCTATATGCTTCATTCTTATTGGTAAACCAACAAACATCAAAATTTAACCATGCAATTGTTGAATGTTCTCAAAAAGATGTTTTATTGAAATTTCCCCCTGACAAACAAATGTTCTAATATTTCAGCTGAGTTGAACACCATTGCTCCCATCATCTCCAACTTTTTCCTCTGCTCCTATGCCCTCATCAACTTCAGCTGCTTTCATGCATCTATCACTAACTCACCAGGTGAGCACTTAAACCCATACATCAAACCAGAGTGGCTTAAGCTAACAGTTTATGATGCAATATTTGTGGTTTTTAATGGTGGTTTGCTAATGGGGTTAATGGTGCATACTGTAAGCACCGCAGGGTTGTTTTCTTTAGATAATGACAAATGCAAACAAAATATGTTTTACAGCACTCATTTAATATTCTATTTCAGCCATTTGTATTTTCATAAAGCTGCATGCTACTGTAAATCCACAGGTCTCAAAATGGCTATATTTGTATTAACGCTCACTGAAGCATTTCTCATTTTCTCTGTGTGTGAGCAGGCTGGCGTCCAACATTTCGATTTTATAGCAAGTGGTTGTCTTTGCTCGGAGCAGTAGTGTCTGTGATCATCATGTTTCTTCTAACCTGGTGGGCTGCTCTTATAGCCATCGGCATAGTCATCTTCCTGCTGGGATATGTGCTGTATAAGAAACCCGGTAAAACACCTACACTCTTTATAGCTTGGGCACAAATAATTTGTCTCATGAAGCTCATATTATTCAGAGCATTTCAACTTAAAGGCACAATATGTAATATTTTTGGATTAAAATATCCAAAGAACAGTGTTGTATATTTTGTTGACTTGCGTACTTACATTATCCCAAATGTTTCCAAGAATGTTTAAATCCAGGAATTTTAACCAGGACACGGGCCATGCCTGTGCATCGCCTATCAATGACATCATACCCGCGTTACCCTTAATTTCCTACAAAATAAAAAGTTTTACTTTGTAGAAACCATGAAAACACTAAAGATGCTTTAATATGTGTTTTATTAAACAGGTGAGCAACTGTTTAGATGGCTACATTCATCAACAGAAATCTAATCATTGTTATATAACTCAACACAGTTGACGCTGGTAGGTCATGTGACAGTAACAACATGGCGGATGTAGTACGTCCGAATTCATTCATACTACACACATTCGTACTATATAGAACGTACTTTGTCAGCGGTCCTGAAGTAAATTTAAATTCAAATGTAGTACTTACTCAAGAGTACGCAATTTCGGACGCAGCTTAAGTCTTATTGTTTAAATCTCGTTTTCTTAATTTACCGCAAGTACCATGTTTTACCATGCCTAATATCGATCTAGCTTACTGCAGTGTGCAACAAGTGTCTCATAGTAGCTGCCGAGTAGCATTATAACAACTTTCAACACACAAATGTATCTAATATGATAAAACAGCCCTGCGTTACCCCACACACGCTTGACTGGAATAAGCGGAAGCACTCGTCTGCGGCATAATAAAAGCTCCACTGCTGTCGAGCCGCATGTCGCGCTTGTCCCGCATTAGCGATCGCTCCAGCGGCCTCGTTCCGCTCCCATGGTTTTCAGCCCCACCTTGCTTCATACAAAAAAAAAACCTTTAATACATTAGCTCATCCATGAATTTGATTTCTGCCTGAGTCCCGTCAGATTCTTTTCCACCGGCTGTAGACGTACCTCCCATGACTTTATGAAATCAAGGCGTCATTAAGCTACAACTTTGTTTTGAATAAGCAACCTCTAGTGGCAAAAAACTACATATTGTGCCTTTAACCAAAATGAATATAATATTGGCAAGCTTTCATTATGTGCTTAGTGCATGACTGTTTTTGTGTTTTTACATTTCAGAGGTCAACTGGGGTTCATCAATGCAAGCCAGCTCATATAACATGGCTCTATCTCAATGTGTAGGTCTTAACCAAGTGGAAGACCATATTAAAAATTACAGGTAAATTACATAAGTCATGCTGTTCATGTTGTTTTTTGACTTTTCCACTGGTCTTTTGCTCACATGAAAATGTTCCATTTGTGTTTATCATCTCATTTTATTTTCCCACTTTTCGTCATTTCTTCCTGTGTCCTACTTTTTTCCATCTGTTCTTTTTCTCAGGCCACAGTGTTTGGTCCTCAGTGGGCCTCCCTGTATACGTCCTTCCCTAGTGGATTTCATCAGCACCTTCACCAAGAACCAGAGCCTTATGATATGTGCAAATATCACTGCAGTAAGTTCAAAAGATGTGGAAATATGTGGAATATTATTCTCATATAAATAATAAACCATTTTGTTTCCATGTTGTTTTGTTTCTCGGAC
Source organism: Anabarilius grahami (assembly GCA_003731715.1). Lineage (NCBI taxonomy): Eukaryota > Metazoa > Chordata > Actinopteri > Cypriniformes > Xenocyprididae > Anabarilius > Anabarilius grahami. Next base: position 6,225,186 of record RJVU01048406.1, on the reverse strand, counting down.
ACACCAAATGCATATTTTATCTTTTCCAAATCTGTTTATCTCTCACTGAAACTTTGTGTTAAACAGTTTTTGTCCCTGCACAACACATTATGTTTTAAAAGTTCTTTGCAACTCTGAACACTCTTTAATCTTTTCCCCCGAGCACATATTCTGTCTTTGACTGACTGTGTATTATTGACAGGGGGGACCCTCGCCTGGCGCTGTGGACTCGGCCAAAAGCAGTGCTCATATAAGCTGGCTAAACAAACGGCGCATAAAGGCCTTCTACCACAATGTAGTCGCTGATGACCTTCGTGTCGGCGTACGGATGTTGCTTCAGGTCACCCATGTCCCATAATGCACTATCCGTCATATTGTAACCTCAAAACAAACATAATTTATTTCACCTTTCAGCATCTGATGAAGGTGTACCACCAAAATGAGACTGATAGTCTGGTAATGTCTGTTTATGGTGGTTCTATTCCAGAGTGCGGGTTTGGGTCGGATGAAGCCTAATGTCCTAGTGATGGGATTTAAGAAGAACTGGCGTAAAGCTCAACCAAGCGACATTGAAAACTATATTGGAATTTTGCAGTATGTATATCATATAATGTAATATTCCCTCAGTGTTAAATTCTGATAAAGAAAAGTCAAGGCATGTGACAGTTCCATGTGATTTTAGCGATGCATTTGACCTGCAATATGGTGTATGTGTTCTTCGGATGAAGGAGGGTCTTGACATGAGTCGAACAATGCAAGCACATGGTATGGACTGTTTCAAAACTCCCCTTTTAAAAAAAAATTCTACAGTTTATGTGCAGTGGCCTGTTTGATGGCCTTACTGAATTTTTCTTTCACTATAGTCAATCTAGGGTTCGAGACATCTACTGAACAAGGACTTGACACAAGAACCTCGACTACTACTACACCAGCCACAATTGATACATCATGTGCGTATCCAAACTCTTAAATACTGAATCTAATCAAGGCTGTTGAACTCTTTGCCAAAACATTTTATCTCCTGTGTTGCAGTGGACCCTGAGGTACTAATGGCCATGTCCCAGCCCACCAGTGTGTTTCAGACTAGACAGGGAAAGAAGACCATTGATGTGTATTGGCTCTCTGATGATGGGGGTGAGCTAAATTCATATACAAGTAATGTTATAGTGGAAAACATACCTTAACAATTCATTGTGTTGTCAGGTCTGACACTATTAGTGCCGTACCTCCTGACCCGTAAGAAGCGCTGGGGCAAATGCAAAGTGAGGGTGTTTGTTGGAGGTGAAGCTCAACAAATCGATGAGCAGAAACAAGAGTATGCATAATCTTAATTGTTATATTATTTGTGGTAACACTTCATAATACAATGTCCATGCTACACAAATTACATGTAAATATATTTTACCATTCAAAGGTTTGAGGTTGGGGATAATGTTTTTGAAACAATTCTCTTATGCTCATGCATTTATTTGAATATAAAAATATAGTAAAAATATTACGACATTTTATTACAATGTAAGATGACTCTTTTCTATATTAATATATTTTAAAATGTAGTTCATTCCTGTTATGGCAAAGCTGAATTTTCAGCATCATTACATCAGTCTTCAGTGTCACATGATCCTTCAGAAATCATTCTAATAGCTGATTTGGTGGTCAAGCAACATTTCATATTATTATCACAGTTGAAAACAGTTGTGCTGCCTAATATTTTGTGGAAACCATGATGCATTTCTTGGATTCGATGAACAGAATGTTCAAAAGAACAGCATTTGTTTAAAATAAATTTGTAACAATATAAACGTTTTTATTCTTACTGTCACTTTTTATCAATTTAATGCGTCCTTGAAAAAAATTTAATTTCTTAAAAAAAAAATCGTACTACCTCTAACTTTTG
>RJVU01048406.1:6209039-6223129 GCA_003731715.1 Anabarilius grahami | reverse complement strand
ATTATATAAATAATAGATTTTAGTTTATTAATATATATCTGTTAAACTATATATCTTTCTAAATTATTAATTGATTTATTTAATAATTCTAACAAAATGTATTTAATTGGTCCTCAGAATGTCCATTAAAACCAGCTTGTGTTTGTATTTGTCAGGCTCAAAACTTTGATCGGCAGGTTACGTCTGGGTTTCCAAGATATTCAAGTTCTTCCTGACATCAATGGAAAACCACAGTCTGAGCAGTACAGTCCCATTCATTTTATTCAACAATTTCTGCACTGACCTCTTAAATTAATAGACAGTGTATAATCCTATTAAAAAAATGTGTTTCTGTCCTCAAATTTTTGAAACAGCATTAAAAGATTTGAAGATCTCATAGCTCCGTATAGAGTAAGCACAGTCCAAAAGGATGGTCAAGAAGCCGATGAGACAACAAAGGAATTCTCCTGGATGGTGTCTGATGAGGAATTCGAAACGTTCAAAGCTAAGGTAATTGATGGTGTTAGGATATGTAGCCTTTAAAAAAGTTGGTTGCCTATTTTCATCTGTTTAAACATTTTTGTCCTGTGTTTGTTCAGTCTCTTCGACAGATCCGCCTGAATGAAGTTATTCAAGATTACTCTAGAGATGCTGCATTGATCATTGTGTAAGTGCTATTTATACAGGATGTTGTGTCATGATGTAATTTAGATTAAGGTACATAAAAACAAAACCGTTTTCAAGCAGTTTAATTATAAGCTGTGTGACTTTCTGACATCACCTCTCATTTTTCTATATTATGTTGTTTGGCAGAACTATGCCCGTGGGGCGAAGAGGAGCATGTCCTAGTCCCCTTTACATGGCTTGGCTAGAGATTGTGTCACGTGACCTTCGACCTCCAGTTCTTCTTGTCCGAGGCAATCAGGAGAATGTGCTGACGCTGTACTGCCAGTGAACACCACCTTTTCCTGACAAAACTGTTCACACACGTATACATCATATGAAAAGAAACTCAACTTGTTAATGACATGTTAAAATTATGACAGATTTACATACTTGCATTTTGTTTCATATGTCTTGTGGTTAATAGGGTGTTTGTATTAACTGGTTTAACCTTTTAATTCTCAATTCAGAATATATTTTATGTGTTTTTGCTGCTTTAGATGTTATGCACTTTCTCCAGAAGTAATAATTCAAAAGACTGTATTCAAAGAATTTCCTTTTAAAACCACAAATTATGTTTGTAATTAATTTTACAAGAATCTTTGTCGATTCTGATTATCTTAATTCAGCGATTGAACAATTTGCGTATGTATAGACTTTTTTCTTTTTAATGGTAACTCATATTTCTAAATATGTTTAATAAATTACCTGCTATGTATGAAATATCTACTATTATTTTATTATTTATGGCATTTAGGTAAACATAAAAAATAATTTTTGTTGTTAAAAAAGGTGTTTTGATCAAAATCAACTTTAATAAAATCAACTATATTAAAATTAACCTATTTACAATGTTGATTTTAAGGGGAGGCAGTCATTTTATGTTTAAACTAGCTACTAGATAAAAGTCTCAGAAACAACAAAAAAATGGATTTAAGCCTCTAAACTCTCTGGAACACCAAAGTGTAGCCTACCATATTCGTGAACAGACATGCTCATATTTCTGTAAAACTGTACTAAGATCATAGGAAGCTGTCGTAATAGCCATCTGATGCAATCACAACATTTACAGCAAACAGCTTGAAGAAGAAAAAAAAAATTGCAATGGCTGTTTCTCAGTGCGCCTGCGCAGTGCGTGGGGCTTCAGGACAGGCTCCACGTCTGAACACGAGCTCGTTCCAGCCAATCACAGGCGGCCACAGTGTGTTTGGAAACAACACACGCAAATACTTCATGGCTTATGAGCAGCCCGAAACTTCTTGAATCAGGAACCTCTAAATTTCCTTATCGTGTATTGTCCTTTTGACTAATCAAGTCGTGAAGTCTTCGAAAATTACTGTATGTATTTAATGCGATTATTAATATAGTTCTAGTTGGTTATTAAGAAGGAAAAAATGGAAAATTCAAAGGTCTCGGATAAAGAGACGATGTCGCTGGTTATTAAAACGCCAAATCAGTTTCACGGCGATCAGCTGATCGAGGGAGTGCGCGTGGACTGGACCGTAAAAGACCTCAAATGTCACCTCTCCAAGGTTTACCCCAACAACCCGGTAGGTTTGGATTGTTTTTTATATCCTATAGGTGTCGGGTTACATCTAGCGAGCCGTCAGCATTCCTCAACAGACAACACACAGCTAGCTAGCATGGCCGAGCAATGCAGGACATATCTTACTGTCATTTACACTATAAACAGAAGATGAATTTCCACCACAGTGGTCTGGTCTGCTTTTATATTCATAGTTAATTAATCATTTGTCACAATATCCCTCTATTGTGAAGTTAATTGCATTATACGGAAGCAACTTCAGTAGCCTGCACGTGGAATTTGTGTGTTTTTACTTTTCACAAACATCTGTCACTTCAACCATCATGGTGCAAAAACTGACTTTCTAGGTGCTTATCTGACGTTTGGACTCATTTTCTTACAGGCCGAGAAAGACCAGAGACTCATTTACTCAGGCAAGCTGCTTCAGGACAACATGCTTGTGAGAGATGTGTTCTCAAAGGTGAGGGACTTTGCCATCTTTGAGGTGCTTTCTGTTTTTATTTCAGGGTTGACAAGTGACTTCTACAACAGAATTGTATACATTGTTTGCCATGACACTTACACTTGTTTACTTTCTACAGTATTTTATCTTTACCAACTTCTAACAATGAAATTAGAAACATATTTGAATTCCAGCTATTAACTTAATATTTTTTATATTTACATTTTTAAAAGAAGTTCAATTGATTTCAAACTTTTATTATAGTTTAAACTTTAAAGTGAAAACATTTTATGTATTATTTATATTTAATGTGTATTACTTTATGTATTTATATTATATTCTTATAATATACTTTTATTATTAAACAATTCATATTATTATTTGTAGGTTATTTAAAAAAAGTTTATTTAAACTTTAATTAAATTATAATACTGTTCATTACCAGTAGTAGCATCCAGAAATATCTACATCTAAGCATTATATTTGCCATTTATGGCTGAATTTATTAGAAATTAAGCCTGGCCATTTTTGTGTGTGTGTGTAGAACATAATTCAGGGTTACAGGAAAGATTCAGTTTATAAATTCAGCTGACCTGAAAGGCAGAGTGTTGGCAAAACACTGATAGTTTTGTCATTGTTTATGTCAAAGCAAAAAAAAAAATTAAAATGGGTGGACCCACAGACACCTCTTGTTCTGTATCCTCAGCCTGATCCTCTTACCATGTGCTGTAGTCCGTCTGATTTCAAAGCTGCTCAGAGAAACCACACTTAGCAGCCGCTCAAGCGAGTTGTGCATTTGAATGGGGCATTTGTTACATGGTGAAAGCCTGTCACCTGATGGACTTTTATGCCATCAAAGCGTGACACAGAGATGAAAACAATACGATAGTCACATGGTTTGACCAATCTGTCAAAGCTTTCTCTTTCAGAATGATAGTTCCTTTGGTGAATGCCTTTGCCACCTAAAAAAATCATGTTAGCACTTGTTTCAATTGTTTCAAACTTTTTTTCTGCAGGTTCCTTCAGATACCAAGCCCACTCTTCACCTGGTGTGTGCTGTGAGACCCCAACTAGGAGCAAGACCCAAAGTATGTTATTCCTATCTACTGCTTATATTAGGCTTTTACCATGTGGTAAGATTTAGTGCTACATGTAAAAACAGACATTCAATTTATTTATAAGTTTCACATCCTGAATTTAGCTCCAAGGCAGTATATTTGATCAGCTTACAGTATGTTTGTTGAAACTGAGATGTGGCGGTTTACTGTCGCTGAGGGGAAGGCTGTGCTTGTTTCAGTTGGGTGGAGATATCACCACACAGCTGCTTACTTCCTGTTCCTTTCTGCATCCTTATTTGTACAAGCCAAATGCTGTGGCAAATTTCACATGAAGTTGTGACTTAGTGTCTCATGCACCTGTTCTGGTTTTCCTGCTCAAAAATCAAATATGTTTCTCTCTCAAATCTTTGGTGAAGGTGACATCAACACAGCAGCCGAGTTCCCAGCCCTCCCCACTAACTGCTAGCCAGAGCCTAGAGTCTCCAGGACCATCTGTGACCTCCTTACCCTCCACGGATGGCCTTAGACAGCGAGGTCATGCCGCCTGGCCTGGCACTAGTGCTGACACATCTATGTGAGTTCTTGTCTTTTGTCAAATTGAGTTTCAGTACTGTAAGTATTAAAGGTGTATGAATGTTAATGTGTAAGTTGTGTAACGTTTTTTACTAGTTAATTAAACGTTTGTCCTTTATTCACAGGCCTGTAACAGCAGCGATGACCCATCCAGCCTTCCCCACGTACTCCCTTTACAGTCCACAGCAGCTTCTGTGGTTGCAGCAAATGTATGCCCGCCAATACTACATGCAATAGTAAGTACAACCTATAAGTACAACCTCTACTACAGTGTTGGGCTGCACGATTTAGGTAAAACATTTAATTGCACTTCCTTCTTGATAAAAATTGCAATTGCGAAAGCCAGGTTTTGCTTGTTTGCAGGGCTTCACAATTTGGCCAATTTATTTTTATTATTAAATGTATTGTTGTTGTTGTTGTTGTTATTGTTATTATTATTATTAACCCTCTGGTGCTCTCCGGTCGTTTTTGATTGAAAAATTTAACGTTCAGTTTTTTACTTCATCGGAATGGTACGAAACTTGGTAAAGGTTTTTGGCACTTGCTGAGTGAACAAAAAAAATCATGGACATTATTCGAAAAGGTTAAATGGTCCTGAAAAAAATAGTCAAACTTGTATTGTTCACAGTCAAAAATGACGGCATTGGAAATTAATGGGAAATGTATTTCTTCTAGTGGAAACGTTTGGTACCGTGCCCAAACAAAATCTTACTGAAAGCTCATTTTTGAGATATCAACCTCAAATTTGGAGCACAACTTTAGATTTATTTTGGCTTTGATTTTCATATAAAAATTGAAAATGGTGTTTTTTTTTTGTGCATTTTTCATAACAAACTTCTTTTTTAAATTTTATTTTTTTTACTTTTTTCCGCAATAATATGTCAAATGTCTTCTTTAAAAAGAGACCAAACTTACGTCTGTACTCCAAAGCACTCAAGATTTATGACCTTTTAAGTTGGAAATTTCATTTTCAGGCCTATGCTCAAACTAGTTACAGGTAATAAATGGATTATAACTACTGCATAAATATACTTTAGTACCATAAAATCCCTTAAAAATACAGAATATTAAATAAAAAATATTATTGAACTAAAATATAGTACATTTCTTTTCTTTTTTTTTTAATGGAAATTTCTGAACACCACGCATGGAGCACTAGTTCAAACAAAATAAGAAATGTAGTACTATTGTAATATTTCACTGTAAAAAAAATTATTTAAAAAAAATTGAGTAAAATACAAAAACTAATATTTATGGCTGTCTTAATTTTTGAAACATGCAGAGAATATAGTTATTTATTTAAATCGCAGCCGTTGCGATTTAATAATCGCCATATCACGATTTTGGTTTAAGATTACTTGTGCAGTCATACTATATCAGACTGTTGTACAACCTGTGAATGAAACATCTAACTGATTTTAATGCTGTGATGTTTGTTTCAGTCACGCTGCCATGACAGCCGCCGCCTCTGCTCCGATGGCCGCCCCTGCCGCTGCTTCCTCACTGCCTGTCGGCCCTCATCAAGCCGCTGTACCTGCAGCTTTACCCAATCAAGGACCCATCAACAACCTACCAGCCAATCAGAACGCCCCAGGTCCTGCATTCATCAACCCAGAGGGAGCCAATCAGAATCTGCGAATGAATGCCCAGGGTGGCCCTGTGATGGAAGACGAGGAGGACATGAACCGCGACTGGCTGGATTGGGTGTACACGGCATCCCGATTGGGTGTCTTCCTGACCATTGTCTACTACTATTCCAGCATGAGCCGCTTCATCCTGGTCATGAGCAGCCTGGTTATTATGTACCTGTAAGTTTAAACTAAACACCAAATGTTTATTTTGTAATTTTGTATACATAATATTCAGAAACATGTGGTTAGTGTTTTTAAGTCATTTGTTCTGGAATTGGACTACACTGGTCACGCTGTATCTTTTTGATTCACTAAAGAATCAGTTCATAAGAGTCATTTGTTTGGCAGTTGGACTTCACTAAAAAGAATGATTTGAAGTTTGCACTGTATGTTTTTGATTCACTAAAAAGAACAGGTTCATATAGGTTATTTGTTTTGGGAATTGGACTACACTTGATTGGTTGCACTGTATTTTTTTGATTCACTAAAAAGAACAAATTCATAAGAACCATTTGTTTGGGGAATTGGAATACACTGGTTGTGCTGTATGTTTTTGATTCTCAAAAATGAAGCACCTCAAATTAGTCATTCATTCAGAAATCAGGCTGTTTGGTAGCACTGTATGTTTTGTGTTGTGGCGCCACTTAATTATAGAGCAGGTATCTCTGTTTGAGTGTTTTAATATGTTGTTTTATCCACGTCAGTGGAAGAATGGCATTCTGGGTCTTATTTTGTTGATCAACAGCTGTTATAACTGAGGGTTTCAGACTGGTAAAATTAACTTCTGATACTTTATCTTTGCAAACATGGCAGTTTGACTGATCGGAAGTCTAGTGTGTAGCACTCCAGCAATCATTAGCTTGATCTGAGGGTGTTTAATGTGATGTCCCTATCTTGACCCACCCTACCATACAAACAGTTTGGGCGTCCTCTTGTGATTTAGTAATGTATGAATGAGCAGAGTTGAGGTGCTTATGGCTGACTACTTTAAAATAAATGGTGTCATTTTAATGGAAATAGAGCTCATGGAGGCCTGAATGCCTTTTTGTAGCTATTCTTATGGTTCTTTATCTCTCTTTCAGACACACAGCAGGCTGGTTTCCTTTTAGACGGAGACCCCAAGCCAGGCCTCACAATCAGCCAGCACCAGAGGTCATACAGAACCAGCAGAACCAAAATGAGCAGAGACATCCAGAACCAGTGAGTCATAGTTTCTTTTTAAGAAAGAAAATAAGGCCCTGTCCACACGAACACGGGTGTTTTCAAAACTGCATCTTTTTATATGCGGTTTGGCCGTTCATCCACACGCAAACGCAGTATCAGGTCATTGAAACCAAACTTTTTTGAAAACGCCTGCCAGGGTGAAGATTTTCAAAAAGATTTTCAGGTTGCAGTGTTGTTGTGTAGCTGGTGAAACCGGAGATTTTGGTTTGTGATGTCAGAGTGCACGCTGCTATCTCTTTTATTTGACGTCAGATTGTGTGCTGCTATCGAGTCTGCAATGAAGGATGTAGCCAAAATATTGCTGCTAATAACTGAGCTAACAAGGCTTATAACATGTATACAGATACATAGAGACAGAGTGACGTGTCATAATCTGAAAACCACGACCACCGGGCGTTGACTTTGAGCCAACTCTCTCCATTGACTTTGTATTGCGTGAGGCTGCCTCCTCGTCATTTCTGACTTATAACAAAAAACAGAACAATGTCTAAAAGCTGCTATGTGACATGGTGTACAGCAAACAAGCTGAAAAACCCAGAACTAAGTTTTTATAAGCTGTCGACTCAAAAAAACAAGCATTTAAGGACACAAAAGTGGATACAGGCAATTGAGACAGAGCGCAACGTGTCATATTTCTTACATGCTACCACTGGAGGGAAACGTAATCGGCGACAGGATATGCAAAAAAACAACAAAAAAAACATTAATTATTATTATCCATGTCAAAGGATTATTTCACCTCCCTATGTGAACCTGAGAGGAGAAGATATATTGAGAAACTAAAATTTACCCACAATTTACCCATTCTTCCTTCTGATGCTTCACGTCTTATTGCCTGTATCCACTTTTGTCACCTTAAAGGCTGGCTTTTATCGTTCGGTAGCTTTATAAAAACTTAGTTCTGGATTTTTTAGCTTGTGTACCGTACACCCTGTCACACAGCAGCTTTTAGACATTGTTCTGTCTTTTGTTAGAAGCAAGAAATGACAAGGAGGCAGCTTCACGCAATACAAAGTCAATGGAGAGGGTTGGATTGCCCGCCCCTCCCGGTGTGGGCGTGGCCTAAATGCGCTCTGTCTCTATGCACTATATATATTATTTCCAGTAATAACCGATTCTGATTGGCCAACATGGCTTTAGGGTTGGGGTTATATCGCCACCTGTTGGTTTGGCAAGCTCTTAACAGCGCTTCATAGCATGATTTGCGTTTTCATGTGGACAGTTTTTTAAAATTTTTTTATAACCATGCTTGTGTGGATGAGTTTTTTTTTCTTTTACAAAGCAGGAAATGCTCCATTTATAAAAATACCTATGTAAGTGTGGACTAGGCCTAAGTGAAGAATTAGTTATATCAGGATAAGTAAAGTGTATAGGCATGTATGTGATTTTAATAATTCTCATTTTGTCCTGAAGGTGCCGCCCCCTGCTGAAGTGGAGGATGCTGAAGTTGTTGAACCCGCCATGACAGCAGTTCCTGTTCCCCCAGTTAGACCACACCTCCTATGGACAGCCTGGGTATTTTTCAAAGCCTTTTTCGCTTCTCTGGTACCTGAGGCTCCACAGGGCATTGCAAACTGATCCAGAAACAGTCAGAAAGAAGCAACAAAACTGGACTCCAGAGCCCTTGGCCTGACCATTTAGACTGGACATTATACATGAAGGCTACAAGTACTAGAGATGGTAGCACTTTCCAGTCCTTTGTCTATGTGACCATTGGTTGCACATTCTGCATAAACATGGACGTGGAGTTGTAAATATTGCTGGACAGTTTTTGCTTAGCACTTTAGATAATCACATCGGCTGGAATCAATGGTATCGGTCTCCTGGCCTGATCCTCTTATATAGGCTCCTGTCACCACGGCTTCATTCTCTTGAAGTGCTCTACGATGAGTGATCGAAGGATTAAACTCATGGGATTATCTTATTAAAGTTCTAGTATAATGGACAACGAAGGCCATACATTGATTTTGTTCCAAGTGCATGAATAGATGGGAGGGTGCTTGGGAGAATGCCTTTGTGGCACTTTGAAGCTAATGTTGTTTATGCAATATGCTTACATGTTCTCTTTTTTTAATTGTCTTCAACCTGTGAAAAGAGTAATGTTAATATTTATGAAGAAGGTTTGGTATGCGTTCAAGTAGTTTGAGCACAATTTGCAATTCAATGAGCAGCGAAGTGTTTGTTGTTGACCTCGGGATGAAACAAAGGCGAATTAACTTCATTTCAATTTTGCACCTTCTTTACATGAAGGAACTGCACTTTGGTATCTGCAAGAGTGGGGGACAGAAATTAAGAGAGGATTACTTCTGTGAGACTAAAAAATAAGTTTTTAATTTGGTATTTATCAACACTGTAGCATTGCTGTCATTTAATTTGATGTATAAAATAGCTTTATTAACATTATTAAGATAAGCCTCTTTGTACCAGAAAATGAAAAAAGAAATAAACAGCTTTGTTTCAATTTCATTTTGAAATTCTTTGATAGAGTGTAATAGAAATATGAGTTGCATTATGTTTGAGTAGCTCAGGTTTTCTGGTGATTTTATTTTTATTTTTGGCTTTTTTTTATCCATCTTATTCCTAATCCCCATGACGCTTTGCGCAAATTATGGGTATAACTTCCGTTAAGGTGTAAAAAATCAGTGAAATGTTCGATCTATAAAGGCAATAATACGTTTTTTTTTTTTTACTAAGTACAGTGAGAGGACATTATTCTACTCGCCCTTCAACCATCGAACTATTAAAAGGACATTTTAAAAGTGTAAAAGCATCAACGATGTACTTTCAACAGACCATGAATAAACCCAAAAGCGTGATTCTTTCCACAGCAATAACGGATTAAATATCACTTTAGTAATATCTGTATTATGTAACATACGTTGCCTTAATCAAAAATGTTAGTTAACTTCAGCATTGCATAATACAATTTCAAAGTGATTTCCGTCATTTTGACAGATAATATTTTGTATTTACCTGTGAAAACAAACCTGGAAAGATACGTCAGGATTTGAGGAGAAAAACTAGAGATTCTTTGTGTGTTTCAGTGAATTATTAATGGGATATATTGTAAATTAAATCAGGAAAACATACCACAAACGTGCAGAATATGTTGTTCTTTTTCATAGTATTACAGCGGAATGCAAAGGGAGGAAAATAATCATGAGGAAAAGAATACAGCGACTGAAAAGAGCTCTTGCCATAGATATTCATGTTAATATTATGATTCGATTCGTAAAGCTCTGAAGCAGTGTTTGGAAATCACCCATCACTATATTGTTGAAAAGTCGTTTTGTTTTTTTGCCGCACAAAAGTCATTGCTGTGAATGCTGGCCTCACTGAGCCATCGGATTTAATCAAAAATATCTTAATTTGTGTTCCGAAGATAAATGAAGGCGGTGCTTACGGGTGTGGAACGACATGAGGGTGACGAAAAAAATGACATCATTTTCATTTTTCGGTGAACTAACCCTTTAACAAAAAATAATACATTATATTGAGTGATACATTGATTATTCTGAAATTGATACATTAAATAGGCTACGCAGTGGCAATGAGGGACAGGTGAGACTAATCAATTAAACACTGAATAACTATGACAACCAATGAAACAGGAACTAAACAGGAAAAAGGAAACGAGGCAAAAATGGAACAGGAAACTTCAAACTAAGAGTCCCAAAATACATAAACCAAAACTGTGACACATGTAGCCTATTTGGACAGACCGATGAACACTAGCTCAACTACACAAAAACCCATCGTGGCCCGATTAATATGTATGTCTAAGCATACTCAAATGTCTTTTGGCTCACATCTGGTAAGCATGAGAACTTGTTTTGTATAACTTGTTCCTTTCTAAAGCCACTTCCTGTTGACTGTGGTGATGACTTCAGATCAATTTCTATCATTTTATCTACATAACTATCCATTTCCAAGAGAGTTTCAGGGTGTTCAATCTGCGCTTTACACCTCTGCATAAGAGCTTGTCCACCCCTGTGGACTTTGTCCTGCTCTACAGCAGAATATCCAGAAAAACAAAGAAAACATCCCTGTGCACTGTTTACTGTCCTCCAGTAACCTTGAGCAACATGTGCTAGTCGACCCCAGGGGCAATTGCATGTTCTCTTCTGTTCTCCAGAAGAGAGGCACTGCAAATCAAACATTACAGGCCCTGTCCACCCCCTCTTCCTTTGAGCCTACCTCTGAATCTGTCCCTCCTCCTCAGATACTTGCTGAAAGAAAACAGAGCTCTTTTGAAAGAGAAACCCTAATAACATTAAGAGACCGAAGCTCTGTGTCCATTCAGACTTTGTTGAGATGGAGAGGAGTAAATCGCTGCTCCTTTTTCTCGCACTGGTCAAAATCAGTAGTTGTTGTCTGGATCCTCCCTCTTCCTACAGGTTTACAGGAGCTGTTTGTAGACTTACCTATCCCGCAGCTGTAGTCTGTAAGTACGCTCTCATTGAATTCTGTACTATATAGTGAGACCTTGTTTGTAAGTAAGTATATGTTTTGATATTCATTATTTTGCAGCAGAATTCATGCAAAGCATTCAGAGTGCAAAATAATGGTATAATATAATTTAAAAAAAAGAAAGAAACAAGGCTTAGAGTTGTAGTCAATACTAAGCTTGAGGTTAGGGTTTATTTTTAAGGGGAAAGTTCACCCAAAAAAAAACAAAAAACCTCTCTGACATCATTACTCACCCTTATGCTGTGTCAAATAATACTTTCTTTTTCTGTGGAACACAAAAGGAGATGTTTTAATAATTGTCATGGTCACTTTTTCCGTGCTGTTGCAATGACTAGAAACAGGTGCTAAGTTTTAAAACTGGTATGGGAATGAAACTTCAGAAACTGGACATTGCTACTTTTCTCATGAACATGGCAAGTTGAGCTAGGGCAGAAGTCCATTAGTCTACTTTACACTCAAAATGGCATAAAGGAATTGCAAAAACAGTATAGGAACTGTTAGTACTAGGAACTGGATGGCAAAAAAAGGGTATTTTGTTTCAAAATGGTGTTAGAATTAACTTCAAACATTTTCAAGACCCCCTTGTCTCATGCAGTCTCAGTTTTTTAATGGATAGTTAACGCATGACAGATGTAATACTATATTTAATCTAAAACAGATGCATATCATTTAAAAAAATATTTAAAAAAATTAAAAATTATCATTAAAGCTCTCATATAAAGCGTAGAATATTTGTGTAATATATAAAGATTGAGAAAGATTGCACAAAAGTGCATAAAAGTAAAAATGTCAGTAAAATTATGAAAAACATTATCAAGTGAACTGGAGGACAAACTAAGTTCTAAACTTAAAAACTTATGCAGGGATCCTCAAACTTTTTTTTGTCAGCCGAACCACTTTAACTTAAAATATTTATTTGCAGTACCCCCTGAAATTCAATCTAATATTTCAATAATTTAACAACACACTTGTTTACGGTTCTCTGATGTTGATTAATGAATAAAATATTCAGGTAAACAATCAAAATAAAAAAAAATAAAAATGAAAATTAGTTTGTGTTTTTAAATTATTGTTTGTTTTTATTTTAAAATAAATTAATTTTAAATGTTTATGATTTTATTAATTATTAGCTTCTCATCCATTCATAAACTCTATGCAGTTCCCTGAGTTTGGGAAACCCTGGACTAGAGAATAAACATCTCCCTGCTTTGATTCCTCAGTGAATGAGAAGACTACTGAAGTCATACAGGCCGCTTTTCAGAATGCCAAATATCCCAGCGTAGAGGGAGAGCGATCAATAGGCTTTGGGACGGTGCAATATGGATTCCACAAGTAAGGAACACCTGCAGCATGCTTACATGTTCTGTGTTACATTCTGTATCTTATGACACTCTTCTTTCCCACATCACCCACAGCCTGGAGATCCATAACCTTTCCATTGGAAAGAGTGAGTTTGAGCTGAAAGAGAACGAAGGAATTGGGATCTCCATTTCAAACGTGTCGGCTGTATTTAAAGGGACCATCAACTATGGATATGGCAGCTGGCTGTGAGTGTTTCTATTTATTACCCCATATCAGGGTCAGGTTTCTGCAATAGCACAGCTGTGGTTTAACCCCGTGCTCTACATATGCTTTTGTAAAACATTGGTCTTTTGTTTAACTTCAAGGTTTCTTCCAGTTAGCCTATAATAAAATTATATACACTTATTTCAGTCCCAGCATTAGTTTTTTTTTATTTATTTTTTTTATTTTTTTTTTAAGTCAAAACAGTGAAAATGAAGTAATATTTATTTTCAACAAATGGTCTGTGAAAGAAGGTGTTCAGCCTTCAGAAAATTTGAACCTCAGGAAGTAAGACTAAATATTATATGAGCTGTTTTATTTAAATTTTATTTTTTATGAAGTTTGCAAAATTCATAAAAAATCATGTCTAAATAAAATGTAAAACCATAATTTTTTGGGGTAATTTAATAGAAATAAGCATTAAATGGACATCAAAAATTATTACACAAAAAAAAATCATAATTCATTAAAAAAGCAAACATTTCTAGCTGTCACTAGATTAAGCTGTCACTCAATTTGAGCTAATATGCAATGTTAGTTTGTAATATTGCTGAATTTCATTATTGTTAAACTATATATACAGTCAAACCAAAATTTATTCAGACACCTTGAACATTTTATTCATTATTACAGTTTATTCACTATAGTTTAAAAAATGGTAATAAAATGTGACAAGATCTCAGAGTTAAACTGTGTCAGAAAAAAATGTATCTTAATTATGTCAGATAACACTTAAGCGAAACATGGTCAGGTCAAAGTGTCTGGTTCCAAATTTTTATCAATTTTACTGGTAGTCCACTGTATGAAGAATTTTTGGGTATAATATGTCACAGTTTACTTTATTTTGCTATCCTCACTTACATAAATGAACTATAGTGTCCTGCACCCACTAGTAAACATATATCAAAAATATTAAAAATGTCTGAATAATTTTTGGCTTG
>RJVU01048406.1:6155305-6202217 GCA_003731715.1 Anabarilius grahami | reverse complement strand
TAGAGACAGAAACCTTCTTAGAAAACTTTTGAAAAGCTACGTATGATATTACATTGTATGTATTACTTTGCATTTATATGGAGAACATTATTTGGAATATCAGTGATAACATGAGTGCCATCCTGAGAGCATTTACCACAAAATACCTACTGAACAATAATTTGTCATGGCTAGCCTGTAGCATACAGATTGTCTTTTGTTTATAACAAAGCCTGAAAAGTTGTGTCTATATCAATGTGAAGAGTATCAGTTTATATCAGTATTTTCAGCATTTAAATAATACATAGTAATTAAAAATTATTGAACTGACTTGTAGCAATAGACATGCTTTAAGCATTGCCAAACAAACGCTGTGTTGGTCCTAGACCACATGCTCTGGCATCATAGACCTGTGCTTTGTCACATGTATAGATCAGCACTTGAACGCCATTACATGTTTTGTGGTGAATAAGGTTTGTGATGTTAACTAAAACAATGTCTACAAATAAAAAATTAAGGAATTTCTGTTTAATGAGTCTGATTTTTCCGCAGCTAATGGATGAGGATGGAGAGGCAGGACTGGTCGGGGGGCTTCCTGGTGGCCCAGGAGGCCAGTGCACTGGTGGACTTGCTCTGCAAACAGAACAGTGGTGTTCTGGATCGGATTTTTGCCTTAGTGGACCCTAACAGAATGGATCAGCTACGGTCACTGACCAACAACAGAGACCGTGTCTCAGCCACTGTAGATTACTTCAGAACTTCAGACCATAACATATGTAGAAGGTTTCTCTCCACTGTATATCTGTACTGTGAGAACATTCCCTTTTATCTTGAAACGACAGTGTTGTCCGTAGCAGAACACACAACTGGTAAGTCATGTTTGCACTTTTCTTTTTTAATTTTACTGCAGGGTCTCCCCTACTCATAACATCAATTAATATTAAAGCATAATTGTGTTATTAATCATGATTCAATTTAACAACATATATCAGTTTATATATTATTTGTTCTACTATTTAATTTCAACACACAATTTAAAAAAAATAATATTTGAAGTGAAAGTGAAAGTATTCTGTAGCTGTTGAAAGAAAGGAGCTATCGTTTAAAATATGAATGTTAATGAATTATGGATTATATTTATTCAGACAGTTGTTTCATTTTCTATGCTTTGAAGGAACAAACTTCAATCATACAAGTGACCATGATAATTCTTCACCATCACGAAATGTGAAACGTCCACGGCTAGGTATGTTAAACTCTTAAAGGGACACACCCATTTTGAATTTTGACTCATTGTGTAAGATATCTTGAATCGGCTTGAGCAACCCATCTGTTAAATTTACTTCAACTTGGATAACAGGAATCGATTGGCCATTCAATAACAAAAGCTGCATCCCCAGTGATTTCAATTTGTTTGATTAATCTTGTAAATGATCAAAGTAACAAAAAATAACATGGTTAAAAGTTAAAAAATTACTTAAAAATTGCTAAAAATCACTACAGCATTACATTGAGCATTGACATTGTTATTAATGTTAACACTGTGATCGACAGCATCATAATATTAAAGGGTTAGTTCACCCAAAACTGAAAATTCTGTCATTAATTACTCACTCTCATGTCTACGCTCATTTTTGGCTGACGCTGTTCACATGAGCACCATGATGAATGCGTGTGATGCTGATGCAGGAACCGGCCAATAATGAGCCGGGATTCTGATGTAGAACCCGAAGCCCTGCACTGTGTTTACTATGTGAACAGTGTAGGAGACTGACAGGGAAGAGAAGAAATTGTTGAATAAAGTCATTATTTTTGTTTTGTTTTTGCGCACAAAAAGTATTCTCGTCACTTCATAACATTTAAAGGATTAGTTCACTTTCAAATGAAAATTACCCCAAGCTTTACTCACCCTCAAGCCATCCTAGGTGTATATGACTTTCTTCTTTCTGATGAACACAATCGGAGATATATTAATAAATATCCTGAGGCATCCAAGCTTTACAATGGCAGTGAGTATTCAACTTACGAAGAAAGTGTAATGCCTTTCGCAGTTCAAAAAGCTTACGCTACGACCTACGCCTTCCCTATTCAACTTACGCGACGTCAGTTCCATTTTTTCCATAAGTTGAATATGGAAGGCGGTCTGGCGGAAGCTAGATATTTTACTTCATAACTTGTTAAATATGGATATTTTTTTTAAACAAATGCATCGCTTCACTTCAGAAAGCCTTTATTAACCCCCGGGAGCTGTGTGGAGTACATTTATGATGGATATTTATTAATATATCTCAGATTGTGTTCATCAGAAAGAAGAAAGTCATATACACCTAGGATGGCTTGAGGGTGAGTAAAGCTTTGGGTGATTTTTATTTGAAAGTGAACTAATCCTTTAAGGTTGAAGCGCTGTAGTCACATGGACTTTTTAAACTATTTACTACCTTTCTGGGCCTTGAAATTGGTTATGACATTGCTGTGTATAGGGTGATCAGAAAGCTCTCGGATTTCATCAAAAATTACTTAATTTGTGTTTCGAAGATGAATGAAGGTCTTACGGGTTTGGAACGAGGGTGATTAATTAATGATCGAAATTACATTTTTGAGTGAACCATCCCTTTAAAATCATCCCAATAAGTATATGGACACTTAAACCACACTTAATAATATATCACAGTTTTTTCAATGTATAACCAAATTTCAAACCAAATGGCATTCATTTTAAAGAAATAGAGTCAAAACACACTTTTCAAAGATGTTTGTTTGGTGCACAAATGGTTAAGAAAACCAAAATTACAGAAGCAAAACATATTTCTTAGAAAATATATAGCATGATTTTTTTTTTTTTTGCAGATGCCACATGGTTTGATATTTTATTAATAAAGCTATAACGTTCATTGATTTTAAAATGTGAGCTAAGTATTTTTTGAGGTTTTTGTATGAATAGAAAGCTATATTTCGGGATAAAACTTAAATTTTTGTCCACAGAAAATTGACAGTGTTTTAATTTTCTTACCTAGATTATTTACAGAGCTATACTGATGCTCTTAAAACCATGGTTCTGCAAAAACATGAGACAGTGACAGTGGCTGTGGTAAAGGACATCCATCTGGATGACACATGGGTGTATTTAAGACAAAAGAACCCTCTACGAGTGAAGGACAGGACCATCCAGCCTCAAGCCTCTCTAGACAACCATGAAGGAGAAGAGTCAGAGCATAAAGTGTCTGTTGAGTCTCTTTTGAAAACTACTGGGAGGGTTGTCGTGCTGCTGGGCCAGGCTGGATCTGGTAAGACCCTGCTGGTGCACTGCCTCGGCCATAGCTGGGCTCAAGGCTCCTTCCCGTCTGTTCACCTGCTGTTTCTGCTGGAGTTCCGGCAGCTCAATCTTATCTCACGGGATCTTTCCCTGAAAGATCTACTCTTTCTCTTCTACCCTGCTTGTGAGGATGATGAGGAAAGAGAAGCAGTTTTTGAATTCATCCTCTCAAACCCTGAGAAGGTCTGCTTCATATTCGATGGGTATGATGAGTTTCGCGCCAAGCTTACAAATCCTAAAAAGCTTGAGAGCTCCATTGACCCAAACAAACCTCTGCCAATGACAGATCTCCTCTCGGGACTGTGCAATCGTAAAATCCTTCCAGATTGCACCGTGTTGATCACCTGTAGACCACGAGATGTGACAGACATGTTTACGAGCCCTGGATTCATAACCTGTGAGCTTCAGGGGTTTGATCGATTGGGTGTGAAGGAATACGCTGAGCAATACTTCCATGAAAAAGGAGATGAACTCAAAAAGAAGGCTGTAAACTTGTTAATGGACAACCGTCACCTCTTGTCGATGTCTCACGTACCTGGACTCTGTCATATCTGCTGTGTATGTGTGGATCATCTGTTCTCCTGTGATGGAACTCATGCTGATCTACAGCTTCCAACGTCCTTAACTCAAATCTACATGCAAATCCTGTTGGCGTTCCTCAGACGCTGCAATGGAGGTGGGGTGTCTGGTACACCTCTACTTCAGAGATACAGAGCTAAAATTGTTGAGATGAGCCAGTTGGCCCTCAGAGGTCTGGAGGAAAGCACCATAGTCTTCAAGGACACAGAAGTGCCTCCAGAACTCAAGGAATTTGGCATCAAAAGCGGCATACTGTCTAGAGTGAAGCTGACGTTTGAGGATGGATCTTCAGGATACGGTTTCACCTTCATGCACCTTACGATGCAGGAGTTTCTCGCTGCTCTCCACCTCATGACCAGTCAGAACATCACCGAGAGTCAGCTTAAGAAGAAGCTTAACTTGAAAACCCGCTGGACCATCAAGACTGACCCAAAATCTGTCTTTACAGACTCTCTCCATCTTTACGTATGTGGGCTTGCTGCGGAGGCCTGCTCCTCCAGTTTGGTCCAGCTTCAAGTGGCCGAGGGTGTCATGGCTTTGGTACAAAAGCGTCAAGCTGTTGTCCGTAATGTTTTGCTGGGTTTAGCTGGAAGTACCAGTCAAACAGGCCCCAAAATTGTGGAGCTGTGCCGATGCGCTCATGAAACCCAAGATGCTAAGTTGGCAAGAGCTATTGGTTCGAGACCACAGTTTGAACTGAGAAATATCAGACTCAATGCTGTTGACATGGACTCTTTAGCATTTGTAACAGCAGCTGCTGATCAGAATGTATGTCTGGACTTTGGTGGCTGTTCACTTGAATTGGATTGTTTGGAAATCCTCCCTAGTTTCAAGAATGTGGGTCATCTCATGTGAGTTTTCATAAAATCCTTCTTTATATACAAATTATTTATGTGTAGTAAATTATATGTGTAGTAATTTGAAGTATATGGCAGCTTTAAATATTGATGCATGATGAAGTGGTACCATATTGGCTATTAGCTGAAAATTGGTTGTTATTTTATCTGTATCACTTGATATTAGATGTTTAATTTGTTGGATATTTTATTGTGCAAGCTCAAGCAGTTTTTAGTTTGAAGCTGGTCATGTTGATATACTCCACTTTCAAATATATTTCATTCAAGTTTCCGTAGCCGGAAATATGATGACAGGTTTGCAGAGGCTTTGTGCGGTATCCTGTCTAAACTCCAGGCCTTGTGGCAACTAGAGTAAGTTTTTGATTCAACCAGTGTCTGTTGTGTCCTTTTCGCATTTTGTCACACTATTTCTTTGCAGTGTGTTTTGCTTTGGTTTATGTTTGTCTCTGATTTACAGGTTTATCAGTGGAGGCCTCACTGATGTTGGAGCTGCTAAACTTGCCAGGGCTTTGGAGGACTGTCCACACATCACACATCTAAAGTATTACCATTTTGCTATGCCATGTGTTTCATAGATTGAAATTTCAGGCAATCTAGTGATTTGGCCTGACATGTTTGTGTTTGTGTTCAAATATATTTCTGATACACACCGATCAGGCATAACATTATGACCACTGACAGGTGAAGTGAATAACACTGATTATCTCTTCATCACGGCACCTGTTAGCGTGTGGGATATATGAGGCAGCAAGTGAACATTTTGTCCTCGAAGTTGATGTGTTAGAAGCTGGAAAAATGAACAAGCGTAAGGATTTGAGCAAGTTTGACAAGGGCCAAATTGTGATGGCTAGACGACTGAGTCAGAGCATCTCCAAAACTGTGGGGTGTTCCCGGTCTGCAGTGGTCAGTATCTATCAAAAGTGGTCCAAGGAAGGAACAGTGGTGCACTGTCGACAGGGTCATAGGCGGCCAAGACTCAGTGATGCACGTGGGGAGCGAAGGCTGGCCCATGTGGTCCGATCCAGCAGACGAGCTACTGTAGCTCAGATTGCTCAAGAAGTTAATGCTGGTTCTGACAGAAAGGTGTCAGAATACACAATGCATCACAGTTTGTTGCATATGGGGCTGCATAGCTGCAGACCAGTCAGGTTGCCCATGCTGACAACTGTCCACCACCGAAAGTGCCAACAATGGGCACGTGAACATCATAACTGCACCACGGAGCAATAAAAGAAGGTGGCGTGGTCTGATGAATCATGTTTTCTTCTACATCATCTGGATGCATGTGCGTGTGCCGGGTGCGTGTGCGTTGCTTACCTGGGGAACACATGGCACCAGGATGCCCTATGGGAAGAAGGCAAGCCGGCGAAGGCAGTGTGATGCTTTGGGCAATGTTCTGCTGGGAAACCTTCCATGTGGATGTTACTTTGACACGTACCACCTACCTAGTGGAGTCCATGCCTCGACGGGTCAGGGCTGTTATGGCAGCAAAAGTGGGACCAACACAATATTAGGAAGGTGGTCATAATGTTATGCCTGATCGGTTTGTGTTTCTGCATATTTTTGAAATTGGAATGGACACACTGTTTCCAAAATTTTACAGTAGTTGGTCTTGATGATCTGTCATGAACATCTGTCTTGTGTCAATCAGTGTGTTTTGTTTATCTGACAGTGTCAGCGATAACTCCTTGAAAGATGAGGGTATAAGAGTGATTGCAGAAACACTATCCAGACTGCCCAACATCTCCTCTGTTTTGTAAGTAGTGTGTTTTCGTTTCAAAAGCTGAAAAAACTGATGCCGCTCTCCTTCACATAGTTAGACATTCACTGCATTAAAAAAAAAACTCACACAGTATTATTTTACGTTCTTACACTTTTACTCAGGATGGGGAAAAACGTCATTTCCACAGATGGAGTCCTCACACTCATTGAGAGGATGGCTGCCTGCCCTTCTGTTCAGGAAGTCCATATTGAGTATGTTGTTTTGTTGGCCAGTATAATACATTTATAATGAAAATGCCAAATGAGAAACATTTTCCACACAATTTGTATCAGGGGTTCTTAACTGGTTTTGCTTAGGGGCCTGTGTTTTACTGTACGTAAAGTTGTGTCCCATAAATATGTCCTTAAAATCTTAATATTAATCTCTCCATGTTTTGACCTGTGTTTATTGTAGTCTTGGCCTTATTTTCATTTACCCTGTGTAGTTCATGGTTTTTGAAGATTAGGGCATGTCACTTGACCTGTCCATTTGGGTCCATTTCACTGTCATGGGATGTTTCATTCTCTCTTGTATACAGGGGGAATAAAGAGATCAGCCTTTCCTTCTCACAAAGCTCTGACACAATGTGGTGAGTGCTGACTGCCAGAAAGTCTCTAAATATGTGTTAGAACTTTGGATTGGTAATACCCCATAACTCCAAATCATGTTATACTTATTTCATATTTCCTGTTTGCATATCGTTTGTGGTTGCTTTGTGCAATATGCACTTGACCAGCTATTGCAGTGCAATGCACTATGTCCTGAAAGGGACACATATTATAGGTGATAGATGGTGTGCATTATTTATTTATTTTCTGCACAGTTTGATGGTCACTCATGGCAATTGATAACACAATAAAAATCCATACAATTTGAATATAATAAAACTAAATACAAAATAATGTATTTTTTTCTAAATTTTTCTTTCTTAGGGAAAACACAGACTTGAATAACACGGAAGGGACAAAGAATTTAAGGTAAGTGCCAAGTCCTTTGAAATAATATTTCTTTTCAGATAAAGGACAACAAATGAATCCTTAGTTACAAAGTCAAGATTTTAAACTTTGAACTTTAGACTTAATGGATTCAGACTTTATGGGTTCATTATATCATATAGTGCTTTCATCTTGTTATGTTTAATAACGTGGTGTATTATGTCTATAAAGTACAAGTGTTCATCACTGGGCAGCATTTCAGAAGAATTAGAAGACAGAGTTAGACAGTTTGTGGAAGAGGGTTGGCTTAGCCAAGTTATGCAATTTCAGGCCAATCATTGGTTATATTGAAGATGGCAAACAAAAGACAAATGTGGTGCCAAATCTCACGAGAAACTACCATTGTTTCAGTGGGTAAAATTTTCCAAACCAAACATACTGCACTGACAGGAAATACATGTTTAATTGTTTCTTTATAGGTTTAAGCAGTGTAACATTACAGTTTCCCATGTAGCCAGTTTGTGTAATAAACTCAAGGGCTTCTCCTTCATAACCCTTTTAGAGTAAGTATTAAAATCCCACCTTCTAAACTTCAATATATCTCACAGTGGAGTTCATACACCCACAATTCTTCATATAAGTACAGCACTGATGTTACATGTTTTCCTCATCTCTCAGTTTGTCCTACAACTCGCTGAGTAACAAGGGCCTAAAGAAGATTCTGGACCTTCTGCCTGAACTAGGAACAATTCAGGAGATCAAGTAGGCCTATGTTTTTATCTGCTTCATTTGAAAGTGAAAGTAAAGTGACGTGTGGCCATGTATGGTGTCCCATACTCGGAATTTGTGTTCTGCATTTAACCCGTCCAAGTGCACACATACAGTAGTGAACACACACACACACACACACTGTGAACACATACCAGGAAAGGTGGGCAGCCATTTTTGTTGCGGCACCCGGGGAGTGATTGTGGTTTAGGTGCCTTGCTCAAGGGCACCCCAGTTGTGGGTAATGAGAGTGGAAGAGATCACTGTTCATTCACTCCCCCCACCTACATTTCCTGCTGGTACTAAGACTCCTTCGGGTTACAAGTCAGACTCAATAACCATTAGGCCACAACTGCCTTGGTTTTGACAGTTCCAATGAGACACTTTATTTTAAAAAGAACTTCCCCATGCCAGTGCATTTCTGTTTTCAAAACAGTATGTATTTTGTTTCTGAACACTCACACAGTGTCAGTGAAAATGGTGTTGATATGGATGGGGTGGTGATGCTTGCTTCTGCCCTTTGTAACCAGAAGAACCTGAGGAGAGTGGATGCAAGGTAAATACCTTGTTAATATCAGCATGGAGTTTTTGGTCATTTTTCTGCCTGTCTTGAATTGCTGTTAAAATGTAACACTGCGCTTTTTCTCACCAGTGGAAATGAAAAGAAAAAGTTGGTTCTTTGGTTTGACACCAACGGAAGGTACTGAAAACAGTTGTGGTTGCAGACATTTTTGCTCAGTATGTTATGTATAAATATATAATGTTGGCGTAGTATAACCAATGTGCTTCATTAATGCAGACAAACTTCAAGACAGCTGACCCCAAGTGAAAATGGGATACACGTGCATAAAAAACTCAGGTACATCTCTTTTGCTACTATACGTTGATTTAGCGATGATCGTTTAATTTATTGTGTTTTTTTGTCTTTCCAGTTTAACCCATTGTGATATCCAACCTGCCTACGTGGTCAAGCTGTGTAGGCAGCTGGTTAAATGTAAAAACCTTCTGGAGATTGAGTGAGTAGATCTAATGTCTGCTAATCTATAGTGTAGACAAAAGACTGTTATATATGGATCACCTACATTCTGCTAGTCCACATTGTTTATTTGTGTTACAGGTTCTCCCATCTAAAATTATCAAATGAGTCCATTGAGAAGTTAATGTTGATCCTTCCTGAAATGTCTTCTCTTCATCTACTGAAGTAAGTGGCCATAACAGCCTGGTTCCTGTAGCACAGCTGTAATTGATCCCTATCATGAATGACCTGATATTACTTTTATTCATCTAAGATTACCTTATTTTTCAGCTTAAGTCATGTTGACTTATCTACAAATGGGGCTTTGTTATTGGTCAGATCTCTAGCTGACTGCCAGCGTGTCACGGCTGTAGAACTAAGGTATCTTACTTAAAATCACATCAAATATTATAGTAGTGTTAACTTTCTTAAAATCACTAATATTGATTATTTGAATTCCTAAAGTTGCTTTTAACATGATTCTTAGACACCAGGCAGAAGCATTCATCAAATTTGTTCCTGAAAAAGCAGAGGCAGCAATTTGCAAGTAAGTAATATCAGCTCACCTTTGAGACAGTGGCCATATGATTATGACACAAATAATACTTTTCAGTTATTTAGATTTATATCAGGATGGTCACTAAATGGTCAAGTTCTTCTTAGCAGCATGACACGCCCTTTAAAATTACTGAAGCTGTCAATCACTTCAGCACATGCAGTGAGTTCTGCCTTCTTGTGAAAACTATATGAAGTGATTTATACTTACTGTATTTACACTACTGTACTTACACTTATTTACAGTGCTTCTTCACCTTGCTGGCTATAATGAGAGCATTCATGAGAGTGCAGAACTCAACTCGGCATTTGAGTGGTATTGACAAAGTGTTATTCTATAGTCTTTGGTATTGAGCGGATTTCTTCTGCGCCAGTGAGTAATATCAAGGACTTTATATAAATCCCAAAAAACAACAAAAAAAATTAAAACATTACAAAATGACCAAAACTTAAACTAAAATTAAAATATACAAATAAAAGCGATTTGAAAATATAAATTAAACTATAATAGTATATTGTTTTGTGGTGTGTATTTTGTTCGTAACACCTTTAACCTTATTATTTATTATTCTCAGGTTAGGTAAAGTAAGTCGAGTCTGACCTAAATTATAAGCATTTAAAATTACTCACAGTTTGGTCAGAAGACTCCTCTGTGGTATGTTCTTGTTCAAAGTCTTAAAACACTATAAATCAAGCCAAGATAGACAGCTTTTGTAATCAATTACATTTCTTTTAATTGGTTACTTTTCTTTTTATAATAAACAAAAATTTAAAGGCAAATAAAACTTCATCATTAAGGTATAAAATACAATAATCACTCTTTTGAGTCAAAAGTGTAGTCAGCTCTGTGCTTCCCATCTTCAGCTTGGGGTTTCTTGTCCTCAGCTCTGGGCTTCTAGGCGTCGGGGGTACTGACGTATCAGTATCCGAAGAGGCAATCAACTCATCAGTCTTTTATACTCGTGTTGTTTATCACAGACGTTAGGTTATCTTCTTGATTGACGTACGTTGTAACTTTCCCAAAATTTCCCAGATCCTTCTCAAGACCTCGCAGGTGCAAGCTGTCTGGCTTTTGTGTCTCTCCAGTAAACTCAGCTAAGATGGCTGATGTCCTTATAAGGTTCTAGGAGTAGAACCACAGTTCTCTGTCCTTGAGCACACACATAGAACCGCACACACTTCTGTGTGCTAGCAGTCCAGTTCTGCTCCTCCTTCTCATGGACAGGCACACACATACTGTATCTAACAATAACTGTACATCTCTGGCCATACAATATTATACATTTCTTAGAAACAAACAAAAATAAATAATAATAATATTGTAAGCAATGCATAATATTCAATACATTGGCCAAATGTGTAGCAACAGACATCCAAAATCTAAACAAGGAGGCAGGGTAATTGCATTTTCTTGACATAATACAACAATATAAATAATATTAAAATAACACTGCCTTTGATGCAATGCATCTTAAACTGAATGCTGAATCACTATAATAGATTATTTATCAGTTTATTTTTTGGCCCTGGTGCCTTTGGAAACAGGAAGTTTTGACTCTCTCTGTAATGTTAACAGGCTCACAGAGTATAAACTGAGCAAAGCCAATGTTGAGAAGCTCTCAAGGATACTGGAGAACTGTCCTCACCTATCTGAACTGGTGTAAGTATTCCTCTGTTCTTTTACTCCCGTTTTCTCATCTTAATAGAAGTTCTGTCATGTCAACTCATTGAGTGTTCGGCATGGTAATGGGTATGACAATATTGATATGTTTGGTCTTGGCAGAATAGATCTATTACACTGCTGCTGCTTTTATTGCTGTTGGTTATTGCTGCTACTGCAGAGCAAGTAAGGGACTTGCTACTGCAAATACATACACGACACGCTACTGTGAGCAAGTAAGACGTGCTGCTGTACAATATAGCGTACATGAATTACCCATAGCAGATTTATACAGGTGGAGCTGGGGAAGGTGAAGAGTTTCTGAAAGCACGCTCCACTGCTAAGGCAAATGCTACCCAAGTATTTAAAGGTTGAGCACGTGAGCTCATTGGCCACTGATACAGCAGGAACCAATCATCTGTGTCCTATAGATAATGATGTGATTATGAGCAGGTTGAGTTAAAGGACCTATTAGCCTGCACCATCGAGAGTTTCATGACAGAACTTTGTATTTGGTACATTTTAATGTGGTGTAATCACAAACGGTTATTTTTTATTTCTTTCTCCATTGTAGCTTGTCTCATAACCTTCTCCGAGATGAAGGGGTGAAATGTTTTGTTGATTATTTGCCCAAACTAAAGATCTCAAGCTCTGTGAGGTAAGAGTTTAGTCGCAGCCTGTCTTCACTGGCATTCGCTTTCAAGTTTGCTTGTAATTGACATTCTGGAATAATTTACCTCATAAATTTGACTTATTGTTCTCCTTTACAGTCTTAGTGGCAACCGAATGACTCAAGTAGGTGCGCTGGATCTGGTCAACTCAATGAATACCTGTGAAAAAGTTGTTGCTGTTGAAGTCAGGTAATGGACAATGCATTAACACTGCCATTTGTTCCTTACCTTTCATTGACATTGGTTCACAGAAGATGTTTTTTTTTCTTTTCTTTTCAGTTATTCTCTCAGAAAATTTGTGAAGTTTGTTATCTAATGTATATGCTTTTCTCATCTTTAGTCTTGGAGTGGAAGATCAGTCTTTGATTCATTTTGTGCAGGAACATGTCAACGGCAAGACTCTTAGGTAATTTCCCCAAATGCATGTGAGGCATCACAGTCAAAACGCAATCAAATAGTCACGCAGATAATATGATTCATTCACTTAAGTCAAAAGTGAAAGTGTTTTTTTGTTGTTGAGCTTCCTCTTATAGTTATTTTGGCATACAGGTTAAGGGAGTGCAGTTTTGAGGGCATACATTTGAAGAAGCTTGTGGAAATCCTGAACAGATGCCCTAGACTACTTACATTGGAGTGAGTATTTCACCAGAGTTACATTACTATGTACAATATAAGTGTTTTGTGCACACTTCATAACTTGTAAAACTCAGTAGGCCTATTCTTTATTGTCTTCATGTGAAAAATGCTGTACGTTATAGATCCATTGGTTTTAAAAATGTTTATTGTTTCTCTCTTTCTTTAGATTGTTTTCTAATTCACTGCAGAGTCAAGGCCTTTACTTTTTACTGGACAGTCTGGCTAAGCTCTCCACAATCCATACTGTGAAGTAAGATTTTTATAAGGATTGATCTCACAGATAAATTATGACATTTGTTTATGACTTCTCTTTCAACAGTTGCATGAATTTTTGGATAGTTGGCATTTTAATACAGGTTTTTAATGCACATTTTTCTATTTCTCTCAGATTAAGAAATAACGGTCTGGTTTCTGAGCAAATAGAGTATTTTGTCAAACAGTTCAGTAGCTGTCACCAACACAGGGACATCAGGTAAGAACAGAACAAAACATCTGTTTATTTAAGGGTGTTTCTTTAACTTCTGGCATTTTTTAAATTAAGCAATAAGGAGAGGCTGTGCTGTATCGTGAATAAGTCATGGCTGAAGGGCGTTGTTAGGCACGATGTGAAGCGGAGTACCTTATTGCTTTTATAAAAACGGTTAAAACACAATACAAATATTAAAGCCAAAAATATGTAACAGTGCAACTTTCATGAAGTAAAATCACTAAAAGCCTTTCTTCCACCGGAAAAAATAGCCCAGTGAACAGCAACAGAAGTTACATTATTACACCTTTAGATGGCGGCAAAGACTGTCTTTATGAGTGTGTCAGTCAGTAACGAAGACTTGTACGTTAAAAAGACTGTGAACACGGAACAAGACGCAACTGACAAATGCTTTGACTAGCGCTGTCAGTCACGGGAAAACCCCTTAACTTTTAAAAGGACAAGATAATACATCGGACATTTAAACAGATGTTTTATTATAAACATAGGACTGACCTGAAGGAAAATGCTAAATCTGAATGCAGGTAATAAATTTGCTCACTCTATCTCTTTCTCACAGTACTCTTCTACATAATACAGTAAGCTTCAATGAACAATATCAACTGAGAACATACAGTTTAAGTTGCTTAGAGTGGTTGCTCCATTTCGGTCATAGCCGTGTTTTATCGTGAATAAAACGCCACTATTGACCAATCAGAATCAAGGACAGGAACTAACCGTTTTATAAAACATTTAATAATATATATCTTTTTATAGATTTTTATATTTTACCCTTGTCCCAAACCCAGACTTTCAATTAGAAAATATAAATGTTAAAAAACAAAGAGTGTAACAAATATAAACCATTTCAGTATTTATTGATATGAAATATGAGACATATGAGGCAAAAATCAAGTTTTGTTTCTTACAGAATGTTTTGCATGTCATTTCCAATGAGGCTGTAATTTTCTCAAATTAGATAAAAAGTGTGAACATAGAATGTAATTGTGTATTTATCATATATAAAATGCTAGCTATGAAATTAGCTGTAGCAAGACAAATGCCATTTATCCCACCATAGAATGTTAAACACAAAACATGTTTTGAGACGTGATGGAAATTTTGGTGAATGTGTGGGAAACAAATGTCAGAATTATCCTGTGATACATGTATATACTCTGTTGGACATTGTTAGTACACAAATGTGAATGTGTGAAAAATGTTTTAAGAGTTTATTTTCCAAAAGTTCAAAGAGTTAAAAATGCCCTAAGAATCAAGTTTATTTCTGTGATTAGTTTCTATTTTTATAGAGCAGATACAATGTGAGGATAATGATGTTTGGGATCTTTTCATTAGGATTGAAGAGCCATGGCTCACAGGAAATGCTGTTATCAGTCTAATTGCCAAATGCCTCAATCTGCAGCCACACATCAGAGAAATCAGGTGCAGTTCTAAAGCAGTAACCTACAAGCCACGCACACATCATGTGACCACTGATAACTTTATGGCCTTTATGACAACATGTACCAATTTTCACAACCTTGTAAGCACACCACAAAGTTTGTATTAATATGAGATATATATAAAACTGCAAAAGTAGTGAAAGAGACAAAGTGATATCAATAGTATTAACAGTTCACCTGTTGAATTGTTAAAAATTACACAAGTTAACCAAAATGTGTCTGTTCATTTAACTATGTGCAGTGCTTGAAGTGGGCTGGTACACGCCGGTACGCAGTACCGGAAATTTTCAATTTTTACCTTTAGCATACCGCCACTTTTCCATGCATACTGCACCCTCCCTTTTATTTTTCCTTTTCAAGCAATGACTGTGTGTGGGTTGTGGGTGAGTTACCAAATGGTTTGCTGTGTGGCAATGTGACCCTAATTTCATCCTACTTCAATCCACTCACACATTCATGTTCAATAACACAACTCATTTTTATTTACACACAGTATATCCATTTGCAAATGATCCTAACTTAATAATGTATTCCTTAGTGATAATGTAAAAAATTGAGTGCAAAAGGAGATTAAAAAACATCTTTTACCAAACATTTGCAGGGTCAGCCATGGTTCCATAAACATCATTACACAGGACAATTCCAGTCCCAGCTCCATCTCTATGTAAGTAATTTTTGTAATGTAATTTTTACATGTGGAGTACTATAAATATTGTGTATAAGAATGGTTTACAATATTACCTATGCAAAGTTAATTTGACCCTTTTCTGTCTGATAGAGCTTATCCTGAACATTTCTCACCTGCTCTTCAGTCCATCAGGTGTGTTGATTTATTTATTTTTTTTGCTTGTAAGGTTGTGCATTTTTCTTAACTTGTATTTTAATATGATATTCTGTGCATTTGATATACAAAATCACTTTTGTCGCATTCTTTAGCTATGATGGCTGTGACATAGAAGGACAGCATCTCGCTCCTCTGACACTTCCCATCCAGAAATGTCTTGCCTTGCAGGATTTAAAGTATGTCAGTGAGAGTTTATGCTGATTTTGGTGTATTATGTTTTTTTTTCTTATTTTGAATCTTACTCCATTTTGTGTCCAGGTTCTCTCAGCTGAAAGTGGACAGAAAAGTCACAGAGTTTTTTTCTGCAGTCATTCCATCCTTGCTGAATCTCAGGAATCTCACGTAAGTGTTTCATAATTAAGCACAATAAACAGATAGTAATCTTTATTTTATATGTATGGGTGTGGTGGAAATGATGCTACAACTGATTGAAAGTCGTATTTTAAATATATATATATTTTTTTTAATAGAAATCATTTTCACACTATGTCACATTTTGTTTTTGGGTTTGTGAATCTCGTTTTAGTTTCCATGTCTTTCATTTTGCATTGGTTTATTCTAGTCATGTGTTTCTCTGTTCTGTTTAGTCATTGTTTGATTACACCCTGTTCATTATGTGATTAGTACATGTGTATTTATGTTCCTCATGTTACATTGTTCTTTGTAACCTGTTGTTAGGTGAGTCTGTGTGATGTCAAAGTACATGTTTAAGTCCATATTTAAGTATATGTTCATGTTTCTGTTCTAGTCAAGTTTTTAGATATGTATTTTGTTATCAAATCAATAAACTTACCTCCTGTGAATATGTTACAGAAAGCCAGATCAAGAACAATGGAACATGTGTAGATAAATACACATGGACTTGTAACATAACAAGGAACACCAGGAATTAATCAAAAAATGAGCCAATGACTAAACAGAACAAACCTAAAACTAAAACATGACACACTATGGCCTGGTTTTACAGACAAGGCTTAGATTAAGCCAAGATTATGACTTAGTTAAATTAGGACATTTAAGTAGCTTTTATAAACATGCCTTAGAGAAAAAAAACATTACTGGTATGCATCCTGAGACAAAACTGACGGCACTGACATATTTTAAAGACCCCCTTTTGGTGAAAATAAAGTTTTTTAATGATGTTTATATGTCAATCTGGTGTTTTTAATATGCTTTAAGACAAACCATGTGCAAATTCATGTCACCACCATTGCTGAGTATTTTCTTCATAAAACTGCAGTGAAAAAAAGACCCACGGTTTGAAATCGCTGGTGTCTGTGACATCACAAGCTACCTTATTACCAATCACGTCAACGTGCTGGTGGGCTTTAGCATATCATTAACAGTGACCTAGCAGAGGAGTCTCGAGAGAAGCCAGGTTATCCCGGTATATTTTTCTGTTGATATGAAAAATCGTGTAGACTTAGCAATATGGTGGGTGTATGATGCATATTACAATGTTATGATGAACTATATGCCTTTCTCCACTGACGTTCTGAGTTGTTAAAGCGTTTGTAAGGATAATGATTGTTAGAAGGCAGCTGTCTGACTCTGACATGGCAAACCGGAACATGGCTTGTGTAACATTATAAGCAACACATTATTAACTGTTTAATAACATAGTCAAGCAGAAGGCTAATCATATTAATTACTGTTATGTGTCCGATGTTGTAAAAAGCGATATCATTGTGTGGCGTTTACCTCAGTAAATTGAATGAGTGGATCTCTGAGCTGGCGCGACCGAGTGGGGGGCGGGGCTAATCTGCAAATTCCTTGATCCGCATATATTAAATGAGGCAAGGGTGAAAAAAACTCTAAATATGTAATTTAGGTGGTTTTAAGGGATAAAATTATTGATTACAGGGGGACTTTAAGATGTCAGTACAAGTTGCTTTCAGTTAAAGGTATAATTCACCCAAAAATGAATATTCTGTCATCATTTACTCACCCTCAAGCTGTTCCAAACCTGTAAGAATTTCTTTCTTCGGTTGAACACAAAAGATATCTTGAAGAATGATGGTAGCCAGACAGTTGACAGTAGCCATTGACTTCCATGGTAGAAAAAAAAAAAATACTACAGAAGTCAATGACTACCATCAACAAACTTCTTTTGTTTTAAACAGAAGAGAGAAACTCATGCAGTTTTGGAACAACTTGAGGGTGAGTAAATGATGACAAAATTTTCATTTTTGGGTGAACTATCCCTTTAACACAGCTCAAAAATACATTTTATTCTGGGACTAGGCTTAAGCCTCGTCTGTGAAACTGGTCATATAAATATTAAAATCGTTTAGAATTAATTTACTCTTTGTTTAGATGGTCATGCTTTAAAACATTTTATGTAATTTTACATAAAATAAGATAAAAAATGTTATTATAAATACGGTATACTTTACAGTCTTGATTTGAAAGGAGCAGCTGAGGAGGACGTGGAAGCTCTTGCTGAAGCATTACCAAACACCCCAGAATTTGAGAGTCTGAGGTGTGTTGTCTTATTACTCTTAAAAGGTCTTTACAAGGAAAAGTATATGTAATTTCATTATGTGAGCTTATTTACATTT
Organism: Anabarilius grahami; assembly: GCA_003731715.1. Lineage (NCBI taxonomy): Eukaryota > Metazoa > Chordata > Actinopteri > Cypriniformes > Xenocyprididae > Anabarilius > Anabarilius grahami. The sequence continues at coordinate 6,184,153 of RJVU01048406.1, read as the reverse complement.
TCCATCCTATATGTCTTTTAGTTTGTCCCAGCTTGTTTTGGGTGACCGTGGAGCTGCAATATTTGGGAGAGCTCTTCAAAGTGTGCCAAATCTAAAGTCATTCAAGTAAGTGCCTGAATTTCTTCATTATTTCTCATCGCAACAGAGTGCAACATTGCTGATTGGCTGATATCTTTTTGTCCAGTCTGTCCCAGTGCTCTGGTTGGACGACAGCTCGAGGGTGTGACCTGGTCAGAGGTCTGGTGCAGTGTCTCTCACTGACAGAGATACGGTAATATATGTTGTAGTGTCAGCTTTTCAAACACTGCACTCTTGAATTGAAGACATGTGGCTAGTTTGTAATACATTCACAGTCATTGACAGGATATACCATATTTAATACTGTGTTTTCAATTATAGACTGGACTCTGTAGTGCTTGATGAGGAGGGTATAACCATCCTAGCGCAAGGCTTCAGCCGTTTGGCCTCCCTTCGGAGGCTCAGGTAAGGCTTGTACTCCCTGTAGTCTTCATTATAGATTTAGCAAACACTCAGTAAGCAGATATACTCTCCCAGAAGCCCATCCTTTTATTTTATGTGGTTGTTTGCTCTCCTTAGCTTGAACAACATAAGAGTGGTGACATCAGAGACATTTGTGAATGGAACTGGCACACTCTGTCTACTTGCCTCTTTTAAGGGCTTTAGACAGATGGAAGATATTGAGTAAGTACTGTGGTCCCTAAAAGCAAATGTACACAAATGCTAACAGCATTTGGTTATTTGAAAAAAAAAATGTATGCTATTTACAGGTTGGAAAGTTGGCGAATGGGAGATGGTGGCACTTGTGAGCTTGTGAAATACATTTCTTCATGGACCAAACTACTGAAACTAAGGTATATGGCAACTGCAACTATGAGTTTCAGATTATTCTTTACCTGAGTGAACAATTTATAAAGCTTTTGATAGAGTGCCCTCTAGTGGAGACAATTAAATATGGTAGAAATATAAACCAACTTGTTAAAGGGATAGTTCACCCAAAAATGAAAATTTGATGTTTATCTGCTTACCCCCAGGGCATCCAAGATGTAGGTGAGTTTGTTTCTTCAGGAGAACACAAATGATGATTTTTAACTCCAACCGCTGCCGTCTGTCAGTCGTATAATGCATGTCAATGGGAACTTCGTCTATAAGAGTAAATAATACACGACAGACAAATCCAAATTAAACCCTGCGGCTCGTGACGACACATTGATGTCCTAAGACACGAAACGATCGGTTTGTGCGAGAAACCGAACAGTATTTATATCATTTTTTACCTCTAATACACCACTATGTCCAACTGCGTTCAGCATCCGGTTAGTGAGGTCAAAAAATGCGTTCTGATGACGGAAGTGATGTCTCGCGCTTTGCTTCAATGAGTGCTAGACATCACTTCCGCTGTCAGAACGCAAACAGACCTCACCAACCAGATGCTGAATGCAGTTGGGCATAGTGGTGTATTAGAGGTAAAAAAATGATATACTGTTCGGTTTCTCGCACAAACCGATCGTTTCGTGTCTTAAGGCATCAATGTGTCGTCACGAGCCGCAGGGTTTAATTTGGATTTGTCTGTCGTGTATTATTTACTCTTATAGTCAAAGTTCATCATTTAAAAATCATCATTTGTGTTCTCCTGAAGAAACAAAGTCACCTACATCTTGGATGCCCTGGGGGTAAGCAGATAAACATCAAATTTTCATTTTTGGGTGAACTATCACTTTAAGGTTTATTTAAAATGTACACTACTGTTCAAAAGTTTCTGGTCAGTAAGATTTTTTTTTTTTTTTGTAAAGAAATTAATACTTTTTTTCAGCAAGGATGCATTAAATGGATCAGATGCCTTTCCATCACATGAATAAATTACATTTTAAAATGTATTAACATACAAGACATTTGTGATTACATTTTAACAGTCTGTCAGACAACAGTATGACTGACAAGGCTGGAGAGAAGCTACTGACGGCTCTATCCCATTGCAGAGATCTTCAGAAACTACAGTAAAGCATTTACTTTTTTTAATTAATGTGTGATATTACTTGCAAAATCAGTAGCTGACCATTCTTCATTATTTTGTTTTCACAGGCTATCCAAAAACCAGCTTGGTCAGGCCAGTGCTGCTAAACTATCTCAAGTCCTTCCGTTACTGCCTCGGCTTTCAGAACTCAAGTAAGTCATGCGTGTTGTGGTCTACATTATAAATAATGACAGAATTTTTATTTTAGATGCTTTAAAAAGATGTCAATGATGGTGTTTTTTTATTTTTTTAGTTTGTCAGAGAATCAATTTGACCAACAAGGATCCAAGGCTCTTTGTGAAGGTTTCATGAGCATGAAGGCACTGAAAATACTACAGTAAGACACTAAATACATTATAGAGCCACCTATATGATCAGAATGTATGGATTTGTTACATCACATACACTACTGTTTAAAAGTTTCTTCTTTAAAGGCACAATATGTAATTTTTCGCCGCTAGAGGTCACTTATTCAAAACAATGGCGTAGCTTGATGGTGCCGTGAATCATGGGCGTTGTCGTCTTTAGATCAACAGCTGATGGAAAGGAATCTGACGAACTTGGGAAGAAATCATGTTCATGGATGAGCTAATGTATTTAAGTGTTACTAACGTTACGGTGTTATGAAGCAGGACAGGTCGAGAGCTGTGGGAGCGGGACAAGACTGCTGGAGCGAATGCTAATGATAGACACCTGCGATGCACACCGATCCTGAGTTCAGCTAAGCTTTTATTATGCTTTTGCTGCAGTCGGACACTTCCGATTGATATTAGTAAAACTGGAAATCGAAGGTAATGCGCATATGACGTCATTGACAGGCGAAGCAATGACCTGGTTAAAAAATAGCTGATTTCTCTGGATTTAAAAATTGTTGGAAACGTTTGGGATAATGTAAGTACACAAGTCAACAAAATATATTTAACATTAAAATAAATAACATTGTTCTAGTGGTTTTTGGATATTTTAATTAAAAAATCGTACATATTGTGCCTTTAAACAAATTTACATAGTTTTAATTCATACTTTAATTTAGAAAGGATGCGTTAAGTTGATCAAAAATGACAGTAAAGACATTTAGAATGTTGCAAAGGATTTCTATTTCAAATAAATGCTGTTCTTTTGAAATTTCTATTCATCAGATCAGCATATTAAAATAATTTCTGAAGGATCATGTGACACTAAAGACTGGTGTAACGATGCTAAAAATTCAGCTTTGCCATCACAGGAATAAATTGCATTTTACAATTACATAAAACATACTAAAATAGAAAACAGTTATTTTAAATTGTAACAATATTTCACATATATTAATGTTTGACTGTATATTTATTTAAATAAATGCAGCCTTGGTGAGTATAAGAGACTTATTTCAAGTGACCCCAAACTTTTGAACAGTATATAAGGTGACTTGGTTATTGCATACTGTAAACCACTGTAACTACTTGTCTCTCAGTTTGACTTCAATTGGGAGTTCAGATCTGGTTGGTGTGGCATCATCCCTCAAATACTGTCCATCCATAGAAGATGTCAGGTGGGATCAGATATTTCAAACTTCTTTAAATGCTGCATGGATGGACCAACACAATAAAGGATTAGTTCACTTTAAAATCCTAGGTGTGTATGACTTTCTTCTTTCTGATGAACTCAATCAGAGTTATATTAATAAATAACCTGACGCACCCAAGCTTTATAATGGAAGTGAACGGGACCAACGAGTACGAAGCTCAAGAAAGTGCCTCCATCAATCATAAACATACTCCAGACGGTTCTGGGGGGTTAATAAAGGCCTTCTAAAGAGAAGCGTTGTGTTTGTGTAAGAAAAATATCTATATTTAACAAGTTATAAAGTAAAATATCTAGATTCCGCCAGACCGCCTTCAACTTACGAAGAAAGTGTAATAACTCTCGCAGTTCAAAACGTGTACACTACATCCTACGCCTTCTTTATTCAACTTACAAAACGTACTTTTGTAAGTTGAATGTGGAAGGTGGTTTGGTGGAAGCTAGATATTTCACTTTATAACTTGTTAAATATGGATATTTTTCTTAAACAAACGCATCGTTTCGCTTCAGAAGGCCTTTATTAACCCCCTGGAGCTGTGTGGAGTACGTTAATAATGGATGGATGCTTTTTTTTTTTAGCTCATACTCGTTGGTCCCATTCACTGCCATTATAAAGCTCAGTGTACAATCAGTGTAACTCTGATTGTGTTCATCAGAAAGAAGAAAGTCATTTACACCTGGAAAAGCTTGAGGGGTGAGTAAATCTTGGGGTAATTTCATTTTAAAGTGAACTAATCCTTTAAATTGTTAAATGTTTTTCTAAAAACTGCCCTTAGTTTATAAAGTCATTGTCTTTTTCAGCTTGTCATGGAATGGATGTGGCGACAGTCTTGCATTCACACTGGCTGAGATTCTGCCCCTGTGTACAAATCTGAAAAGACTCGAGTAAGTACTTGGGTGCTTGCAGTGAAGGTTGAACTTTTTGTTTGATTACATGTTGGATTTACAGTATACTGATGTTATTAAAAAAACTAATTATTGCAGCCTGGAGGCCAATAAAATAACCACGGCAGGAGCTACAGCAATAGCCAAATGCCTCCCATCATGCCCCTCCATTGAAGTAATAAGGTATGACTTGCATATACACTCTTGATCGGATAATTCTAGTTTTCATAATAAATAAGAATCAACTAGTAGAACTGCATGACATGCACATTCAAAGGAAAATTCTCTGAATTTGTCACTTCATACAGACTCTGGAGGAACCCAATTGCCAAAGATGCTGAGAATCTACAAGATCAGAGGCTGAACTTTTCATCAGTTTAATCACTTGTTCTTTTAATTCTTTTGTATATAATATTGGTGTAGTGCTGTTAGAGTTTTAACATTAAGTTATTTAATTGGGGAACACATTACCTCATTAGAACAATTCATTACACCAAACAACACACTTCCCAGCTGTTCAGGGACTGGATTCATTAATGTCCATCTAATGCAAACAATAGGCTCTGGTCAGTAAAGAAAAAGCTATGCTGTGGCAAAAAAAAATAAAAAAGCACAATTACGTTTTTTTTTAGAGATTTACATTTTCAGCTTTTCTAAATTGCAACAATTAGAAACAATTAAAATGTGACTAATTTGCTAGTTGCAGTGAAGCAGGCAGCTCTTTTGTAAAGTTCAGCACAGTCATGCTCTCTGCTAATACATCGAACTAAGATATCTTGAAGCTCAGAGCCCAGTCCTCCATTAGGGGCATTCATGCACTGATCCACCCTGGACTCCACCATGTTGTGTTCTCCTTTAAATTACGTATTTATGTCTGGATTTTACTTGATCTGTTCAACATTTGTCTATTGAAAATTTTATTTTTTGTTATTTGTAAAGTGCTTGACTCAACTTGTAAGATGAAATTGCTCAGTGCTTGTGTCACTGGTAAATGCACAACCATCCTCTCTAGAAATTGCACTGATACTAATTATTATTATTATTATTATTTTTTTTTTTTTATGTGCACTGAAATAGTATAAATAAAGGTGGTTCATCATAAAATTCATATTTTGGACAATAGTTCTTCTGTTATTTAAAGGGTTAGTTCACCCAAAAATGAAAATAATGTCATTTATTACTCACCCTCATGTCGTTCCACACCACAGACCTTCGTTCATCTTCGGAACACAAATTAAGATATTTTTTAATGAAATCCGATGGCTCAGTGAGGCCTCTATTGTGAGCAAACCACTGAACCTCTCAAAATCCAGAAAGGTACTAAAAACATATTTGAAACAGTTCATGTGAGTTCAGTGGTTCTACCTTAATATAATAAAGCGACGAGAATACATTTTGTGCGCCAAAAAAAAACAAAAACACTTTTCAACAATATCTAGTGATGGCCGATTTCAAAACACTGCTTTGGAGCTTTACGAATCGAATCAGTGGTTTGGAGCGCCAAAGTCACGTAATTTTATCAGTTTAGCCTTTTGATAGGAGATCCAAATCTCTAATTCTAAACAAAAGATTCATAAAGCTTAGAAGCAGTGTTTTGAAATCGGCCATCACTAGATAGTGTTGAAAAGTCATTATTTTGTTGTTTTTGGCGCACAAAAAGTATTCTCGTCGCTTTAAAATATTAAGGTAGAACCAGTCACAATAACTGTTTCAAATATGTTTTTAGTACCTTTATGGATCTTGAGAGGTTCATTGGCATTGCTCTCAATAGTGCCCTCACTGAGCCATCGGATTTCATCAAAAATATCTTAATTTTTGTTCCGAAGATGAACAAAGGTCTTACAAGTGTAGTAGAACGACATGAGGGTGAGTAATTAATGACATTATTTTCATTTTTGGGTGAACCCTTTAATCAGATCTCAAAATAGAAGATAGGCTAATAGAGAGACATAATATGTAATGTCCACATCCAATGCCGTGAGTTAATAAGTCTCTTAAATTGTTGTTGTTGTTGTTATTATTATTATTATATTTCAAAATGGCAGCCAGGTAAATTGCGGTAATCTGATTTGTAAGAGAAAATATTTTAAAATTGGGCCCTGTTCAAACATTTTTGCATACTGCAGTATTACTGCTAGATGGCAGTAAAGCAACACTGGTAAATCTGGTAAGGATGTGGACCGCAAGTCACTTAAATGAGGAAATACTGTTCACCTGGATTAAATCACACATGCCAGTCACTATGACTGCATGATCTGATGTACAACATAATCAAGAAAAAAAAAATTGCGTCCAGTTTGTGTAGCTGTCAACGATGATGACAATGACGAGCAAATCTATTCTAAAGTGTCGATGTCAAATATCTTCCTACAATGGTCTCTGGCACTGCCTTTGATTTTTTTTATTTAATTATTTTAAACATTATTGCCAGAATGATAATGATGAAATTGGGTCGAATGAAATGGTAGACAATACACGTGTTTGATTTATTTTCTGTAAAATACAAGTTTTCCTCACAAGTTCTTTTTTCACAAGTTTCAGAAAAATGCGCGCGCATTTCCGCGCTCTTTAGCAAAATACATCCAAGATACGACAGGCACAAATGTAAAACACAAGTGTTACTTTCATTTCTTTTCTTCTCCTCGTCTTTTTTAGTCTTTTTCGATGGTGGCATAGCTCAGAAGAGACTAGCTCATGGTAATGACAGATGTGGGCACGGGCGGAGTTCAGAGCTGTGAAAACTACACAACTGTTGGTTCAGTGAGCGCGCGACTCTGGAGTCTGCACGCGCTTTAGCAGGGCTAAGCGCTTTCTTCTTCTTTAACGGCGTTTACCTTTTGATTTATGTATTGGGATCTTTTTTGGCTGGATAATGCAATCAACCCACAATCCTTTTGAAACGCAGAGTTGCTGCCACCAACACTAGAAATAACGACAGAAGAGGCAGAAGAAAAGTAGGTTGCGTATTGCGCGAGAGCTTCGAGAGGTGAGTTATTATTGAGTTATACAGTGACTTCATGAAGCAATCATTCCCATTCACAAACATGCAGGGCTTGTTACATTTTAACGTCTGAAAGGAAGTAATATGCGCCTAAAGAGTTCCGGTGTGGACGATTAAATAAACAACAAACAGACAAGCCAAAAATGCGAATAATGCCTTTTCGAAAGCATTTGAACAACCAACGATAACTCTTAACATTTTAAGATAATTGCGTCATATAAGCGTTTCCAAGATGATAAAAAATGAGAACTTGTAAAAATACAGTTGTCACATGTGCCAAGTTTCTAGAAATGTCATCTTTAAAGGATAAATTCAGATAAAAACGCCCTCCCAATGCCAAAAGTCGCCCAGTTGACCTGCATTCACTCTAATCCTGTTGGTTACATACATTTGGAAACATTATTTTTCTACAAACTTTAGATTTAATGAATCTAAAAATGTCTTAATTGACGTTTTTAATGTAATTTAGAACAACTTAATATATCCAGGCATAAAAGCAGCACTTCAATGACCCAGTTGCTGTTTGCTTAATAGTGTTTTTTTTTTTTGTGCTGTTGGAGAATTTTTAACTGCTCAATGTACAATAGACTGCCACAACCTCCATTCACATTGTTCTCAGTTAGCCATTATAAACTTTTTTTTTTCTCACCACTGCATGGCTCAACACCTTATCATACAGTAGAGTAAACAGGATGTTGCACTTTGTAATCTTTAAGTGAAGATGTGGTTTGACAATTTTGAGCAAAAGGGTGATGCTTAAACTGCAACACAAAGTCACACAGATGCTTGAATAATGTTGACATTTTTAAAAATATTTTCTTTCCTTCTCTAAAGTGTAGTTGATGACCCAGTGTTTTTTTGTACATAATCACAAAAAAAGCAAACTTACACTTAATATTAACAAGAGAATATTTACTGCACACTTTGACATTAAAGAGCCAATTGAAGTGTGAATTGACATCAGATACTTTATATCTTCCTCTGTGCTGCTAGTTTGCACACTTTAATCCCATCAACCATGAAGATAATGCAGGACAGTATGACAGGGAAGTGATGTAATTATGTTGTAATTGTTAAAGTCTACTGAATGGAAAGTCTCTAGATGTGTGATTTATGGTGGTTTATGTTCTATGTCTAGAGGTTTGGCACACAAATGCAGGAAGACAGATTAAATCACTGTTATTTTGGAGTGTTTCAAAAGAAATTACATACACAACAAAGAAAGGTTGTGCCTGTGGGTTACATCTCTTCTTCCTTTAAGAGAATGTTCAAGATTTAATACAAGTGAAACTTACGATTATCACTACGGTTCATAAAAACAAACTAAAATTGTTTCTACAGTAATTCACTTACAGTGGAAGTCTATGGGGCATGGTAGAAGCGAAGCTCGTATTTTTGTTAAAATATTTATATGAATTATTCCATTTTAAAAAAAAATTATTTGAGCAATAAAGTTGTCCATTTAGAGTTAAGCCTACTTTTATAAACAAAACAAACCTGTGATGGACTCTATGTTTCCAAGTAAACAGCTCTTTGTGTATAATTATGGCAAAACTCTTTCAGTTATTATTGCACATTTATATCAAACTTACTGCATTTACTTACATGGTCAAGACATGGGATTGAAATATTTTGTCATTTTTCTCCTCTGTAATATATATACTCAGCGGCCACTTTATAGGAACTGTTCAACTGCTTGTTAACGCAAATATCTTTCAGCCAATCATTTCATTTAGGCATGTAGACATGATCAAGATGATCTGCTAAAGTTCAAAAAGTGATTTAATTGACTTTGGTTGTTGGTTCCAGACGGGCTGGTCTGAGTATTTCAGAAACTGCAGATCTACTGGGATTTTCACGCACCACCGTCTCTAGCGTTTACAGAGAATGGGCCGAAAAAGAGAAAAGTTCTGTGTGGACAAAAATGCATTGTTGATGCCAGAGGTCAAAAGTAAATGGCCAGACTGGTTCAAACTGATAAAAACAGTAACTCAAATCACTTATTACAACCGAGGTCTTCATCTCTGAAAGCACCACACGTCGAAACATGAAGCAGATGGGCTACAGCAGCAGAAAACCACACCGGGTGCCTCTCCTGTCAGCTAACAACAGGAAACTGAGGCTACATTTCAGATGGGCTCACCAAAATTGGACAATAGAAGATTGTAAAAACATTGCCTGGTCTGATGAGTCTCAATTTCTGCTGCGACATTCAGATGGTATGGTCAGAATTTGGCGTAAACAACATGAAAGCATGAATCCATCCTGCCTTATATCAGCAGTTCAGGCTGGTGGTTGTGGTGTAATGATGTGGAGGATATTTTCTTGGTACGCTTTGGGCCCCTTAGTACCAATTGAGTATTGTTTAAATGCCACAGATTGTCCATCCGTTTATGACCACAGTGTATCATCTTCTGATGGCTACTTCCAGCAGGATAACGTGCCATGTCACAAAGCTCAAATAATCTCAAACTGACAATGAGTTCACTATACTCAAATGGCCTCCACAGTTACCAGATCTCAATCTAATAGAGCACCTTTGGGATGTGGTGGAACGGGAGATTCACATCTTGGATGTGACTAATCTGCAGCAACTGCGTGATGTTATCATGCCAATATGGACCAAAATCTCTGAGGAATGTTTCTGGCACCTTGTTGAATCTATGCCATGAAGAATTAGGACAGATCTGAAGACAAAACGGGGTCCAACCTGGTACTAGCAAAGTGTACCTAATAAAGTGGCCAGTTATCTCATAGTATCTGCAGTGAAATATAGCTACACTTTTTTTATTTCTACAATCCGCATTATTCATTATGACTTCAGTATGAGCAATACAATTATTTAAAATCATAACAGCATACTCCATATTTGATTACAGCTTTACACTTGTTTTCCACACGTTAATGTCTAGCGGTGGATTATCTGGCACTGCACCTTGGAGATAAGTGATGAAGTGTTGAGTTGATGATCACTTACAGGTTAAGTTACCTCGGATATGTGTTGCCATTTTGACCTCAAATGGGCGGGCTGATGTCAGGATAAGACACAGAATGATTTTATGGACATTGGTCCTGACAACAGTGGTTAGGAAACAAGGTTAAGAGGAGAGTTACTCATTTGTGGAGTGTTTCTGACGTTGAACGAACTACACGTGTCTCATCGGGTTGTGCTCTTTCTTGAGTGAGATTTAGTTGAGACTGTGTATCCCTTTTTCCATGACATCATGGTCATGTGGAAACTGTCATTATTCTGGGAATGGTTACCAACACTGCTGCACTATATAATGGGTATTTGAATACAGAGTTCATTTAGAATCCGAACAACCCTTCAGGTAACAAACTCAAAGATGCCGTTTTGGGATGGAAACTCAGGTGAGTTTTCGTCTCATTTTCAAGCTGATCAAGAAATGTTTCTGTTGTTTATAATTTAGTGTAACAAGTTTGTCCAAAATTTTCTTAGAAAAAAAAAAAGCAAACGATGATGTTACGGTCAAGTACTCACAAGTGAATGGGAAACAATTTTTGGAGGGTTTAAAAGCTGAAAGTCAATATTGTAACTTTATTCTTCTGTTAAAATGTGTGTATTATTTAAGATGTAAAGCGATTTAAATCCCATTTTTACTGTCATTTTCGCATTTTATGGTTTATGCCGTTTTGTTGTCATAGTGACAAAGTTGTAATTTATTCTCACAAAAATCATATTGTTTGTCTTGTGTCTAAACGGTGAATATTTTAATGTTTATGGATTAGCCCCACTTCCATTGTACAGTGCCTCACTGTAACCCAGATTTTTGCTTTTTTTGAAGAAAGTTGTCATTTTTTAAATATACCAAATGTGTGCCACTGGAAATTAAGTACAGTACTAACTTGGATGACCTATTTCCTCTTGTTAACACGATAAATCATAGTGCAACAGGTGATGTATTGTGATTCTGTGTAACATGATTGTGAAATCATTTTCACTCATGCTTTGTCTATGGTGGTCACAGCCTAATTGTGGTGTGTGACACAGAAAGAGACAGTGGTACATCAGTATCTAAGCAACAAGAGCCCTCGCTGTATTCTTCATGTCCTGGTGTGACGCTCATGTTCTGTGTGCGCGAGTGTGTGCGTGCATTGATGCTTGTGTGTTTTCATGTTTAGTGTTTACTTGAGGAGTTGTTTGTCACGGGACCATGAACCCAGGCATCCCTGTCTCAAATGTCATTTCTGTCAGAAAAGGTCAAACAGTGCTGTGTAATTCATTCCTTTACAAGGTTCCAGCTTATTATAAAATTAGTCTTTCTTGTTGCAAATTATCTAATAATAATATTAATAATAATATACTGTAAACCTGAATAAGTTGGCAAAACTCAAAAGAAATTCAAAGTTTAAGCAAGCAGAAGTGGCAGATTTTTATTTTGTACTCATACATTTTAATTGTTCTTAAATTAAAATGTTTGAGTACACTCATACATGTAACTTAATATTATAATATAACCTCAATATAAACATTTTTATTAGCGTAAACTTAGCTAGCTATAACAAGCTAATTCAGAAAATGCTAACTCACTAATTTGCTAACATGTTAACGATTGCATGGTATAGCACTTGCTGAATGAGCACAGCAATAAAAAGCATTTAACATACTTGCTCTCAAACCGAGCCACATGAACCACTTGTCACCATGATGGTAACTCCCCAAAAACAGGCATTAACAGAAACTCTACTAAATTAGCATAACTAAACATTAATCACTACTAAATCTCCCACTTAACATTAATCTTGCACAAAAAAAAACCATTATATGTGACCCTAGACCACAAAACCATAAGGGTCAATTTTTATTTATTTATACATCCTATGTAAGCAGAATAAATAAGATTTCCATTGATGTATGGTCTGTTAGGATTGGACAATATTTGGCCGAGATACAACTATTTGAAAATCTGTAATCTGAGGGTGCAAAAAAATCTAAATACTGAGAAAATTGCCTTTAAAGTTGTCCAAATGAATTCCTTAGCAATACATATTCACTCACAAAAATAATTTTCAAAAAATATTTATGGTAGGAAATTTACAAAATATCTACATGGAACATGATCTTTACTTAATATCCTAATGATTTTTGGCATAAAAGAATAATCGATCATTTTGACCCAAACAATGTATTGTTGGCTATTGCTAAAAATATACCCGTGTAACTTATGACTGGTTTTGTGGTCCAGGGTCACATATAACACAAAATTTTAGCATTTACTCTCCATTTCGAGTGCCATGGGCAAAGCATGCTGGGAAATTGAAATCCCAGCCTAGTTTCAGTTAAACTTAAGTTCGTTGAAATTAAAAGAAAAAAATGTTCATAAAACTCAAAACAATGAAATGAGTTCAGTTTACTTAAAATATATCAAATCTGTGAACTTGAAAGAAAGATAAAGTGCCAAATACTCGTAAAAGTTAATTTGAACTAATTTGTTTAATTTAAGTTTGTCCTACTTAAACCAATTCATTATTTTGAACGTTAGGGTTTATATATGTGTGTATATATATATATATTTTTTTTTTTACCTTTACTAATTGTTTTTTTTTTACCTTGTGAAGCCTGAACTATTAAATAATTGTCCAAAAACTAAACATCTTTAAAAAAAAATCTAAAAATTCATATGTTTTTTTGAGTATTTTATTTGATACATCAGGTTTTATGGCGTATAGAGTAGGAGAATAGGGAGCTCATACTCGAGGAGGAAAACATTTTTTTTTATTCAGCGGCCCAAAACTGAACAAAAATATGCAATTTGGTGCAATTGATGATATTCATATGGCCAAAAAGTGAGATGAAGTTCTGATAGCTTATATAATGTAAATCAATGAGATTTCACAGCAATAATATTACAGCAGAAAACTTACATAAAACATGATTTTTCTAAAAATGATGTATAGATAATCAAGTAAACTAAGTTGCTTCAGTCCAGTGTTCATCTTGAAATATAACTTACAATAAAAAGGTTATTCTTTTATGGTAAAAAAAACAAACAAACAAACAAACTTGTGTACCACAACCTGATGTGGAAGTCATTTTACTTGCTAAAGATTTGAAACTATCAATCAGACAACAGAAGGCATGTAGTAGATTCTGCACAACATGTTTTGATCATGTTGGTCATTTAGAGGCCGTAGAAATTTGCATATCAAATTTGATACAGTTGGCTTCATAGGGTTAATATTGCTGGGATATTGCTTTGAGAATTAGACACACAGTTAGTTCCAAAATCTGAGACCACTGTTCAAAAAGATTCTATTTTGCATTAAAATGATGTTATATCAACATCATAATTTGAAAAATTATTTAACCTGACCGGAAGACCTGACCTGTTATAAAAAACATGCTTAGTGTCAAATTTGGTTTTTTGAAGATTCTACACATAGGACAGTATTGTAATAATATTTAATTTAATGATTATTATTTAATTAAAGTAATATTCTAATACTTATTATTTCCTATTAGTTTATAGTATTTCCTTGTTTTAAAATGTTCAAAAAAAGTTCTGTTTATTTTCAGGTTTAAATAAGATTCTGTTTTTACTGAATGAATAATACTTAGCAAATGAGTATGTAAGAAATTATACTGAGAAGTGAAATACTGTTTGGTTGCCCTCAGGGTGTGGGAGAGGAGGTACTCCCATCTCCATGGCCTATACTCTGGCCTCGGGCCCCGACGCGGGTCCTGCCATTGGGACCCAGCACTGCATCACAAAGGTAGAGCTCTCCGTCTGTGGCTCCAACCTGCTGGACCGCGACGTGGCATCCAAGTCTGACCCTTTCTGTGTTCTTTTCCATGATGTGGATGGCAACTGGGTGGAGGTAAGGAGTGATATAAAGTATTCATGTTCCACCTTACCTTCACAGATTAGTGGAGTGATTGTGGATTACACAGGTTAAAATCTGGTGATCGTTAAAAGATTGACATGCAAATATGAAAGAAAAGAAGATGGAATTGAGAGTGACAAGTTGAAAAAAAAAGCACAAGTTGGAAGCATAGAAGCTGAAATAGCTGGCATGTAGGAAGCAAAATATAATACAAAAAAGAGAACTAAAGAGGAAAATAGGTTGCAGTGCGAGCACAGGCGTACCTGTACAGTCTCTACAGGACTGTGCCCTTGGCGGTCCAGTCATCATAGGCCAGTGCTGCCGGTCGGTAGGGCAAGCCAGCTCATGAAATCACTCTTCCACGGTACACTGTAACCATGGAAACACCAGGGGACAAACAAAGGAATGTGTTTAGAGTATAAAAATGCATGGTTAAATGCATTTTAGAACATGATGTGTTCAGGAATTCAGAACTCTAATAATAAATTACTAGATTTAGATAAATAATAAACAAAAATGCTGCACAAGCTCTCATGATTTCATGATCTGTACACCAGTAGTGATCGTCCACAATGCAAAATAATCTAATTCTTATTACTGTAATATTTAATAATACATCTAAATATATTTTTGTATATAAAGATATACTGTTGTGCTATCTTTAATTTACGCTGCCTTGAAGTAAATTTTTTTATTACACTAATATTTTATTACTTTATTACAGTAATAAGAATATATTAAGGGTGAGTAATGGGAATTACAAATGACAAAAAACAAACAAACAAAAAAACATTACAAATGATTACAAAAACAATTTATCAAAAATATAATGAAAACTTTTAGAACGTTTTGTTTTTAATTGCCAGAAAAATAATGTTACAATTCCAAAAAATCATTATATTCCTAAAAATATGCTTTGTTTCTTATGCAAAAATTATTATTATGATTATGGAGTGAGAATATTGGTAAATTAATCGACCAACCTGCTATATTGATATTGGTATATATATTATTCCCTCCTTCTGCTGAGACACACGTCATGAAGAGAACAGATGCTGTTTCGAGGAGGATAGGGTGTTAACATTTTTGATTAAAGATTACAACATGAATTAAAAAAATAGGGATGTGCACGGAAAGTCATGCAGAAAAAAACACTGCAACATTCTGTAAAAAATAAGAAATGTCAATTTTGATTTCGGGGTGACTTATTAGCGGATATCTGCATATTAGTATTACATCACTAAAGGACACATAATGAGTGCATGAAGTTGCACCATATAGGTGGGTGTAAATTCTGTGAATCACATGTCCTCTATTTGTATGTCATTTCAGCTGGCTCGAACGGAGACGGCTGTGAACAACCTGAATCCAGTATTTGGTGTGAAATTCCAGGTGGATTACCACTTTGAGGAGGTCCAGAAACTCAAGTTTGCCATGTTTGATGAGGACAAGTGCAGCACCCAGCTTTACGAACACGACTTTCTGGGCGAGTTCACCTGCACATTGGGAGTGGTACGATAGCACTTTCATCAGTCTTCCAGATCAAAATGCTGTATGATGTTTCAAATTACTTATAGTCTTTGGCTTTTATGATCTTAGTTATGATAAACTAGCTCCCTGTATCGCCTCTGCTTGCGCATTTATCGGGCCATCTGTTCTGTTTTAGATTGTGTCAAATAAGAAGCTACATCGACCACTGATTCTCGCTAATGGCAAGCCAGCAGGGAAGGGGGCCATCACAGTAAGACACCACATAACACACTATAACAGACATATGCATTGATAGAGTTTGTACTGGAGCATCATGATATGCTCCGTTTGGTCTAGATAACAGCCCAGGAGTTATCAGACAACAGAATAATCACCCTAACCATGTGTGGGAGGAAGCTAGATAAAAAGGTGGGTTAAGAGGTTGTGATAACCATTCAAGCACTTTAAAAAGCACTCAGCGATAGAAGATGATGATGTTTCTGTTTGTGACTGTTTTTCAGGACTTTTTCGGTAAATCAGACCCCTATTTAGAATTCCATAAACAAGGGGATGATGGAAAATGGATGATGGTTCACAGAACAGAGGTAAGATGCTAAATAGACTCTATGTTGCTGATACTCTCATTTATATACAATTTTGTTCTACAGTTTTATCAGCTTGTGTTTCAGACTGTGTTAATGAAAGCCAGGGAAAATAATAATAGCCATTTGTGTGTGTGACTTCAGGTCATTAAGAACACTTTGGATCCTGTGTGGAAGCCTTTCACAGTGCCTCTAATCTCCCTTTGTAATGGAGATGTGGACAGAAACATCAAGGTGTGTGGTCTATATATTATGTACATATTATGCTATCTAGTTTTATAGTCTGTGTGTGAAGAGTCCCAGTGGAATTTAGTCTAGGTTCCCATGTTCCCCCTCAGTCTTTTTATGTGGATTTTAAATGCAACTTCCAAACAATTATATATAACTTTACAAATTAGATTATTATTGTAGGTGAAAAAAGCTGTTTTTAACATTGATAATAATAAGAAATGTTTCTTGAGCATCAAATCAGCATATTAGAATGATTTCTGAAGGATCATGTGACACTGAAGACTGGAATAATGATCCTGAAAATTCAGTCTTGCCATCACAGGAATAAATGACATTTTAAAATATATTAAATAGAAAACAGTTCACAATATTACTGTTTTACTCTAATTTGGATCGAATAAATGCAGCCTTGATGAGCAAAAGAGACTATCAAAAACTTTAGAACGATAGTGTGCATGTCCAAATTTATTACATCCAATCAAATCGCAGCTTTAGAAGACCATTTGTTACACTTAAAATAAAAGCATGATGATTGCTTGCTGTTGATTATTTTTTTTTGGCTTATTAAAAAATCATCTTATCTCTCCCTGATGACCCAGAATGAATTCTACAAAACAGTTTTAATAGCCTCCATTCCCTTTAACATGTTCATACGTGTCACAACTCGCAATAAATGTGTGATGTCACAGGTGCTGTGCTACGATTACGACAACGACGGAGGCCATGACTTCATCGGCGAGTTTCAGACCACCGTTAACAAGATGAGCGAAGCACAGAATGCAGTGGAGGTGGGCTTGCCTTCAATTAACACTGTAGAGATTCATAATTTCCAGAATGTAGAAACTAAATGCGTGAAGTAAAGCTTGGCTCACATTAATGCCTGCCACTCTTGCGCCAGAATACTATGTGAGTACTAGCTATGCCTCATTATCTGGCATAATGAAGCTGAGAATTAGTGAGGGAGAGAGGGAGAGACAAGGAGAAAAGAGGTGGGAGGGAGAAACATAGAGAGTAACTGGCTCTTTTGAGATGCAAATCGCTCAAATTTTTTTTTTTTCTTATTTATTTGCCTTGTTTACCAGAACAAGCAATGTGTGTTGCCAGTCACACTTAGGCAGAACATGCGTAAATGTTCTCCTGGAGAACGAGTTAGTGTACTAATTAACATCCTTTCACTGTTTTCAGGTGCTGACATTCTGTTGCACAGCCTTAGCTAAGAGATATGATGTATTTTGTGCCATGTTGTAAGGAATGGAGCGCCCACAGTGATTGTTACCCCCTCGGTGTTCACATTTCACTCGAATGCTCACTCTAGTATTCACAGATGATGCTGATACTTGTATTATCTTTTCAGAATAGACATTGTTGCTGTATGGTAGCTTCTATACAAAAATATGATTTTATGTCTCAAATTTGCTTAAAAGAGACCTTAAAATTATTTTTTAACATGGGCTCAAGTAAAGAAAGCTGTATATATATATATATACATAGTTCAGTCATGAAACTCTAGATGGCGCAGGCTGATGATAATTACAGCATTAACATTACCATTACTGGCACAAGCTGATTGGTCCATGTCACTTTTGCAGCCAGTGAGCTTGTTACTCACACATTTAAATGGCTGGTTACATTCACTATAGCAGTTTGCAGCGCGTTTCAGAGTTCCTCTCAAACCCTCCACCTTCCCCAGCTCCACCTGTATAGATCTGCTATGGGTTGTTGATATATGCTATTTGTGCTGCAGCAATGTGTTTTACTCGGAGCAGCATATCGGCATATGTATTGGCAGTAGCAAGTGCCTGTACTTGCTCTGCAGCAGCAGCAATAATGTACAACAACAGCAATAATCTACAGCAGCAGAAATTCAGCAGCAGCATAGCAGATCTATTCCGCAAAGACCAAATACATTAACATTGTCATATCCATTACCATGCTAAAAATCTTCCAAGAGCTGTCATGATTGAAATATATATATATTAGTGCTGTCAATCAATCAATCAATCGATTAAAAAATTTAACTAATTAATCACATATTTTTCTGTAATTAATCGTGATTAATCGCATCCTAACATTAAAGTTAGAAACAACATAAACCCTATATATTTTAAATATTTGATCTAACAGGTAGGAAATATACAGAAATTGAATAAAGTTATCAAACACATTCACTGCGTGAATTATAAATTAAATATAGATTAATCCTTATTAAAGCTACAAAAGTAAGAGCAGTGAGTGATTTTCTCTTTGTCTTTTGTTCTTTGATTAAAATTAATGACAGACATCACAGCAGCAGATTTATTAGGCTTGTGTCACTTTAAAATCTGACGCACATGACGCGGATCTGACATGTATCCGATGTCCTCACAACATTTTACAGTCATTTAAGATTTTATTTAACTCATTTAAGACTGCTTATGAGGATACTTGACAAAGCGGGTATTTTGGCATACTTTTATGTGGTTTTGTCCGCTCAAGCGCGAAAGAGAACTGTTTGACGCGGTGTTTGACGTGGCTTGCTGTGCGCATGAGTCGTGTGTTTCTGTTACACAGACAGGAGATTCACAAACAGCGTTTATAATATAACGCTAGCTAAAGGATGAGAAAAAAAACGGATGCTGCTTTAATTGAGTTAAATATTTTTAACGTGTTAAACTGAAAAAAATTAACGGGTTAATTTTGACAGCCCTAGTGTGTGTGTGTGTGTATATATATATATATATATATATAAAGAAATTATTTAAAGTGGACAATAACACTGCTCTCTGTTCACAGGTTGAGTTTGAATGCATTAATCCCAAAAAACAGAAGAAAAAGAGCTACAAAAACTCTGGGATCATAATTGTGAAGTCATGCAAGGTAAGGAAAGAAAAAGGGAAAGAAAATTCACACATTCGCTATGCACAGGCAACAAAAAAAAAGCTGCGTTAAATACATTCTGCTTGCACATTAAAGCACCTTCCATGTTCTGGCTTATTTAATTACATTTATATTACAAATAAAAGGCCTTTAATTGTGGCTTCGCTGTAAGGACAGATTAGTTTAATGGTGCTAAATCCCCTTTAAATAACATATATTAATATCAGCACAAAACACCTGTCACTCCTGCACCGTCACCGTTTAATCACCTCTACTGATGGATTCAGGCATTAAAACAGAACATGACTCAGTTGTTCTCACTAAATCTCTATTTGAACTCAACCATTTTACAACTTTTAGCTTAAGGGAATGTCAAAGGGTGGTTACGTGATGTATTTATGTGAATATAAGATGTGTTGCTGTATTGTTCCTTTGTTAGATTACGAGAAACTACTCCTTCCTGGACTACATTCTGGGTGGCTGTCAGCTCATGTTTACTGTGAGTATAATAACGTCACCTCTGGAATTGATTGTCTGTTTTTTTCCCACAGATTTGAGGGGAGGGGGGGTTCTTGCATGCAAAATGCAAAAACATCATTTGTATGCAGATGATTTTGAAAATCTATTCTGTCACTGACAAAATTACAGCTGAAAACCACAATGGCAGAATGCAATCAAGAAGGTTGTAAAGAGTCAGATTTGTATGGAGGATCCATTTGATGGTTTACATCACTGAATTTTGAGCAAATGATGGTTAAAGTCAAATTTGTTGAATCTGATACACTAAAAGCCTGTTTTCTTTACGTACACTGTCCAGGTGAACAGGCTCTATATTTGGTTCTTTTATGAGACTCAATTGCCTTCACCAGTGTGATTGGTAAGAAATGATACAGAAAGTGAGTGAATTTCGCAGGTTGCTATAGTTACAGTGTGCTGCAGTGTAGAGGTTCATGTCTCTCATTTCAAACTAAAGACAGAGAGAGACAGGGGGATGTAAAAAAAAGAGAGAGAGAGGGAGAGAAAGCGAGAGAAGCCGCGTGAGCCTGAACAAAGGAAAGTGATTTCGATATCTTGTTTGCATGATGCATAGTTGTTTGTTGCCCTGCAGATTATAAGGTCTCACAATACAGATTACACCAGTAGTGCAGTTACTGTATAGATTATTAACATTTAAAAACATTTCTCTAGCTGTTAAAGGGTTAGTTTATTCAAAAAAGAAAATATTGTCAACATTTTATTCATTCATATTATATTAAACATGATTTACTGTCCTCTGTGAAAAAACAAAGTTGAATGTGAGAACCGAATCAGTTTGAGTCATGAATGAATCATTCCGAATCATTCCGATTTTGATTCACTGAAAAGGTCTCACTCAAAAAAATTATTTGTTCATTAATCAGACATAACTACTTCTTTTGTAAAAACTCCAAGGGGACAGAATTAGATTAATAAAATTATGGCAAAATTAATTTTTTGGGATGAACTGTCTCATTAAACGGATAGTTCACCCAAAAATGAAAAATCTGTCATAATTTACTCACCCTCAAGTTGTTCCAAACCTGCATGAATTTCTTTCTTATGCTGACCACAAAAGAATATATTTTGAACAATATGGGTAGCCAAACAGTTGATGGGCCCCATTGACTTCTATAGTATTTTTTCACCATACTATGAAAGTCAAGGGGGCCCATCAACTGTTTGGTTTCTGACATTCTTTAAAATATCTTTTGTTTTCAGGAGAAGAAAGAAATTTATGCAGGTTTGGAACAACTTGAGGATGAGTAAATGATGACAGAATTTTCATTTTTGGGTGAACTATCCCTTTAAAGGGGTCCTTGAGTATGATTTCACTTTTTTAACTTTTAACAACATCTGCAAAGTTACGGCGCTCAAAGTTCAATGCAAAGAGAGATATTTTCATTTACAGAAATCACTCTTTTAAGGACTACAACAAACGGCTGGTAGGGACTATAAAGAGCTTCTTCCTGGGTTGGTGACATCACAAACCCCAAAATTTACATAAACCCTGCCCCTGGGAACACACAACAAAGGGGATGAGGCAATGATGAGGTGCAGAAGAGGAAGAGTTGTTGTTAGGCTGTAACACCGTAACTGACAATCGTCATTTTGGCTGCGTGAGATTCTCCAGCTTTGTTGTTGTTGAGCAACCGAAGCACGAGCTGTTAAAGCTCTGCCTTCTTGCATTTAAATGGACACACACAAAAATGGCGTGTTTTCGCTCACACCCAAATAGGGGCAAATTTGACAAGCTATAATAAATGATCTGTGGGGTATTTTGAGCTGAAACTTCACAGACACATTCAGGGGACACCAGAGACTATATTACATCTTGTAAAAGGGGCATTATAGGTCCTCTTTAAGCTTTAAATATGGACAGTATTTGTAAAAACATTTAAACATTATCAGTCACTAATTTCTCCAGCATGTAGTTCCAGCATAGTGTCATGGATTATGCCATATACTGCTTTTCTGACTTAGTCTTAGAAGATCCATTGTGCAGGTAGGTGAGATCTTCAGAGCTACAGCTGTGATCTCAGTTCTCATTTCTTGTGCAGCTTCAGTGCAGCAGTTTACCAAGTGCTGCTGCTCAAAGCATCTTTATAAAGGCAGTCGAGCTCAGGGTTCAATAGTGGGCAAACAGACTCCTGAATGCAGCATTCAGAAGAGATGTTTTCTCTTTATATTGAGGCTTTTAGAATTTTTCTCACCGTAGACCAGAACATTGGACATTTCTGGAGAGGAGGCCTGCAGGATGTTTTTATTCATGTTGAAGTAGAAACCAAAATTTGAGTCGTCAGTTGCGTTCACTAGGCTATATCTCATTTTAAGCTGTACTTCTTAAAGAAACAGTTGACCCAAAAATGAAAATTCTGTCATCATTTATGGTGCTATGGTGGAGAGGAAAGCAAAATATATATTTTTTTTTTCGATGAAAGAATGAAAGTGATTCTTCTTTCTTTTTTTCATTTGAAATGAAAGTGAGTAAATGATGACAGAATTTTTAAATCTCTTTAATATACTTTGAAGGGCGTGTAGTATATTCCACGACTCCATATTTATCTTTTGCAAAAAAGATACTCTCGCAAAGAAATTAAAAATGTGAATTTAACAGTTCTAACGGCCACACCAGAGAAAAATATAGTAGGCATCACTTCGGTTTATACTCATGTGCTAAACTTCACAGCTCAGTCACCCGGAGGCCATAACAGGCAATGTGAGGACAACTACAATAAAGGGCACCCTCATTCTGTCACCTCCAATTCCCTTCGCCCTATCATTTCCACCCTCTTCCCTTTCCTTTCCTTCATTAATCAGTTTTCAGCCTCAGGGGGAGTGATCATCCAGTGGTTAGGTGTGTGAAGGTTAGACACTGGTCTCTCTGCACTGGTAAATGTGTCTGTAACACAGTTCGTAAATACGGGAAGAAGGAGGCGGGAACCGGCGAACGTTTAACAAAACTTTAATTCAAAATAAACAGAACAAAACGAAAGTAATGCCGGCAGACCCTCGCGGACGTCTGCCGGCCACACAAACATAATAAAACACAACATAAAATCCAGGCCTGGTCCTCTCTCGTCCGTTCACTGGCGTCGCTCCTCCTTTTATGCCTCCGGAGCTCCTCCGTGAGAGACTCGAGGCCGGTGCGCCTCACAGGTGACGATCATTAACACTCGCGTCACCGGCCTCGCGCCGTTCCCTCACGGCTCTCGCCCGCCCTGCTCGCCACAGTGTCTTGTAAGGCTGTAGTCAGAGAACATGTTTCCTGGTTCATGACTGCCATAGGACAGAGCTATCAGATCTCAGCTTGAGCAGATCTGACTGTTCAACCTCCCTGGGTGATAACAACATCGCCTTTAGCTATGAGCTTTGATGCCACACTAACTGAGGGAAAAGCTTATGAAATGCATTGTACTAACAGCTGCTTGTCTTTTTATATAGACCAGCCCAATTGGCACACATTAGCATATTACATTGTGGATGTGTGTTTCTCCAGGTTGGCATCGACTTCACAGCGTCCAATGGAAACCCCAGAGAGCCGTCGTCTCTGCATTATATCAACCCAATGGGCAGCAACGAATATCTGTCTGCCATCTGGGCTGTAGGCCAGATCATCCAAGACTATGACACGTATGTAACAGTGCTTTTAATAAAAACACACTTTAAAGGTCTACATATGGCCACAAAAGCAGTGTCTGGTAAAACCACACTTCTCCTTATTCACACTTCATGTCCACAGGGACAAAATGTTTCCTGCGCTTGGATTTGGGGCTCAACTCCCACCCGACTGGAAGGTGAGAAAAATTGTCCATAACTGTGCGTGCATTTGTGTCCATGTAGATTTATTTTTGTGCATCTTATACTTGTTGTCCTTTCAAATAATC
Organism: Anabarilius grahami; assembly: GCA_003731715.1. Taxonomy (NCBI): domain Eukaryota; kingdom Metazoa; phylum Chordata; class Actinopteri; order Cypriniformes; family Xenocyprididae; genus Anabarilius; species Anabarilius grahami. The sequence goes on along the minus strand of RJVU01048406.1, from coordinate 6,160,264 downwards.
AAATGGAATTGAATGCGAAAGCTTGCTAAAGCTTTCGGAAGTGTGAAATGGAAACAAGAATTTGAAGTGCAAGACAGAGAAGAGGCAGATAAAGAAAATGAATAATGCTCACATATCCCAGTGATTATGCAACTGTCATCCCATCTGCGTTGCCATGGATGCTGAAGTGAATACAAGGAAGTCTGGGGGGGGGGATTTCACAAGGAATGAATTGCCGTTTATTTGCACACGTTGAGTTTGTTTTAGCACACGATTCACTAAAAGGAATTATGCAAATGATGCCTAAAGTGCACTTATCTTTGGCACTTGTTGTATATATGCCCAGTAATAATGTTTTTCCCCATCATTTGTTCATCATTTGATGAATAACTGCTGTCAGGATCAATAGAAATTGTACACAAACATCTGTAATAAGCCTAATTTACATAAAAAGGAGGCATGTTTGTGCTAATAATTGTTAGTAAGAATAGTGAAAAATGTTTTTTGAGCTTCAAATCAGCATCTTAGAATGTTTTCTGAAGTATTTTGGGTCACTGAAGTACATTTTAAAATATATCAAAATAGAAAGTTACAATTGTAATAATATTTCACAATATTATTGTATTTTTGATCAAATATATGGATTCTGGGTGAGCATTAGAGACTTCTTTTTTCAAAAAGCTTAGTGACCGCAAACGTTTGACCAGTAATATATATCATAAATATTTTAAAAGTGCATTAGCTCTCTTTTAGTTGTCTTAGCTACAGTTATCATTGATCTTTTTCTCTTTGTATTCCAGGTATCCCATGAATTTGCAATCAACTTTAACCCCACAAACCCTTTCTGCTCAGGTGAGGCTCACAAAATGATGTTTTATTAACAAAGTTCGGGAGGAACACATTCAAATGATCTAACTAATCATCACATCACTCTAACCAGCAGTCAACAACCAGCAATCAACATATCTACCCAATCAGCATGAGTGGAGACCTATATATAAAGGCAGTCGACTCACCTATGCTTTTTTGACCGTTTTCAGCATCCCCCCACCACCCCGTCTCCTCACACTCGCCTGGTTACTTTCCTAAACCAGAAATATGGGGGGAGTACTCTGGGTTCGGGCCAAATACCGAGCTCGGAGCCCTCTCCTCGGACAGCATGCCAAATACGCATACTATTACTATCTGATACACATACTATTAGCGATCTGATTATTTGTAAGTGTGAACTTGTGAACCTTGTATTTTCAGTTAACTTATTGTTCACGACTGTGTTGTCAACAAACTGAAATTTTAAAAATGTGAAGATACCAGCATTTCCCCCCTAGCATTTTGAGCGCTGTTGAGTGGATTCTTAAACACCTCTGATTGGCCATTGTGTTCACGCGCTCAACAGATACATGGAAGCACGGGAGCGTTTGAAAGCAGCTTTCAAATGCTACCGTGTGTTTCTGTGTAAGCGCTCAGTGAAGAGCATCAAAGATGTCTATTTACAACAGGTTTTTGAAGCGTTGATCATTGTAGCCAATCACAGACATATCTGTTGAGCGCGTGAACACAATGGCCAATCAGAGGTGTTTAAGAATCCGCTTAACAGTGCTCAAAATGCTAGGGGGAAATGCTGGTATCGTCACATTTTAAAAATTTCAGGACCGTCTTGTACCAAAGTCGGTACTTTTGACAACACTGATATATGATGGTGTTTTATATGCATGCAGGTGTGGAGGGGATCGTTGAAGCTTATTCTAACTGCCTGCCTCACATCCGCTTCTATGGACCCACCAACTTCTCCCCCATCATCAACCACGTGGCCCGTTTTGCTACCCAGGCCCTCCAACAGGAAACTGCCGCAGTAAGTGCCTAAAAGTTTAGGAGTAGCATGGTTTTTCTGGATTGAAAGTAGAAAGGAAGTCTAGTTGGTTAAGCTAGTCTTGTGCTAGAAACCATTCATTGTTTGGATAGATTTCATTTTAATGTTTTGGAAGTACATTTGGCTTGTTTGGATTGGATTGGAAATGATGGATTTATCAGATAACTCTCTGAAACACTTGCCATCTGTTGGCTATGGCAGTCTCACACGTGAAGCTAAAGCACTTTGGAAATCCCTCTGGATGAGAGCATCTGCTAAATGTTTTAAATGCAAAAGCAAACGACTGTCTCATGCATTTTGCCTCCTGTAACTGTTTAGCAGTTTAACAGTTAGTGGCCACTCATTTAATGAACAAAAAGGCTTGTACTCAAGTCACAGATAGATGTGTGTGTGTGTGTGTGTGTGTGTGTGTGTGTCAGAGCAGTGCAGGATAACAAGTCTCCATTTAAAAGCCTCATTAGTCTTTTTAAATCCCATTACTTTTGTCAACTTGGTCTGTAAATTGAGGAAAACGACTGGGGAAAAGCTGGAGTGGAACCACACCCACTGTAATTCTCTCCACTTAGAGAAGAACAGTTTTACTCTGTATTCCCCCTCAGACGTTGAGTGGAAACTGTGAAACTCCTCGGTTTCCTAGATACGTGCAACATTTGAACGAAGCACAAGCGAGCAGACTAGGTCTCGCTCTCTTCTGCGATAGCACAATGTGTCTGTGTTTCATCAGGCAGGGTGTTCCAGCAACTTTCCACTTGTGAAGTTTAGCTCACTCTGTTAACTTCCTGTTAGCATGTGCAAAATTTGCTTCGCTCTCAACTGTGGCTTTGCAAATGCCTCTTGGCTCTTGCTGATTCTAAGCTAGCAATTTTGAATTAATTGCTAACCCAATCAACTGTAGATTGATTTTTTACTTTATCTGCAGCACAGACAGATTTAATGTTAAACTGACTGTTTGCTTCACTGTACTCAAGGAGAAGTACATACAATAATGAAAATGTTGTCATCATTTACTCCCCCTCATGTCGTTTCAATATTGTATGACTTTCTTTTGTGTGGAGTACAAAAGGAGAAGTTAAGCTGGATGTATTGGCTGTTTTTTTCCATACAATGAAATAAAGGGGGCGGTGAGTGTCAAGTTCAAAATATGCATCATAGAAAAAGAATACTTTTTAAAACACAAACCTTTCCACCTCAGCACTCAAATCTCATGTTTTGTTACTGACATGCCAAATTTGAGTAACATGGACTACTTTTATGGTATGTTTTATGTCCTTTCAGGAGCTTGATAGCCTCTAGTCACCATGCATTATTACACTGATGTTGAAAAAAAGGTTGGGATTAGATTGAAAAAATGAGAGTAAAGACATTTATAATGTTACAAAAGATTTATATTTAAAAATAAGTGCTGTTCTTTTGAACTTTATATTTATCTTGGAAAAAAAAATCCCCAAAAATATTAAGCAGCCTAACTGTTATTTATGGAAAGCACAGACTAAAAAAAAATGCGGCTTTTTATTTCAAAAAATACTTTTTTTCTCACAATTGCGAGTTTACATTTTTAGAATTGCGTGATATAAAGTCGCAATTGGGAGTTATAAAGTCAGAATTGTGGGATATAAACTCACAATTGCGAAAAATAAAGTCAGAATTTCGATATAAACTCGCAATTCTGACCTTTTTCTTGCAGTTGCGAATTTATATCTCGCAATTCTGACTTTTTTTCTCACAATTGCAAGTTTATATCTCGCAATTCTAACTTCTTTTCTCAGAATTGTGAGATATAAACTTGCAATTGCAAATTATGAAGGGGAAAAAGACTGACTTTTTTCTCAGAATTGTGAGCTCAGTTTATATCTCACAATTCTGACTTTATAAAAAGTCAGTTAGAGATGTAAACTCACAATTGTGAGAAAAACAAAATCAGAATTGTGAAATAAAAAGTCACAATTACCTTTTTTATTTTTTAGTCAGTGACAGAAACAAGCTTCCATAGTTTTTAACATTGATAATAAAAATAAATGATTCTTGAGCGCCAAATTAGCATATTAAATGCTTTCTGAAGGATCATGTGACACTGAAGACTGGAGTAAAATTTTAAAATATTTTAAAATATATTTAATAGAAGACAATTATTTTAATTTGTAATAATAATTCACAATATTAGTGTTTTTTACTGTATTTTTTGATCAAATAAATGAATTGGTGAGCATAAGAGAGTTCTTTCAAAAACTTCTGAACAGTACAGTTTATATCAAAAAGGTCTTCTATAATAGTTTCCAGTATGGAGTTGAACCATGGAGCCATCTTTAAGTCATGTGGAAATCCCATTTTTCTGCATTTGTATTCATAGAGAGGTTGTGTATATGCAGATGGAAAAGAAGTCAGTTATCCAGCCTGTGTTGTGTGTGTGGGATGGGTGTGTCTGTTTGGTTGTTTGCTGTCGTAATAGGCAGCAGGACTGACCCTGGCTCAGCAGAGTCTAATTGCTCCATAAGACACTCACAAAATGTGCCTTCGGTTGTTAGTTCAAAGTCTGTTGAGGGGCTTTGAACAGCACAGTGCACACAATTTCTCCTGCTCTTATTATCAACCCTGTGGAAAACAACCATTAAAATCCCTTTTCAATTAGAGCTATTTATAGTTGATTCAACAAACAAATGTTCTCTCTTTTTCCCCAGTTGTTCTTGGGTTTTAATGACTAATGAGGCTGCACCCTCAGGTCTGTTCTGTGTACAGGCCAGCAGCAAGGCCAGCTTCAGAGGAGAAGGAGAGCGGAGCGACGCATTTCTGTTGTTGCGAGGGAGCGAGGCTACACAGAATGCCAGTGCAGTCATCATACCGATGATTGGCATGACACACAGATGTGCTCCATTAGAGAAATTGATTAGAATTTTTTTTTACATTAAATTTAAATGTTTAAATAAATTGGTGAATAAATAAATACATAAAATAAATTGAAAATAGAGTAAAAACACTAATATTGTGAATTATTATTACAATTTAAAATAACTGTTTTCTATTTTAATATAATTATTTGAATATAATTTAAAATGTAATTTATTCCTGTGATGGTAAAGCTGAATTTTCAGCATCATTACTCCAGTCTTCATTTT
>RJVU01048406.1:6129244-6155112 GCA_003731715.1 Anabarilius grahami | reverse complement strand
CAGGACACTATAGTTCATTTATGTAAGTGAGGATAGCAAAATAAAGTAAACTGTGACATATTATACCCAAAAATTCTTCATACAGTGGACTACCAGTAAACTTTGACCTGACCATGTTTTGCTTAAGTGTTATCTGACATAATTAAGATTAATTTTTTCTGACACAGTTTAACTCTGAGATCTTGTTATATTTTATTACCATTTTTTTAACTATAGTGAATAAACTGTAATAATGAATGAAATGTTCAAGGTGTCTGAATAAATTTTGGTTTGACTGTATATATATATATATATATAAATAAAATTGCCATAAATCATAATAATAATAATATATAAGTTAATAAGTAATATTTACAAAAAAGTAGAATGTCAAAATGAATGAAGAGTTTGAGAAAATAATTAACCGTCCTAAAAAATCCTTCATTGTCTTTCAGCAAAACAATTATTTTTCTAATTTGAATTTGGGGCGAAATAAGACCTGGACATGTTTTCTTGGGATTCACCCAAAATGTTTTATGTAATGAATTACAAATGACTGCGCCTCTAAAACGACTCGGCTGCTCACAGGGTTAAAATAAATAAAAATAAAACAATGAAAGCCAATGAAATATGCCATTTACATAGCGCAATCACTCTCGGTGCTCAATAAAAACATCATGTCAATCAAAACTGGTGACGGATCATGAGCCGAGCAGAGTGCTGAACTCACACTTCTTAACCAAATGCTTGGCCTGGAAGGAAAACTTAATAGTTGGTTATTATTTAACCTCCTTCAGGAGGGCCTAGAGCGCTTTCTATCCCTAATTGCACCCTGTCACCTCTAAAAGATAAAAATGGGTAGTGAAGAGAGATAGAGAAGAATAGAGCCTTAATGCAGTAGGAGGAAGATAGCGCTGTGGGCTTGCAGCATCTCCTAAAGCAGAAGTGGTTTTATGAACTCCTCAAGTGTGCCATAGTCATTATTTGTTTTCACTACAACTAAATGGCTAAGAGGTCACAGGGATATATTTTATACCAAGTTATGCAGACATTTGAAGCTAAAGAAAAAACTTCCAGAGAAAGGTTTTCAAATCAAGAAATGTGGTTTTGCAAAGTGCCGCATTATGGGTGTGTAAATTTTGTGCTAGAACACTTGATGAGGCAATCAATCAATTTTATGTGTCTGTAAATATACAATTAAGCGGCGTATGTGTCTCTGCTCTGCGCTAATGAGCCTGTCTGTTAGCACATCAAAAGCCCAGACTTCAGAGGCCACAGCAGGGAGGAAGAGGTCGCTGTCATACACAGTCCACTGCTGGTGACGCTGGGCAGATACCGCAAGAAGCCCAGCAGCTAGCAGATACTAACTGTGTTTAAGCCTGTCCAAACAGTGTCTTTGTAAAGGTTAGGGAATCCAAACGAATTAGGATTGTGCGTCAACACGTTTCCTGCAGTATCTTGTGGGTTATTTGGATGGTAAGTGATAAAACAGCTTGTGTGACTTTGTTATGTTCTGAGTGCATATATTTAGGATGGTTAACACAGTGCATACAGGAAGTGTTGCCCACAGTGTCTCAGCAATACAGTATGGCGGTTAGGGCAGGGGGCACAGCCTCGTTCCTTGTTCCATTACGCATGACTGTCCTGCTCATTTGGTCATAATACACCTAAGGGAAGAGGGCATGGTCTTGGATTTCTTCTATTTCTGTTTCAGATCAATGTCCATGTTTTATGTTGCCTTCTTGCTAATAATATTCAGTGATCTCTTGCATAATCCAGATAACAATACTTTTTTGGAGCATTTTTAAGAATATGAGTGGTTCTTGCCTGTGCAAAAATCGCTACCATGATGGTAGTGTGCTCTGGGTACTTGCCTTAGTAAGCACCACTATTATGCCGTTGACTGCATAAGTCATTCAGTAGCAAGCGAGGGAACACTTTAGCATGGTGTTTCATTATGCAATGCTTTTTTGAGGCCCTTGACTCAAAGATCAGTTGTCCACAAGAGTGTGTACTGAGGTAAATACTTGTTTTCTATCTCAGCTCACCGCAGTGAAAAAATAAAGAACAATTTCTTGTGCGGTATGCCTATTTAGGTCACATCGCCAGCTAAATTTAAGGCCAATTAGCTTTTAGGTCGGCCTCTAAAGCCCCAGTTCCTATGTGTAACTTTTGCTGTGGCAGATCCAACCTTCTTCTTTCAGAGTGTGTGTAATAAGGCTGAACTCCTGGAGGAAGTATTGAAGTATTGTGGCTATGAATTATGGCTTCAGAGACGGGCAGCGGTCCATGCTAAGTGTTACTGTCAGAGAAGAGCTGCCACGGAGAGCAGGAGGAAGGGAAAGTGACAGAGTAAATCCCTCCACACATCTACTCCAGCTCCCCTTCTGCCTGCCTGTTTTGTGTGGGGGGAGGGCTGTGAATTTCAGCACATCAATGTATCTTATTTTCCCTCACTCTGTCTTTGTATCTCGAGTAAACTGTCGGATTTGGGGCTAGATGAAATATCTGTCATTAGCAGCTTTTGCTAAATACTGTTGTTCATAATTAAGGGTTAGAGGGTTTTTCAAAACGTCAAATCATTGAGCTTGGGCTTTTCTAAGCGATTATATATACGATTTTCACCAGGCGGATGATAAAAAGGGCAAAAAAACCTTTAAACATTTATATTAAGCATGGACTCCATATCTAAGGCATTGAAAATGATAGAAATATCACTTTTTTACATGGGTAAATAAACCCCCCACCCGAGCAACTGCATAGACCTAGCAACCTCCCCGAATACCTTAGTAATCCTCTAGCAACCACCTAGAACACCTTAGCAATAGCTTAGCAACCACATAGTAACATCCTAGCAACTATCCCAAACAACTTACCAAGCAAATACCCAGAGCACCATCGTGGACTCCATGTTTATGGCATAAAAAATCAGAAATGTCTCTTTTGAATTGGGACTTAAGTAAAGCACCCAGAACACTTTAGCAATCTGCTAGCAACCACCTAGAACACCCTAGCAACAGTATAAGAAATACCCCAAATACCTTAGCAAGTACCTCGAAAGCAGTAGCAATGCTCTAGCAAGCACATAGCCATCATAGGATTGTGTACTCCAAATCTAGGGCCAAGAAAATCATAGAAAAGTCTCTTTTGACTTTAGTAAGTAAACCCACAAAACACCCTAGCAACTACTCTGAAAACCTTAGCAATGCCTTAGCAACCACATAGCCATCATAGCATTGTGTACTCCATATCTAGGGCCAAGAAAATCATAAAATGTCTCTTTTGACTTGGGTAAGTAAACCCACAAAACACCCTTGCAACTGCATAGCAACACCCTAGCATCACCTTAGAACACCTTAGCAATGTCCTAGCAACCACCCAGAACACCTTAGTAATGCCCTAGCATTCACCTAGAACACCCTAGCTACATCCTAGCATCTACCCCAAATGCTTTAGCAACTTCATAGTAACACCCTAGAAACTACCCCAAACACCTTAGAAAACAATTAGAACACCAATTAGAACAGTGGAGATAGGTAGGTTTAGGGATATGTAAAGTGGGAGGAGTTGGATCTAGATCCAACTGTTATCCACTGTTCTGCAGTGAGGACCATCTCCAAAAAGCCCTAGCAAATGCATAGAAATGCCCTAGCAACCACCCAGAACACCTTAGCGATGCCCTAGCAACTACCTAGAACAGCATAGCAACTACCTCAAATGCTTTAGCAATCATGTAACAACACTTTAACAATACTCGAGCAACCACCCAGAGCACCCTAGCATTGTGTTGCCAGGTTCTGCATGGGCTAACCCAACAATTTTCTCAGAAAATGTAACAATCAAGTTGCATTTACAGTATCTGAGCCTCTGCTTTCAAACTGTTTGATTTAACAAGATGATTCCAGGAAATACACAAAATTTGGTGCATGTGCTATTTAAGAGCACAGCGCTGTAATGAAGAGATATGTGAGCATGTGACCTTCAACAGGCTCCTTTTATAGTTCCCCCTTCTTCTTTTGCAGCAATACTTCACGCTACTGATTATTACTGACGGAGTGATCAGCGACATGGACGAAACTCGTCACGCTATAGTGCAAGCCGCCAAGCTGCCCATGTCCATCATTATCATCGGGGTGGGCAATGCCGACTTCACCGCCATGGAGTTTCTGGACGGAGACAGCAGCGCTCTGCGCTCCTACACAGGAGAGGAGGCGATCCGAGACATCGTGCAGTTTGTCCCATTCAGGGACTTTCGCAATGTGAGTATTTCTCACTCTGATTTCCTCTTTCACTTGATCTCTTGATTCGACGCCGGTTTAGTTATATAAAGGTACTGTCACAGGGTACATGACGCAATGCTTTAAAAATGGTTATCTAAATGTCAGGTCATGAAGTCTTTATCGAGCAGCATTAAACTCTTAATATTATGCAGATGAATTGACCCAGAGGCTTTAGCTTACGCATATAATCAATATTTCTGTTGCCACAGACCTCTGGATAGTTTCTTGTTGTTCTGAAGTGAGTCCAATCCTGAATCACGTATGTAAACAGAATCTTCAGTAGGAGTGCGAGTAGGCGGTCTGTGGGCCATGTGATTTCCTCAACAGCAGGAGGGAATGGGCAGCACTGCCTCATTTAGGCTCCATTCAGAGGAAATTAAAATTCATTTAGCTTAGAAAGAATATGGAAGGAAATGGTGCCAACATTCACCGCCACACAACCGAACGTGTCTGCCATTTCTTCGTTTTCATCACATGGAAGTGGATTTAACAATCTAACAAGTGCCTACTGCCAGCGTGTACTTAAATATGCATCCTCAATGATGTCGTTGCGTGTGTTTGTTGTTCTCGCAGGCTCCGAAGGAAACTTTAGCCAAATCCGTATTGGCAGAGCTGCCGCAACAGGTCACACAGTATTTCAAACAGAGGAACCTGTCGCCTAGCAACACAATGCCGGAATAAGAGCTGGAGGCCTGAAGTTCACACTGCATGTTGCCAAAACCTGCTAACTGTTTACAAACCCCCCCTTGACCAATTCAATGGACAAAGTGCATGTTTTTTCTGTACATAAGTGTTTTTAGTAAATGTTTTTATTTATTGGTTTATATATATAAATATATATATGTATGACGAATTATTGATTGAAATGCAACGGCCATTTGTGTGTCTATCAAAAAATATGTAACAGTATTTGGCTGAATGTAACTTTATACTACCGTTTTCTGTGTTTTATGAGAAGTTAAAGCTAAACAGTACATTTTATGTCGTGATTTGTATTAAGTGATAATCGTATGGTGCCATGGTCAAGGTGGTGTTGTTGATTTTGTACAGTTTTATCAGTTGTTTATGTTCCACTCAGGTCAATAAATTTCATTTGAGAAAATAATGATGAAATAATGTTGTTTGTGCACATCACATGATGCACAAACAAAAAAATTCTGGGACTGAGGCTTTAGATCTGATTAGAGCTTTAGTTGTGAAAATGTAGCAGGTTGTAAGTGAATCACACCTTCAACTAACAGTAATAGTGTTACTGTAACACACTGTTTCTAAGTGATCAAGCACTGCTGTTCTTTTAGAACACTTTGCATTGACCACATTTAATTAAAAAGGGCTAGTTCACACAAAAATGAAAATTCTGTCATTAATTACTCAGCCTCATGTCGTTCAAAACCTGTAGACTTTCGTTCCATTTCGGAAAACAAATGAAGATCTTTTTAATGAAATGTGAGAGCTTTCTGTCTCTCCATTGACAGTCAATGCAACTACCACTTTCAAGCCCCATAAAGGTAGTCAAGACATCATAAAAGTAATCCATGTGACTCCGATGGTTTAACTTAAATTTTATGAAGTGATGCGAATGCTTTGTTTGCGGTAAAAAAAACAAAAACCCAACAACATATTTTACCAACTTTATTTACAAAATATTAATCTCCAACGCACGTTCACAAGAGCTACACAATGTTGTGTTGATGCTTAAGTCTGACGCGAGAGTAGACGTTGCATGAACACACGTTGGAGATTAATATTTTGTAAATAAAGTGGTAAATGATGTTTTATTTGCGCAAACAAAGCACTCGTGCCGCTTCTTAAAATTGAGGTTAAACCACTGCAGTCACATGGATTATTTTAATGATGTCTTTACTACCTTTCTGGGGCTTGAAAGTGGTAGTTGCATAGGCGAATGTCTTACAGGTTTGGAAAGGCATGAGGTTGGGTAAATAATGACAGGATTTTCATTTTTGGGTGAACTAACCCTTTCAAATTTTTCTGGTCTTATTGCACGCATTTTATTTCAAGGATGAAAAATGTATGCCTTTATAATCTTTCATTCAAGGGTTAGTTCACCCAAAAATGAAAATAATGTAATTTATTACTCACCCTCATGTCGTTTTACAGCCGTAAGACCTTCGTTTATCTTCGGAACACAAATTAAGATATTGTTGATGAAATCCGATGGCTCAGTGAGGCCTCCATAGATAGCAATGCCATTCAAACTCTCAAGGTCCATAAAGGTACTAAAAACATATATGAAACAGTTCATGTGAGTTCAGTGGTTCAATCTTAATATTATAAAATGACAAGAATACTTTTTGTGCACCAAAAAAACAAAATGAAGACTTTTCAACAATATCTATATGGGCCGATTTCAAAACACTGCTTCGGAGCGTTACGAATCGAATTAGTGAATCGGAGCGCCAAACTCACGTGATTTCAGCAGTTTAGCCGTTTGACAGGAGATCCGAATCACTAATTCGAAACAAAAGATTCATAAAGCTCAGAAGCTTCATGAAGCAATGTTTTGAAATCGGCCCATATAGATATTGTTGAAAAGTCTTTTTTTAGTTTTTTTGGTGCACAAAAAGTATTCTTGTCGCTTTATAATATTAAGATTGAACCACTGAACTCACATGAACTGTTTCAAATATGTTTTTAGTACCTTTATGGATCTTGAGAGTTTGAATGGCATTGCTGTCTATGGAGGCATTGCTGTCTATGGAGGCCTCACTGAGCCATCGGATTTCATCAAAAATATCTTAATTTGTGTTCCGAAGATGAACGAAAGTCTTACTGGTGTAGAACAACATGAGGGTGAGTAATAAATGACATTATTTTCATTTTTGGGTGAACCAACCCTTTAACTTCGTTTCTAAAACAACTACTTTTTACCTGCTGTCAAGGCCGCCTGCACAGGAAAATAAAGTTATAGAGATAGTTCACCCAAAAAATAAAAATTCTGTCATCATTTACAACATAACCAATGTCATTTAAAACCAATGTGGTTAGTTCTCACGCATCAAGCGAGCACAGTTGAGCATCCGTGTTTACCATATTTGATCAATTCTATGTGTGTATTGATCAATGTTTATATATGAATGAAAGTATAAATTAAATCTGTTCATTATATAAAGCAATCATGTCTCTTCAGAATACTTGGATTAATCTGCTTGATTCATATTGAATAGTTTTACAACGTCTTCATGAACATTTTGAAGCAAGAACATTTTGGTTGCATGTACTTTCAATGGATGAACAACAATGATGAAAGAATATTAAAAATTTCTTCATTAGTGTTCCGAAGATGAACGAAAGTCTTGAGTTTGGAATGAAATTGGTCAGTTTTCATTTTTGGGTGAACTATCCCTTTGAACAATAGTCAAATACTGTAGCTATTTATGCATTGTTTTAGATTTCTGCAGCCTTTCAAATCTTAGTTAACTCTATTAATGCCGATAAATATAAAAAAAAGGTTACTTTTACTTAGTTGAAACACTGAAATGCTTTCAGGGGCGAAATTAAACTTCACCCTCAAAAAGCCTCCACAAAAGTGGCTCACAGCATTTCAAGAGGGGAGTAATTGTCACAATTAACTCTAAATTCATTCAAGTCTGGCTCCATTATCATATGGAAATTTTTCACAATGCATTGATTTTTCCTCACTGAATATTCAGTTTCACTCAGAATCAAAACTAAAAGGGGTTGTGAATTCCGTTTCACATTAATAAGAAAGAAAAAAGCCCAAAAAACGTGAGAAACACCTTTATTTTCCATTCTGTCATCACTGGTTATTTTCCAGTGAACAGTCACACACAGTTTCATGTCCTTATAGGGCACAGTTCAAGAAAATTCCAGCATTCTTAACATTGCAGCATTTTGTCTTAAAAAAGAAACATCAAACAAATGTAAAACTCAACCAAGACTTTTAAACATCTTCAAACAAGCCCATAATATGTCTGCTTTGTCCTGTGATGGTCAGAGATTTGGACTAAATATTTCATGTCTTCTTGATCCACAGCTGTCAGTCAGTCAGTCAGTGTCCCCTTGGCCACTAGAGCTCTGCAGAAACCGCAAGGGTGGGTAGATGGGAAGGTGCGTCACCAGGTTAAGCTGCCAGGGGTTTAAACTGTATGGAACGTAATATGAGGAGGATGGGGGAAGTGTCATGTTTTGAAAGCACAAGACATCAAAAACCACAATAGAAGTTAACATTACAGCCTTTAATAAACATCAAGCAAGTAACCAATCCAAAACTGAATCACTGAAATAACGGATACCTAGAGCTAAATCATTTTAGGTAATGATCTGTGCTCCGCGCCGCTGAAAAGGCAAAGGGGGCGGCACCCAAGCCTTGGGCAGCACAGGTGAGGGAAAAAGTGATAGTGAGTGAGTGTGATCTGTCAGTGTGTTTATCTGAAGAGCCTGTGGCGCTTTATGGGAGAGCCAATCTCGTCCACGCTACCTTCGCTGTCGCTGCTGGATTCAGAGTCACTGCTGCCCGAGTAAGCGCCGAGCCCTGGCAGGATGCCCACGCATACAGCGGCGGAGGGCAGGTGGAGAACGCCCGAGCGGGTCACGCCTGCACCGGGGGATTTGGGCTCGACCGCCTCCTGCTCTGAGAACACAAAACAATACATGCACATAGAGCGCACGCAGTCTCTGATGCATTTGACATCTAATGTGGCAGGTTAATATGGGAAGGTGAATCAATATGATATTTCTCCCGATTTCTCGCAGTAAATATAACAAAATGTTTACATTTTGTCTTGTTTAAATAAATATTCCAGGTAAAATACAAGCGTTACTGAATACCGCAGAATTTTTGTAGGTTGTAAAAAAAAATAATAATAATAAAAAAAGAACCTGCAAAAGTGTTGAGAAATGCACTTACGATGTGTATCTATTGTGAAATATTATTGCATTATCTAATATATATTTAATATATTTTTATTCCTGTGATGGTAAAGCCACTTTTTCAGCATCATTACTTCAGTCTTCAGTGTCACATGATCCTTCAGAAATCATTCTAATATCCTGATTTGCTGCTCAAGAAACATTTCTTACTATTAATATGTTGTAAAAAGTTTTACTGCTTAATATTTTTGTTGAAACCATGACACATTTTTCTCCAGGATTCTTTAATTAAACAAACAAAATAGAATAATATATTAATATAATGTTTTTTTTAACAATGTGAATGCCTTTACTGTTGCTTTTGATCAATTTAATGCATCCTTACTTAATAAAAGTGTAATTTCTTAAAAACTGATCCTAAACTATTCTTCAGTACTGTACATGCAACATGGGTTTTTTTTAAACAAAATGAGTCAAGTCAGAATTATTTTCTGCCATAAAATACAGCACTGTCTTTTTAAGTTTAAGTTATGAAACTTCTAAAAAAATTTTTAAAAACACTGGAATTTTTATGAACACTTCCCTACCTTTTTTAAATCAACTATAATGTTCTGGTTCATTTATTTTTTAAAAAGCAATTAAAACAGTATGCCACATAATTACAGATCCAATAATGATCTGAAAAAGTCACTTTACATAATTATATTATGTAAAGGCAGCATTACACTACATTGCTCACCTGTTTGACTGCCATTGCCGGCTACCGTCTCTTCTACTTTCTGCTTTTTACTCCCTTCTGAGGACTGAGATGAGCTGTACAAAGACAAAAATGAATCACAAATACTTATACATGAAGACTATGCCGTCCCAGATTTCTACAGGTTTAAAATACATTAGGATTAGTTCACTTTCAAATGAAAATTAGCCCAAGCTTTACTCGCCCTCAAGCCATCCTAGGTATATATGACTTTCTTCTTTCTAAATGAACACAATCTGAGAAATATTAATAAATAATGGCAGTGAACAGGACCAATGAGTATAAGCTGAGGAAAGTGCTTCCATCCACATCCATTCATCATAACATATTCCACACGGCTCCGTGGGGGTTAATAAAGGCCTTCTGAAGCGAAGCGATGCGTTTGTGTAAAAAAAATATTTCACAAGTTATGAAGTAAAATATCTAGCTTCCGCCAGACCACCTTCCGTATTCAACGTACGAAGAAAGTGTAAAACTCTTGCAGTTCAAAAAGCTTACGCTATTAAAATTGTCTGACAAATGTCTGATCTTACAGAATGTGCGCTCAGCACCAGCGCTCGCTATTTAAAGAGTACGCGCGAAAGTAAACCGCGAAAGCGCGTTTAAACACGATTTCAATACCCCACATTTTGAAAGCGGCTCCCTGATGCATGCAAATCTCCCAATATGAAAGCTNGAGCTGTGTGGAGTATGTTTATGATGAATGGATGTGGATGGAGACACTTTCTTCAGCTCATACTCATTGATCCCGCTCACTGCCATTATGAAGCTCGGCTGCATCAGGATATTTAATATAACTCAGATTGTGTTCATTAGAAAGAAGAAAGTCATATACACCTAAAATGGCTTGAGGGTGAGTAAAGCTTGGGCTAATTTTCATTTGAAAGTGAACTAATCCTTTAATGCCCGGTTTCACAGACAAGGCTTAAGCCTAGTCCCAGACTAAATGCATGTTTGAGCTGTTTTAACTGAAAGCAACTTGTACTGACATATCTTAAAATATATCAATACCATTGTTTTGTTTTAGGATGCACACCAGTAATGTTCTCTCTAAGGAACTTTATAAAAGCTACTTAAATGTCCTAATTGAATCGAAGGTCTAATCCTGGCTTAATCTAAAGGCCCGTTCACACCAACGATAACTATATTAGTGTCCACACCAGCGGACGATATCGTTCTGTTTATTCTAAGTATGTGCTTGTCTGCCGCTTTAAATGCTCAAGCTCACTACAGCAGGATTGATTCTGATTGACTGTCAGTTAGGGGTGAAGAGATCTCGCAAGATTAAAATGTGACGGTTTCTCGTCGAGGTGAAAAGCTGTCTCGCGATATTTCCATAACGGAGTGTGAGGGTGAAATTAGGATAGAATATGCCACTGCTACATTTACATTACACCTCCACTGTCGTTTTGCTTTTTATGGAAAAAAACCCATTTAATTCAGTTGGATAATGGTCGCTTCAATTCCATCCATCTCATCCAACACGAGCAACAGAGTCGTACGTAGTGCAGCAGGAATCAGAGTTCACTGATCAAGTGATGAGAGAAGGTGACTGACAAGACCATAGTGGAGGATTCGTTGCGCAACAGAGCTTAAAATGGTCTGATCTTACAGAATGTGCGCTCAGCACCAGCGCTCGCTATTTAAAGAGTACGCGCGAAAGCGAAAGTAAACCGCGAAAGCGCGTTTAAACACGATTTCAATACCCCACATTTTGAAAGCGGCTCCCTGATGCATGCAAATCTCCCAATATGAAAGCTATCTTAGTTTGTGTAGTTGTAACCATCTCTTAGCTCTGTATCATGCTTGAAGAAAAAGTTGGTCTCTTTTTGCAATTTGAACATTGAGAGAGTAGCCTACTTTGATTATGGTTGCACTTACAGTATTGTTTGCACTTAATAAGACTAAGAGAAAACTATGTTATTCGTTTTTATTTTACGTTATGTGTTTTATTTCTATAATCAATTTGTGGAAAGGAGTTCAGTCAGGAGGTCAAAAGTTGTAGAAGCTCATAAATCATGTACAGATATATGTATGAAATCATACAGGAGAAAAGCCAGTCAGTTGAGTTTGTGGCAAAATCATTTACAGTGCTTGACTATTGTCGTCTTTTACTGCACATGATAATTCATACTCAGAAAGTAGAACTGAAATGACAAGATGTTTAGTTAAACCATTTCAAATGCACCTGCAGACTATTTTTCTGGTCATGTATTTCATCGAGGATTTCTTTAAAATAGATGTGTCAAAATTGTGTTCTCGTGAGCTAACTGTCTCGTCACACCCTTACTGTCAGTGTTTTTATCGTTAATCAGCTGGATAAAATCATTCTGAAAGTGATTCCAAATATATCGCTTCTCTGTGCCGTTATCGTTATAGCTGTGGTTCGGACTCTGCTATTCTTTAATATTGAGAATGATTTTTAGAACTATATCTTTATTGTTATCTTTACAGTTATCGTCCTTGGTGTGAACAGGCCTTAAGCCCTGTCTGTGAAACCAGGCCTAAATATAACAATTGAATACACCTTGAGGTGAGATCCTCCTTTCCGTACCTGCGTCGTTTCACTGCTCCAGCCAGCAGGTGGGCCTGAGACAGGTGACTGGTCCTGTGCTCTGAGGGTTTGGCTCCTGCCTTTTTCTCTGGCTCTTTCTTCTGACTCTCGGTGGCTGCCAGCTTCTGCAGAGCGCTGTGAGGTTCACTAGTTAAGGACAAATCACTATGATGTAATTAAACTGTGAGAAAACTTCACAGCAACATGACAACCTACTTTCTGACCCTGCTGTTGTGGTAAGCCACTTGACAAATAGTTTTTCCTTTTATGAGTGAAGTGAAGTGACATGTGGCCAAGTATGGTGACCCATAACTCGGAATTTGTGCTCTGCATTTAACCCATCCAAGTGCACACACACAGCAGTGAACACACACACCGTGAACACACACCCGGAGCAGTGGGCAGCCATTGCTGCGGCACCCGGGGAGCAGTTGGGGGTACGGTGCCTTGCTCAAGGGTCTCACCTCAGTCATGGTATTGAGGGTGGGGAGAGCGCTGGACATTCACTCCCCTCACCGAAAATCCCTGCCGGACCTGAGATTTGAACCCATGACCTTTGGGTTACAAGTCCGACTCTCTATCCATTAGGCCACGACTGCCCCACAACTGAAACTTTCCATATATCTACAAGAACTACTTGGAGAACTCCACTTTAGTAGCACACAAACAGAGCTAAACTGAAAGACAGATGAGGAAGCTACGATAAAGAGGGCAACCGCTCAAAAAAGTCAAAGTCACCACAGAAGTCACCACAGCAATCAAACCTACTTCCTTTTTTCGATTAGAGCATACAGATGGCCTAAAAATGTGACACACTTACAGGTAAGACAATTTGGTGCCTCCACGGGAGGCAAATTCGGTTGAATTAGGGCACATTACTGTATTATTCTACAGATCATAGTTCTCAGCAGTGCTTTTAGGATGCAGTTATCAAGCCCTGAGAAAGGTTTCAGTTGCCACGACAACGCATCCTCCAACCTTCTATCTACAGGCATATACCTGATTGGCAGAAGAGAAAGGCCACTGCTGATAGTATCAGATGTTTCTTGATGAGAAATCAATTATATGATATGGATAAAAGCATGCCCTTTGATTTCGATAGTTAAGTTTAATGCAACAAAATTCTGCTAATGTGGAACAATCTGCTGCTGTAACTCGTAATTCATTGTTAAACACACACACAATAATGACACAAATCATGATTCAATTCAGCGTAGGATTCATATAACTGATTCAAACCATGCTTTGAACTGTTCATTCAAAGAAACAGCTCAAAAGAGTCGTTTGTTCGGGAATCCAGGGTTAGTTTACCTGAGGTATTCAACGTTTTTCAAACAAATAGTTCTTGTTCACAGTAATAAAAACTGATTAAAGATTAAAAGATAAGATTAATAATAATTAATAATTGCACAGCTGCCAGTGGGCGACGATATCCACTAAGAATGTAAATTGCATTTAAAAAAAAGAAGGAAAAAAAAGTATGGCGCGCATTTTCTTAGCATCCATAGTGACTCCTGGATTCGGGGCTCGGTTGTTTTTGTGGTCACCAATACTCCGTGACTCTCGAACCTAAATACCTGTACCTAGAGTAAGCAAGGTTTGGGTTAATCAACCGAATACCCTCCTGGTAAAACATTTTCTGTGGCGCTGAAGAGATACAGCAGTGCGCTGCGGCATTCCACAGCTGAACGCGGGAAACGGGAAAAGGGAAAACTGACACACAGGACGCCTTGTGTTCCACTGCACTGCTTTTTAAATATATTTTTTATTTAAACGTGCTGGATGGACGTTTTTCGACTGTTGAGACCTGTTCAAAAGTCAAACCAAGGACTATGACTATTAAAGGTGCAGTAAGCGATTTCAGAGAAACACTGGTGATCGAAGTCAAGACTCGAACTCAAATAAACACCCTACCATACACACCATGGTCCAGCTCTTTAAAGTCGGGTGGATTCCATTGTTTTTACTGTTCATCAGCTGTAAAATCGTTCTGAAATTGGTTCCAATTATATTTTTCCTCTGTGGCGTTAACATTATAGTTGTGGTGTGGACTTCCCCATTCTCACAGAAACAAACAATTATTAAAACTTCATAGTTATCGTCCTGTGTGAATGGCAATTTAGAATAATTTTTTTGACCGCTAATCAGAAGTCACCATGAATTTTTTTTTTATTGAATATTGCATAATTTATTATAATAATTTATCTGTGCACATTATTTTTTAATTCATATGCCCGCGTAATGTTTAATCTATATAACTTGCCCTCCATCTCAACATCTCTGTGCACATCTCGCATGAGGGCGGGACAACTTGTCACTCACATGAAATCGCAGCAATAGCAAACCACAACGATCAAATCCATTCCAGATGGACAAAATCGAGTCCCATCCAACATTTTGTCTTGTTCGAGAAGCTCTTGGATAAATGTCACAATAGGAAAGTCATGACAAACGCAACTTCCGTTTCATAACGTGGTCGAGAATTTAAAGCAACAGACTATATAACTGCAGCGTTCGCTCATAATAAACAGACTGTTATTGTGTGTTTCTGTGGACGCTAATATAGTTATTCTTAGTGTGAACAAGTCTTTATGCCGAGTGGCAACTCTGTTTTAAAAAGTGGGTGGTTGGTTATATCAGAAATCTACAATAATAAATGCACAAAAAATAACATTACGATGTCCAGAAATCAATTTCAATTGTACATTGAGTTTAATTTATTAACAAAGAACTCATTTTTAATAAGATAGTTTCATCCTTACATCTTCTATAATACAATACATTGCTAGTCTCAAGAGTATTTACATTAGTGAATAATACATAGATCCGCATTAAACATTTGTGTCTGAATGGACTTGGTAGAATTTTTGTTAAGTGTGCCAGAGGTTCTGGGTTTTTAAGCGACTAATGCGATAGATTGAAACGCTCAACTGTGTGAAGACTGCTCGAGCGACAAGAGAACACCGTTGCCTTCCACCACTGATCTTAACAGTGGCAACAAACACTCAGCATGATTTCAAAAACGACACATTCCAGCGCCATCGCCTCTTATTTAACACAAACGAACACATTGCTAATCAAATGAAGATGTTTCTTTTGTATTAGGTACATCCGTGCTGCAAGATGTTTCAAAAAGTGGTGGAGACGATATCGACGCTTGCAAAAAAGTGTTGGGGACATGTTCCACCCATCCCACCCGCAAATTACACCAATGTTTATGGCGCATTTCGCAACTTTTCCAGCCTCTCTTGCACGAGCGCCTTGTTTTTAAGATGCTTTTTCAAACCGCTTCTTGAAATTATAAATACATTCCGTATTGTTTTTGAAAAGTATTTCTATTGCTTTATCAAGTAAAACTTCTTTATGTGAAAGGTTTTGCAAGACAAGGTATCAGAGTCCAAAAACGTCCATCTGTAAAACAAAGTGAACTGCTTGAAACTGAACACACAGAGACTGTCTGTTTTCCAAACCTCTAAGCCATTTGCCAAGCCTGCATGAATTTCTGTCAGTGCGTCAGGTTCCTCTTGGGGCTGTCTTGTTGAGAACATGTACACTAACAAGGTACAAGAACTCTACTTTACTTTTCACCTGCCATCATTGCGCTTGACAGCTGAAGCTTCTACCACCAGCTTAACGAAGGTGAACGTAGAGACAGACTCAGGCAGAAAGCAAAATTCCCTGTCAATTTTTTTCAAGGGCGCTTGACAGTAATATTGTACATGCTTTAAGGTGCAAAAGGATATCCTGTATTCTTTTATCTCCTTAGCTTCCTCGTCCCGTCTGTGTTTCTCTATAAGAGACTGCTTCCGAGAGACTTCGTCGAGAAAGCTGGTCTCGTCTTCATCCAGGCCTTTAACCATGTTCTCTGTGGAGAAACACAACAACAGAATTAAAAAGACTCCTTAAACGGTTCTTTTTGAGAAACCGTTAACAAAACCGAATGTCATGAAAATTATACTTTTTCTCAATCATAAACAGTTCTATTGTCTGTGAATATGACAACCATGCTACTAGTTTAAAGGACTAGTTCACTTCAGAATTTAAATTTCCTGATAATTTACGCACCCCCATGTCATCGAAGATGTTTATGTATTTCTTTCTTTCTTTAGTCGAAAAGAAATTAAGGTTTTTGAGGAAAACATTCTAGGATTTTTCTCCATATAGTGGACTTCAACAGTAACCAACAGGTTGAAGGTCCAAACTGCAGTTTCAATGCAGCTTCAAAGTGCTCTACAGCTGAGGAATAAGGGTCTTATCTAGCGAAATACTTTTTAACCACAAATGCTCACCTTCCACGGCTTTGCGATGTGCCACGCATTACGTAATCACATTGGAAAGGCGGAAGTACTGACCCAGTCTTTACAAAGCGAATGTGCAAAGACTAAATCAAACGGCCTTTACAAAAAAGGTAAAACAACGATGTCGGACGATTTTGAAGTTGGAGGGGAAAATGAGATGGAGTTTTTCGCCCTACCGCGGTACTTTTGCCTACGTCATGTGTGACCTTTCCAACGTGATGACATAATGCGCATCACAGAGCAGTGCAAGATGAGCATTTGTGGTTAAAAAGTATATAAATTTGTATTTTTTTTTAGAAAATGAACAATTGTTTTGCTAGACAAGACCCTTATTCCTCGGCTGGGATCGCGTAGAGCTCTTTGAAGCTGCACTGAAACTGCAATTTGGACCTTCAACCTGTTGGTAACTGTTGAAGTCCACTATATGGAAAAAAGTCCTAGAATGTTGTCCCTTTAAAAACCTTAATTTATTTTCGACTGATGAAAGAAAGAACATGAACATCTTGGATAACATGGGGGTGAGTAAATTAACAGGAAATTTTAATTCTGGAGTGAACTAATCCTTTAAGAAATGTGGCCCTTGGAATCAACGGCAATAGGAGCAGCAATGGTCGCTAGGGAGACCGAGAGTGGGTTTGTCACCAGGGATACGGAGATGCTAAGATCATGCCAGTCTCCCATCAGCACCCGCAAGAACAGACCTGCTCTTGATCTCCATCACTCCCATCTGTTCACACTCATAGACACCCACCGACATGCTCAAACACACACCAGCGCATGTGTATGCAAGCACACGCATGTTTTTGCACAAAAAGGTGACAGATAAACTCCAAAATGAGGTCAAATATAGATGGGAGAGGCAAGCCCCCTGAGACTGTGCGATGTATTTCATCTGAAAGATCTGTTTTTGATGAAAAATAAAGGGATGAATATGAGCATGAGCACTTACTGAATTTGAATTGCTCCTCATATTCTTCCTGTTTCTTGTCTTTCTGCTCTTGTAGCCTTTCGAACAGAGATCGAGGGTCGTACTCCTCCTCAGGGGCCTCTGTGGTGCATTGAGAATGAACAGTCAAAACTTGGCAAATGCATCTGGGGAGAATTAATGCGTATCCTTAAGCCTCTTGATAGTTTGTCTGATTGGTGCTGAACGTCTCACCCTCCGGGTCATCTGGCTTGCGGACCTTCTCCCATTCTTCCTGCCTTTTTTTCCTTTTCTCGTCTAGTTCAGACTCTGACACAAACTTTCGGCTGAGGTCCACACCATCTGCCATGGCAGAACCTACACAACACATGCAGACTTTTGTGTTATTTATGTTGATCACCACATTTATCAATATATTTTATCCATCAAAACTCACCTAGAATGCTATGATTTTATTAATCAGGATAAACACTGTAGGCTGTTCATGAAGTCATCAGCAGGCAATTCTGTTAGAGATTTAGAGACAGAATAACAATGTGTGATAGTTAAAAAAAAACATTGCACCCATCATAAATTTATGCAGAACTAATGCATCTAACAATTCATTTTAAATGTGAAGCATAATATAATTTATGCTCCAGGTCTATTTAGTGGATTTTTGTCTGAGCAATGATGACAGATTCTGCAAAGAAAGGTAAATACTGCCCCCTAGTGATGGATTTGAACAGTGAAAGTAATAAATTCAAGATACAGACTGACCTATTTCTTTCATTTACTGCTATTAGAACTACTTTAAAGGGATTTGCCTGTATAATGCATCTACACACCATATAAATGGTGCTAGAGACACACTGAGAGAACAAAATATATTAATAAAAAAATCTGTCTAACTCAAACCGTAGTTTATCAACACATCCACTGTCAGCGTGGAATGTGCATGATAAAAATACCCATCATATCAAGTAGTATTGTGATAACAATAAACATTAAAACAAAATAAGACGCAATATGGGTGAGAAGGATCAGTGACTCCGTACGGTTACTTTATTTTGAATATATGCAAGGAACACTGCAATAATAATCTGCATAAGTATTTTCATGAGACAGCACCGCAGCTTCAGGGCCTGATTGATATTGATCTGAAGTCGAGCGAGCGTGCAAGGCTTTGATCGCACTCACTGGATTAGAAAGCAGTGACATTTATACAGAGATTCGTTTAACACACATTATATAACCCTAAAGTCGGGTTGTGTTATACGGCAAACAAATAATGACCGAAGTTAAAGAAGAGACGAGGAATAAATAATTATTTTAAGAAGGAAATGGTATCAGATATTTACCTTGTCCGGGTTTGTGTCCTGGTAAAAGCATCCCCCCAGCAACAGCTGCTTAGGACACGTAGTTCCTACGCACGAACAACATTGACTCATGGGAAATGTAGTTTTAATGGGAAAGTTTTGCTTTCCAGAATCATGTTATTTTTATTATTACTATTTGAGTGTACAAAATTTATTATAGATTAAAAAAAAAGAAAGAGAGTACAATTCATTTCTTTACATCCAAGTGGATGAGAAGAGACCCCTGATATGATTGTAAATCGCTTTGGGTGTACAGTTGTACATAGGAAAGCGCTATATATATAAATGCCTCATTCATTCATTCATTCATACTTGTACACTTTTTAATAAAGGGGGAAAATAACTGAATTCTTTAAATATGTTTAAATCTGGTAATTTTATAAAAATGTCAATGTTCTTTCAGTAGCCATCTAATTTTGTTTTGCCTTTCCAATTAATTATTACAGTAGAGAAAAGCAAATGTGTTTAGAGGGATCTTATTGTAGTAGATGCCAGTAAACCTGACTTTCAGTTTGCCAGCATTTCTTGAAACAGATGTATGTATAAATTATTTGATATCTGTTGATTAACTAAATACCTCAAGTTTTTATGTTATCTATGAAACAAGTGCAGGCTGGATAATATAGCCTACATAAACAAAGATGACATACATGTTACACAAGGCATTTGATTTATTACTTTCAAATTTGCAGTTTGTTTATACAACGCTATCTCGTGAGCAGAATTTGGTTTGTTTTACTGGTTGCTAGGAGGGGTTGGGTCCAGCATCATGTGCTGGAGAGAAATATGCGACGACACAAACAACGAATCGTTCTTTTGAATCACATGAACCGAGCGAACCTGTTCACTAAACCGAATTGAACGATTGTTCATGAATCGGTCAGAACGGATCTTTCGGACACAAGTGAGTCGAGAGAACTGAAAAGAGACACGTTAATTTAATAGCATGTTAACATATTTATCAACATAGTATTATTAAACAGCATTGTATTAAAACATTTTCAGCGAATTGGTGCAGTATTAGTCTATTGTTTATTGTAATGGCAGGTTCTAATTTCCTTTGTTTTTACGAGCTGAATCATGGCTACAACAAAGTGAATGTGGACACAATAGATTCGCCTACAATACACACACTTATTAATCAAACATGATTGGAAAACGTATTAAACAGTGCACTTATAACTGCCTTTAATGGAACGTTGGATGACGCTGACCACTTGATGACGCAATTACGTACTGACGTAAAGAACAACTGAATCATTTTTTGAACCGGTTCTCTAAAACGAACTGTTCAAAAGAACCATTTCGTAGAAATGAGTCTGACTTCCCATCACTGACACTACACAGAGCGGTCATTGATTCTCTAGCTATCTCATACTGATTCCAGTCAGTCAATGCTTTCACTTCTCAGCCACACGTTTACTTTCGTTATCAAACACTGGCTGGATCTGTCTTTGTGTGTGGATCGACAAAATGTTGATTGTTGAAGTGTATGAGAGTACGAATCATTTACTTCTTTACTGAGAAGTAAAGCACACACACTTCCCGTGTAGTCTTTGTGTTCGGCCTACGGATCAGTGCTGCTGCATTTACCGACATTTCTCCGCTTTGCCGGGTGAGTACATACTTGTCTCTGGTATATTCACATTGTTTAACGATAACGACGTGTTAGTGTGTGTGCCAAGTCAAACAAAGGCTTTTAATTGATGTTTTGTTCATCTGTTTGGAGGTGTGGCTAGTTATATGGTTGCTAACGTTAATTTCTGACATGATAAAAAAAGGCTGTGTTTCAAGACCTAGTGAGCTGCCTATCTAGACACCATTGTTGGGATTATATCCACGTCAGTAACATTTAAGCATAGGCATGTGCGATTTAAAATCAGAATGTGGATTAGGAGACATTAGGCAGGATGACTGACTGAGTCACCATTCACTTTCATTACATGAAAATTCACAATGAAAGTGCATGGTGACTTGGCTGCCAGGCTCAAACCATCTGCCTAACATCTACTTTTTGTGTTTCACAGAAGAAAGAGAGTAATACAGGATTTAAAGCCTCAATGGCAGATTTTTATTTATAGATGAACTGTCCCTTTAAATGCTACCTACGTAGGCAGCTCACTAGAGTTTGAGACGCAGCCACAGAGAATCAAGTTTATTGACGCTAATTTACTGAAATGACAGCGTGCTGTTTATAAGCTTTCAGCGGGTTTGTAAATGTCAGTGATTGTGTTAAGCGTACACTGGTCAGTGTTCATTCATGTGGGAGTTTATTGTTGTTTTTAATGGGGTTTTCGTAAAGTTGTTTGGTGTGCTAGCTGTTAGTTAGCCGCTGCTAACACTGACAACTGTAATCGCAGATACTAGCAAGAATATTTATATTGTTTATGTATGTTTAATGACATACTGCTCGCTGTTTAATGTGATTATTACACATTATTATTAATAACTGTCTTTAATCTATGTATATGTTGGTTAATATCAAATTAGTCAGGTTATGTTTTAGATATTAACTGAGATAATTGTGCTGTACTGGATACTTAGAAACTTTATAGCAAAACATTGTTCACAAGACACGGCCTGGATATTATTGTAGCTAATAATATAATCAATAATGTTACAATTAAACCAATAGGACAAAATATTATATAATATTATTAATCAATGATATGATAATAATTACACATTTATATAACAAATGTTGACCAAAGTCAACATATATAATTTTTGATTTATATGCCATGATTAGATTAGTGGTTTTACTTTGACAAGGTATATGAAAGAATATTAGTGGGTCCTTTGAGCATTTTATTTACATTTTGCATGTTTGCATGGTCCTGTTTTCTGTCCACACTGATAATAATTTGATGCATAATCTTTTCCAGGAGTGAAAACCTCCCAGACTGTAGGATGCGTGTTGACTGCACCATCAGCTTTGCACGTCTGCGTCTGGCTGCTGATGGTCTGCAGTAGCACAATGACCGACACGTCTACTCGACCCGTACCGAGACACCCTCTAAAGTCCTTCCAATGATATGATAGTAGCCACCTGGATTGCATTCTGTGCCAGCAGGAGCCTCGTGCGGGTTCTACGACTCACCGTAGAACAGCTGCAGTCAGTGCAGTTTTGGCCCAGCCTCTCATCCGGTGGAGCCATGGGGAACAGCTGCGTGTGCAGAGAGGACAGTGATGTGGAGGAGGGATCAGCCCCTCGCAGGCAGCTCAGGCGAGTGGATAACTCTGTGTCTGATCCCCCAGAGGCCAGAGGCAGCCGTCCCAGGGACCCTGTTCGACCGCCCCGGCGAGGTCGAGGACCGCACGAGCCACGTCGGAAAAAACAAAACGTGGACGGTTTGGTACTGGACACGCTGGCCGTCATCAGGACTCTTGTTGACAAGTGAGTGAACCTTCAATGATGAGGGGATTCGCAGAGATTTGTCATTAATTCTGGGTATGAATGAATCATGCGTGTCATATCAATTTCAGTTCCCCATTTCTTGTGCGTCAGCAATAACATCACTCCATCTTTGGCTAAAAGCATCGGCTTGCTATTGAACATACATTTGCAATGTGGGCTTTTTTCCCAGTATTATCGTTTACCACAGGGATGACAGCATCTGCAAGAGCTGTAACTTTAATAAAGCAGCTTTAAATGTGCAGATCTTGTCGAGAAGCCTGGCAGAGCTCCGTAATGAGCATGCCATTATTTATTTATTCAGTTGTTCGCACAGCACCACATTTAATCTTAATGTATTGCCCAAGACAGCAGCTTGAGATAACAGAGCTCTTCTTCATGTTTCTTTTAACAATTTGGCTTGATATCAGAGTCGCCAGTCACTCTTCCTCTTTGTCACATGTTCTTACACCTTCCTACACAGCCGGCCTACAGTTATCTAATGATGGATGTTCACTTTAGACGAGAAGTTGTTCTATGCGGCCATCGGATTTGGTGTCTGCGTTATTGCCTGGTTATCTTAATAGTTGATTGTCACCTTCTGTAGAGAATGTCAGATTACAGAAAAAAACCCACAAATTTATATAAAAACAATTCTTAGGCTAATAAAATTATTTTTGTTTCCCAAGGAAAAACACCTAAAGGACACAAGAGGGAGTGTCGGCTTTCTTTTCTTTTTCTTTTCTTTTTTCTTTTCTTTTCTTTTCTTGTCTTTTCTTTTTCCTTGCACAGCTGAAATATATTTTGCTTGCTCAACCACATCCTTTGACAACAGTTTTTTACATGCTTGCACCTGAAACTAGGGCTGGATGATATAGCTATGACAAATCTCCATAATTTCAGACTTTTGAGGATCAATATTTGTCGCCATTTTTATGTTTTTACTCTGAAATTCAGTCATTCAGAGGAACCCGGTTTCATAACAAGCAGTTTGATCTAGCAGTGTTCACAGTGTTGCTTTAATTTGTATCGCCAGCAAGATTATCATGGATATAATGTCCACCCCGACTTGAAACCCAAATACACACCTACAGCTCTGTCCTTGATTGTGTTAGGCCAGTGGTTCTCAACTAGGGGCCCTGGGGCCCTCTGTGGGGCATCAGAAATCTTCCAAGGGGTCCACAGAAAAAAAAAAAAATTTTTAATTATATTTTAACCTGTTAACCTTCGCGAGTGCACAGGCGCACTGAAGCTTCTTTGTTTAAATTAGCTTTTAAATTTACTTTTTAAATTAATAAAAAAAAAAAAAAAATTGAGCTGAAATAAAAAAAAAATGTTCCTCTCAATAACTAGCTATTGTTTTATTGAAAAAGATACAGAATCAGAATCTTGAACCTCACAGAATCAAAATGAATCATGTTTAATTAATTTAAAGGGATAGTTCACCCAAAAAAGAAAATTTTGGCATCATTTACTCATCTCCTCATGTTGTTCCAAACCTGTATGAGTTTCTTTATTCTGTTGTAATGTTTTAAAGAAGGTTGGTAATCAAACAGTTGACGGTAGCCATTGACTTCCATAGTATTTTTTTTCTCTACTATGGAAGTCAATGGCTACCGACAACTGTTTGAACTGTTTTCTTTTGTGGTCAACAGAAGACTGAAACTCATACAGGTTTAAAACAACATGAGGGTGAGTAAATGATGACAATTTAAATTTTTGGTGAACTATCCCTTTAATATATAAACAATCCTAGTTTCTGTTAATGAAGAAGTTTGTAAACAAGCTTTATTGGGGGAAGGGGGGTCTATGTTATCTAATGATGGATGTCGGGGAGGGGGGTCTATGAGTCAAAAAGGGTGTTGGTGGGGGGGTCTGTTCTGTACAGAGCAGAAAATCAGTGTTTCTCTAACTAGAGCATATCCCTGTGTGACCATTACACAACAATCAAACAGCAGTCAGACACCCTAGCTGGGGGCAGTAGACCTCTCTTACTCTCTCTTACACTCTCTTATCTTTTTCAACCACCCTCATTGCTATCTTTTCCTTGTCTTCATTTGCTGTTTGAAAACATCACTCCTAATACCCACCAACCACTGATTTATGAATGACAAATGAACCACACTGGTGTCACTCTGCAGAGTAGAGGCAAATTTATTTTCCCTGCTTAAATGTCTCTGGTGGTGTTTTTATCGTGCTGGGCTTCCTCCAGGAGCACCTCAAGGGATTTTGCTATCGCTGCTTAGATTTACTGTTGCAGACCCAGGCTGCAAAATGGATGCATAGACCCTAAAGCCAAAACAACCCCAGTGGCGGCAGTCTGCCCTCCAATAGCAATCCGTCATGTGTCGCACAATCACCCATTATACCATTAGGCTTTCATAACTAATGTCTAGAGAAGCCAAGGTCTAAATAAGATGCTTACACCCTCATGCACCCAGGGTATGAGACACCGTAGCAAACACTTTCTAGGTTGCTCTACTTTTTTGACTAACTTTTGTATTTGTTCTTTTTTTGTTTCAGTGACCAAGAGCCGCCGTACTCCATGATCACACTGCATGAGATGGCAGAGACAGGTTAGTCTAAGACACATAAAATGCTGAAGCATTTGCATGTTGGCTTCAATTCTGATATTCTTAATATAAGCGAGTTCACTTTCACTTGTTGCTAATGCTTATATCATCCATTTGTCTCAACCAAGATTGCATATGGGTTGTGGGACTCACAAACTCCTCTGATTGGGAGGAGTAAAGTTTATTTGCTATAAATATTGGTATTGTAATTACAGTTGTACTGTTAAGTAGTTATTATTGTTATTTTTTCTTAAATATTTTAAAGGGGACCTATTACGCTCCTTTTCACAAGATATAATGTAAGTCTCTGGTGTCCCCAGAATGCGTTTGTGAAGTTTCAGCTCAAAATACCCCACAGATCATTTATTATAGCTTGTCAAATTTGCCCCTATTTGGGTGTGAGCAAAAACACGCCATTTTTGTGTGTGTCCCTTTAAATGCAAATGAGCTGCTGCTCCCAGACACCTTTCCACAAGAGGGCAGAGCTTTAACAGCTCGTGCTTCAGATACTCAACAACAACAAAGCTGGACAATCTCATGAAGCAAAAATGATGATTGTCAGTAATGGTGTTTAGCCTTATATTGTTAAAAGCGGAGTCGGACACTGATGGAGAGACTCAGGAAGAAGTTACAACTTTTAGAATGCATCTGGACGTTTTTGAATGGTTAGTGGATAAATTTATGTATTTGCTGTGGAGTTGATTCAACTCATCGACTTGCATGTACCGACATGCTAATTTTTTGTGCAAATTTAGCATTGAACTGACTCTTGTTTGTGAAGCAGTCTGGTGTAAAATGATTTGCGCAAATATATAACACTTCACTGAATTTCGTCGGCACATTTCCTTCATAATTGAAATTCAACCACGGTGTCCTAAGTGACTTTTTTTTTTTTTTTT
>RJVU01048406.1:6111501-6129179 GCA_003731715.1 Anabarilius grahami | reverse complement strand
CCCAATCGTGTAGCCCGACCACCTCCTGAAGTGATCAGATTGCTATCCACCTCAAGCTCTTTGAGAGCCTTTACAGTTGGTCTAAACCCACCCCTAAAATACATGAAGAGAGCAATCTGTTAGCATTGTTATTCATCTCAATGATGATCATTCTTAAAACTAACCAACTTAGATGGTGCCATCTTTGCTTCACAGGCATTCAAATTTTGAACTGATCACCTGAGCTGTAATTATTACCTAATAATCTGGAATTGCAGGAAAATGACAACACTCACAGCACAATGAGAATGTGGCAGTCAGAAGCCCTTCACCGTAATTATTTTCTGTCTACTTCATCTACTAAAATAAAAAGCAAAAAAGTTAAATGTTGAGTTTTTTAGACAGAATGAGTAGCTACATTTGAATAGTTGTCAGTGGAGAAACCATGTAGTTATCAGCCGAGGTAAACCAGCCAAACCTTGACTCCCTGGTTCCCGGCTTGTTTTTTTCCATCAGGGGAACAAGTGCAGCTTGTTGTGACCCTCTGGCTACTGATTAAGTTATTAGGATGTTAATCTAACAGCGGAAGCTGTGGAAGCTCTGTGTGTATTAGTGACGGCTGCTTTTGAAGTTTGGCTCGTGCCCTGTGCTGCCATTGTCATGCCGTCGCTCTGTTCTGTTGCATTGGCTGAAGTTAGTGGGTCACGGCTCAGCTGCAGACTTTAAAGTCCCTCAGAGCCTCACAACTGCAGGAACAAAGACAGTGTATGATTGCGTGTGTATTAGCTACACTGCTTGAGCTTGATTACAAGGGCAGTGCATTGTTGTTTCGTTACTTACCCTTTATGCATACAAATTTACAGTTTTTTTGTTTTTTTTTAAGTTACTCATGGATGTTACCTGTACTGCTGTAATGTTGAGTGGCTGTTTGGGTCTGTTTATGGACCAGACTCTAATCAGTGGTCAAAATTTAGCAAGGTCATGTGCGGGTCGCCAACTTTCCTCTTTTCTTGAGCCATTGCCAAAGCCTCTGTGTCTGTTGATTTTATTTATACGTGCATCTGTTGCTCCGAGCTGAGCCTGCATGTTGTGGTTTGAGACTCTGTGGCGTCAGGTGGCTGCTAAGAGCTTCGTGCAGGAGTAAACAGGTGGAAACGTTACCCTGGGCTTTAAGACTGAGATCAAAACTCCCTGAAGAGCATTTCAGTGTAGTATAATATGTAGTAATTTTAGCAATTTATCTCATTTGGTCATCATCATCATCATAGACCATCTGCTCTCAAGATGTTGGCATTAGCCATTGGTAAAACCCATATCAGTCGGACAATAACTTTCAGTGGTGTTTGAAAGCATAGTCATAATAATGGCTCTGTAATACACAAAGCATGTCACATAGACTGAACTTTTGTTTGGTTTTCCCCATCTTCTTTTGTCTCTCTCTCTCTCTCTCTCTCCGTTTCTCACCATGTAGATGATGGCTGGTTGGAAGTGGTGCAGTCTTTAATTAGGGTAATCCCTCTGGATGACCCACTAGGACCTGCCGTAATAACCCTGCTACTGGATGAATGCCCTTTGCCCACCAAAGTGAGTTCACATCTGCATTACCACACAACATTGACTGCCGTATTATTTTTCCATCTCTGTTTTCACTAATGGGCACTAATGTAGCCCTATTTTTGCTAGCACTTTGAAAATGGACCACAACATTTGCCTAGTATTTAGTTTATGCTGCTTTTGAGTAAAATCTCTCTCTTCTTCTTTAATTGATATCAGCAGATGCTTTATTTTTGGCTCTGGAATGTTTAATTTTCCCATTTTATGTTTATACCAAGATAAAAACTGTTTATAGTTTCTGTTTACAGTTTATAATTCAGACAGAATTGCTCATTAAGGCAGGTTTATGTGTATAACTGTGTTTGTACTGATGTCAAATGTATCATTCATTTGTTATTAATTATGTCCTTATTTGTCTTGAGTCCAAGAAAGTAGTAAAAAAAAAAAATGACATGAAGGATCTTTTTTTGTAAAGTATTTAATTCACTAGATTATCTATGAAGTAACTATATTGTGATTTATATATCATTAAGATTTTTTAAAAGAATATTATATTTTTATTCTGCAAGTGCACTAAATTGATCAAAAGTAACAGTAAAGGCATTATTACAACATTTCTTTTTCAAATAAATGCTATTCTTTTGAACTTTGTATTCTTAAAAGAATCCTGAAAAAAAAAAAATGTATCAGGGTTTCCACAAAAATATTAAAGCAGCACAACTGTTTTTAACATTGATAATAAGAATTGTTTTTCAAACACCATATCAGAATATTAGAATAATTTCTGAAGAATCATGTGACTGCTAAAAATTCAGTTCTGCCATTAAATACATTACATTTTAAAATATATTAAAGGTGCAATGTGTAAATTTTAGGATGATCTAGTGACAGAAATGCAATATAATATACATAACTATGTGTTCAGTGGTGTATAAAGGCCTTACATAATGAACCATTATGTTTTTATTACCTTTAGAATGAGCCATTTCTATCTACGTACACCACGGGTCCCCTTACATGTTAAGTCGCCATTTTGCGCCGGCATGTTTCTACAGCAGCCTTAAATGGATAAACTGCTCTACTGAACGTGTTTGCTTGACTGGCTACTCTCTGCTGTCCTCGACGATGACATCTTTGTCCTGTGTTGGCCACCGTAGCTTCTCTATATTGCAATTCGCAACCTCACCGCTAGATGCTGCTAAAATTTACACACTGCACCTTTAAAATAGAAAACATTTGTTTTAAATTGTAATAATATTTCACAATATTACTTTTTTTTGTATTTTTGATACAAAAAATTCAGCCTTGGTGAGCATAAGAGACTTCTTTCAAAAACATAATTTTTGACCCATTTAAAAATTCAAGCATTGATGAAGAGTTCATTGTTTTGTCAGGATGCTCTGCAGAAGTTGTCAGACATGTTGAATCTGAGTGCTGCTGTGGCGCGTCAGGATGCCCTCATCCCAGCCAAACACCGCAACACCACAGCAGTCTTGGGCTGTCTGGCTGAGAAACTGGCTGGTGAGGGACATGCATATGCCCACACACACACACACACATTTGATGTCCTGTTATTTCAAAGAATTACATATTAAACACCAGATTTTAGGATTATTAAATGAATCCTAGATCTGTTGCATCTCGTTTTACGTCATCTTTGCACTAGCATGTTTCTCTGAAGCTAAAGAGCCGAGTTTGCAGTCTGTGAAGACCTGTCACGCCTGAGCATGCTGCAGGCTCCCTTAGAGGCCTGTGATTTGACAGTTCTGCTGAGACTGCAGCACACAAACACATGCACACACTGTCCAGTTCTCTCAGTTTGAAGTTATGTGCTTCTGTTTTTAAGGTCAAACACATTGCCCAAAGGAGTCATTTAGTTCTGGAGTTCTTCATCTTATTTCTTTTCCGTCCACAGGTCCAGCGAGCATTGCGCTCCTCAGCCCTGGAACTCTGGAGTACTTACTCGAGAGTTTGGTGAGAGCATTGAGAGTTATTACACATACTGACTAACAGGGTAGATATTAAAGCGGTCACATCATGGGAAACAGGATTTTCTTTCCTCTTTTGAATTAAATTTGTTTCATATATATTCTGTAACATTCGCAAAGCAAAGATTACTTGTCAGTTCACTGAGAAGACTTGCAAAAATAGATTAATTAGAAGTCAGTGTGGTAATATTAATTAATACTTTTATTCAGAAAGGACACATTAAAATGATTAAAAGTGACAGTAAAGACATTTATAACGCAGTAAATAATCTATTCTTTTGAATTTTCTATTCATCAAAGAATCCTGAAAAATAAATTAATCAGGGTTTCCACAAAAATATTACGCTGTACAAGAGTTTTCAAGATTGACCATAATAAAAAATGTTTCTCGAGCACTAAATCAGCATATTAGAATGATCATGTGACACTGAAGACTGAAGTAATAGCTGCTAAAATTCATGGCTGCTAAAATTCAAAAGTGTAGAATATGGCCCCTTTAAAGCTCATCTGAACAGTGTCTCATTCCAGTATGGAGATCATCTTAAAGGGATAGTTCACCCCAAAGTTAAAATTCTGTCATCATTTACTCACCATCAGGTTGTTCCAAACCTGTATAAAGTTCTTTGTTCTGCTGTACACAGGCAGATATTTGGAACATTGTTTGTAACCAAGCAGATCTCACCCCCCATTGACTACAATAGTATTTTTTTTTCCTACTATGGTAGTCATTGGGGGGTGAGATCTGCTTGGTTACAGACATTCTTCCAAATATCTTACTTCGTGTACAGCAGATCAAAGAAATTTATACAGGTTTGGAACAACTTGAGGGTTAGTAAATGATGACAGAATTTTCATTTTTGGGTGAACTATCCCTTTAACTCCTTTTATATTAAAGCTATAGTTTTGCATGATTGTTTTAATGCTGGTATTATAGCCATTAATGTGGTCTTTTTTGGTCTTCTAGAGTTCTGAAGCCCATCCCACTGTCATGCTGTTTGCTCTCATCGCTTTAGAGAAGTTCTCTCAAACCAGTAAGTCTGGTGTCAGTTCAAAATGTTCAAACAGGAATTTTTTTGAAAAAATGTACTTTAATGAAAGCCTGTCTTTGTCTCAGGTGAGAACAAGTTAACAGTGTCGGAATCATGTATCAGTGACCGTTTGTCTGTTCTGGAGTCCTGGGCAGATCATCCAGACTACCTAAAGCGTCAAGTGGGCTTCTGTGCCCAGTGGAGTCTTGATAACCTCTGTGAGTAACTTTCATTGCAATGGCATGCATAATGTTTTTTGAATGGTAATCAGGAATTTTGGTGTTTTGTAGCTTTTACTGAGACTTTTTAAATGAAGAAGAACCTAATCTTAGAATTTTTTCAATTTCCTTCTGAATTGGGTGCACTTGCTATGGCATAGTGAAATTATTATTATTTTTTTAAAATTAGCTTAACTGTTTGTATTTTGTGATGATTTTGTAGATTTAAGTCGAATATTATGCTTCTATGTTGTGTCCCGTAGTTATTAAAGAGGGGCGGCAGTTTACCTATGAGAAGGTCAACTTAAACAACATCAATGCCATGCTTAACAGTAATGACGTCAGTGAATATCTCAAGATCTCTCCTACTGGACTTGAGGTAAGAGACAAACTATTATTGTAATTGTGGGTAACATTCTGCTAAGTGGGTTTAGATGTTGTAAGATGTGTTCAACAGAATGGAACAAACTGCACTCTTATTGGTAACTAAAATATATTTTTTCACAGCTCTTACAAAATGCAAATGAATTCTTTGCAGTCCTACTGATAAGAAACAGATTCACTACCAGTTAGGGCATACAATAAATAAAACCTCTTTTTCTAAGAATGTTTTAAGAATGCCTTAAATGGTTAGTTCACCCGTTCATCTTTGGAACACAAATGAAGATATTTTTAAACAAATCTGAGAGATTTCTGTTCCTCCATTGACAGCTACGCAACTACCACTTTGATGCTAATCCCTATGAATTGAGCGTTTTAATCCAAATTTTCTGAAGAGACTCGATCACTTTATATGATGGACAGATTTAATTTAGGCTTTTATCCACATATAAACATTGATCAGTAATCATAAACAGAAGCTCAACCGTACTTGCTTGATGCGTGAGAACAAACCTCTTTAGTTTATGCCGAAGCTCAAACGTGAGGCGAGAATGAACCTCATTGGTTCTCACACATCAAGCAAACATGCTTGAGCTTCCGTTTATCATATTTGATGTGCGTTCATGAATGTTTATATGAGAATAAAAGCCTAAATTAAATCTGTTCATCATATGAAGTGATCAAATCTCTTCAGAAAATTTGGACTAAACCACTCAGTTCATATGGATTAGTTTTATGATCTCTTTATGAATGTTTTGAAGCGTCAAAGTGGTAGTTGCATAGACTGTCAATGAAGGGAAAGAAATCTCTGATTTCATTAAAATATCTTCATTTGTGTTTCGAAGATGAATTAAAGTTTTACTGGTTTGGAAAAACATGAGAGTGAGTAAACGATAAAAGGTTTTTCATTTTTTGGTGAACTAACACACTGGTTCCCAAACTTTTTCTGGTTTCTTTTGCATAACAATCTGCTGACTGTACTCTTCCTTAGTCTTATCGTGCCCCCATTTTTATAACACTCGGCCCCACCTAGGGGCCTTAACATGTTCACTTATTGTGGAAGAACAGCTAGTTATAACCATAAATACAAGTATGTATTGTGATTAGTTTATCCCTCAATCTTAAAATTGTATGTCTAATGTGATTAGTCTTTTTTTCCTTAGGCACGTTGTGATGCGTCATCATTTGAAAGCGTCCGCTGCACGTTCTGTGTGGATTCGGGGGTTTGGTACTATGAGGTCACAGTCATCACCTCTGGCGTCATGCAAATTGGCTGGGCAACCAAGGACAGCAAGTTTCTTAACCATGTGCGTTTCTGGTTATGTTTAGATATTTGTGCTTTCTCTCATTC
Source organism: Anabarilius grahami (assembly GCA_003731715.1). Taxonomy (NCBI): domain Eukaryota; kingdom Metazoa; phylum Chordata; class Actinopteri; order Cypriniformes; family Xenocyprididae; genus Anabarilius; species Anabarilius grahami. The sequence goes on along the minus strand of RJVU01048406.1, from coordinate 6,122,680 downwards.
TTAGTTTTATGTTCTCATATTGACATTGAAGTACACAGAGTTTATATGAACATTCTTATTTGATCTACAGAGTGCTGAGAATGTAATGGCACTATATTTAATTTGATATAATACACACTACAATTAAGAAATTTGGGGTCACTATAATATTTTGTTGGTAATAATTCAAGCAAGGTTGCATGATGAAAAATGACCGTAAACACAATAAATGCTGTTTTTTTCTCTTTTTTTTTTACTTTTTCTATTCATCAAAGAATCCTGAAAAAAATGTTTACACAAAAATATTAAGCAGCACATCTGTTTTCAACGCTGATAAGCATATTTGAATGATTTCTAAAGGATCATGTGACACTGAAAATGTAGCTTTACCATGACAGGAATAAATTAAGCGTTGTTAAATTGTAATAATATTTCACAGTATTACTGGATTTGACTGTATTTTTGATCAAATAAATACAGCCTTGGTGAGCATAAGAGACCTGTTAAAAAACAAAATAAAAGCAATCTGACCCCAAACTTTTGAGCTGTAGTGTACATTTAAAATAATTTTAATTGTAACTAATAATTAATATTATTATTTTCTGTGTGTATCATGTTTTTAAAAGACCAGTGTCCTGTTATATTATTTTTTTTTTGGGTATATTAAAAACAAAATAATTGTTCTTTATCACATAAATAAAGAAACAGTAGTGAGGAGAATATATTTGTGTGTTTTTAAAGGAGGGTTATGGGATTGGAGATGATGAGTACTCGTGTGCGTACGATGGCTGCAGGCAGCTGATCTGGTACAACGCTCGCAGTAAACCTCACTCCCACCCCTGCTGGAAAGAAGGTTTGTGCGGAGCTTCCTGTTCAGCACCCAAGTTCTTAAAATTTTTTGATGATTGCTGACATATAGTGTATTTTATCATTTTGGGAAAAAAAGTTGTTTGTGAGCAGTGTTCTCTGGAATTTTTAGGTGATGCCATAGGCTTCCTGCTGGACCTCAGCAAGAAGCAGATGATTTTCTATCTAAACGGACACCAGTTGCCTCCTGAGAAGCAGGTGTTCTCCTCCGCCACGTAAGCAAGACTCATTTCCTTTACCACAAGACTCAAAACAAGTGTTTATGGAGCTTTTTGAACACTTGCTTTACCTTTTCTTAGGTCTGGCTTTTTCGCTGCAGCCAGTTTCATGTCCTACCAACAGTGTGAGTTCAACTTCGGAGCCAAGCCCTTCCGCCATCCCCCCTCCATCAAATTCAACACATTTAATGAGTTTGCCTCGCTCGCATCAGACGAGAAAATCATTCTGCCCAGGTTTGCACTGTTTATTAGATTTCTGTACACAGGGCAAATTATAATGACTGTTATGCAAATGTGAATAATGCATTAGTTATCACCTAAAGCAGGTGACTCATACCATTCATGCCACATAAAATTGCTCTTTCTGTGTCTTTTATTTCAGACACAGGCGCCTGGCTTTGCTCAAGCAGGTTAGCATCAGAGATAACTGCTGCACCCTCTGCTGTGACCAAATGGCAGACACTGAACTGAGACCCTGTTTGCACAGGTACAAAGTTCAGTATATAGAATCAATGTTTACACCACTGGGTTTATGGGTAAACTAAAGGGATGTGATGGAGGCTCACAATCTGCTCAAGAAAGCTGGATTGGTGTGCTTGCCTGAATTGGAGTAGATAAAACCAATGGTTGCTATGAGAATTAAGACATTTAGAACATATTTGTCATTTTTTATTCTAGATTTTACCTCTTGCATTAAGCCAAAATGAGCAAAGTAAGATAACAAACGTATTAGGAATTTAATTGTAGTGTGTTATTAATGAACTCCATAGTAACGTGATATTTATTGTTAAATGCCTTTTTTCACAATAGCAAGTAGCTATTTTTCCTGAAGCAAAAATCCCATTAGTTTTCATTAGGTGGACTGATTTAATGATAACTTGTAAACTGTTAAAGGCAGACCTACTGTGAGCTACGAGGTTCTTAATCAGTGTTATTTGCTTTTAAGCCATTAGCCTACATTTTCAACTTATTTTTTAAAAAGTCGTGTTTAACAGTGGATTTCCTGTTGGAAAAACTCCATTTACCCATGATTCTGCATATATGGTTTCTTTATATTTTAAACATCTTTAAATCAATAATTTTTTTTTTTTTCTTTATTCATTTTTTCATTCGATTATGTCATTGGCAATGCTTCACTGGATTGTAATTCTTTAACTCATTCCCTCTTTTATTCATACCTTTTTTCTTTTTGTCTGATTTTTAAAACGTTGATTTACTGCGTAGCTGGTTGGATTGATTGGTTCATGGCATATAACTCTTTAACAAAGACTTTTTTTTAAAATTATTATTTCTGTTGTAAAAATTAATGGGAAAATACATCCAGAACCAAGGCCACTGAAAAAATGTGCAGATGCTGTTGCATTCTTTGACTAGGGATGCAACAATATTCAAGTCTGACTGATGCTGATAATTATTTTCACATACTGCCAATAACTAATATGTTTCCGAATTAAATTGTTTTTTTTTAATCTAAAAGTTAAATCTGTTCTTTTAAATGCTACAAGTGATTTTAGAAATTACAACATTGAATATCCATTTTTCATTATATTTTATTTTGAGATTTGCTAAAGGTTATATTTAACAGAGTTATTAAAATACTAGGATTTTTAAAGTGAAAGTGACAGTGAAGTGACATGTGGCCAAGTATGGTGACCCATACTCGGAATTTGTGCTCTGCATTTAACCCATCCAAGTGCACACACACAGCAGTGAACACACACCCGGAGCATCATCTTAAAGAGATAGTTCACCCAAAAATTAAAATTTTGTCATCATTTACCCTCAAGCTGTTCCAAGCCTGTATAAGTTTCTTTTTTGAAGAATGTCGGTAACCAAACAGTTGATGAACCCCATTGACTTCCTTAGTATTTTTTTTCCATACTATGGAAATCAATGGGGTCCATCAACTATTTAGTTACCGACATGCTTCAAAATATCTTATTTTGTTCTCAACAGAAGAAAGAAATGTATAAAGTTTTGAAACTTAAGGGTAAGTAAATGATGACACAATTTTCATTTTTGGGTGGACTATCCATTTAAGTGAGCATTAGATGATGGAAAAATGGTACAAATGTAAAAATAGAAGAAATGTTGCATGTGCAATTAAATAATGTTACTGATATGGTGCATCTCTATTGATATATCTTAAGCAAAATTCCTGTTTCAATGTGAAAGTACATCAACACAGGCTATAAAACTGTGCTTGTAAAGTAATTTCATGGGACATTTAAACCTGTTATATCACTGCTTTGTGCTGAACAATTTACTCATCTTTTGTTTCTTTGCTTCATGTTTTCAGTGGGATTTGTATGGAGTGTGCCTTACAGCTGGAAACGTGCCCACTGTGTCGCCAAGACATCCAGACACGAGTCAGACTCATTTCCCACGTGTCCTGACATCAGCCCACCAACCCTAGATGTGGACTTTCCTCCCTCAAGCTTCCATCCTGTCCAGTCCCCTCTGTCTGAGAGATCAACCTGACCAGTCGAATCATGATGCTGTCTCAGGATTGGATGCGGCAGCGTGGACCTTTGACAGATGGAGTAGACCTTCCTTAAAACCGGAAGGAGTAAAAACTACACTGTTGCACTCCAAGAAGGCCCCAATTAGGGGGCTGTTGAGCAAACCCGGAGGTTTAAATGCTTCTAGGAAATTTGAATCTGCTTTTCCAGGAACAGATAAAATATGGAGCAAATGTATCCGTTACATGCTGATCTGTCTTTGAGTCTCTCCCCTCAAGCTCTGGTCAGGGTCTACTGTGTTAAATATATGTGACTTTTTTTTTTTTTTTTTTGAATTCCAAGTTACAATCTCGACAGGAAACAGCAGTAGTGTCTTAACCACTTTGTTTCCTCTTAATGTTCATGCCTGCCTCAGAAAACCCATTATTCTGCTCCCATCAGACTTGATTGTACTTGAAACTGTTCTGGTTTGATTGCCCCACATTCTGAATATGATTGCAAAATGTCTTGATGAATCAAGACACTGTGATTTTTCTTTTCTTTTTTCAAATTAAATAATAGTATTTTACATTGATGTATAATACAAAGTCCATTTAGGAATAAATGAAGCCAAATTACATTAGGTAAAACGACAGAATTGTGTGAGAGCTGATTCCATCAGACTAAAAGGCAATCCTTAAATGAGATCCGGGGTAATTTCATGTGTTTTCGGCCATGGTTAATGCACATATCGGTGTCCTAATGCTGCTGATGCTAAATGTGAACTTTCTTAGCAGTTACAGAGACTGAAATCTCCAACGCTCCCAAAGATAAGAGAGTATGATTGAATTAAGAATCTTTCATTTTTTGAATTGTGATGTTTGTAATAAATGTCTGTTTTATGTGTTGCACAATTCTCGTTATGACATTATTTACTCATTTCAACAGTAATTTGAATGAATTTAATGCACCCAAGAGCTAAATGGATCTATAAAGCGATCTGTTTAGAATTGCATTTCTGAGTAACTAAATGATGGCTGTACGCCTCATAGTCCTTAGCATACTCAAATAAACACAGCATCTTCACATAACCTTTATTTAATTTGTAAGAAGGACTGAGTGAGCAGGCTGTGTAGTGACGTCATTGGTCTCGTCGTCTGCCTGTCCGATAGGAGGCGCCACACGCTTCCTCAAAATACACTTTTTCATCGAAAGGAAGTCAGATCGAGTGTGTAGCAGGTCCTTAGGCGGAATCCTTGAGCAGTGATTCGAATTAATATCTAGTATCCATAATTTTCATCTAAAAATAATCTTAGTATTTACTGATCTCGTCAGAGATGGCAAATTAATCAATTTATCGCGATATAAAGTAGCAGGAACATAACTGAAGATTTACGTAGGTAAGATGGGCTTCACAACAACAACAACAGCGTTTTCATAACAATAGTTTGACAAACATCACAAATATAAAACGCTAGTTTAACATTAGACAGGTTTGTTCGATTAAAAATAATAGTGTAGTAGATGCAGGATTTGCTGTGCAACCGAAACTCAATTGTGTCTTGTGGGGCGCGATATTATGTAAATGTAGGTTGTTTATTATAATTTATAAACTGCAGTTCATTTAGAAGAAATCAAATGTCGTCGTGGGCGCAGAAAGCTGGGGGCAGACGACCACCACTAAAAGGAGGAAGGTGTGTGAGTAGAGGCTTTGTTTTGCATACCTTGCCCGCATTTCTGGGCTATATCGAGTCTTTGGCTATATGTTTTTGGAACATTTGAAGTGTTAATATTATTTTTTTGAAGTGCTGTCTAGCTAGGCAACTCCCTAGGTTTTAACACACAGCCTACTTTTTACATTTCTTATGTTAGGTTTATTATAATAATGTTGATTTACTCCATGCAGTGTCCCAAAACCCCTTTTTCGAAGACCACCATATCCAATGAGGGAGGACAGAAAAGATGACCTTCCGCCATCTGAGAGGTGACTTAAATGTGACTAAAAGAGTGTTATTTGTAAAGTCAGTAAGGTGCTTTTTTCTGGCTTTAAATCTCTTATATGGGATCTTTCACATATCTATTTCTTCCAAATATACATTTACTTTTTGTTTTTTTTTATCTAAAAACCTTTACGCCCAATCTTACCTCATTTTCAGTTTTGAAAGCTTAGAAGAACGGACTGACTACTCAGGCACAGCAGACTATGAGCATTCACCACATCAATCATCTGGTATTATTTTTCATATAATGATTTTTCAATAAATAACTTGATTTCTCACTGCTACTGTTGTTTCCACTAAGGGAAATGTTTTCTGAGCAACTTTGTGTTTATCAGCTGTTTCACCTGAGGAATATGAGGCATCAGTTCAGCGCACTGCCGTATACGAGAAGTTCTTCCAGCAGCTACATGGAGATGGTGCTAGACAGCCTGCAGACTGTGTTGTCCTGTCGGTGAACAACCAGAATGTGTGAGTAAATACCTCAAGTAGCAGTAAAATTCAATATTATTGCGTGAAACAAGGCAATTTTCAGACTTTTTCCCTGAGTTAGCACATGAAAATATGGGACATGTTTACCCATTTTGTGCAATGCTAGTTTAGTTTTCTCTGAAGTCTCTGTTGTGTGAATGTGCTTTGTTATCGTCAGCTTTTAGACTGATGGGTTTTGTCAGGATTAAGATGTGTATTAGGAACCATCCTTGAATTCTGATGGATATGCTATTATTATATAATCCAGTGTTCTAAATGTTCATAATTGGGCAAATCTGTCCACTATTTAACAAAAGTCTCCGGTTCTTATTCTTTACAATTCTCTTAATATCTCCATATGATCTTTAGAAATTAATACATAAAAAATACACTAATATTACTATTTTACACTGCTAATCCAGCAGCAAATAACACTAAACATGATAATCAATCACTGACTGTTAAAATGAAACCTCTGAATATAACATTTAGGCAAACTCTAGAAGTTGTCTCCAAAAATAATTTAATTTAATCATTTAAAAAAAGTCCAAAAGTTGATTTGCATATTGTGTAAATTATATATATTCAGCGAATCAAACATGCATGTTTATACCCTGTGGTCTCACTAAAAGAAAAAAAATCAAAAACAAGCAAAAAAAACCAAATGTATTAACAAATTTAAATGTATGACTTCTGAATCTTGATCTCAAAGCTGTGGAAACACATGGTGGGACAAACCTTGCATCATTTTATGGTAACACGTTGCTTTCAATTTAAAACTAAAGGCTAACAGGTTCTTTAGAGCCCTGCCCCCCAAAAAACATATATATATATGAAGACTTCAGATGCAAAAGCCTCAAAGTGCCATCTGAAATTTTCTTCTAAAATTAGAATTTTTTATCAACCTCGTATGTTTAGGTTCAGTAATTCCACTTTAATGGCAATTAATAGGTCCTTTTCAGTGCCATTAAAGTGAAATAACTGAACATAAACATAAAAGCTTGATAAAAATGCTTATTTTAGAAGAAAATTTCAGACGGCACTTAGAGGAATTAGTTTTTTTATTTGCACATGACTGATTTATTCGTGTACATTTTCAGTCTCCTACACAAACTTTCACATTTTTCATGAAAGAATAAATATGTCCAGACAACTTTCTATTTTAACCACAATCCTTGTTTATTTAACAAAATACAAAGGAACTTTTTTGAGAAGTGCTGATATTCAAAATGTTCATTAATCAAGCCATATTTACATGAAGTAATTAGACAAAAACACAACCTCTAAAATATGAGAACCTCAAACAGTTCTACTAACCAAACACTCAATGCATTTTTAAATATGGTTTTTAATATACCTTAACTAAAATGCATATTTATGTTTAATAATAGACAATTATTGACACACAAAATAGGGAGTCCCATTTATGTTATCTGATTAATATTTCTTGTCATAAATGTGTTGATAGAAGTATTTAACTTTTTAATCAAATCTATTTTACAATATTTGTACACTATAATGGTCATTTATTTGTCTAAATTTGTGTAAAATGATGATGATATTAGTATGTAACTTTTTACCTCATATTTAAACTTAACATTTTTCACTTATTTTGATGTTTTTTTTTAGATTTTTTCTTTCTCAAAGACTAGTGCCTCACGCAAAAGCATTTATTCAGCTAAAACAAATCACACAACCTTATCACATTTTTAACACACTTTTTTAAATGCTAAGCAGATTTGTGTTGGTTTATTCATTACTCATTAAGTCTCTACCCTTTCATTACTGCATATATGCATAAACCAGGCCACACCCAACAACCTCACATTTCCTCACGTCATGCCCTGAAGCATGGTGCTCAATAACCAGATCTCTTCTTCTTCTTTCAAAGGGATTACCCCAAATCGATAGGCCAGTGTTTGCAGGAACGTGGCCTCTCGGTGGAAATGCTTTACCTGCAGGTGGAATCAGGCCTGACCCGGGCCCTCCAAGATGTCCGCTCCGACGGTTCCCCCTTATGTATTCTCGTCGAGCAGACTAATGTAACACTCTCCTCGTGCACAGTAATCATATTTTCAGAGTCCCTCAAAAGTAAGTCCCGACTCCCACAATTTATCTCCCAATAAAACCACTTTAAATGTACTTCGAACAATAATTAAATAACCTTATATAATAGCTACAGAAAAAAATAACCTGGGCTTGGTGGTGTGCATTTTTATACTTTTTTTTTTCCTTCTTTTTTTCATGTGATAAAATACAAAACCTTACCTAGAGATAATTTACTCCTGTGATTGCACCAAAAAACATGAATTGATCTATTCTTAAAATATACTATAAGTTTCAGAACAGCCCAAAAAGATAATTCATTTATATAAACTGCAAAAAATGTCAATGTCATCTCACTTTGCAAAAAGGCTGTTGTCTCAATGTCATCTCACACAAAAACGTTGATCATGTGACACTAAATTGCAAACACACAAACTGTATCTTAGAGTAGAAACATGCTTTTTGGAAAAACTTTTTTTTTACTACCCTTTGGGGAAAAGAAAAATCAAAAGGAATTTAAAACTGTTTCCTCTCTAAAAGTTTTTTTGAACTGCGTTGCGGCCTCAGTTTTTTTTCGCCCCAAAGTCCTTTGTTTAGAAGAAAAAATAGATTCACAATCCCCTAAATAAAACCATTCAATAGCTTGTAGTTTTGCAGCAGTTTTGGCTGACTGTTTTACACTAACAATTTTGAGTGGTCCAAATAAATTAAGCATACATTCTTTACAAAAAAAAGAAGACGACATTATTATAACAGGTTTGGGCACAAATACTTTACCAATCAACAGTTTTTAAAACCAAACAATAAATCGTCAATGTAGTGTTAGGCACACATATGTAAAAAAACATCTAAACAATCACATTAACATCACATTAAAATGAACAAAATACCCTTAAACAACAGACCTGCTTTAATTTCTATTTTCTAATTCTAATATTATAATTAATGCCCACCACTTGATAAAAAAAAAACACTGTTAATATCATATAATATAGTTCAGATGTTATTTTTATTTTATTTATTATATTTTATGTTTTTTAGTTTTCTTTATTTCTGTAAAACCTCACCTTGTTGGTAAGTTCTCTTAAGGCTGGCATACACTTTTTACACATTTTGAAACACTAAGCATCATACACTTGCCAACTTTGGTCACAGAGAAAAGACTAAACAACTGAAGATCACACACTACCAGACTACCAGTCGTTTCAAACACAACAGATTTATGACAAATGAAAACAATATGTGTTCTAAAATCTGCTCAAAATATCAAACATGTTTGACATCCTCCGAATGGGTGAAATCAAAAATCTGAGGCTAAAAAACTAAAATCGATGTAGTGCATTCCAGCCTTTACTTTAAATATAATACAAATTGTTCAGTTGTTTTACTCTCAAAGGCTACGTTCACACTGTACGTTTTGTGGATTGACAACCGCATTAATGTCCCGTTCACACAGCAACTTGCAGTAGCGTTTGGAACACTGTCTGTATGAACGTGCAACGAGAGTCAAGCCCGTATTCTCTTACCATTACAACAGTGACCAACATAATATTAAAGATGGCGACGTCCATAAAACTGAAAAGTATGATCACTTTTGACATGACGAGACTAATTGAACCGCGAGTTCATCCATCAAAACTTCATTAACCAACATCAGCATGTAAACACGCGCTAGCCGGAGTTTTTAACCGCTGCACACGTGTGTCACGTACTTTGCGAAGTCTCGCGCATGATACGGCATTTGAATTTGGAAAATAAAACACAAAACCGACCCGAGCCGATTCAGTGGAAAACAGTGACTGGCTCTAACACCGTAAGATGACGAACAGCTCATATCTCTCTCGCTGTAAGTTACCGAAAGCGAAACCACACACAAAACACCTCAGGAGAGCATCTCTCTTGCACTGTATGATGTGACAGACGACTAGTTGTCCTGTACGGTTCCGTTCACACAGCGCGAATATTCCGAGAATGCGGTTGTAAGTCCTGAAAATTTACGGGTGTGAGTTCGGTTATAGAATGCGGTTGTCACTCCCATAAATAACCGTACTGTGTGTGAACGTAACCGTATTAAGGACTCAAATACAGGGCTGACAACCGTATTCCGCTGCTGTGTGACCGTGGCCAAAAATGTTACTTCAATATTGAATGTATTAAAGAGCAGGTCCATCCTTTTAAATGTGTGAACTGAATTGTTGAATTTTCCCAGTGTAGGAATTTGTTATTGTCAAGACCGAATGACATAGTGAACAAGACCAATGATCAAAAGTATAAAACATTTCTCATGCACATTGCCTTCATATTACACACAGTACAATTTGTCCAAAACAACTTTGAAAAGAAATCTTATATAAACATCCAATCTGTTAAGTGTCCCTTAACTCACAAGCGTGCTCATGAATGTGTCCTTTGAGCGCTTACTGAATTTTTATGTGGTAATTGGGTTAAGCAGTGGTTTCCAGACTGCAGCGTGTTGCTGATGAGGTAGAACTCTTGTGCACACTGCTTAGACTGCAGCGGCTCACACTGAGCACCATATGTAACCCCTCTCACTCCTCTCGCTGACCCTTCCTCTGCCTCTCTGCAGTTCATCGAAACATGCCCAAAGAACAGGCCATGGAGTTTGTGTTGGTGGAGTTTGGGCGCTTGAGTGGTTCGCGGCGGGTGCTGGACCCCACGGAGGCAGCGGCACGGGCGGCTGAGCTGACGGAGGACTACCTGGAGCGTGGCAAGCTGGAGCACCACACTGTTCCCTCTGCCACCCGCCACCTGCTCTTTCTCCTGGCCGAAGGTTTGCACCTGTACCCAGAGGAGCTCAGCACACTGACGGAGTATCTTCAAAACCGCCAGGACCATCTGCAAGGTGAACATACTTCCACATCCTGGCCTAGTTACATTCATGTTGGGTTGTCTTTATAACTCTGTAATTCTCATGTTGCTCTTAATTTGTGCAATATAATATAATCATCTAAACTAGATGTATTTATGAATGATAAAATACAATTCACATTGTACACAATTTATTCTGTCACTAGCACTTTATTTAAAATATAAATATTTAAAATGAATGAGAATAATGTATAATTATGTAAATAATTGTATTTATATAATTAATTTACTGTTATAATAAATATAATCTTATCCATTTAGATCGGAAGAG